>CM062238.1:37258748-37858748 GCA_031216185.1 Syzygium aqueum | reverse complement strand
CTTCAAAATTTCAAAGTTCACGAGGGAAAAAAGATTCAAAGCCTGGAACAACGGTTTGGAAGATGAATCTCAAACAACTATTCAAGACTGTACATACCGCATATATTCGGAACAATCTATGCCCAAAGATGGAGATCCCTCCAAGATACTAGAAAAGCAAAAATCGATGTCACTCTACACGCGAGATAAATTAGCATGTCTGACCGAGTAGAATGAAAACAGAAAATGACTTCAAAAGAGAATCGATTTAAAGGACTTGTTGATAGAGATTTAAGAGTGGAAGCGGGAGAAGAAGCCTCTTACCAAGGAGAAAATAAGAACCAATAGAATCACCGGAGAACGTTGATCTCCACACGGCTACCAGCCTACCCGATGGACCAGTTTCGGGTCGGTGCCAAAGTAAGAGTTCATTATTCCCGTGAATTCATTACTACTAAAGCTGGCGCCAAAATTACGAATGAGCTCCCTTGAACTAACGGAAGACGGGTACCAAAGTAAGAGTTCGGCAACGTAGTAATGCCTGACACCAATAGCATTGTGGAGATTACAATTGCAGTATCCTTTTGAGGTAAAAGATGTTGAAGACGTGTCGACAAAATATCAAAGCAATATTGAGAAAACATCAAATTTCTCTCTCCAGGACTAAACTTACATCGGATCCTCTCATGGTTGGGACCACGATCAAGGGGATGAATATAAGTGAACCAGCCGGCGACACATAGTGCTGCCAACTGTAGTAAATAATTGGTTACTGCAACCGACGGATATGCAGAGGAGTCAGAATAGTACTAACTTTGACGCTTACTGAGAACTCCATGTCCAATAACTTCATTGGTGCGAACCGATTAGCCAAGCATGACGCCTGAGATGATTCTACCTTCTTCCAACAAATATGCGGTGATCGGACAATATGCATGTGTTACTAAAGTTTTACGGTATCCTCCTTTCCCTAGTTGGCCTTAACATGGTCCGGTGGATGGAAAGATAAAACGGAGGAAAAATATTACAAGCACGAACACCGTCATAAAGAGCAACTGTTGCAACTGAGCATGTGGGTATTTCGCCCAAGTCATGCAAGCATCCATGAAAAGCAAAAGCATCGAGATCACGTTTGGAGAAATGTAAGCATCACGCGGTTAGAAACTAATGCCCCTTCTAATTAGAACAAGATAAACTGTCATCGTATCAGCCCTCGTACACGGGTAGCAAAATGCAGCCTAAGTTCTCACTAGGCACTAGTGTTGTTGAGTAGGCACCGCAATACAAGTGCCTAGACGGAACTTTATCGAAATGAGATATACAACAAAGAACCTTATCAAAGAATTTTATCAAAATAAGATGTATTTACCTCCATGAGAAGTGATTTTGGAGCCTCCACGGTTCCTCCTCCTTCGCACGATGATGTTGGCACGTGTGCCTTCGGTGGACGAACAAAAGACATGTGAATCAGCTGAACATGAGAAATAGGGCGGATCTCTCCTCCGAGATTTGCTTGAAGAAACTTTGGTTTAGTCGGCAGCGAAGTTAGTCGGCTCGGAACGGTCGAAGGGGGTATGTTTTTTTTTTTTTTTGGTAAAGATAAGAATTATATTATTTTTCAACACACCAAATACAAACTAAAGCCAAAACCAACTCAGACCCAGATAGGGCGAGAATGGTTTGACAAAGACTATACAAAAAGTCAAAGCCCGGATGAATACATCAAAGGTACCAAGGAAAAAGATGACAACTAAATTAAAAGAAGATAAATGGAGAAAGACCCCATTTTTCTATGAAGAATTCGATTTTTAGATGTGTCTAGGGCGAGAAGGGGGTATGTTTTTGGTTTTCTGGAACTGGAAAAAGAGCAAAAGTGAAAAAAAAAAAAGAGGGGGCTTTGTAGTCTTTCCACCCGACGGACCGGTTACGGGTCGGTCGGGTTTTTTCTTTAGGGGAAACGTGGACCGACGCGACAATTCCAAATAAAAATGAAAACTCTCTCGAAACCAACCCCCTAGGGCTTTTCTCTTGTCGTCTTGTGGTTACCGTCGCATCGCGCACTGAACCAGAAGGGGGAAGAGATGGCGCCGTCGATGGATCAAGAAACCTTTGATCGGATAAGAGCAGAGGCCAAGCGGTTCATGGAGGACTACTACCGGACGTTCGACGCGAACAGGGCGGACTTGGTGAACCTGTTCCGGGAAGAGTCGATGCTGAACTTCGACGGCCGGGAGATGATCACGGGCAAGGAGGCTATCGTCGCCAAGCTCACCTCCGTTCAGTGCCCGTACCATATCAGCAATTTGGTCTGCGCTCCCGACATCCCCACCCGCGGCGCGGTCGCCCAGGTCACCGGCTTCATATGGCTAGACGGCAAGCAGGAGGCCGTCCATTTCTGCCAGGTCTCTCTCTCTTTCTCTCGGTCGAAGGAGGATCCGTTCATATTTCTATCTAATTCTGTTTGAGCGTCGAAGGAGGACGGTGGATTGGATGAGATGGGCATTTTTGTGGATTTCAATATCACCACCTCGGGCGATCCCTTCGTTCGTAGTTAGCATGAGTATCCCTTCGTTCATAACAAGATTTATTCATAGCGAACCGAATGGTTTGTCTAAAGAAATCGGACTCCTCGTCCTCAATCGATCAGTCAATCTGTCAATCCCCCTCCCATGTCATATTCATCGGAGGTGAAATTCTATGTTACCCGTCCCTTGGAAGTTGCCAGATGCCCCTCCTTGTAAAAGCTTGCACAGTCTAGCAAGATGTTTTTTTGATGCAGAAGGGTTCGTGATATCTTATTAGGAAGTATTTGGATTGAGATTACTTCCCCACGTTCTTCACGTTGTTGCTTCTTGATGCCTCAGCTATATATGTTTGTTTGTCTGTGTGTGTGTGTGTGGTGAATTGCATTTCGATGATACCACCCTCGTGTACCCGTGTACTTCTCAAGTTTGTCTAGTTATTTCTTCTACTTCTTCGCCCCACCTGCTCTTCGTTTGCCTAACGCCCTGCTGTGATTCTGCCCGCAGACCTTCTATTTGTCCCCAACACCACAAGGAGGCTTTTGGATATCGCAACATAGTTGGTCGACCCACGATTGGAGACAGAAGGGGGATCTTCTCTGCTTTGGCTCCTGCGTCTAGACCGGGAGTTTCGGTCCGTCTGTTTTTTCTTTTTTTTCAATAAAATTTGCTGGGGTACCGTTTGAAACAGCTTTCTATATGGTTTGGTAAGTTCGAACCGGGCTTTGTCTAAGTGGTGTTCATGTTCGGAATCAAACTTAGTCTAAATGGTGTTCATGTTCGAATTCGTGTCTGCCTTATGTCAGATTGCTTGCTATTTCTATGTTTAAGTTTAATATTCCTCTTCTCGTTGGTGCTTGATACGGCGCGGCCTTACATTTATCCTTGCTATTCGGATTCACTTGGATTGGATACGACGCGGCCTTGCATTTATCCTTGCTATTCGGATTCACTTGGATTGGACTGCACCGCAGGAGTGTCCTTAGACCATTATTGTTGATCATGTGTGCGAGTGTTCATGGTATCATTGACTGATTTGGCCCGTCATGATCTTCGTCAAGACCTTGAAGGGCACCAACTTCGAAATCGAAGTGGCGGTTCCTAATCGATGCTCCCGTGGGGTCTTCGTGCTCTGTATGTGTTTAGTGGTTTAGGCGTCGATTATGGCTTCGAGATTGATCTCTAGTGTGTGTGCACGCTCGGGGCTTCGTGTGTGCGCTTCGGTTCCGCGTAGTTGTGGCTGCTGTAAGGGGGAAGGAGAGGGGAAGGTCTTGGCTCATGATGGCTTGGCAGTGCGAGCATTTTGATCAATGATAGGTTGCTGCCAAGTGTTTCGGTTATTTAGCTTTATAACAAGGGGAGTGCCCGATGAGTTTTCTCACCACATGTGAACGAAATGGTCGTCAAAACCGAAGCATGAACTTGCGAAAAGATTCATTAATTTGAACTTATGTAATTCTTATCTTACACAACTTCATACACTCACGTTGGAGTGAAATGCTTTCAAAAAATTTTACTTGATTCGATATCTACGAATTTTTCATAACCCACGAACATGAGTGAATATGAGTTTTTAAATTTGAACTTGGTTTTGATGAATCTGCAAAAGTTATAATCAATGTGAGAATGGGATCCCATTGCTTATCGAAGTAATGGTTCGCTCTTGTACAGTAAAGTAATAATAGAAAAATTGATTGGCAGTGAGAAGTCAATTTTGCAATTTACCCGAATATCGTATTAAGTTACTCATAGCCTCCTGAATTCAACTCGAGCAAACCTTGGTTCTTGACTTTGGAATCATTTACACGCTACAATAGTAACTCGAGCCAATTAACCCACCTGACAAGGTACATAAGTCGTTAATAGGATACTAACGAATAATATTCAGTGCTGCAGGTTCAACAGAGAGTCTTGAATGGAAAATAAGATTTAAGGTTGCTGTAGGAATGGCTTAAGGACTGAAATATCTCCACTACAGTTGCCAAAAGAGGATCATCCACAGAGACATCAAAGCCTCAAATATATTGCTCACCGAAGACTGTGAGCCTCGGGTCCATTTTCCCCTTTTTCACTTAAGTACAAAGAGTTACAGCAATAGTAAGTAAGAATGAAGAACAAAAGGAAACCAATTCGCCGAATTTAATTCGGTGTGGCAGATATCTGATTTCGGATTGGCAAAGTGGCTTCCTGAGAAGTGGGCTTAGCATGTTGTGCTCCCAATCGAGGGCACGTTCGGTTTAGGCATGCAGTTTAGAAGCTTCCAACGGTATGCTCGTGCGCCTTGGTCAGTCAGTGTAGATCAAACGTGTTCTTGACGTGGAAATTGCAAGTGAATCAATCTAGAGTCAACCTCAATTTGTCACATGAAAGCATCCAAGAGTCATGGGATGATACCAAAAGCTGAAAATCTGCACTAGGAGGAAATTTCCACGTGGGTAGTAATTTCTCAAAATGTTAGTAGTTTTCGTATTGGTATCTTTCCTTTTCTTCCATCTTCTTGAACGTGTTGGTGAAACAACGACCTATAGAATCGCCCGCTTCAAACACTTACAAATATTAAGCCAAAAGAAGAACACACCAGTTAATAGTACTTCACAATCTTCAGCAATCTAATGCTTGTATACCATGAAGATAACTATGGTGGCCTATATACTTCTTAGGCATGTAATGACCGAGATCAACTCAGTACCATGAAGACATCTTCATTAACTAGCCAATCAAGATGCTTCATAGATATGAAAACACTGTTTACACATGGTCGAAAAGATATTTGTCGACACGTTGGAAGCAACAAACGCAGGATCAAAGTCTTGAGTAATTCGATTCAAGCTTATTGTGACTAGATACAAGGCAGGAAGTGATATGCCTTATTCTCCACAGAATATGGTACCGACGATTTCTTGACAGCCCTGAACTGCCAAACAATTTGTATGGCGACCTATCTATAAAACTGTCGCCCTAATTAAGCACTATGAAGTAAAGAAAAAAACTTCTTTTCACAGAAAGAAAAAAAAAGAATTGGCAGACAGATATTTCTATGATACAAATTGAAGAGAATAGGAATGATGTCGGTGGGGTCCCGGTCCACTTGATGGCAAAAGTTACAAGATGGTGCCCAACAGCCACAAATGCAACACAATTAATAGGCATTAAGGCCCAAGCGGGCTCCGGGTCCACTCATCAAAATCCTGCCACCCGATACCCTGCATGGTTCACATGCAACCTATATTTACTTCTCAGTTCTCTCCAAGCATTATTCCGAGAAAAGCTCTCTCCAATAATGAAAAGAAAACTATTCAGTCTGTTTCTAGTGAAAAACAAAACATGCATTTGGCATACTGGCAAGCAAAAGTGTTTCCAGACAAAACTACTTCAAAATCATCTCTTAGTAATTTCTCCTCCATTGGATAATACGAACATTCCAAAGGATAGCCAAGTAGAAAACCAAAAACATCATATTCGTTCCAGACAGCTCAAAGGGATAGGCCTTCAAAACAGAGCACAAAATGCACGTCATTACTGTATTCAGAAGTGAAAATTAATCTAGAAATTATTTAATGTGGCTAGTATTTGAAAACCATATCCTTTCCTCTCATTATCACCATCTGATTAAGCTTTTAGTCCTGATAAAAGAAGTTTTCATTGTGGAAAGAGAACTAAGAGTGTAAGCAAAAACGAGCGCAAGTCGATCTAAGTTAGGATCTAATTATGTAGTTTTAAAAGCATCTAGATCAGAAAGGTATCTTCCCTAATTTTGGCGTGCAACCTAAAGAGTTTTTAATGTAAAAGACTTTACCATATGCCATCGATCCCGTCTGCAACACAACTTCCCTTGTTTCGGAATAAGGCCTGATGTATTGAGAGACTTGGAAACGTAACCGGCAATGGAGTTGTTTTACAATTTATACTTGGATTCCGGACCTTCTTACTCTACATAAATAAAATTCAATACCTTTGTCATCATCGGTTTACTGGCTGCCGATTAAAGGATTAGACTCCAAGTCAATGCTGAGAGCAAGATGGTCTGCTGATCCTTTTCTCATCGTCCGCACATGAGCAGCTGAAGGAACAGGAGGCATTGACGGTTTTCCAACTGATCCCTGCATTAGCATGAACAACAAATAATAATATGATACTGCTGACAACCAGCATATCGCAACCAGAATAGTTGGGATACTAAAAGAAGAAGAAGAAGAAGAAGAAGAAGAATACACTTTCAACACAAAAAGTGCTGAAGTAGGCCTGCGCTGCATCAGTGAATTTCTTTTAAGATGAGTTGCCCCTGCCTAATTTAAGTTTCAAAGGTTTTTCTTTCTTCCTATACTGAGGTTCTAACCTAGAGGCTCCAAAGTCAGAGATGATTCCTACTTAGGCATCATCAAAATAGGCAGATATAATATGACACAGAAACCGAAATAAATCATGAGCACAATGCCCAGCTAATCCAACCAGTATTCGGATGCAAAGAAATCTTTGACCATTCTGAAATGGAGGGCAGGAACAGCAGCTGTAAAAATGGTTGTTCTTCAAACAATAACTAACATCTACCTACATCATCAGCTAGAACAAGAAGGTAGCTCTCTGATGGTCTACTTAAGGAAAGAAAACGTAGCATCAAGGAAGCATACTGTGACCTTTTCTGGGAGTAGCTATGGGAGCTAAAACTCGAGGAAAGAAAACAAATACAAAATGAGACAATCTATTATCCATAGAGAAATCTCCAGTCTTGCCTCCTAACAAATGGGAATGAGAAGAGGGCCTTCAATATGACCTTTTAATACTAAGATGCCCATTACTCGAATATAATAGCAAAATGCATGCCAAAATTTGTGGTTACTGTGCTCAGTAAAACCATGGTCTGAAAGCAGAATAATGGGGTTGGGTGATGGATGAGGGAACTGTATGAATAAACCAAAAAATAAAACATTAGCACATCTTCAACATCAGATATCTCTGAACCAGCAGGTAATCAAGATGCTTAAAAAATGCTTCTCTCCTGGATGATCTCTGGTTGGGTACTTCTACCTTGAAGTGAATCTTCAAGCAATTTAACTTTACTCGATAACTCCTCCACAACCTTCTGGCTTCCTAACAACTTCATTTCAAGTTCTTGGGCTTCCGATTTAGAGTTTTCAAATTCCATAAGCACATTCGCAATTTGCTTTTCTTAGGTTGCTAAAATTCCCTTTAAGCTAAAAGTATAGTGGTCTCCAACTAACTCACTACCACCAAAAACATATTTGTAATTTTCTCCAAAATAACTCTTAGCTTAGATAAATCTCTCTTCATCTTCTCTGAGTCTTCTTCATATCTCATACGTGTTTCAACTTCCTCCCGCAAATGCTTATTTTCAGGAACCTGGTCGGCAAGGGAGGACTGTAGCTCTTGATTATCATGCGACAACAAACTTATTTGTTCTTGCGCTCTAGTAAAACTATCTACAATATAGAATAGCTTTTTCACATGAGGAGAAATTTGGGGCTCTGTGTCTCCTGCTTACACTTCTCAGGAGATTCTAACCCCATCGACCTTGTCCAAAAGTGCTGTCCGTTGGGATGGGGACAGGAATGAACTTTCTGCTTCTCAAGAAACGAAAAAGGAAATATATTATTAAGTGAGAAACGACAAAGATTCATAAAAACAAAAGAAAATGCTTGACAATGAGATCATGACACAAAACTGCTCACCATGTTGCTTCATCAACGAGTTACTGTGCACCTCTAAGAGTTCAACCTCTCTTTCCTTCAACTTGTCATAATCAGCTTGACAGTCCTTGAGTTTAAGCCTCAGCTCACCACATGAATTTTGCAAAGTCTCTACCTCAGTCTCCAGCTCAAAGACCCTATTTTGCTTCATATCTCTGTCTTCTATGGCTTCCAGAGAAACTGCTATCGCTTCTTTAAGTTCATTTTCCAAATTTTGTGGAAACTGCTATCACCTTCTATATTATGGTTCTGCTCAGTTAATAAACCAACTTTCTTCTCCAGCTCCAATGATGCATCTTCTAGTGACTTTATCGTTCGTTGTGCATCTGCCAATTTGCCAGTCTGAATGGAGATCTCCTCCTTCAGTTTCTCTAGCTCCGTTTCAGACGCAGCTCTACAGACTTGAGCTGCTTCCTTCTCATTGGTGAGTGCATTAACATCATTCTCTGCCCGCGACAATGCCTCTTCAAGGGACGTCTTGAGAGCACAAGCCTCAGTGAAGTTACTAGCTTGGGAAGAAGCTTCTTCAATGGCTTTCAGCAGCTCTTTTTGAACATTTTCCTTACTTGTCTCTATTTCCCTCTTTTCTTCCACAGGCCTGAGGACATCAGCCTGTGCTGCTGACAACAAATCTTCCAGAGCATTGATAGATACTTTGGCTTCAACTAACTTGCTTTCTAAGTCAATGGCTTCTTCCTTCAACTTTTCAAATCCCTGCCTTTCCTCTTGCAACAATTTCAGATCAGCATGGGCTTCAGCTAACCTGCCAAATAAATCACTAGATTCCTCTCGAACTTTGGCCAACTCTTCTTCAGCAAGTTCCTTAGCCTCTTGACAGTCATTGAGGTACCCCGCCAGCCACTTTAACTTTTCCACAGGCTCTTCAAAGACTGTGTCTGCAGGAATATCGATACCATCAATGGACTCAATCACCCTCTGTGACATGTTATTACTCTCCAATAAGAACTGCTCGAGTTGATCCCGTTGATCTTTTAGGGCAACAAGATCTGCCTCCAACTTTGGTATGTGCTCAATGTGAGTAGACATTCTGTTTATCTGATCCCTGGACTCAGTAACTGCAGATTCCAGCTGCTGTATCTCAAGCTTCAGTTTTTCAATTTCTGAGTTCTTCTCATCCAGAAGATGTTTCAAGTTTTCTCTATCTTGAACTAGTCCCTTTCCTTTCTTGACTGCCATAGATAACGTTTCTCTCAAAAGAGCAGATTTCTCTTCTGATCGTTCGAGATCTTTTTTCAAATGATCCTTTTCCTCTTTGAGTGTTTCAAGTTCTCTAGACAACAATTGCAACTGATATGAAAGATTATCAACCTTCTGAGACTTTTCCAGCAACTCTTCTTCAAGTACTTTCTCATATAGCATTACCTCCTGAACCCGCAAATAAAACAGACTTTTAATTCTTTCAAATGATTCCAAATCAGCATGAGAAGGACCAAGCTCAGAAGTTCTCTGCTCCTTAACCATTTCAAAGCATCTTTCAATGAGAAGGTTGCAGTCAGAAAAGGACAGCCGTTGATAGAACCCAAGGTCTTCTTCAACCAAGATTCCAGAAGCTTTCACCAACAGCATGACCATTTGCTCCTTCTCCCATGACACCTGTTGCTCCTTTTTGACAATATCATCGTAATCAAATGTTCAAACTGGGTATGCCAGGACCGCAGCCTTTGTAATCATATGCCCCACCGGCTGTCAAAAAGAATGCATATGCCCATATAGTCACCATGCTGAATGGAACCTGCAGTTACTTAGAGATGTCATGTAACTGAGGTCAATCCTGTATTGTGCTCAAAATACTCTAAAATTGCCTCGGCAATTACAAGAAACGCTTGAGCAAGCTATCAATCAGACTTTCATGTGGCTGGTGAACCAAATTAAGGGTCCTTCTCAGGGGAAGAGTGGGGGCTGTACAACGGTTTGGAAGATGAATCTTAAACAACTATTCAAGACTGTACATACCGCATATATTCGGAACAATCTATGCCCAAAGATGGAGATCTCTCGAAGATACTGGAAAAACAAAAGCGATGTTACCACACATGAGACAAATTACTATGTTTGCCCGAATAGAATGAAAGCAGAAAATGACTTTAAAAGAGACAATAATTTTTTTGGACTCATTGATAGAGATTTAAGAGTGCAAGCGAGAGAAACCTCTTACCAAGGAGATAATAAGAACCAATAATATCAACGGAACGCTGATCTCCACACAGCCACCAGCTTGAGGAAAACCATAACAGAAAAATGCTAAACCAACTGCAGAAACAGTTGGCGCAACCACCACAGGGTTTATCAGCCTGCAAAAGCAGAATCATATTACCCGGAAGCTCACAAATTTAGCTTTGATCCATAAAATTCTAAATGAAATTAAAAGAAAATTGAAGACGTTGTATTAGGTTTTAGATCATAAAAGAGTTTCCTCAAAAAGATAACATTAAGAACTGCCCTTTAAATCAGCACACTGCAGTGCATCATTTGGAGATACAGAATTAGCTCTACAAGGGTAACTAAATATATCCAGCCACACTCATCTATAAAATCCAAATTACCTGATTAAGAGAAACATTAAACCCGCAAGCCCTAGAAAGCTTTGCAAAATTGAACCAACGATTATAGCACCTTCCAATTCCCTCATTATATGCCTAGACCTCTGCACTTAATTGGACAGTACAAGTTAGCATAATTGCAAGAATTTCTACAGAAAACAAGAAAAAGACTGCTTGGGTTGCGCGTTCAACTTCATTTCCGTCAAGAGTAGCCTGTAGATCTTTTTTTTTAACCTAAAAAAGTACCGCTAGATATAAAAGACGATATCAAAATAAACAAAAGAGACTAAGACAAGGTGACACATTCTCGTGCTTCCTGCTTTTCCATCAAGCTGATTCCTTGCATGCTCATTGTGATCATTTATTTCTAAACATGTGGAAGAAATGGTAGGGAATGACTTTGTATAACAGTATGAATCCATCAATATAAGAGAATTACATGTTCAGTGAGATTGCAATATTCCCGTGAAATCATTATTACTAAAGCTGGTGCCAAAGATACGAATGAGCTCCCTTGAACTAATGGAAGACGGGTACCAAAGTAAGAGTTCAGCAACGTAGTAATGCCAGACACCAATAGCATTGCGGAAATTATAGTCGCGGTATCCTTCTGTAGTAAAAAATGTTAAAGACGTGTCAACAAAATATCAAAGCAACATTGAGAAAACATCGAATGTCTCTCTCCAAAACTAAGCTTACATTGGATCCTCCCATGGTTGGGACCATGATCAAGGGGATGAATATAAGTGCACCAACCAATGACAAATAGTGCTGGCAAACTATAGTAAACAATTGGTACTGCAACCGACAGATATAAAGAGGAGTCAAGATATGCAAACTTTGACACTCACTGAGAACTCCATGTCCAACAACTTCATTCGTTCGAACCGATTAGTCAAGCATGACGCGTAAGATGATTCTACCTTCTTCCAACAAATATGTGGCAATTGGATGTGTGTGTTACTTAAGTTTTACAGTATTCTCCTTTCCCTAGTTGGCCTTAATATGGTCCAATGGTTGGAAAGATAAAAAGAAAGAAACATATTACAAGCACGAACATTATCATAAAGAGTAGCTATTGCAACTAAGCATGTGCGTATTTCGCCCGAGTCATGCAAACATCCATGAAAAGCAAAAGCATCGAGATCACCTTTGGAGAAATGTAAGCATCATGCAGTGAGCGACTAATGTTCCTTCGAATTAGAACAAGATAACTATTATCGTATCTGCCCTCGCATACAGGTTGCGAAATGCCAGCCTAAGTGCTCACTAGGCACTTGTATTGTGTAGGCACCGCAATACAAGTGCCTACACAGAACTTTACCAAAATAAGATATACAACAAAGAACTTTATCAAAGAAATTTATCAAAATAAGACATATTTACCTCCATGAGAATTGATTCTAGAGCCTCCATGGTTCCTCCTTCTTTGCACAATGCTGTTGTCACGTATGCCCTTAGTGGACGAACTAAGACATCTGAATCAGCTGAACGCGAGAAATAGGGCGGATCTCTCCTCCGAGATTGTTTGAAGAAACTTTGGTTTAGGGCATGAAGAAACACAGATTCTGTGAGCAAGTCCTTGTAGTCCTTCATGGTTTTTAAATCATCAGCTGGCATTTTGTGGCTGATCATTACCGCACTCTGCACCAATACACATCGACCTTAAAGAGTCATGAAGAAACACTTCCCGGATAACAAACAAAGGCTAGTACCATGTAAAAAAGAGAAAATTAACCATGCACTCACCGCAGCAGCTTTACATTCAACAAAAAATGAAAACCAATGTTCGTCATGAGATGGAACTCAATTGTTGGGAATTCGTTGGTTGTCAAGGACTGCGCCTTTCTGCCTAAAATGAGCCTTTATCATATCGACGACACTCTGTCATGGAGAAGGAGAGCTTTAGTAATCCTGGAAATTTGGAAACTGAACATGGTGCTTTGGGATGGGAAGTTGACATACAATGGTACCAAACCTGAGTATCACGAAAGTCTCCAACAGCTATTACTGCCGTATGACATAACCGGTACCATTTCTGATAAAACTGCTTCAGAGTCTCAGCAGGGGACAGTTCGAATCACCGCTCCTGTTCCGATAGTGGCCACAACCTTTGCGCTGGTAAAGTGGCAATACTAGAATCTTGACATCGGCAAAAGACCTCGCTAGTGGTACAACCTAACCGATGAGATACACTTTACAAGCTCTTCTAAAGCACTTGTAACTTTGTCTCCTTTGTTATAGTTAACCAAGACGACAGCAAGCCTGACCCCGCCGCAGTCGTGAACTATCAGGATAGTGATAGAAACGGTATACAGCGGCAAAACCAAGAGGCCTATCTTGGAAATTGCCTTGCTGATCACACGTCTTTCGAATGAGAAGATACAGCTCCCAACTTGAACCGGTTACACCAATGGGATTGCTACCTGATTCATTGGAAAAAAGAACTTGCTCGGGATTGGAGATTTCTATCCATGACATATAATGCGACACGTGCACAGCCAAATAACCCATGAGAAGCCACCACACTACAACGATAAGGCAAAAAAAAAAATGCACATTTCTTCTTACAGCTTATCGACATTCGTGGTACAACCAACTCAAAGAATCAAACGTGAGATTGCTCAAAAGAAGAGGAGTTACGCTTCCCTCGACAGGCTCTTATCGAAACAGGAAAATCTCGATGAGCAGCAGCGGGGAGCGAACACGTTCGTCGGGCAGATTTTACCTAGTACAAAGCACAATGAAAGTCAATTGGCATGTTCATCATATTATGCACACACACGACAATGACGAGCACCCAAAATAGGGAATTTAAATGAGCACGGGCACTGGTAGTGAGCAACAGAGATTAGAGAATTAAAACCCACCTCGGCATCAGGACTAACTTTCAGATTAGACACGATCAGCATCAGAGTGTGTGCGCTCTAAAATCTAACCCCACCGACAACGTAGACCAGAGAAAACGAGGAAAAAGCCAAAAAAAGAAAAAGAAAAGGAACGTGTAATCTTTAATTGGGTTTTGCATTTTCTGCAGATCTAGCACAAGTTAGCCTCGATTTGTATCAAAACACCACCCTCCTGATCAAACAATTCCGAAGAGAAGCACTCGGAAAATTAAAAAAAAATGAAATAAATGAACATAGGATGAACAAAAGGAAAGGAAAAAGAGTTACGTGGGAGCCAGAGAAGCACGACCGCCGGCGACGGGTGGGAGGAGGAGGAAGTCGGAGGCAGAGGAGTCGAACGGGCGAAGGGGTCTTGGTTTTTCGGAACTGGAAGAAGAAGAAGAAGAAAGGGCTTTTTAGTCTTTTCCACCCGACGGACCGGTTTCGGGTCGGTTTCGGGTTTTTAACCCTAGGGCTTTCTCTCTTGTGGTCCGTGCCCCCTTCTCTCTTTTGATTTTCCAGAACAGGCTCAAGATCCAGAGGAGGAGGAGGAGAGATTGCGCTGCCGATGGATCGAGAAACCGCGGATCGGGGAGGAGAGATGGCGCTGACGATGGATCGAGAAACCGCGGATCCGATAAGAGCGGACGCCAAGCGGTTCATGGAGGACTACAAACGGACGTGGGGAGGAGAGATGGCGCTGACGATGGATCGAGAAACCGCGGATCGGATAAGAGCGGAGGCCAAGCGGTTCATGGAGGACTACTACCGGACGTTCGACGCGAACCGGGGGACCTGGTGAAACTGTACCGGGAAGAGTCGGTGATGAACTTTGATAACCGGGAGATGATCAAGGGCAAGGAGGCCATCGTCGCCAAGCTCATTTCCCTCCAGCAGTTCCGGTACCGAATCAGCCACATCGACTGCGTTGCCTTCGCCCCCACCCGCGGCGCGACCGCCCAGATCACGGGCGACATCTGGGTAGACGGCAAGCCGGACGCCCTCCTTCTCTGCCAGGTCTCTCTCTATCTCTTTCTCTCGGTTGTTGAAGGATTCTTCTCTTTGGCCGACTGTACCCGGTTCACATCTCAAGTTCGTCTAGTTGTTTCTTCCACTTCTTCTTCTTCGCCCCCGCCCCCCCGATCTTCTTCTTCGTTTGCCTAACGCTCTGCTTTGATTCTGCCCTGCAGTCGTTCCTTTTGCACCCAACACCACAAGGAAGTTTTTGGATATCACTCGAAAATTGGATGACCATCGATCGGAGTCGGATGGTGCTTCCCTAGGCTCTTTACAGAGGCCGGGAGTTTCAGTCCGTTTTTTTTTCATCTCTCTTTGTTTTTTTGATTAGAACTTGCTGTGGTACCGTTTGGAACGGATTTCTATGTGGTTTGGTAAAAGTTAGAACCGGGCTTTGTCTAAGTGGAGTTCTTGTTCGGATTCCAGTCTGCCTTATGTGTTAGATTGCTATTTCTCGTTCATGTTTTATATTCCGCTTCTCTTCTCTTCGGTGCGCGCTTTTGAATTTGCCGCCGGCCAACCTCGCGTCCTCGACTTGGGGTCGGCAGGGGCGGGCGGCCCTCGCCAAGGTCGCGCAACCTTCTTTGTGTGAACGTCATCACCAGTCTAACCAGCAAGATGGCCGAGACACGATTCTATGACTTCTCCGATATCTGGCAGAAGCTAGTCTCTCCCGATTAAGGTGTAGATTTAAGTTTAGGCTATTGTGGGATGAACACAGCCCTTATCGTGTGAGCAAGTTGTCATAAAAGGAATCTCGAGATTCAAACCCTCTACTCTAATACCCTATTAATAAGTCCAACTTAAAAACTTAAGTTATTAGCTGGACGTAGACTGTACTCATATAATGTACGTTACAATTGCGTATTTAAGCAATGTATGATTATTTAGTAGTCCTCACATTTCACTTTGTCTGTTGACATCCTCTCTCTTGCTAATCTCACAAACAATGGTCAGATGTGAAACAAGTCTCGAATGAGTGGTCAACCATTCGAAGGGTTTATCCGTTACTCATTAAGCTCACGAGAGCCAGAACTTTTTTTTTTTTTCATAATTCAAACATAAAATCAGTTGTGATTCGTACCACGTGACAATTAAGATTGGCCGATTATACCACATCGGTCATGCGCTACGCATATAAGGGCCTGCGCACCTTTCAAATTCCCTACAACTTTGCTCGACGGAAAAACATTAAGTCCAAGTTAATGTGATTTCCTATGAGCGTAGCTTTTACTTTCTACGGTTCCCGACCGCTTTTGGTGCTTCGACAGAGGTGGGACAACAACCCAACGATTTAAAGAGAGAAAGAGAGGGGGCGGGGGTTAGGTAAGGCTATTGCCTCGGAGGTGTAACAGATTGGTTGTTCCACCTGATGGATGTTCGATCACTTCGACAGATGACCGGCAAAACATGTCGTGAAAATATGACCCCATTTCATGGGATTGGTGTCCGCGTGTTCTGCGCCTTTGGTTTTGCTAATCTTGGGATTAGTGCGATCAGAATGGAATAATGACATATACTAGACATGTTAACGGTGGACAGAATTATTTTATAAAGTGACATGACAAATATTAAACAGGAATTGAATATAATTCGCTTGTTGAAATGTTCATTTGATGTTTGTCACGTCGCTTTGTAAATTAATAGATGGTGTATGTCGTATTAGAATACGATGCATGTGCCAGAAGGCAACGCATGTATGTTAGCATTGGATTTCTGTACGATAGAAGTTCAGTTTTGAATGCTGGAACAGCGTAAAATGTTTTACAAAGAAATCCTTAACATTTTAATCTATTTAGATACGCCCTTCAACATGTATAACTTTTCTAATAAGGTCCCCCTGTTTCGAATTCGGTTAATTAGAGATAGACTTGCATATCGGAGCATGCTTGAGTTTGACGTGGAAAAAATGCATTACCGTGGTGTGGACTATCAGCTAATGCCCGGGCTCAAAAGTCTTGAAAATGGGTACCACAACTAGACCTTGAGTAGTCTGATTTCTCAACACGAATACTGTCCACGAGCTTTACGCATCTGATTTTGTCTGGTCTACATAGAGCCGAGCACACTTTTGGATTTGACGTGCTGGGCTCTATATACTCATTCACATGTACCACTTAGTCGTGAGCCTTGTCTCACAGATTCTTTAGACTTTATGTCCAGTTGATCAATTACACCAAAGGAAATTAACAGTCAATTATTGTTCGGTTATTGGCATGTTAGTGCTGAGACACACCCATTCTCTTTCAACCACAGCCAAAAATAAAAATCACGAGACATGCATATTTTTTATATTGGAAAAGTATTTATTTAACATGCGGCATGCCCGAAGTTTTTGAGCTCGGACCCAATTTGGACAACTAGCCTTGGGCTATCTAGCAGCATCCGAACCCGCGAGAAGCCGTACTTCCACATGGGAATGGTAAGACATATGACTTTGGGCAATGACTCTTGAGAAGTCCACATCGTTTCAAATTGTAATTACAAGTTTTCTTTTATAAGTTTATTCGTCGAACCAACATCAGGACGATATGCTTTGTTAGACAAATAAGTAGCGGTGTGCATCAATTTTGGCCAACTGAGAATCAAATAGGACAGAGTCGGCCGGTTCTGGGTGGTTCCCGTGAGAATTGATCCCGTTTTCGACTCCAAATTTTTCGAATTGGGAACCGAAGCGACCAGCAGAATAGGCCTAGAGTATATTACTATTTTCATTTTTTTTATTAAATAAGGGACAAAAGTCCATATTATTTGTGAGAGTAATCTTCTTTTATAGGTAGCTTGCTCGTGATTAGTAATTCCATCTTACACTAAAGTAACTTTCAATAAATTTAAGATAACTTAATCCTAAAATTTGAAATGGAATCATGAGGTATTTGTGAAGCATTCTTAATGATGAACCGTTTGATTTTCAAAATGTTGATTAAGGATATTAAGAAAGATTAAATGCATTAGAAATTGTACCCTTCATTTGGCATTTAGCACAAAGCCTGAATTCGAGGGTTGCTTCTAGGCCTTGCTGCTTCTCATTTAGGGAAAATTGCCAATACTTTGCAGTAAATTGCAAAGAGAGTCTCACACATTTCTTCACATAACTAGAAAAACGCAAGTTGTCAGATGAGCCCCCAATCTCTAGTTGTAGACAAAATAATCTGGATATGAGCAGGTCCTTAATAGGATCCATTTCCTAATGTCTCTCCCTTAGGCTTAGGGAATGTGAAACTCACAAGGGGATATTCCCTCCCTCCCGGGGAAGACAAATATCCATGAGGGAACAGGGGGGGCCTCGGGGTTGTTCAGCTACGGGGACATAAAACAAGGCGTGCATGCCACCGATCCACCTTAATAGGGTCAGTCTGTAGCGATTCCAAGGTAGCAATGATCCCGAGATGAGCCACCAAACTCTAATTGTAGACAAAATAATCGGCTTATCACGGTCCAGTGCTAAAAGAGGGCACTATAAGCCGATTTTCGTCAAAACTATTGACAGTTTCAGAATTAAAATTCAGACAGTAAACGGACACTCTTCATAACCAGAGCCTTCTAAAACTAGAACAAATCTTCAACCATAGTATAAAAAATTTACAAAACAGGCGCGATAGAACTCATTTCAATTTACTATAATCAGTATCACCAAAAAGCCATGGTAACAAGTACAAAAGCTACCCTGTTTTGTTGTGTCAACAAGATAAACAAACTGAATTTTTTTTTCCTAAAGAAAGGATTGGTCTTTTAGATGGTCGAGAAAGCATCACCACAGGAATATTGGGCCCGGCACAATATTGACCAGCAACCTTAGCTTCTAGTATAAAAGATCACATTAGAAATCGATTCTTCTGGGCAGATTCTGTGCTTACATGGTCCATTCGTACCTTGGCAACAACTTCAACAACGGCCATGGGTGTTGCTAACGCGGGAAAGTCCTAGGCAAGTTTCCACAGTGAAAGATAACACGGCTACTAAATTCCGAGATAGTCAAGAAAGTTTATGAGAGGATCAAAGATAATTAACAGGTTACAAAGGCATAGCTACTAATAAAATAAAAATAAAATGAAGATGAAGTCGAACAGGCGAAGGGGCTAAACTGGAAAAAAAAAAGAAGAAGAAAAAAAGAAAGGGCCTTTTAGTCTTTTTACCGACGGACCGGTTTCGGGTTAGTCGGGTGTTTTCTCTTTGGGAAACGTGGACACAATGATTCCAAATGGAAAGAAAACTGCAGGGCTTTTCTCTTATCATCTTGTGGGTACAGTCTGCGTCGCGCACAGAACTAGAAGGGAGAGATGGCGCTGTCGATAGATCGAGAAATCATGGATTGAATGAGAGCGGAGGCCGAGCGGTTCATGGAGGACTACTACCAGACATTCGACGCGAATTGGGCGGACTTGGTGAACTTGTACCGAGAAGAGTCGGTGCTGAACTTCGAGGGCTGGGAGATGATCAAGGGCAAGGAGGCTATCGTCTCCAAGCTCACCTTAGCGAGGGTAGTCCTCGCCGGCACAGGCGATTGTCGCCTGGGCGAGGGTTGGCCTCGCCGGGCCTCGCCCAGGCGACGCGTGGCCTTACTAGATATGGCGAGGCCGACAGGCCACGAAGACCTTGCCGGGTCAGCCTTCTCGACCTCCTTCCTTTCTTCAACAGAGGCTCCTGGTCTTCCGCTAGAAAGGTCTATGAGAAATCGACAATACCTTGTGTCAGCCTTGCCAAATCTGGCGAGGCCAAGCGACGCTTGGGCGGGAGCGAGGCGAAAATGTGTTCTAGAAAATAGAAGATACAAAGTGATAAAACTGAGAAAACCGAGGATTATTTTTAGCCATGAACGTCAGTCGAAAATATAAAAGAAATCTTCATAAATATTAGACAATCGGACTTTTACGCAGTACGCCGACGATGTAAACTGTTCTTTACACCGAGCAATGATTAGAGCATGATGAGCTTATACATGGGAGTGATGAACATGCACCCTAAGTTTCACGAGCGCTTGTGGAAGGAAAAAATGGCACTTTCGTTTATTAAACGTGGGATTCGATGATCTAAGTTTTTAGAGGACTTTGGATCCTTCAATGAGGAACAATGCAGCATCGGGCCCAGCGAGGTCGGTGCATATCGGTTTATGCAATGGGCCAGTGAATGAATCAGTTTCAGCGTCAGATCTACAGCTCAGTCTCGTGGGCCTAGCTTAGCATCAACAGACTTTGCATGAATATATCTAAAAAAAGAGTTTGCACATATCCAAACCCGTGACCTAATTTAATATTTTTGTACTAATCACTTCTTTTCTGAAAAATCCCAGTTCAATCCATGTGGGTTCATCACCGGGAACCCTTTTCCCCTTATGCGTGCCATGCCACGCGCCAAATATCGGTTGAAAATGGATTGGAAAGCAATTCAAGATACATTAATAAAATAAAATCCTTAGTGCAGATAGAACGAAATTCAACGACCCGATTGTAAGACTCATTGAGACCTAGTGACTAGTTGGGTAACCGAGGATCATAAATTGGGGGGAAAAGCCTAGCAAACACACACATAGTAAAAATCAGCTTAGATGTAGGACCGAATGAGGTACGACTTATATCCCCTTCAGCGCAATTCCAGCGTACAGTTGCCATGTCCGTTCAACTTCTTATTGTATTCACCATTTTACAGGTGGTCCACTCGCAAACAAACAACGTACATCGACCGGGCACTCAACTTTGGAAGATGCCACTAGCTGACTGTCGCTTTATAAAATAAGCCAAAAACGTCGCTACATATTCAAATTTTTTGGGAGCATCAAGCTTGTTAATTGGAATTGGTTTAGGGCTACATCAAAGCTTAAAGGGCTCTGCCTTTCATGCTGCCTGTGGGAATGAATTTGCACCATCAAAAGCCAAAACTTAAGGAGGCATATATATTTGCAACTCGCCACCTTCAATTCACCATCATCATGCGCAAGCTCTTTCTTTAAGGTCCTTTGCCAAATCATGCAACATGGATTTAACTCGGAAGGAAAGGATTCGTCCCAAGAGCATATTCTTGTCACGTTCATACGACGAAGAAGCCCTACAAGTGCATGCTATATTATATATATTAACTACATTAATCAGGATTGCTTCTCTCGAGGCCTTATTCAGTCCGTACAATAAGCAGATTAGTAATCACTAATGTTACCTTGGAACATAGGAATCTTAATTAAGAAGTAAAGGATAACACAATCATTTTGAAGGAGATTGAATAGTTCATCGAACAGTAGAAGCTTTTCCTTTAATGAGACGACTTTTCTCAAGCTATGTGTTGTCGATACATTGAAAATCGATGGTCCATATTAGGTCTTGTTGACGAGTGCCCCGAGGCTGAGGGGACTTGTTTACATGACCAGGTGTCATCCTTCGATGTTAAAACTGTTCTTGAAAGTAATTGAGTTAATTTAAATCTCTAGTCCGACAAGATCTTAGTCCCTCGTTGTTAGAAATGTGGGTTGGAAACTCAATTAGTCTGATATGCATCCATGCAATGTGGCTGGATGATCCTGATTACCAAACTATATATTCTCAACTTAACTAGTTAAACCGACTAATTTACAATTTGCTTGAAAGGCCCATAGAACTACCACATAAGTACGTCAAAGTACTAATTTTGACATCTTAGTACATTACACTAGCAACCGAGATTTCTCTGGTATATTTTGACATCTTAGTACATTATACACGTCAAAGTACTAATTTGCTTGAAAGGGCCATAGAACTACCACATAAGTACGTCAAAGTACTAAGCGCCACGATGCTCTTCGGCCCGAGCGAAGTCGCCATGGAAGCTAATTTCCTATGAGCTAGTGGAGAAGCCGTTTTGGGGTATGCTCCCCACGATAGGCCGACCGATCGGTCCCTTGAGCTTCGAGTGACCTCCGTGGCGGTGGTTCCTCCATGCAAAGCCGCTGGGGACCAAGAAGTAGTGCAACAAGGAAGGGAAGAGAGAGAGAGAGAGAGTAGCGAGAGAATGAGGGGAGGGTATCAAGATTGGCCTACCATGAAAGAGGAGAAAATCAACAAGAAAGTGAGTTTTACTAGCAAGAGGATGTTCATTATTATTAATTTTTGTTGATAAACATAGAAAATGTGTGTGAGAGAGAGAGAGAGTTTGATTAAAGCTGATCTTTAGAAAGATCGCTTACAGAATTGTCTAGAGATAGACGTTGTCCGAGTGAGGATCGCATGTGAGGATTAGTTTGTATTTATAGAGTAAGTGGCAAACGATTGCGAGTTAATTGTCCGGTTAGTTTCCGTAACCAGGGTTAGTGTCCCCATGCCTTCGTGTTTGCTTCTTCTCCAGAATCACGGGAATCTCAATGGTAAAATAACAACGCCTGATATCTAAAATTCTGAAGTATGGGTCGTGAAGCTAATTCATAAAGTGATGCAATGAATTCGTGAATAGTTCATTATCAAGTCGTTCGACTACGTTAGACTCGAATTCGGACGATATCGATACATTTGACATTCGAACTAGATTGGGCTATCCCATTTAAGGTTTGACTCTAATTCGTTTTGAAATGCAAAATATACACGAGACCAACTTGGCCAAAGCATCTTTCGTCATATGAATCAAGTACACAAGAAATAAGGTAGAATAAAGTACTTGATACTTTGCCATATATACATGGCCAAAGTAATCATACAGGCTTTAACACGTAAATTCATGTGGAGATGATTTGATTAGAACATACTGCTAATGCCTGGTGATAAGTTTTTTTTTAATCGGTACACATTGTCGACACATTCTTAATGTTAGATTGAGTTTTAGGGGGAAAAATGGTTGTTCGACTCTTGTGATAGAATGATATGCACCCTTCATGAATCACACCGTATTTCGCGAAGCACACTTGGAATAGAGGAAAAAAGAAGGCGAGAGGAAAGAGAAAGTGGGGTAGGAGAAAATGCGTCGACGTGACGTAACAACGTGATATCACACCGACCTTTCCGGACAATCAGTTCGGCTTCATCTTTTCAAGCATTTCGAACAACAAATTGGCCACGTTTGGAACGAGCGAGATCGCGATCATGACTCTTCCTCAGGAATTCCATTGTGGAAGGGCCTATGAGCAAGAGAGTCACATCTGGAACAAGAAAGTCCCCTCCACAGTCTCCTAAATTTAAGAACTAGGACAAGGAAAATGGAGAGCACTAGTCCCAAAAGCACCTCTTTTCCACGCTCAGCCAATGAAAGCATCCAATATAATGGCACAATACATAGTCCAATTATATTTCCATGTCATCGATCACTTAAGCACCCAATCATCCTCATGAGTGTATAATCATATCTTTCAACCTCAATCAATATCACCATGGTTAAGGAACCTAAGAATCCTAAATATTAGTATACCCAGAAAAGCTAAAGGAGACGCGTGGATATCTCCTCCCCCGCGAAACCTCACTAAAAACCTTCATAATACAGGATCTAACGACTCCTGCTTTCCTGAAAGCTGCTGCGGGGACATATAATACACCCCCACTAAGTAATTTGCCCATTAAGCTATGCAATAGTGGCCTCTGGGGCAACGAAAGCAGTATTCTAGGGCAAGAAACACATTGAATAAAGAAGACTCGGTCAGGAGGATCAAATCGAATCGAATGGAAAAGCAAATATGAATCCCGAAATATACAATTGGAAAGCAGAAAACCTATGCGGTAGATATAAAATTTTCCAAGGCAGGACCAATAGGAAGGTGTACGCGAAAAGGAAGGCGCATTGTGGAACGCATTTGGAAAATTTCCAAGCTTTTGCTAAATATGTATGGCTGTACTAACGGCTTCTATGCATTAAAATAGCTTACTAGCCAATGGTGTTGGGCCCCTGAGATTTCTTTCCACTAACAGCTAAGTGCTGCCACAAACTTGCCAGCTTATCCACCACTTTTATTCTGATAAGGGAAAGTTATTGGTCGGGGCAGGAACACCAACAAAAGCGTGATGCCTATGGAGACTACTAAAAATTGTACATATCATCCTATTATCTATCCAAACTGTGTCCCAACTGGTACAACTGAATCCTTGTATGGTGTTGTCTGTCCATTGGGTTACGACAGAAATTCAGTATGTATGGAGAGCTCTAAAGTCAGCTGAGCAAACATTGATAATGTTTAATAGTAGCTAATCAAGGCACAAGAAACTCTATAATGAGCAGTCATTAGCCAGTAGAAAAAGGACTCCATACATATATGATGGCCGTAACAATTTGAAATTACTGACAATGTCCACCAAGGGACATGTGTGCCAAGGAAATAAGAGGGACCGTTTGTTGCCTCTGCCAATGGATCCTACCACTGGAAAGCATGAAGAAATATACTCTCCAACTTAATGGCCAATTTTTTTATTCAGGAAACAACTGTAAATTTCCACTTTGTTGGCACTGACTATATACCATTGGTTTAACTCCGGTCTACAACAGTCAGTAAAAAACAATTGAGCAAAAGATAAGGAAATATTACTGAATTGACAAAAGCGCAACATATTCAGGACCTTTTGGACAACTATGCCGCTCATAAACCATACTCAAAATAATTCAAAGCACCCTCAATGGTCCAACCCCCTCTTTTGTCTGAGTTAGCATGCTTCAACCTTAGTTGCCTTGCACCCAACACAACAAAAATTTAATCTGAGTATATATTCTATATATAATATAGCTAGTGCATGTTCGCTAAATGCCTCCACAGCAGCAACCCGTAAGAAGACAACATTTAAAAGAAAAACACAACTAGAGCATCGAAACAAAGTTCAAAAGAGAATTAAAGCACCGAGCGATCTAACTAATATGAAATGAGTGCAGTCTAACATCCTCTCAAACCTCATTTGACTCGACACTGCTGCCTTCTTGTGGTGGTGGTAGAGCCGGTGGTGGCGATACAGCCGGCAGCGGCGGCGGCATAGCCGGTGGTGGCAATTGTCCCAATGGTCCCCCGGTCCTGAACACGGCGCTAAAAATGCGTGCAACACCTAAAATGGGTCCCGAGATGAGCTGCAGGCTGAAGGTCTAAAGAGCCCTAATGTCAATTAAGTCATTAAAAAAAGTGATAACGAAGGATGGTAGGACGGGTTAAGACAAAATACCTCGAGAAGCTCTCTCAACACTCCCTACTCGTTCTCGTACAGCCCCAGGAAGTTCACTATAGTATATCCGGTGATGGGATCCGCGCACGAAACTATGAATCCGGTTACATAGTGAATAGATGGAGCAAGTGTATTGTAAAGAGCCTAAATCTGCGCTAGGCCTTGGGCATACTGATGATCGCGGATGACAAGAGAACCTTCTGTAAAATACTGCACAATGTGGGGCCTGGCATGATCCATCAGCGCGTAAAAACGTCCACCGAAGAAGGGAAGGAATGGGGCGGCATCCATGTGGAGAGAGACGATGAGAGCGTTTTCCATGGTTTCCGGTAAGGAGTGGACAGAAACCGTAGGGATATTCCCTTATGGGAGGTATCTAATTGAGGACTCCAGATAGAGAGGGTTTTGGGTCTAGACTCTTCTATTGTGCGAAATTTTGCTTTCTTGTTTTCCGCTAATTTTCATAAGATTAAATTAATTTTCACCAACTGTGCTTCTTTATTTTTCACTAGCTGTGCGAAATCGGCCTGGACTCTTCCATTGTATAAAATTTTGATAAGACTTTAATAAACCCACTGATTATTCCCTTTTAAGTAATTCGGTATGCTAAGTAAACGAGAAATGTAGTTCATAATCCAATTACTGTAAAGCTTAAAATGTTTTGCTAACATAAGTTATCTACCCGACATTGTGGCAGTTGTCCCAATGGTCCCCCAGTCCTGAACACGGACTTAAAAACACGTGCAACGCCTAAAATGGGTCCTGGGATGGGCTGCAGGGTGAAGGTCAAAAGAGCCCTAATGTCAATTAAGTCATTAAAAAAAGCGATAACGAAGGATGGTAGGACGGGTTAAGACAAAATACCTCGAGAAACTCTCTCACCACTCCCTACTCGCTCTCGTACAGCCCCCGAAAGTTCACTATAGTATATCCGGTGATGGGATCTGGGCACGAAACCATGAATCCAGTTATATAGTGAACAGATGGAGCAAGTGTATTGTCAGGAACCCAAATCTGTGCTAGACCTTGGGCATACTGATGGTCGCGGATGACAAGAGAACCTTCTGTAAAATACTGCGCAATGTGGGGCCTGGCATGATCCATTAGCGCGTAAAAATGTCCACCGAAGAAGGGAAGCAATGGGGCGGCATCCATGTGGAGAGAGACGGTGAGAGCATTTTGCAGAGTGGACAGAAATCCTAGGGAGATTCCCAAATATGACAGAGAGGGTTTTGGGTCTAGATTCTTTCATTGTGCGAAATTTTGTTTTTTTGTTTTCCGCTAATTTTTACAAGCTTAAATTATTTTCCACCAATTGTGCTTCTTTATTTTCCACTAGTTGCGCGAAATCGGCCTGGAATCTTCCATTGTATAAAATTTTGATAAGACTTTAATAAACCCACTAATTATTCCCTTTTAAGTAATTCGGTTTTCTAAGTAAACCAGAAATGTAGTGGATAATCCAATTACTGTAAAGCTTAAAATGTTTTGCTAACGTAAGTTATCTACCCGTCATGGAAAATTCTCCGAGCGAGATTCTGAATCTCTCGGTAGATTGTTCAAAATAGAAATTTCAATCCAAAATAAGAAATTCTTCCTTATTAATTGGAGGAAAAGGTCGAGATACACTATTTATTAAGACGAAAGAGACCGTAACAGCCAAATTTGAAAAAGAAAGAAGGAAAGAGCTTTCGTCTTCCCTTTTTTTTAATCCACGTGCTAAAAAATTTTAATAGATTGTGTAGCCTAATCAGTTTGCCTCGAGGAAACTAATCTCGGAAAAGCCGGTCAAATTCGGTTCGATACGAATAAATCTTCTTATGAACGAACGGATACTCATTCTAACTAACGATGGTATGAAGGAAGGGAGGGATCGCTCGAGGTGGTGGTGATATTCAATCAAACAAAAATGCGCCCATCTGATCCAAACCCACCATCCTCCATCGACGCCGTCCAAAGAGGGGGGTTGGACCATCTTTTGTTCGACCCCCCTCTTTTGTCCGAGTTAGCACGCTCCAACCTTAGTTGCCTTGCACCCAGCACAACAAAAATTTAATCCGAGTATATATTCTATTTATAATATAGCTAGTGCATGTTCGCTAAATGCCTCCAAAGCAGCAACCCGCAAGAAGACAACATTTAAAAGAAAAACACAACTAGAGCATCGAAACAAAGTTCAAAAGAGAATTAGAGCACCGAGCAATCTAACTAGTCTGAAATGAGTGTAGTCTAACATCCTCTCCAACCTCATTCGACCCGACTCAAACCTCATTCGACCCGATACTGCTGCCTTCTTGTGGCGGCGGCGGTATAGCCGGTGGTGGCAATTGTCCCAATGGTCCCCCGATCCTAAACACGGACCTAAAAACGCGTGGAACGCCTAAAATGGGACCCGGGATGGGCTGCAGTGTGAACGTCTAAAGAGCCCTAATGTCAATTAAGTCATTAAAAAAAGTGATAACGAAAGATGGTAGGACAGATTAAGACAAAATACCTCGAGAAACTCTCTCACCACTCCCTACTCGTTCTCGTACAGCCCACGGAAGTTCACTATAGTATATCCGGTGATGGGATCCGAGCACGAAACCATGAATCTACTTACATAGTGAACAAATGGAGCAAGTGTATTGTAAAGTGCGCTAGGCCTTCGGCATACTGATGATCGCGGACGACAAGAGAACCTTCTGTAAAATAATGCACAATGTGGGGCTGGCATGATCCATTGGCGCGTAAAAACGTCCACCAAAGAAGGGAAGGAATGGGGCGGCATCCATGTGGAGAGAGACGGCGAGAGCGTTTTTCGTGGTTTCCGTCGAGGAGTGGAGAGAAACCATAGGGAGATGCCCTTCTGGGAGGTATCTTATTGAGGACTTTAGAGAGAGAGAGGGTTTTGGGTCTAGTCTCTTCCTTTGTGCGAAATTTTGCTTTTTTGTTTTCCTTTAATTTTTATAAACTTAAATTATTTTGCACCAATTGTGCTTCTTTATTTTCCACTAGTTGTGCGAAATTTGCCTGGACTCTTCCATTATCTAAAACTTTGATAAGACTTTAATAAACCCATTAATTATTCCCTTTTAAGTAATTCGGTTTTCTAAGTAAACCAGAAATATAGTGGATAATCCAATTACTTTAAAGCTTAAAATGTTTTGCTAACATAAGTTATCTACCCGACATTATGGTAGTTGTCCCAATAGTTCCCCGGTCCTGAACAAGGACCTAAAAACGCGTGGAACGCCTAAAATGGTTCCCGGGATGGGATGCAGGGTGAAGGTCTAAAGAGCCCTAATGTCAATTAAGTCATTACAAAAAGTGATAACGATGGATTGTAGTACAGGTGAAGACAAAATACCTCGAGAAACTCTCTCACCAATCCCTATTCGTTCTCGTACAGCCCCGGTAAGTTCACTATAGTATATCCGGTGATGGGATCCGAGCATGAAACCATGAATCCAGTTACATAGTGAACGGATGGAGCAAGTGTATTGTAAAGAGCCCAAATCTACGCTAGGCCTTGGGCATACAGATGATCGCGGATGACAAGAGAACCTTCTGTAAAATACTGCACAATGTGGGGCCTGGCATGATCCATCAGCGCGTAAAAACGTCCACCGAAGAAGGGAAGCAATGGGGCGGCATCCATGTGGTGAGAGACGGTGAGAGCGTTTTCCGTGGTTTCCGTCGAGGAGTGGGGAAAAACCGTAGGGAGATTCTCTTATGGGAGGTATCTGATTGAGGACTTCAGTAAGAGAGGTTTTTGGATCTAGACTCTTCCATTGTGCGAAATTTTGCTTTTTTGTTTCCACTAATTTTTATAAGCTTAAATTATTTTCCACCAATTGTGCTTCTTTATTTTCCACCAGTTGTGCGAAATCGGCCTGGACTCTTCCATTGTATAAAATTTTGATAAGACTTTAATAAACCCACTAATTATTCCCTTTTAAGTAACTCGGTTTGCTAAGTAAACCAGAAATGAAGTTCATAATCCAATTACTGTAAAGCTTAAAATGTTTTGTTAACATAAGTTATCTACCCAAAATTGTGGCAGTTGTGCCAATGGTCCCCCGGTCCTCAACACGAACCTAAAAACGCGTGCAACGCCTAAAATGGGTCCCGGGATGGGCTGCAGAGTGAATGTCTAAAGAGCCCTAATGTCAATTAAGTCATTAAAAAAAGTGATATCGAAGGATGGTAGGACAGGTTAAAACAAAATACCTCGAGAAACTCTCTCACCACTCCCTACTCGTTCTCGTACAGCCCCCTGAAGTTCACTATAGTATATCCAGTGATGGGATCCGAGCACGAAATCATGAATCCAGTTACATAGTGAACAGATGGAGCAAGTGTATTGTAAATAGCCCAAATCTGCGCTAGGCCTTGGGCATATTGATGATCGCGGATGACAAGAGAACCTTCTTTAAAATACTGCACAATGTGGGGCCTAGCATGATCCATCAGCGCGTAAAAACGTCCACCGAGGAAGGGAAGGAATGGGGCGGCATCTATGTGGAGAGAGACGGTGACATCATTTTCTGTGATTTCCGGCAAAGAGTGGAGAGAAACCGTAGGGAGATTCCATTATGGGAGGTATCTGATTGAGGACTTCAAAGAGAGACGGTTTTGGGTCTAGACTCTTCCATTATGCGAAATTTTGCTTTTTTGTTTTTCACTAATTTTATAAGCTTAAATTATTTTCCACCAATTGTGCTTCTTCATTTTCCACTAGTTGTGCGAAATCGGCCTGGACTCTTCCATTGTATAAAATTTTGATAAGACTTAAATAAACCCACTATTTATTCCCTTTTAAGTAACTCGGTTTGCTAAGTAAACCATAAATGTAGTGGATAATCGAATTACTGTAAAGCTTAAAATGTTTTGCTAACATAAGTTATCTACCAAACATTGTGGCAGTTGTCCCAATGGTCCCCCGGTCCTGAACGCGGACCTAAAAAAGCGTGGAACGCCTAAAGTGGGTCCGGGGACGGGCTGTAGGGTGAAGGTCCAAAGAGCGATAATGTCAGTTAAGTCATTAAAAAAAGTGATAACGAAGGATGGTAGGACGGGTTAAGACAAAATACCTCGAGAAACTGTCTCACCACTCCCTACTCGTTCTCGTACAGCCTCCGGAAGTTCACTATAGTATATCCGGTGATGGGATCCGAGTACGAAACCATGAATCCAGTTACATAGTGAACAGATGGAGCAAGTGTATTGTAAAGAGCCCAAATCTTCGCTAGGCCTTGGGCATACTGATGATCGCGGATGACAAGAGAACCTTCTGTAAAATACTGCACAATATGGGGCCTGGCATGATCCATTAGCGTGTAAAAACGTCCACCGAAGAAGGGAAGGAATAGGGCGGCATCCATGTGGAGAGAGACAGTGAGAGCGTTTTTCGTGGTTTTCGGCGTGGAGTGGAGAGAAACAGTATGGAGATTCCCTTCTGGGAGGCATCTGATTGAGGACTTCAGACAAAGAGGGTTTTGGGTCTAGTCTCTTCCATTGTGCGAAATTTTGCTTTTTTGTTTTCCACTAATTTTTATAAGCTTAAATTATTTTCCACCAATTGTGCTTCTTTATTTTCCACTAGTTGTGCGAAATCGGCCTGGATTCTTCCATTGTATAAAATTTTGATAAGACTTTAACAAACCCACTAATTATTCCCTTTGAAGTAACTCGGTTTGCTAAGTAAACCAGAAATTTAGTGGATAATCCAATTACTGTAAACCTTAAAATGTTTTGCTAACATAAGTTATCTACCCGACATTGTGGCAGTTGTCCCAATGGTCCCCCGAACCTGAACACGGACCTAAAAACGCGTGCAATGCCTAAAATGGGTCCCGGGATGGGCTGCAGGGTAAAGGTCTAAAGAGCCCTAATGTCAATTAAGTCATTAAAAAAAGCGATAACGAAGGATGGTAGGACGGGTTAAGACAAAATACCTCGAGAAGCTCTCTCAACACTCCCTACTCGTTCTCGTACAGCCCCCGGAAGTTCACTATAGTATATCCGGTGATGGGATCCGAGCACGAAACTATGAATCCGGTTACATAGTGAACAGATGGAGCAAGTGTATTGTAAAGAGCCTAAATCTGCGCTAGGCCTTGGGCATACTGATGATCGCGGATGACAAGAGAACCTTCTGTAAAATACTGCACAATGTGGGGCCTGGCATGATCCATCAGCGCGTAAAAACGTCCACCGAAGAAGGGAAGGAATGGGGCGGCATCCATGTGGAGAGAGACGGTGAGAGCGTTTTCCGTGGTTTCCGGGGAGGAGTGGACAGAAACCGTAGGGATATTCCCTTATGGGAGGTATCTAATTGAGGACTCCAGATAGAGAGGGTTTTGGGTCTAGACTCTTCTATTGTGCGAAATTTTGCTTTCTTGTTTTCCGCTAATTTTCATAAGATTAAATTAATTTCCACCAACTGTGCTTCTTTATTTTTCACTAGCTGTGCGAAATCGGCCTGACTCTTCCATTGTATAGGATTTTGATAAAACTTTAATAAACCCACTGATTATTCCCTTTTAAGTAATTCGGTATGCTAAGTAAACGAGAAATGTAGTTCATAATCCAATTACTGTAAAGCTTAAAATGTTTTGCTAATATAAGTTATCTACCCGACATTGTGGCAGTTGTCCCAATGGTCCCCCAGTCCTGAACACAGCCTTAAAAACGCGTGCAACGCCTAAAATGGGTCCTGGGATGGGCTGCAGAGTGAAGGTCAAAAGAGCCCTAATGTCAATTAAGTCATTAAAAAAAGCGATAACGAAGGATGGTAGGACGGGTTAAGACAAAATACCTCGAGAAACTCTCTCACCACTCCCTACTCGCTCTCGTACAGCCCCCGGAAGTTCACTATAGTATATCCGGTGATGGGATCTGGGCACGAAACCATGAATCCAGTTATATAGTGAACAGATGGAGCAAGTGTATTGTCAGGAACCCAAATCTGTGCTAGGCCTTGGGCATACTGATGATGGCGGATGACAAGTGAACCTTCTGTAAAATACTGCGCAATGTGGGGCCTGGCATGATCCATTAGCGCGTAAAAACGTCCACCGAAGAAGGGAAGCAATGGGGCGGCATCCATGTGGAGATAGACGGTGAGAGCATTTTGCGGAGTGGACAGAAATCCTAGGGAGATTCCCTTATGGGAGGTATCTGATTGAGGACTTAAGACAGAGAGGGTTTTGGGTCTAGATTCTTTCATTGTGCGAAATTTTATTTTTTTGTTTTCCGCTAATTTTTACAAGCTTAAATTATTTTCCACCAATTGTGCTTCTTTATTTTCCACTAGTTGTGCGAAATCGGCCTAGAATCTTCCATTGTATAAAATTTTGATAAGACTTTAATAAACCCACTAATTATTCCCTTTTAAGTAATTCGGTTTTCTAAGTAAACCAGAAATGTAGTGGATAATCCAATTACTGTAAAGCTTAAAATGTTTTGGTAACGTAAGTTATCTACCCGTCATGGAAAATTCTCCGAGCTAGATTTTGAATCTCTCGGTAGATTGTTCAAAATAGAAATTTCAATCCAAAATAAGAAATTCTTCCTTATTAATTGGAGGAAAAGGTCGAGATACACTATTTATTAAGATGAAAGAGACCGTAACAGCCAAATTTGAAAAAGAAAGAAGGAAAGAGCTTTCGTCTTCCCTTTTTTTTAATCCACGTGCTAAAAATTTTTAATAGATTGTGTAGCCTAATCAGTTTGCCTCGAGGAAACTAATCTCGGAAAAGCCGGTCAAATTCGGTTCGATACGAATAAATCTTCTTATGAACGAACGGATACTCATTCTAACTAACGATGGTATGAAGGAAGGGAGGGATCGCTCGAGGTGGTGGTGATATTCAATCAAACAAAAATGCGCCCATCTGATCCAAACCCACCATCCTCCATCGACGCCGTCCAAAGAGGGGGGTTGGACCATCTTTTGTCCGACCCCCCTCTTTTGTCCGAGTTAGCACGCTCCAACCTTAGTTGCCTTGCACCCAGCACAACAAAAATTTAATCCGAGTATATATTCTATTTATAATATAACTAGTGCATGTTCGCTAAATGCCTCCAAAGCAGCAACCCGCAAGAAGACAATATTTAAAAGAAAAACACAACTAGTGCATCGAAACAAAGTTCAAAAGAGAATTAAAGCACCGAGCAATCTAACTAGTCTGAAATGAGTGTAGTCTAACATCCTCTCCAACCTCATTCGACCCGACTCAAACCTCATTCGACCCGATACTGCTGCCTTCTTGTGGCGGCGGCATAGCCGGAGGCGGCGGCGGTATAGCCGGTGGTGGCAGTTGTCCCAATGGTCCCCCGATCCTAAACACGGACCTAAAAACGCGTGGAACGCCTAAAATGGGACCCGAGATGGGCTGCAGGGTGAAGGTCTAAAGAGCCCTAATGTCAATTAAGTCATTAAAAAAAGTGATAACGAAAGATGGTAGGACAGATTAAGACAAAATACCTCGAGAAACTCTCTCACCACTCCCTACTCGTTCTCGTACAGCCCACGGAAGTTCACTATAGTATATCCGATGATGGGATCCGAGCAAGAAACCATGAATCTACTTACATAGTGAACAAATGGAGCAAGTGTATTGTAAAGAGCCCAAATCTGCGCTAGGCCTTCGGCATACTGATGATCGCGGACGACAAGAGAACCTTCTGTAAAATAATGCACAATGTGGGGCTGGCATGATCCATTAGCGCGTAAAAACGTCCACCAAAGAAGGGAAGGAATGGGGCGGCATCCATGTGGAGAGAGACGGCGAGAGCGTTTTTCGTGGTTTCCGTCGAGGAGTGGAGAGAAACCATAGGGAGATGCCCTTCTGGGAGGTATCTTATTGAGGACTTCAAAGAGAGAGGATTTTGGGTCTAGTCTCTTCCATTGTGCGAAATTTTGCTTTTTTGTTTTCCTTTAATTTTTATAAACTTAAATTATTTTGCACCAATTGTGCTTCTTTAGTTTCCACTAGTTGTGCGAAATTGGCCTGGACTATAATATGTACAGCCCCAGTAAGGTCACTGTAATATATCCGGTGATGGGATCCGAGCACGAAACCATTAATCCAGTGAACTGATGGAGCAAGTGCATTGTAAAAAGCCCAAATCTGCGCTAAGCCTTGGCATACTGATGACCGCGGATGACAAGAGAACCTTCTGTAAAATACTGCACAATGCGGGGCCTGGCATGATTCATCAACGCGTAAAAACATCCACCGAAAATGGAAGGAATGGGGCGGCATCCATGTGGAGAGAGACGATAAGAGCGTTTTCCGTGGTTTCCGGCGAGGAGTGGAGAGAAACCGTAGGGATATTCCCTTATGAGAGGTATCTAATTGAGGACTCCAGACAGAGTGGGTTTTGGGTCTAGACTCTTCCATTATGCGAAATTTGCTTTTTCGTTTTCCACTAATTTTTAAAAGATTAAATTATTTTCCACCAATTGCGCTTCTTTATTTTTCACTAGTTATGCGAAATCGGCCTGAACTCTTCCATTGCATAAAATTTTGATAAGACTTTAATAAACCCACTAATTATTACTTTTTAAGTAACTCGGTTTGCTAAGTAAACCAGAAATGTAGTTGATAATCCAATTACTGTAACGCTTAAAATGTTTTGCTAACATAAGTTATCCACCCGACATTGTGGCAGTTGTCCCAATGGTCCCCTGGTCCTCAACACGGACCTAAAAACGCGTGCAACGCCTAAAATGAGTCCATGGTGAAGGTCTAAAGAGCCCTAATGTCAATTAAGTCATTAAAAAAAGTGATAACGAAGGATGGTAGGACGGGTTAAGACAAAATACCTCGAGAAACTCTCCCACCACTCCCTACTCGTTCTCGTACAGCCCCCGGAAGTTCACTATAGTATATCCGGTGGTGGGATCCGGGCACAAAACCATGAATCCAGTTATATAGTGAACAGATGGAGCAAGTATATTGTCAGGAGCCCAAATCTGTGCTAGGCCTTGGGCATACTGATGATTGCGGACGACAAGAGAGCCTTCTGTAAAATACTGTACAATGTGGGGTCTAGCATGATGAGAGCATTTTGCGTGGTTTCCGTCGAGGAGTGGAGAGAAACCCTAGGGAGATTCCCTTATGAGAGGTATCTGATTGAGGACTTAAGATAGAGAGGGTTTTGGGTCTAGATTCTTTGATTGTGCGAAATTTTGCTTTTTTGTTTTTCACTAATTTTTAAAAGCTTAAATTATTTTCCACCAATTGTGCTTCTTTATTTTCCACTAGTTGTGCGAAATCGGCCTGGACTCTTCCATTGTATAAAATTTTGATAAGACTTTAATAAACCCACTAATTATTCCCTTTTAAGTAATTCGGTTGTCTAAGTAAACCAGAAATGTAGTGGATAATCCAATTACTGTAAAGCTTAAAATGTTTTGCTAACGTAAGTTATCTACCCGTCATGGAAAATTCTCCGAGCCAGATTCTGAATCTCCCGGTAGATTATTCAAAATAGACATTTCAATCCAAAATAAGAAATTCTTCCTTATTAATTGGAGGAAAAGGTCGAGATACACTATTTATTAAGACGAAAGAGACCGTAACAGCCAAATTTGAAAAAGAAAGAAGGAAAGAGCTTTCGTCTTCCCTTTTTTTTAATCCATGTGCTAAAAATTTTTAATAGATTGTGTAGCCTAATCAGTTTGCCTCGAGGAAACTAATCTCGGAAAAGCCGGTCAAATTCGGTTCGATACGAATAAATCTTCTTATGAACGAACGGATACTCATTCTAACTAACGATGGTATGAAGGAAGGAAGGGATCGCTCGAGGTGGTGGTGATATTCAATCAAACAAAAATGTGCCCATCTCATCCAAACCCACCATCCTCGTTCGACGCCGTCCAAAGAGGGGGTTGGACCATCTTTTGTCTGACCCCCCTCTTTTGTCCGAGTTAGCACGCTCCAACCTTAGTTGCCTTGCACCCAGCACAACAAAAATTTAATCCGAGTATATATTCTATTTATAATATAGCTAGTGCATGTTCGCTAAATGCCTCCAAAGCAGCAACCCGCAAGAAGACAACATTTAAAAGAAAAACACAACTAGAGCATCGAAACAAAGTTCAAAAGAGAATTAAAGCACCGAGCAATCTAACTAGTCTGAAATGAGTGTAGTCTAACATCCTCTCCAACCTCATTCGACCCGACTCAAACCTCATTCGACCCGACACTGCTGCCTTCTTGTGGCGGCGGTTTAGCCGGCGGCGGCGGCGGTATAGCCAGTGGTGGCAGTTGTCCCAATGGTCCCCCGATCCTAAACACGGACCTAAAAACGCGTGGAACGCCTAAAATGGGTCCCGGGATGGGCTGCAGGGTGAAGGTCTAAAGAGCCCTAATGTCAATTAAGTCATTAAAAAAAGTGATAACGAAGGATGGTAGGACGGGTTAAGACTAAATACCTCGAGAAACTCTCTCACCACTCCCTACTCATTCTCGTACAGCCCCGGAAGTTCACTATAGTATATCCAGTGATGGGATCCGAGCACGAAACCATGAATGCAGTTACATAATGAACAGATGGAGAAAGAGTATTGTAAAGAGCCCAAACCTGCGCTAGGCCATATTGATGATCGCGGATGACAAGAGAACCTTCTGTAAAATACTGCACAATGTGGGGCTGGCATGATCCATTAGCGCGTAAAAACGTCCACCAAAGAAGGGAAGGAATGGGGCAGCATCCATGTGGAGAGAGACGGCGAGAGCGTTTTCCGTGGTTTCCGGCGAGGAGTGGAGAGAAACCATAGGGAGATGCCCTTCTGAGAGGTATCTTATTAAGGACTTCAGAGAGAGAGGGTTTTGGGTCTAGTCTCTTCCATTGTGCGAAATTTTGCTTTTTTGTTTTCCTTTAATTTTTATAAGCTTAAATTATTTTGCACCAATTGTGCTTCTTTATTTTCCACTAGTTGTGCGAAATTGGCCTGGACTCTTCCTTTATCTAAAATTTTGATAAGAATTTAATAAAATTACTAATTATTCCCTTTTAAGTAACTCGGTTTGCTAAGTAAACCAGAAATGTAGTGGATAATCCAATTACTTTAAAGCTTAAAATGTTTTGCTAACATAAGTTATCTACCCGACATTGTGGTAGTTGTCCCAATAGTTCCCCGGTCCTGAACAAGGACCTAAAAACGCGTGGAACTCCTAAAATGGTTCCCGGGATGGGATGCAGGGTGAAGGTCTAAAGAGCCCTAAAGTCAATTAAGTCTTTAAAAAAAGTGATAACGAAGGATTGTAGTACAGGTTAAGACAAAATACCTCGAGAAACTCTCTCACCACTCCCTACTCGTTCTCGTACAGCCCCGGTAAGTTCACTATAGTATATCCGGTGATGGGATCTGTGACATTCCGAATTTCGACCCATTTTTGGGATTTATAAAACACGTAATTTGTCAGTGTGCTTATAGTAAAATCTCGCCCGGGAACTGATCACTCCCGGTTATTATTTTTAAATTAGAGATTTTGCTAGAATCGCACTCGATCAAATTTGACCGTTATTTAATCCCAAACTTGGCAGTCGATTTCCGGGAGTTTCGAGACAAATTAAATTGGACGGTGTCAATATTATTGTGGCCAGCGTCGAGATTATCAGGAATAATGAGAAAGTGAAATTTTGGACCGGGTGCGGATTTGGACTAGTAGACCTCCCTCGTAGTGTGTTTTGAGTTATTTTATTTTGGCCCTTTTGTTCTAAATTATAATTAGAATTTTCGTGGACCGTTAGATCGTTTTTTTTGGGTTTGAATCGTGTCCGTTGGATCGCGATAATTATTTGGACCTTTTTCTTTCTCTCTCTTTCTCTCTGTCCCTCTCTCTGGTCACGTCCCTTTTATCGCGCGCCCCCACGCGCACGTTCTCTCTCTGCCATGCAGACCCGCTGCCCTCTCTCTCTCTCTCTCTCTCTCTCTCTCTCTCTCTCTCTCTCTCTCCCCTCTGCGCCGCGCCACCCCCCTATCCGCGCACGTCCCCTCTCCCTTTTTCCCCATGCAGAACACACACACACACACTCTCTCTCTCTCTCTCTCCTCCTTCCTTTTCTTTTATTTTTCTCTCTCCCTCTCTCTCTTCTGCACTTCTTCTTCCTCGTTGGTTTCCCCCCCCCGACTGGTTCGTCCGGCTTCTGCTCCGCCCGACCGGCCTTCAGCCCAGCCACTCGCCGCACCCGACCACCGCGGCGCGCACTGTCCGGCCGCCATGCATCGCCCCCAGCCGCCGTCCGGTCCCCGCCACCTCCACAGAAGCGCCCCCCTCTCTCACTCTCCTCCTTTGTAGCTCCTCCCAGCCCCAGTCCGGCGCCACCTCCGCCGTGCATCGCCCCGCCAGCCGCCGCGCCGTCGCCGCCGAGCCCCCCCTCTCCTTCTCCTTCCCTTGTTTCCTTCTATCCCGAGTTCGCCCCTGCCCAGCCGACCGCCTTGCTCTGCTCCGCCGTCTAGCTCGCCGCCGTGGGAGCTCGGCCCCTCACCGTCCTCCGTGCCGCCCCGACCGCCGCCGGTTCGAGCCCCCTCAGCCTCCATCTCCCTCTCCCTCTCGCCTCGCCACCCCGACCGGCTGCTCTCTCCCCCTCCTCCGCGCGAGCAGCAGCTCGCTGCTGCGTCTGCCGCGGCCAAACTCCGCCAGCCGCCGGCGAGCTCGCTCGGCCACTCACCCAGCACTGCCGCCCAGCCAGTCGTCGCCCCCGTCGTTGCTTCCCCGACGCCGCCACGAGCGAGCAGCCGCTGCTCGAGCTCGCCGCCGCGCCTGACAAGTCCCAGCCGCTGTCAAGCCGCGCCTGGCCGCCACCGCCTGCAGTCCCGCCAACCGCCACGGCCACCGTCGCCCAGCCTTCCCCTGTTCGTGCATGCAGCGAGCCCGTCGTTGTGACTGCCGCATGCCCAGCCGACGCCGTCGTCGGCCACGACCGCGCCGCCGCCTTCTCCAGCCGGCCAGCAGCTCAGGCCGCTCGTCCAGCCGTGGCCGGCCTGTTGCCACATGCACCAGCCGCCGGCCAGCCGGCCTGACCAGCCGCTGCTCGGGGAGTGCCCGTCGCCGTGCCCGGGGTTGCCCAGGCCGTGGCCGGCCCGTTGCCCGCGCGCCCGCTCGCCCGTCGTGGCCCATCGCCGTGCCCGTCGCCCAGGCACATCGCCCGTTCAGCCGGCCCATCGCCCGGGCACGTTGCCCATTCCGCTCGGCCATGCGCCCCGGGCACGCCGTTCAGCCACCGCGCCCGCGCGCCAGGCACGCCGACCGGCCATTGTGCCCGTATTGGCCGGCCACCGTGCCTACTCGATACTGTTCACCAGGGCCATTTTAGGCCCGAGTCGATTTTTCCCGGGCCAAAACTTTGTAAGTGACTTCCTAAACCCTATTTAGTACTTTGAGTATTATTAGACTTGTCTAGAGATTAATTAGAGCCGGTTTAGAAGCTAAACGTGGATTAGGGTTAATACTCGTATTTGCATATTGGTTAGATTAAATTGTGATAATTGTGAGGCTTAATTAGCAGCTAATTATGGTGAGTTAATTATCCGTATTGCCATGACGTGTGATTTGTAAAACTAATGTGTGATTTGTGGCCGGCTTGAATGTCGGAATCGTGAACTCGTGATTTGGAATTGGGATGACTGTGGATGCATATTTGCGGCTATTGATGGTGAGTCAATGATTGGCTGTTGTGGCATTCGTGGGTAAATTGGATGTTCGTATGTGGCCGTTTGAATGTCGAGTTGTGGGTTGGTGTGGCGTGTCATGAATTGGATCGAGTTGTGAATATGGGTTGTTTGATGAAATTGACGTGAAATTGATTGAATTGAATGGCGTGTGCTTGCCTGTCGATTTGAAGCCCGGATCGATCGGAGGGCTACGGACTTGGGACGTGTTGACGGCGGTCCGTGTGAAGGCATGACTGGCCGATGTGCCAATTGGATGCGGGCTTGAGACGTGCTGACGGTGGCCCGTTAAAGGTGTGATAGACCGGAACGTGTTTACGTCGGTCATTGGAAAGTGAATGGCCGGTGTGCCAGTTGGGCCTGAGGCGCAGTAGCGCGGGCAGTGAGAATGGGCCTGAGGCGCAGTAGCGCGGGCAGTGAGATTGGGCCTGAGGCGCAGTAGCGCGGGCAGTGAGAATGGGCCTGAGGCGCAGTAGCGCGGGCAGTGAGATTGGGCCTGAGGCGCAGTAGCGCGGGCAGTGAGAATGGGCCTGAGGCGCAGTGGCGCGGGTCGTGAGAAAGATGTTCGGCCACGCATGCGATTTGAGTGTGACTGAATTGGCTGGTTGAGTGTGACTGATTTGGCTGGTTGAGCGTGTGATTGAAGTGGCTGGTTGAGCGTGTGATTGAATTGACTGATTGAATCGGTGGGATTGATTGAGTGTAAGTGTGGTTGGTATTCGAGCGATTGTATTGTGTTATTTAATTACCATTATTGTTTTATCACATGACGACTAACGTGCAGAGTTTACACGGGTTTGATAGCAAGGTGAGTACAATGTTGAGAATTCTATATGTTTTGGGGTAGATGGCATGTACGACTTGTCTGGGTACGCATTGGCCTACGTGGGGTATAGGGGGTTGCTTATTGAGACTCGTTCTCACGGTTATTATATAACCATTTCAGATTCGCGATCATGAGGGATTGGAGACGCTTCAAGGGTATCTCGGAGATCGAAGACGAGTCAAGTGCTCGGTATTTTGAGCCCCTCTTTTGTAGAGGAGTTAAGTTTGTGAATCACTGCCCTTTGAGGAATGTGGTTCTGTTGTTGTGGCCTAGCTTAGGGAATTGTCTTTTGTGGACGTTGTATGTATTTGCCAAGTATAGGAATTGCAGTAAATTGTTTCGTGCTATTGCTGCCCCTTGTCATTATTAATTGTCCGGGTTGTTTCTATTTGCTTCCGCGCGAGTTTAATCTCTGAGGTTTGGGTTGGGTCGGCGACGTGCCTGGGACGTCGCATTCAATGATCGACCATCGAGGGTTGTCGCGAGCTCATTAGGGTTCGGGGCGTGACAGGATCCGAGCACCAAACCATGAATCCAGTTACATAGTGAACGGATGGACCAAGTGTATTGTAAAGAGCCCAAATCTACGCTAGGCCTTGGGCATACTGATGATCGCGGATGACAAGAGAACCTTTTGTAAAATACTGCACAATGTGGGGCCTGGCATGATCCATCAGCGCGTAAAAACGTCCATCGAAGAAGGGAAGCAATGGGGCGGCATCCATGTGGAGAGAGACGGTGAGAGCGTTTTCCGTGGTTTCCGTCGAGGAGTAGGGAAAAACCGTAGGGAGATTCCCTTATGGGAGGTATCTGATTGAGGACTTCAGTCATAGAGGTTTTTGGATCTAGACTCTTCCATTGTGCGAAATTTTGCTTTTTTGTTTTCCACTAATTTTTATAAGCTTAAATTATTTTCCACCAATTGTGTTTCTTTATTTTCCACCAGTTGTGCGAAATCGGCCTGGACTCTTCCATTGTATAAAATTTTGATAAGACTTTAATAAACCCACTAATTATTCCCTTTTAAGTAACTCGGTTTGCTAAGTAAACCAGAAATGTAGTTCATAATCCAATTACTGTAAAGCTTAAAATGTTTTGTTAACATAAGTTATCTACCCAAAATTGTGGCAGTTGTGCCAATGGTCCCCCGGTCCTCAAGACGGACCTAAAAACGCGTGCAACGCCTAAAATGGGTCTCGGGATGGACTGCAGGGTGAATGTCTAAAGAGCCCTAATGTCAATTAAATCATTAAAAAAAGTGATATCGAAGGATGGTAGTACGGGTTAAGACAAAATACCTCGAGAAGCTCTCTCACCACTCCCTACTCGTTCTCGTACAGCCCCTGAAGTTCACTATAGTATATCTGGTGATGGGATCCGAGCACGAAATCATGAATCCAGTTACATAGTGAACAGATGGAGCAAGTGTATTGTAAATAGCCCAAATCTGCGCTAGGCCTTGGGCATACTGATGATCGCGGATGACAAGAGAACCTTCTATAAAATACTGCACAATGTGGGGCCCGGCATGATCCATCAGCGCGTAAAAACTTCTACCGGGGAAGGGAAGGAATGGGGCGGCATCTATGTGGAGAGAGACGGTGACATCATTTTCCGTGGTTTCCGGCAAAGAGTGGAGAGAAACTGTAGGGAGATTCCCTTATGGGAGGTATCTGATTGAGGACTTCAAAGAGAGACGGTTTTGGATCTAGACTCTTCTATTATGCGAAATTTTGCTTTTTTGTTTTTCACTAATTTTTATAAGCTTAAATTATTTTCTACCAATTCTGCTTCTTTATTTTCCATTAGTTGTGCAAAATCGGCATCGACTCTTCGATTGTATAAAATTTTGATAAGACTTTAATAAACCCACTAATTATTCCCTTTTAAGTAGCTCGGTTTGCTAAGTAAATCAGAAATGTAGTGGATAATCCAATTATTGTAAAGCTTATAATGTTTTGCTAACATAAGTTATCTACCCCACATTGTGGCAATTGTCCCAATGGTCCATCGGTCCTAAACACGGACCTAAAAACGCGTGCAACGCCTAAAATGGGTCCCGGGATGGGCTACAGGGTGAAGGTCTAAAGAGCCCTAATGTCAATTAAGTCATTAAAAAAAGCGATAACGAAGGATGGTGGGACGGGTTATGACAAAATATCTCGAGAAACTCTCTCACCACTCCCTACTCATTCTCGTACAGCCCCGGAAGTTTACTATAGTATATCCGGTGATGGGATCCGAGCACGAAACCATGAATCCAGTTACATAGTGATGTATTATAAAGAGCCCAAATCTGCGCTAGGCCTTGGGCATACTGATGATCGCGGATGACAAGAGAACCTTCTGTAAAATACTGCACAATGTGGGGCCTGGCATGATCCATCAGCGCGTAAAAACGTCCACCGAAGAAGGGAAGCAATGGGGCGGCATCCATGTGGAGAGAGACAGTGAGAGCGTTTTCCGTGGTTTCCGGCGAGGAGTGGAGAGAAATCGTAGGGAGATTCTCTTATCGGAGGTATCTGATTGAGGACTTGAGACAGAGAGGGTTTTGGGTCTAGACTCTTCTATTGTGCGAAATTTTGCTTTTTTGTTTTCCACTAATTTTTATAAGCTTAAATTATTTTCCGCCAATTGTGCTTCTTTATTTTCCACTAGTTGTGCGAAATCGGCCTGGACTCTTCCATTGTATAAAATTTTGATAAGACTTTAATAAACCCATTAATTATTCCCTTTTAAGTTATTCGGTTTGCTAAGTAAACTAGAATTGCAGTGGATAATCCAATTACTGTAAAGTTTAAAATGTTTTGCTAACATAAGTTATCTACCCGTCATGGAAAATTCTTCGAGCGAAATTCTGAGTCTCTCAGTAGATTGTTCAAAATAGAAATTTCAAATTAAAAATAAGAAATTCTTCCTTTTTAATTGGAGGAAAAGGTCGAGATACACTATTTATTAAGACGAAAGAGACCGTAATACCCAAATTTGAAAAAGAAAGAAGGAAAGAGCTTTCGTCTTCCCTTTTTTTAATCCACGTGCTAAAAAGTTTTAATAGATTGTGTAGCCTAATCAGTTTGCCTCAAGGAAACTAATCTCGGAAGAGCCGGTCAAATTCGGTTCGGTACGAATAAATCTTCTTATGAACGAATGGATACTCATTCTAACTGACGATGGTATGAAGGAAGGGAGGGATTGCCCAAGGTGGTGGTGATATTCAATCAAACAAAAATGCGCCCATCTCATCCAAACCCACCATCCTCCTTCGACGCCGGCCAAAGAGGGGAGTTGGACCATCTTTTGTCTGACCCCTTCTTTTGTCCGAGTTAGCACGCTCCAACCTTAGTTGCCTTGCACCCAGCACAACAAAAATTTAATCCGAGTATATATTCTATATATAATATAGCTAGTGCATGTTCGCTAAATGCCTCCAAAGCAGCAACCCGCAAGAAGACAACATTTAAAAGAAAAACACAACTAGAGCATCGAAACAAAGTTCAAAAGAGAATTAAAGCATTGAGCAATCTAACTAATCTGAAATGAGTGTAGTCTAACATCCTCTCAAACCTCATTCGACTCGACTCAAACCTCATTCGACCCGACACTACTGCCGGTATAGCTGGTGGCGGCGACGGTACAGCCGGTGGTGGCAGTTGTCCCAATGGTCCCCCGGTCCTGAACACAGACCTAAAAACGCGTGCACCGCCTAAAATGGTTCCCGGGATGGGCTGCAGGGTGAAGGTCTAAAGAGCCCTAATGTCAATTAAGTCATTAAAAAAAGTGATAACGAAGGATGGTAGGACAGATTAAGACAAAATACCTCGAGAAACTCTTTCACCACTCCCTACTCGTTCTCGTACAGCCCCGGAAGTTCACTATAGTATATCCGGTGATGGGATCCGAGCACGAAACCATGAATCTAGTTACATAGTGAACAGATGAAGCAAGTGTATTGTAAAGAGCCCAAATCTGCGCTAGGCCTTGGGCATACTGATGATCGCGGATGACAAGAGAACCTTCTGTAAAATACTGCACAATGTGAGGCCTAGCATGATCCATCAGCGCGTAAAAACGTCCACCGAAGAAGGGAAGGAATGGGGCGGCATCCACGTGGAGAGAGACGGTGAGAGCGTTTTCCTTGGCGAGGAGTGGAGAGAAACCGGTAGGGAGATTCCCTTCTGGGAGGTATCTGATTAAGGAGTTCAGACAAAGAGGGTTTTGGGTCTAGACTCTTCCATTGTGTGAAATTTTGATTTTTTGTTTTCCACTAATTTTTATAAAGCTTAAATTATTTTCCATCAATTGTGCTTCTTTATTTTCCACTAATTGTGCGAAATCGGCCTGAACTCTTCCATTGTTTAAAATTTTGATAAGACTTTAATAAACCCACTAATTATTCCGTTTTCAGTAACTCAGTTTGCTAAGTAAACCAGAAATGTAGTGGATAAACCAATTACTGTAAAGCTTAAAATGTTTTGCTAACATAAGTTATCTACCTGTCATGGAAAATTCTCCGAGCGAGATTCTGAGTCTCTCGGTAGATTATTCAAAATAGAAATTTCAATCCAAAATAAGAAATTCTTCCTTATTAATTGGAGGAAAAGATCGAGATACGCTATTTATTAAGACGAAAGAGACCGTAACACCCAAATTTGAAAACGAAAGAAGGAAAGAGCTTTCGTCTTCCCTTTTTTTTAATCCACGTGCTAAAAATTATTAATAGTTTGTGTAGCCTAATCAGTTTGCCTCAAGAAAACTCAAGGAAACTAATCTCGGAAGAGCTGGTCAAATTCTCATGGCGCTACCACTCTTTTGTTTCATTTCCTTTTTGTGCTACAGTACAGCACGATGTAGAACATCGGGATAAGACTCCCTGAGCTTTCACCGTGCTGGTTTATTTTTTTCCCATCTAACAATGGAGTTTCAAAGCTCTTCTACTTATTATTTTTGCTGCATACTTTGATGGCAGAGACAGTGGACCTATTTTCTATTTGTTTCGCCAGGTGATATGCTCGAACTACCAAATTTGATTACCGGAAGATGCTAATAGAAAACAAGTTACACATCCCCAGTTGACAGTTCGTCGTGGGAATGAAGACACTAATGAAAGCATTCTCAATATATGATCAGTTCTGCATGAGCAAGAGAGTGACTCTGTATTGACTGTCTAGAAGAAGAAAGAAACTAAGGTTCGCATTTATAGGACATTGATGTACGTTTAAGAACTTCTCGTCTGCCCCAACATTTGTGAATCTATTGAACGTGAAACACCTTTAGTCCCCTCTAGGCTGTAATGAGGAAAGGTACATGCTTCAATACTTTTAAAAGCTTCTCGTTCTTTTGAACTAAATGAAATGAAGTTACTCTAACGCATTAACAAAGAAATTGGTGCATCAGAAAACAGATTATATACACTGACGCAAGTCCCGCTGAAATTGAAGCTGCACAAGACCCGGCATTTGGCAGAGAGCTATTATTTGAGATCAATATGAGAAGGACAAACAAACCTATCTGCGAATGCCATGAAGGACTGACGAAATCTTTTTGTTCAGAAGAAGTTTATCCAGTGGTTCATTTGGAAAAATAGCTTGACTTGGCTCTCTTTGCATTAGAAGACCACTGTCCGGTATTCCAAGAGCCTGACCCATCGTCTCATACTTCAAAGGTTCTTTTCTTCTCATGCTAATTTGAGACAGGAGAGGTTGTGAACTTGAAATGGAAAAGAAAGCTAGGACAAGAATACTGGACTGCAAAAAAGACATGAATTATAAGCAAATACGCGAGCTTCAAGGTTGAGTCTGAACATACAATTACAGATACCAGGGGCTAAAAAAAATAACGAATCGTTAACAAAGCATACTGTGACTAAAAGCAAAAATCTCGAGACAACTTGGAGCCATGCGATTTCCTCGTGGATTTCATTCAAAACATAAGCAGCTATCCATACTCCTGCATTGAAAGGAAGCACCAATGAGAAGATAAGAACACACGAGCAGTTTGACCTATTTAAGACTGTACAATTTCATACAGATACAAGGAGATAAGCAACGAGTTTCATATAAAAATTCAGTGAAAAGTAAAAATACAATCGTGTTGGTTAATGTTGCAATTAGGCATCTGATTTCTGTCGTTTGATTTTTAAGTCAAGCTTCACATAGCATATTTTTCAAAGAAACATTGGGTCAGCTATTGACTCTAATAGAAGCAGAGGAATGTACAAGTACATGAATATAATCAACGGACTAGGCAAAGACAAATTATCTTTTGAGATAGTATGCTGAAGGATCTAACCAATAGAAGACGCAGAGACAACTATTCCTCTCCAAAGATCTCGGAGTTCATTAAATCTGAATTCCATATGGCGAATTGCTCCCGTGAATGCAACAAGAGTGGCGACATACAACGTGTGGAAGGAGACTCCTGGGATAACCCATTGAGCACCAATGTGACAATGATTATTCAGAGGCTGCTTCATATGAACAACTACAGCATGACACAAGCATTCCTGTCAAAGCTATGCAAATGTCTAGACTGAAACTCTATCACTACCCATGTGCCTCGTATACTTGCAATTTCTTATAGTGCTTGACAGTAGACGATTCTGTTGCAAAATTTCGCAGTAAGACAGAACAAGAATAATGACCCAAGCGAAGATGGAAACAAGATTCTTGTTATGCCTTTCTAGAAACATGCCATTCCACGGTGACTTCCAGTAAAAGGTGTTAACTAACCATCCTCCAATGCTCAGGACAAACACAACCCCACCCACAAGCACACGGCAGAAAATAATTCCGCTAAAAAATGCAAACACGTCTACTGAGGCAGCTTTCCTCATTGCCTATGCAAGCACAAAAGTTCTCTTTTTATTCACCCTAATGAAGGGCGACCTCAATTGGATATATTATCACCTAAAGCTTCTATTTTCTTCTAATTTCCCACAGACAAAGGAATGGATTATCAACCTTTTCACCCGCGAAAGTATATCATAAGGCGCCTATGAGTGCCACAATCCTAATAGACTATCAACCGTACACCGGCAAAAAGGTTTTCTGTCTTTCATTTGCAAATAACAATGGATGAAAGATACTAAATAAGTAAAACCTTCAGAGTTCTTACAGGCTGCCCCAGCAAACCATGGCAAGAGAAACAATGGAAGACAGACATGCGACCTCATTGGTGGTAAATGCCTCCTACAAAGTAAACTATTTAGTGACACAAACTCTTTTATAAAGACACAGAGTACAGGATGTAAAAAGTTAAGACAAAGCATAAAATGACCAGAACAAAAATGTGTAGATAAGAACTTTAAGAGTCTGAAAGTGAAGAACATCATAATGCGACGCCCCCCTTACTCGCGATTGACTGCAGATGCCTGCTTACCACCTCCTCTGTTTTTTTCCCTCCCTCCCTACCTCCCTCCCTCCTCCCTCCATTTTTTTTCTTGGAGAAACCAACACATAGCATTCCCTCCCTCCCCACACACAGACCCACCTCCCCTGGCAGATGATATACTTCTTTGAACTTATTGCTGCAGGAGCAAACTCTAATGTCCCTGTCCTTTACACTTACTTGCCAAATATGAAATACAATTGGAATGCCTGTAATATACGACAGCTGAGCAGCAAACCAAATCCAACTGGACCTTCAATCCAAACTGGAATCACCACATGATCAAATTGTGTATTAGTCAGACACATCCAGATAATGAAGAAAGTAATAATGACAGCAAAGCTGCCATGATAATTGATAACCTGCCGAAATGTAGCAAGACTGCCACCAATGCCTCCTTTTTATTTCAGCAAGTCAACGGACATCTGCATAAACCACATACCACGGTAATTGCTGCTTTCCTTTCCGACAATCATAAAACCACTAAGCTGAAAATGTGTAGGATATAAGATGTGGAAACAACCGTACCATAATTGATGGTATAAGGTTAAAGCTGGCAAAGACTTGAAACACAGGAATCCAGAAGCCGCTCCCTTTTGTCCGAGAAAATTTGTGAATCACAAAGGGAAGGATCGATCGGTAAAGAAGCCTGAGAGCACTAGACTACTAAGTTAAACAACGATAAAGATAAAAAGGCCAACCCACCTCCAGTACACATTTCGAGGGTCGGAAGAATTAATCAGAAACTGATCAAGACCATTTAATAAAGGCAGTGCCATTTGGCAACAAAGAGCGCAAAATCGTAGACAACACACCGACACCCTCTTAAACTTAGGACTTAGGATTAGATATTAGATAAATCTCTTCCGCTATCATTTTGCTGCACAATGGGCATTAGCTCCTTTTCTGCTGTGAATAACTGTAACTGGTAGTTAAAAAAGAAAGAACTAGTAGAACTACTGCTGTGTAATCACAGAAAAGAAAGCAAGCCAGAAAAAGTCGACCACTGTACCCCTACACCAGCTACTACAGTTGCTGGCTGCACTGCAATTCACCACCACTCTGCTGAACAATAACAGCACTCCTCCAAGTCATCGTTGAACAAATTTTCTGCAAACTTTCTCAAATCCTGTCTCATTCACACTAGCACCTCCAAAGTCCATTCTTGCAGCCCTTAGCCCGAAACCCATACTAAAGCACCACAAACAAAAGTTTTTACTAACACCAACAGCTTAGAAATCATTTATCAAAGCTTCTAAATCCTTTCTCTCGTATTTTTCTCACCTCTTCTTGTCATCATCCTCCATGTTCTCATTGAGATGAAGCTGATCAGATTTGGAATGAGGAAAAAACCAAAAAAAAAAAAAGAAAAGGAACTTGTTATCTTTAATTGGGTTTTGCATTTTCTGCAGATCGAAAATAAAAAAATGAAATAAGTGAACATAGGATGAACAAAAGGAAAGGAAAAAGGAGTTACGTGGGAGCCAGAGAAGCACGACCGCCGGCGACGGGTGGGAGGAGGAGGAAGTCGGAGGCAGAGGAGTCGAACGGGCAAAGGGGGGACTACCACCATGTCTTGGTTTTTCAGAACTGGAAGAAGAAGAAAGGGCTTTTTAGTCTTTTCCACCCGACGGACCAGTTTGATTTCTCTCTTGTGGAAGCCACCACTCCGGAAGTCCCCCCCACCCTAGGACCTAGGGCTTTCTCTCTTGTGGTCCGTACCCTCTTCTCTCTTTTGTTTTTCAGAATTTCGGTGCGCGCTTTTGAATTTGCCGCCGGCCAACCTCGCGTCCTCGACTTGGGGTCGGCAGGGGCGGGCGGTCCTAGCCAAGGTCGCGCAACATCAGGCGAGTTTCCACCTGCGCCAAATCTTGGCTCGCCGGAGGCCTAAGCCCTTTGGCTGTGTTATGGCGATATGGGACCCTGCAATATTCACATTGAAGGGATATGGGACTCGCGGTAACGAGGCCAGATGCTTATCCATCTCGGTTGCTTTATCCTGAAGCACTACTGGCCCAAGTGCGTGTAGTAAGGGCCAAAATGGTGAGGGAGATCATGAAGAAGGTAATTCAAACATATATCTGTCTTCATAAGCATTAGTAAAAAAAAAAAAAGTGGCTTAGTTGTCTCTCCCACTGAAATATCACTTTTTCAAACAAAAGTTAGATTTCTTGGGCATTACATTTCCCAAGGATCCATTATTCCTATACAAAGATCTCTCTTATTTGCGAAAAAAATTCCTGATAAAATCAAAGACAAAACTCAATTACAAATATTCGTAGGGAGTCTCAATTATATCTTAGATTTCTTCCTGAGCATTGACATACTTTGTAAGCCTTTACATCAAATGTTACAAAAAAAAAATCGTCCACCCTGGACATCAACCCATACTAATATTATTGAACAAATTAAAACTCATGATAGAGAAATACCCTGTCTACATTTTGCTAATCCGTCTCCATTCAAAATAGTAAAAACAAATGCCTCAGCAATTGGCTACGGTGGAATACTCAAACAAGTCAAGAATAATAAAGAGCAAATCATACAATTTGTTTCCAGACATTGAAATCAAACTCAACAAAATTATTCCACTATTAAAAAAGAAATACTAGCCATTGTTTTTATCAATATCTAAATATTTATTGACGGCAGAGTAAGTGAATATATGTACTCTGCCATCGCATCAACCACGATACACAAAAGGTCCCACATATATATAGGCTTAATATCTTACCAGACCAGCCAAGCATGTAAGATAACAAAGTGAAGTAGTCGACTTCAAGATGGAAACATATCTTTCATGTAATCCTAATTGAATTCGGTTGATTCAAGTCAACCAAGTCCAGCTTTCCCTTTCTATTTCACTTGGCTGACTTCAACATGAAAATTAACTTGTGTGCCCCATTTTTTTTAGTTTCCACAACCAAGAAGTCCATGTTCTTCACTTCATTTGGGCCGCCTATGATTTGACGGGCTCAAACTCGATCTATATTTTCAACATGTAAGTTGAGTCCATGATCAAATCATCGACTATAATGACGTCTCTGTCGCAATTAATAATCTTTTAGCTTGTGACTCTAGATCAACAAGACATGTGATCGTTTGCGGTTGATAAGATTATCCATGGCAAAATAGTTTTAAGGAACAAGTTTCACTTGTTCTTTTGATGAATGGTTTATTTTAGAAGCATTGCTAGTTCTAAACTTTTTCACCTGTCACAAGCTGTCTTAGAATTAGAGGTCACAAAATGGGTCTAGAATCCATATTTTAACCCATTTTTAATAATGTGGGTCATAAATGGATTGCTTAAGTTTTGAAAAACAAGCTTAACTGGGTCAAGTGAGTCATAGATGAATAAGTCATTTTTTTAATTCTTTTAATTTTCTGATTTTTCATAGTTTTTAATTTTTGCTTTCTTTTCCTCTTTTTTTTCTAGGAAACCCGGCAAGGGTCGCCATCGCCACTGTTTGCCGTCGGTTGGCAGTCGCCGACCTCCAGTCACCGGACACTGTTGGTCGTCGGTTGTCGCCGGTCACCACTGATCGTCGATCATCGCCGGCCACAAGTCATTGATTGTCAATCATCGTCGATCACCGGCCGACAGACATAGAAGAAAAAAAAGAAAGAATTTTTTTTAAAAAATCAGAATTTTTCTAAAATTATAAAAATTATCCTCAATATTTTAGCAATATATAATAATTTATAAGAAATAATTTTTTTTGAATTGGATCTAATATTAAATCTTTTAGTAATATGGATCGAATCATATATGTGTTGGTCAGGTATGGGTCACTAGAATTGTATTGTATGGAAATGGATCAAACCGGGTTAATTGTAGGAGTGAGCGGTTCCAGGTTTCTTACGTGTTCTACCTAGAACCTAAAACCTACCAGTAGATACAGATTCCTCATTTTTTGGAATCTGGAACCTACCCGTTGGAACTTGAAATCTGGAACTACCTTTATCACAGGTTCAGGGTCGGTTCTAGTATCTAACAGGTTCTTTTTTTTTTCATTTTTAGTTAAGCAAAACGAAAATGAACGCAACAATAAAAATGAAAGCTTCTCATTGATTCAGTCAACAAAAAAAAAAAAAACCAAGGGCTATTGTACCAATTCATTTCAAAATCACGATTATATATTGATATGGGCTAAATGCAGCATTTAAACAATTCAAACCCACTTATGATTATATATGTAGACATTCCATGCTTTTCAGGTAAGTATCATCTTTCTTTTCCCCTCTGAAGATGAATTTCTAATTATACTCTTTGTCGATGAAACCGAACAAGTAAAGTGTAAGCTATTAATCCCACAAATTCCAAACAAACTATGCTCGGACTCACACTCTAGTACTCAACGTGGACTAAGCTCGGAAATTAATCATCAATTACGTTCTTGCAGAATTAAGCTCATTCAATTGGGCTCCTAAGAAGAGAGAAATCATTATAACAGATAGAGCATACGATATTTATCTGATGGCATACTATGCCACAACAAAATAAAAGGTAACGGAGGAAGAAAATTAGGTATTTAGGTTTCGGTCTAGTTCTTGGTTCAGTTCCTAAAAAAGTGAAACCGAGAACCGGCGATTCTTAAAAAAGTAGAACCAAGAACCAGAACCTCCATCCGTAGAACTTGGATTTGGACCCATTCCCACCGGTCCGGTTTACCGATTCCCGGTTCAATCCTGGAACCATACTCACCCCTAGTTAAATGGGTCAATATGGATTGGATCATTTTTCGACCGATCCAAATCCGACCCGACCCGCTCATGTGACAGGTCTACTTAGGATCAAATGCAATGTGAATATGATAGTTGTAGATGGGCTACAAAGTTGAGCTCGACCGGTTAATTTCTCGATAACAAAATCAATATTATTCATAAAGCTTAATTTACTTTTGAAGCCATAAAAAAGTGACAATCGGCTGAAAATCTGATGCCGGACCTATCAATTGCGTATTATTTATCTATTGCATGCCAATATCGGATTAGACGTTGATATGCTGAAGTTGTACGCTTATTGAAATTGAACATCGTCATGGATTGCACGCTGATATTCAAATTGAATAATGTTTTGATGGGATTGGATTCGTCCTCGTCGGTTACTTGCACATTATTTTCCTTCACGAGCGAGGTGAATTCTTTAATTTGATATTGGATTCATGCCCGTTCGATTGAATATTGCTACTGCTCTTGCATATAACCTCTGTAACTACAAAACAACAAATTTTACATTGTTCTTAAGCATATGATACAAACATCAAATGACATGAAAGCACAAACCAAGACAAAAAGATATATAGACAAAACGGGGCCATTTTATCAGCCCTAAGCAACTCAAAATCTTGTCACAGCGACAAAGAAAACCAAGTGCTTGTAGATGACCGGCCACAAGCTATTTTCGCGAGTTCTCTAGCCATCAACTCAAATGGAGTACGAAACAAGTCACGGTCATCGCACATTTCATGGCGTCAAATGAGGTTCTGCTCTTAATCCTTGTAGCTTTTTAGATGGGATTCTGGACTACCAACAATTTACTTTCTATTGCTTTCTCTTCCCCGTAGTCGCCAGGGTCCCGTCGAAGAGCTCGTCGATGTACATCTCCAGGTCCTCCGGTTGATACTTTACGTACTTCTCCGATTGCCTTCCCGCTGTGAAATGCTGCGAGTGCCGGCCCAGGAACGACCGGTACGCCGGGATTACCACGGCCGCAATTGAAACCCTAAGCTCCGACTGCAACTGCTCGTCCTTCACAATCCACGCACTCTGCGTCTTGTGAATTTCTTCGAACATCGCGTTGAAGGTCTTGAACCTCTCCTTCAACTCCGGCTTCGAGACCTTCCCATGCACGTTCAACCCTTCGTCTCGGAAGCAACCCAAGACTTTACCCCAAGTTTCTCTCTGATAATTCTTGTGATACTGCCTTAGCTCGGATGATTTCTTGCGTCGCCAATTGTCGCCCATCAACTCATTGATCTCCGCCGAGGCTTTCACTTTTTGCAAGATGTACCGTCCATTGTTCATCATAAATATGAAGCTCAGCGACGCGTCCTTGTAGAGCTTGGATTTTGCTTCAAGATTCGAATCTAACAAATCCATGACTCGTGTTAATTGGATTGACAATGGTGATGATTCCTTCTCTGAGTTGTTCTGATTGTTCTCGCCTTGAAATTCTGTTCTGTTGTTGGAATCAGCTCGTTCGATCTTCAAGTGCTCTTTGAAAACTTGCTCTAGGGTTTCTTTGTACTCACATGCATACTTTAGATAGTTTATTGTGTAACTTGTTAAGGGGTGAACTGCACCTCCAGGCACAGGGTTTTTTCCTGCAATAAATGGACACGACAAAAAAACAATTTAACTATTATCTAATTGCTTCAATCTTTTGAATTTATCGAAGAATGCCAATTGGGGATTGAATGTCTGACTTTTGTACCTGTATCTGATTTGATCGAGTTTTCTAAGTCACTGAACATGCTCACAATAGCCTCCCCGATCCGAGATCGTGCAGTATAAATCTCCGACCTTAATTGATTTGCACTGTCTTCGTCCTTGAAATATCGATCCATGGTAGATGTCGTATCTCGTAGAGTCTCGAACATGTCCATGAACTTGAACAACTTTTCGGCTGACCGCTTCGATGACATTGCTACTGCTTCAGAGAAATTTAAGATTTGAATCAACATGCTTCGAGTGAGATTATAGAATAGATGAGTTGCAATTGATGGATATCCCGCGAACACTGCCTCTGCAAGCCTCAACTCTCGATAGAAATGCACCAATGCACATTGTTTGAAGGTTTTGATCCACTTGACAATCTCTCTCTCTAGAGCTTCCCATTGCATCTTTTGCACGTCGTCGATGCTAATATTCTCAAACCCGAACTTGTTGAATAATTCTTCGAACGAATTCCTCCTCGTGACTATATAAACCTGACAGCATTCGCTTTCATAGCCACATGAGACCATTTCCTTCGCTATCTTGTTCAAACAAGACACGATATCATCTGCGTATACAAATGAATCGCCCTCCTCGATGGATTGATCTGATTCTTCAATGGATTCTTGTTTCAATTTGACATTTTCTTCTTTCTCTAAATCAATAGGCCGACAGTCATCTAATAACAACCTGGAATATGGAAAAGATTACACAGTAGATTCATTAGCGTGCATTCGCGCCACCCCTTTCAATCAGAATGAATTATGACATGTCTTAATTATGCTAAAAATCGACGAAAACTAAAGCTAAGAGGCTAACGTAGTCAAAAGCTTCCTTACCTGAATTCATCTTCCAAAAAAGACAGAGCTCGTTGTTGGATGCTCCCGACCCGATTAATCAAGGAAGCAAACTTTTCTCTGCATTTAGAGGGTTCGAGTACGGTTGCCAGCTTCGAGACGCGATCGACAATTTCCAAAAAAGAATTGACCTCTGGATCTTGAGACCATTTTGCCTTCCCTTCACCCAAATCGGTGCAGTATTTTGCTACTTTGGCCTCGACAAAATCCATGAGCTTGCCAATGTATTCGGGGATTTCCGAAGAATCATTTTCATTGTTGGTGGAGGAAAGAATTGCGGCAAGCTTGTCAATGTCTCCCAAGGCCTTCTCAAGGCTATAACGAACTTCGCGATCAACATCATCAACCTCCTCTTCAGCAATCTCGCTCGCATCGATCTTCTCTTGATCTTTCTTCCCCTCATCCTCATCATTCCTCTCTACATGACTGGTGACCCAACCTTCTTGTCGATCGGCCTCAGGAGACCTCAACAGCGGTGAAGAATTGCCATTCTCTTTCAGATCATGCTCCCTGGGGGTGATCGGGTTGGATTTGTCGGAATGGTCGCTCTCCATTGTTCGTTGCGTTATGATGTTGCCGAACGATTAATCAGATTTTCTCTCTTTTTCTTCCTTGGAAGGTCAAGAGAAAAAGAAGGCGAAGATGGAAGATTAACTGGAAGAGAGATCTCAAAGAGATTGACCTAATGTTAGTTTGTGACTTTTGAGGGTTGAAATGGTCGTTGCATGCATGGAGGGGGAGAGAGAGAGCGTGTGTGTATGCGCGTTTGGGAATGTACGGACAGAAAGTTACCTGCGAGAGAGAGCGAGAGAGAGAGATTGTCGTGTCGTGTCTTCTTTGTTTGGAAACGTGGAAAGTTTGACTGATGTGGGAAGCCAATGCTTAAGGATAAACCGTTAACGCGTGTGCGAATGCCTATAAAAGAGGCTATGTTGATGTAGTATTGCTTGATTTAAAAGTGTATTTTTCAGTGCATTCCATGGTGGAAAAAACAAAAAGACTCAAGTTGGTCCTAAAAAATGGAGTGTTTCTCATAATAATGCTTGGGTAATTTTAATCAACATCAATGAATGGGCTGAAGATTATTATTATGCTGTCAATAGGATGCAAATTATTATATCCTAATTTTGTCGGTACAAAGTCGTCTAAAGTTCTTATCCAATTCCAACAAAGTGAAAATCGATGGCCTAAATACAATCATTCAACAAGGAACAGAATAAAAAAGGGTTGGACTTATGTTACGTTTGTTACGGCGGAATGGAATAGAATCGGAGGATGAGACATAATAAAGCTGAAAGAGAATTGAATGGAAAGATGATTTCGATATTTCGTTTGGCAAGCTATGGGAATAGATAAGAGCATTCATTTATTTGGTTGTGAGAAAAAGAAAACGTTGTGGGAATGAGAATTTTCAATACATTTGATTTTTTAAATGTACTTGCATTGATTTGAGGAAAAATTCCAAATAAGAGTACGAAGTGTCATCATTTTCTTAAATAAGTATTTTTATTTTTTCAAATAACGATTTAAAGTGGATCTTATTTCATAAAAAGGCATAAAGTGACTATGTCAGTTTCAAAGAAAGGCCTAATTTTCCGAATTGTCAAAGGCATTTGCATCCTTTTACATTTTCTTGATCTTTTTTTCCTTTTTTTATATTTTCCTTCTTCTTTGCCGATGGGCGACCACCAACAATGCCCAGAGAGGGCTAGGCGAGGGTCACCCTTGTCCAATTTGGCAAGGATTGCCTCACCAGAAGTCGACAAGAGCAACGTGAAGCGACTGACAAGGGCTTGCCGGCCCTCGTCGGAAAGAAAAAAAAAAGAAATGAGAAAAAAGAATAGAAAACAAGGAAAAACAAATAAATAATTTAAAATTAAAATTTCCTTTGGACGAAAATGTCCTTGACCGGCCAGAATATTTAGCCAACTAGTAAGGAAGGCTCTTATTTGAAACTTGCATGGCATACCCTTTTTTAATACTGATATGATTACTTTAGACCCTTATTTGAGAAAATGATGGCATTTCAGAACCTTATTTGGAACTTTCCCTTAATATGATAGTATAATAATGGGGATTTCCCAAATATAATTTGGAATATGAATATCTCAATATTAATCGTATTATTTGGCAATTATAATTATTCACTAATTTTTTACATATTATCTATGATAAAAAAGTATGATAATTGAAATTTTCTGAACATAATTTATATATGTTTGTTATTTATTATTAGTCATTTATTCATGAGTTATAAGTTGTTAAATATGATTCATAATTAATTAGAATTTGAATCTTGGCCCAAACTTTTAAATGTCGAACAAAACAACACCAACTTTTACTCGGAGAACAGTTTTGACTACCATTAAAATTTCCGTCATAATTATCTTTTGGGTAAAAGTTGGTACCTTTTCATGCGACAATTCAGAGTTATGACCGAAATTGTCTTCGGAATGAAAGCTGGTGCGTTTTTACGTGATACTTGCAATCCTTTCCGTGAAAGTTGACAGTTTTTTTTTTCCGAGTGAAGAACCCTTCCAACATGCCATCATTATATTGCAAACCCAAATAAGTCAGACCAATCAGATCACATAAATCAAGCAAAACTACAAAGGATCTGTACAACATTATATGGACTTCATATGCCATGAATTGGTGATTGGCTCTATGAAGATCGCGGGTCGGGATTGAGGAGGGGGCGGGGGCGTGAAGAGACATTATCATAAGAGGTCAGGCCAATGCTTAGGCATAATAGCATCAACAGAAGCAGAGAAAGGGTCGGGACAAACAAAGGAATAAAGAAGAGAGATGAGCCAAGAAAAAGATACGAGGGGGAGGAGGCATTTAATGGCGAAGACAAGAACATTAAATACTTCTGAGACCGAGAGAGTAATATTAATTGCTTGCCTTAATCGCTGCAATTGTCTGTTCGTCCTCTTCATACCCTTCTTATCTCTTTGAACCCACTCCCTCCGACCTCATTTAATGCCCCCATCTCTCTCTCTCTCTCTCTCTCTCTCTCTCTAGGTGCAGGTGCAATAATTCGAGCTGTGCAAACACGCAGTATAAGTTAGAGGTCCCTCATTAATGTTTTCTTGGAGCAATTTCGATCGAACAGTTAATTTCTTTCATCGTTCTGGAATATAGCTCGTTTTAGGGAGTTAATTGGTAAGTGTATCAGCTTGCTTTGCATGGAGTGTATTCAAATGCTGTCCTTTGATCTGATACTTGATATATAGAATTCATCAGCATTTATGCATATGCAGTAAGGGTGCTTTAAGGATCTTGTTCTAAGACCTTCCTTCTTGAAAAATCACGGCCGAGCTCAAATAGCCTCGCATGGCATTGAACTTTTCTTTAAACCGCCTTTGATCTTATCCGTGAATTCAGGAGCCTGAGTGATTCTAGTTCGAAAATGACGTATCTGAGGAGCGTTTGAAATAGTTTAGACATGATAGCATCTCACCTTTGCAGAGGCAAAGTAAAAAAGACATTCATAGATTAAAGAAAGAGGATTGATCCACCACCCATTTTCCTGAAAATATGACCATAGGGTAATATAGCCAATGACCACAGGATCACGCTCGGAGTCAAAAACGATCCCTTCAGAACAACAAAAGAAAAATGAATACAGGGGACAATCAACATCCATAAAGTTACCTACCATGGTCCAAACTAGATATCATATAGATTTTCTTTCCGACTGTTACTTCTTGTTCAGCTCCGAACCGAGTTGAGCCGAGTCCGGCTCAAGCAAAAGCTTGTCCAACTTCGGGTTCGAGCTGGTTGGTGGAATCTCTGGCCCTGTTTGTGGACACAAACGATCATCTGCCAAACTTGGTAGTTGTGTCCTCATCAATGGTGCTGGTGGCGCTGCACACACCGGAATGACCGATCGGATCTGGACCGCCGGGGCGATCCGGTGTGGGCGGAATCCGCCTGTGTAAACGGGTCGTGGGCATAATCCGGACCCATTTCTGGTGTGGGCATGATGTCCATCTCTGATAGTCCCTTCAAGGAATGACAATGAGGAGTTGGGTCTTTCAAGCTTCGGATGATCATTTCGTTTATTGACAATATTTGGACTTGGGTAAATACTTGACCCTATGGGTCTCTTCCCGCAGTCTTGTTCCTTATCCCATCGATTATCTCTTGGTGGCGGTAGAATCTTTGAAGCTGATCTTGGTGGGGGTGGCGGAAGCAGAGACAGGAAGCAACTCTGCTTCTGTGAAGATGACGACGACAATGAGAAAGAAGAAGGACCACCTTGTGCTTGTGGGATGTAATTCATTAGCAACTGCTCCAAGAGCCTGTGCAATTGAAGGCTTGTGGACGGGGAACCAGAGTGGTTCACTGCATTAGCCCTGATCAATCCTCTTCTTGGTTGGTTCTGATCCCTCCTCCTGATCCCCTGCTTAGCCTCATCTCTGGGCCTCAAAGAACTCAGGTCTGGCACTGCAAAAGGAAGAGACATTAATCAATCTGGTCTTTGATGGACTCAAATATGGCAAATGAGTGAGGAAAAGAGGGCAACTTTGCACCTAGTGCTTTACCTGTTTTGAGTGCAGACCAGGCTGCGATCGCTGCATTCTTCTCAGCTTGTTTCTTTGTTTTGGCTGATTCACCAGTGAAGCTCATCCCAGCAATCCCCACAGTGCAAGTGAAGGTGGGAACATGACCGGGGCCTGATCTCACGGTCGTGTACACAGGCAGGTTCAGGCCTGCCCTGTGAGCCGTTTCTTGGAGCAGATTCTTGTAGATCCCCGTCTCGTCCTTCACAGTGATCAATGACCAAGATGATTCAGAAGCTAAAACGTAAAACCCCATGCAGGGAGCAAACATGGGCTTGCTCTGTTTTGCTTAAAAACCACATAAATATTCTCAAAATGGAAGCTTTAGCTAAAAAAGCTCAAAACAATATGCTGAAAAGCATTCCCTTCGAAGATGGAAAAACTTCAAACATCAATTTGAGGAAACTTACAAGGACTCTTGCAGTGAGAGATCTTGAAGGACCCCTTGTGGAGAGGACATTGAGGGCTACTTCTGCAGCCGCATGCTCTGCCTGCCTCAGCGTATTGCAGTAGCTCGGGCTTTCGAAGATTTCGCCATTGAAGTTCACACAAGCTTTGAATCTCGGAGCATGATCTGGCCCTTCTCTGATGCAGGCATAAGAAGGGAGGTTGAAGCAGCTTCTCTGCGCAAGTTCTTGCAGTTGGTTCTTATACATGATCTGCCCACAAAGCAAACTAGCCACAGTGAAGGAAATCACTTGGTTTTGCTATAAAAAAAAACTAATGGCAGTGGGGAGGCAAAATCATCAGAGACATGAAAGAATCTGAACGAGAGAAGAGTACTAAGTACATGGCACTTTCACCTGATTGCTCGCTCTTTACATTGGCTTGTGGGTTTTTTGCTCACAGGAACAATAAGCAGTTAACTAGAATGAGAAGGACAATGAGGCTTTGCCCTTTTCTGAAGAGAAAACGAAGATGGACCGGGAAGTGGAATGACTTCTGAGCTTCGCTTCCGTCTGTCTGGGACTCTCTCAGAGCTAAATTTACTTGCATGCCCAATTTTTTTTTTACTTTTTTGACAGTATTCTATTTAATCAAGGAAATTAGGTTTAAAATGACACAGTACATATTTCACCTTTCCTGATGCACCAAGGTTTCAAATTAGTATTGATGAAAATGAGAATTGGTTTAATATGATGCTTGAAAATTAACCTGTAAAGATAACAGTAAAGGAAAAAAAACAGAAAATTTGAGAATCTCAAAACAATCTCTTCGATATCTACTCCATCGAATTATTATTTTCGAATCATAATTACCGTGACATTATATGACGACGGACTCCCCTGTTCAAATTCCTAAACTAGGAAATTACATGTGCACATGTAAGTGGTGTTGGAATTTGACAAATACCTCAATAATCTAAATTATTCTAGTTTTTTTTTATTTGTAACGATATGCAGCATTTGGCTCATCGGTACTGGGTCAAATCACTCAATGCTCGCTAACATCAGCCAACAAAACTTGAAATTTACCAAAACCCATCTGTCTGCTGCTTCCTCGACTCCAGCCAAGGATTTTTTCTGTTTTTTCCTTTTTTCAAATTTGAGAATTGACTGGACAGACACTCCCATGTGTTTGACTTTCAGATATTATAAACATATATTGTCTGTAGTACGTAGTAGAGCTGCGGTGAAGGTTCATGTGAGGTCGAGTTAATGTTTTGAGAAAACTACAGATTGGCTTGAGACAGTGGGCGGGTGGGTGGGTGGTGGGCTCTCTTCCATGAAAGACTTGACTTAGCAGACCGAGTCATAGATCATTCTAAATCTTTACAATGTCTCGCTTTTTTTTTGTCCCAGGGATCGATCTTTGTGTTTCCCAATTGGGCATCCTGAATACACACTCCTAAACGAATGAATCTCGAGAGAGGTTTCTTCGATGTCCCGAGAACCATTTCTCGCTAAAAAGGACGTTACGATAGCGAGTGTTTGTATGTTTTGAAGAAGAAATGTTTGTGTACGGGACGATGCGATGATGGATTAGCCCGATAAGACCTCGAGTTTCCGAACGCTATACGAGCGGTGATGGAGAGGGATCCGTCCTTTGAAGCGATGCATTTAATTTGGAGCTGAAACAGAGGGAGAGAGTAGGGATAGCGTGGTCCAAGCCTGCAGAGCACCAGAGTCATGTCATCATAAAAACTCTCTTTTGAAATGGGGTTGTGGCTGGGGGAAATCAAATTGGTATGGTCATCAATCAATGCTCTACCCCCCACCCCCACCCATCGTTTGCGCAAATTGCTTTGATGAAACAAATGTCACAGACCAGAAAGCAGGCTGATGCCTTTTCTCCCACATGCGGTGTGTTAGACTTAGGTAGGTGAGAACGTCTGTGTATAGACTCTCCACCACTTGTTGTCTTTCCGGTACCGAGCGCCGGCCGGGATCGGCTCGTGGCGTGGTGGTATTTGAGACCTAATCTTGTTATACAAGAAGACATGGGTATTGGTTTTACTTGGGGATTTTTAACTTCTGTCGTGTTGAATGTCTTTGGACATTTGTCGTATTCTTAATACTAAATGTTAGAAGTTTTCGAGCCTGGAACGACTACAAACACGAGGAGATTTGAAATAAAAAAAAACGAATCTTTTCCATCCTTTCGACAAGGTTCGAATAATTTCTTCTTGGTCAAACGAGAGACAAATCAAATGGGCTCCAATTTTTTCTCTAGTCTTTTGGAACTAAGGCGTTATTTGTTTCGCAAAATATGAATGATTTAGAAAATATTTTTTAAAAATAATTATTTATATCGCTTACAGAAATGACCAAACGTAAGATATATTCATCGTTCATGAAAATATTTAGACATAAGTTGTTATCGATGATGAAAACATTTTTTATTGACTAATTATTTCGACATATATAAGCAATCATATTTACGGATCATTCATTTTTCAAGAAATAGATGAGGCCCAAATTTCGAGCAATTAGACGTAAGTAATCCTTGCAACATTCCTTGATTAATCCTCAGTAATTGTTTAGGGAAAATGACACAAACAGTTTCTGAACTTTGGCGCAATGTGCAATATGGTCCATGAACTTTTAATTCGTTCACTGCCGTTTTGAACTTTTATTACATGTTCAATTTAGTCCTTGAGCATGTAGTCCTTCAATTAATTTTGATACAAGGGCTACAGTAAAACATTTTCACATAGGTCGAGGAATACATTGAACATAAACCAAAAGTTATCGAACCATATTGAATAAATTAAAAATTTAGGGATCACATTATATATTAAGTCAAAATTCAGGGATGATTTGCGTTATTATCCTTATCGTTTATGCTGACAATGCCCGGTTTGCTATTTATTCAGAAATATTAATATATGTTTTAAATATAAAAGAATGGGGGCATACTGAAAGTTGGTTCTATGGTGTAGTGGTTAGCACTCTGGACTTTGAATCCAGCGACCTGGGTTCGACTCCCGGTAGGACCTTTTTCCTTTACAATTTTTCACTTTTTTTGTCCTTTTTATTAACGTAATTATATTTTCGAGTATTTCGAGAAAAGATAAATAGAAAAAAAAAGAAAAAGGAAAACAAAAGGCCTTCCGTTGCCGGGAATCGAACCCGGGTCTCCTGGGTGAAAGCCAGATATCCTAACCGCTGGACGACAACGGAAGTGTTGTTCATGGTGATGAAGAACATTAATTTTAAATCAAAAGATGAAGCTCAGAAGATATGACTAAACTGAAGAGAATCTGAAACCAAACGAGATCTTGTTCTTGTATTCCAGATCCATAATCTGGAAGTGAAGGCTTGTGAGCGTTTTTCATGGGAGTAATTGGTTCTCGATCTGATTCGATTCCCAATTTCTAAGATCGGGAATCGGTCGATGTAGCAATAGAAATTTCCCAACCATACGATAAAATAGCAAATGCCATACATAATTAGGAACATGGTAAAATTCCTCAACCATATACGATATCAGCATATCCTCAAAAGGAATGCAGAAGTATCAATCCCCTGGCAACTGGGAGAAATAAAAATGCCAAGCACATCGGGGCAGTCAAACCGAAGATGTATGCTGACATTTGCAAGATCCGAACCTTGAAGGAAAGCAACTAAAGTTACTCCAACAGTCAACTGTTGATGGTAGACATGAACAAAGCACAAAACACACGCATCACATAGATGAGCGGTTTAGGCTTTTCTAAGAAAATTTTTAAAATAATATATATATATATATATATATATATATTAGGTCGGTCCGGTTGATCCGGTTCCCACCCTGGAACAAGGAATTGAACCGACACTTCCGGGAACCGGAACCAACCGGCCAGTTCGGTTCAGTCCAGATAGTTTTCGATTCGGACGGTCCGTTTTGCACACTCCTGATTTTTCATACAATAAAAGCGTGTCGAACTTACTACCCACAAATTTTAAAAAAAAAGGAAAGAATAAGTGCGGTAAACTAATAGCACAGAACATGGAGAAATTAACTTTAAATCGATTCCAGATTTTACACCAAAACTTCTATTTGCAGCATTATGAAAAGCAGCAGCAAAAGAACCAGGTCCTGAGACAATGGACTCGGAAATTTTGAGATGAAGTTCAGCTAAAAGGCTTAAGGCCACCAAGTTCGTGAGTGCAGATCTGTCTCTGTTCTCGGTCAGCATGTTTCAAACCCGAGAAAGGTCGAATGTACATGGCCATACGGCGAGGAGGAATAAAGGTCGCTCCTGACTGTTAGAACATGTTGTATAGTTTTGTAGGTTTTCCTTTATATCTTTTCTTTCTCTTGGTCCCACATAGGATGATTGTTAGCTCCTTTACTCCTCTAAAGCCTATATAAAGAGGCTACTCATGTACATTGTTTCTCACCCCATTATAAGAGAAAAGATACCATTCTCTTTTAATCTTTCTTTCTTGTCATGGTATCAGAGCCAAGATCATTGTCTTGAAGAGTATGCTCTGCGGTTGCCATCAATTGGATCTTCCGCATCAGAAATTAAGACAATGAGCTCATTATTTTTTTAAGTATGCTCTGCGGTTGCCATAAATTGGATCTTCCGCATCAGAAATTAAGATAATGAGTTTAGGGCTTTTGGGGCATCATCTTTGCTCGTTCTAATCCGCACTTCTTCTTTCTCGATCCTTTCGATCACCTCAAATCCGTATTTATAGCTTTGCTAGTGATTTCTTTTTCTATCGTCATGGGTGATTCTAGTGATCGTATTGATGTCAAACTCGATGGTTCAAACTATTCTGTTTGGAAACCATCGGCAATGGCAGCACTAGTTTACCGCGACTTGTTTGAGCATGTTGAGGGACTTTGTCCTTGTCCTGGTGCTCTTAACAGTGAATCATCTGATGAAGCTGCGAAACGTGCTGCTGAAATTCGAGCGTGGAAAGTTGCTGATCGGAAGGCATGGGCTATCATTTTTGGTTCCATTGTTCCTACTCTTCGCCCACAATTTTCTAATATTGTTGAGGCGAAAAGTTTATGGGATCAGCTTGCCGAGATGTTCACCCAAACAGGGGACATTCGAGTTTATCAGTTGGAGCAAGAAGTTTACAGTGCTACGCAAGGGTCTCGCTCTATTCGAGATTTCTACAATTACATGCACTCACTTTGGAGTCAACTAGACATTCTTGCTCCTATTCTCTGCCCATCATGCCTGAACTGTACTCGGTGTCCATCTACTCGACTTCAGACTCAAGATAGGCACCGTCTACATTCTTTTCTTATGAAGCTCGGCTCTCCCTATGAAGGTGTTCGTAGCCAACTTCTTCACCGCTCTCCAAGACCATCCCTCCTTGACGCTGTCAAAGAATTACAGTCTGAGGAAACTCGTCTTGGTCTTCTTTCCTCCTCGGCAGTTTCTGATTCAACTGCTATTCTGGCTGCTCCACCACGTCCTTTGCCTACTCGTGGTCCTCGCCTCCTTTCATGTACATATTGTCATCGTCCTGGTCATGACGAGTCACATTGTTGGAAGAAGAGGAAAGCTTCACGCCTTTCTGTATCACCACGAGTCACTACCACATCTCCAATCTCTCAACCTATTACTCTGGTTTCTCCCTCTACGGATGACCGTATTGCTGCTCTTGAGGCCCAACTTGCTCGTTTGAGTCCTTCTCTGCCCAAGCCTTTTCCCGATTCTGGTACTTCTACAACTCTCTCATCTGTTGGAAGCACCGCTGCAGCTACTCCACCTTCAGGTGATATTTCTACTACTTGGGTGCTTGACTCAGGAGCTGCTAGACATATGTCTGCTTCCGCTGTTTTTCTCACTAAGCTCTATGAGCTCAAGCAACCAGCACATTTCTTTACTGCTAATGGTTCTCCTCTACTAGCTACCCAACAGGGTACTCTTACCGTCTCTGAAGATTTCAATGTCCCTGATGTATTACATGTTCCCTCTTTGGCTCTCAATTTATTATCCGTTGGACAACTCACCGATGCTGGATGTACTGTAAGCTTTACAAGTAGCTCTTGCTTTGTGCAGGATCGTTTGAGTGGCAAGATGATTGGCAGGGGCAGTAGACGGGATGGACTTTATATTATGCAACATCTCCATCTTCCAACTTCCTCTCGTCCTCATCCTGTGTTGGCTACCCTCGATCTTGCTCGGTGGCATCAGCGTCTTGGACATATTCCGTCTTCTCGTCTCACCGTCCTTCACCAACAAGGTGTTTTGGGTCCTATTTCTTCTGGTAGTCTTCCTCCATGTTCTATCTGCCCTTTGGCCAAGCAATCTGCTAAGCCCTTTCCTGTTAGTAACTCTAAAACTAGTGCGATCTTCGATCTTGTTCATTCTGATGTTTGGGGTCCTGCCCCACTCTCTTCCAAGAGTGGTTTCAAATATTATGTATCTTTTATTGATGATTATTCTCGTTATACATAGGTCTATCTTATGCGTCAACGTAGTGATTTCTTTACCATCTATCAGTCTTTTACTTCCATGGTTTCCACACAATTTAACACAAAAATCAAAGTTTTCCGTTCAGATTCAGGGGGAGAATATCTCTCTGGTGTCTTTCGTTCCCTCTTAGCTAGTGATGGTACACTTCCTCAGTTATCTTGTCCTGGGGTTCCAGCTCAAAATGGAGTTGCTGAACGCAAGCACCGTCATATTCTAGAGACCACTCGAGCTCTCTTACTTGGCACATCCGTTCCTACTGAGTTCTGGGCTGAGGCTCTTCTCACGGCTGTTCATCTAATTAATCGCCTACCCTCATCTGTTCTCCATCAAGACACCCTGTTTCAGCGTCTCTACTCTCGACCTCCTAGCTATAATCATCTCCGAGTTTTTGGATGTACTTGTTTTGTCATTCTTCCACTTACTGAACGTACAAAGCTTACCGCCCGGTCTATCCCATGTGCATTCTTGGGTTACAGCACTGAGCACAAAGGTTATCGTTGTTATGATCCAAATGCGCGACGTGTGCGTATTTCTCGTGATGTTACGTTTCATGAACACATCCCTTTCTTTTCAACAAATACTATACCTCATGTTTCGTCTCCTATTCCATTTATGGATTTTCCTGTTGATCCTCTACCTGATCCTTCTAGTCCCTCTTCTACATCGGATCTAGATATATTGCCACCTTCTCCATCTTCACCTATCCCTTGTGCTGCACCTCCTGCTGTATCTGCCCTCGACGATTCTGCACAACTAGAGCCACGCCGTAATCCTCCTCGAGATCGGCGTCCACCTGCCCGGTATGTTGCTGCTACTTCTTATTCTACTGAGTTTGGATCCTTTTTAGCTGCTGTTCATGCTGTACAAGAACCTAATAGTTATCGCGAGGCAGTTCAGCATGTAGAATGGCGCCAGGCTATGTCTGAGGAACTCTTGGCTTTGGAGAGTACTGGTACTTGGGAGCTTGTGCCTCTTCCTCCAGGTCGCTCCATCGTATCTTGCCGATGAATATATAAGATTAAGACTCGTTCTGATGGCAGTATTGAGCGTTACAAAGCTCGTCTGGTTGCTCGAGGTTTCTCGCAAGAGTATGGTATCGACTATGAGGAGACCTTTGCTCCCGTAGCAAAGATGACATCTGTCCGTACTTTATTAGCTGTTGCTTCAATTCGCAGTTGGCCTCTCTTTCAGCTTGATGTGAAGAATGCTTTTCTTCACGGTGATCTTCAGGAAGATATCTTTATGCAACCTCCGCCTGGTCTTGCTCATACCTCTGGACAGGTTTGCCGCTTGCGACGGGCTCTTTATGGTCTCAAACAGGCCCCTCGTGCTTGGTTTGAGAAGTTCAGTGATGCTATTCAGTCTGCTGGTTTCATTCAAAGTGAGGCTGATCATGCTATGTTTGTTCATACCTCTTCTTCAGGCTGCACTATTCTTCTTCTTTGTGTTGATGATATGGTCATCACTGGAGATGATCGTGACCATATTGAGCATACCAAGCAACACCTTCAGCAACATTTTGCCATGAAGGATCTAGGACCACTGCGCTATTTTCTTGGACTTGAGATTGCTCGCAGTTCACGTGGTATTCTCATTTCTCAGCAAAAATATACCGCTGATATTCTGTCAAGGGCTGCTCTATCAGATTCACATACTGCTGTCACTCCTATTGAGCTAAATCAAAAGTTTTGTCCAGACGATGGAGAACCTCTTTCTGATGTCACCCGCTATCGGACTTTGGTTGGTAGTCTTATTTATCTTACTATCTCCCGACCCGACATTGCCTATGCTGTTCATGTTGTCAGTCAGTTTGTTGCTGCTCCTCGAACAACTCATTATGCAGCTGTTCTAAGGATTCTGCGCTATCTTCGAGGCACTTTATCGCGTTCCTTATTTCTACCATCTTCTTCTGCTCTCAAGTTGCGTGCCTATTCTGATGCTGATTGGGCTTCCAATGTCGCTGATCGCAAATCTATCACTGGTTATTGCATTTTTCTTGGCGATTCACTTATTTCTTGGCGTTCCAAGAAACAACATATTGTCTCACGCTCCTCTACAGAGTCCGAGTATCGTGCTATGGCCGACACTACTGTTGAGATTGTTTGGCTTCGGCGCTTACTTGCTGATATAGGAGTTTCACTTCTGGATCCTACTCCTCTGCATTGTGACAACAAGAGTGCCATTCATATTAGTGCAAATCCAGTCTTTCATGAGCGTACCAAACATATTGAGATTGATTGTCATCTGACTCGTCATCATCTCCAAGCTCGCACTATTTCACTTCCTTTTGTTGGAACTGAGAATCAACTTGCCGATTGTTTTACGAAGGCTCTTACATCACAACGATTTAAATTTCTTCTTTCCAAACTCTCGTTATTTGATCCACCTTGAGTTTGAGGGGGGTGTTAGAACATGTTGTATAGTTTTGTAGGTTTTCCTTTATATCTTTTCTTTCTCTTGGTCCCACATAGGATGATTGTTAGCTCCTTTACTCCTCTAAAGCCTATATAAAGAGGCTACTCATGTACATTGTTTCTCACCCCATTATAAGAGAAAAGATACCATTCTCTTTTAATCTTTCTTTCTTGTCACTGACTTCCTGACATTGAATGAAATCGTCACTCAGGACGTGAAGAGTTCGCTGATGATGCTGCGATGTCTCGCTACCAATGCCTAACCATCTGGGCCTATAAATCAGAAACTGATATTTCCGAAAGTCTCTGTGCTCAATGTTAAGAGGGACCAACATAGAGTGACTCGTTCCGGCCGTCACCTGCTCAAGCCATCGGTCTTGCTCAGAGAGGTCTGCCGCCCCTTATCTCTCCAGCTCTCCCCCCAGATCTTGGCCTCTGCGATGGCTTGTTCGCGCTCCAGCTCCTTGTCTAGCATCGTTGTTGTCTCGTTCGGAGATTTGTCCTTGTGAGCTTTCTTTGTGCCGACCTTGGCTGGTGCATGGGGATGGTACTTTTGGGACGCCAAGTAATCAAGAGCGAGCACGACTTCATCGATGGGAGGACGCTTGTTCGGCTCTTCTCTAATGCACATTGCCGCCATGTCGAGGGCCTTCCTTAAAATGGACTCTGGAAACTGGCCTCCGAGCATCGGATCTGCCAATTGTGTGCAGTTCTTGCGGTCTTTGACAATTGGACGCGTCTGCAGGCACAAAAAAACAGGATTTCATCATATACAAAACTCGATCAAGAAACAAGCAATGGGACTACTTTGTATGAATAGATGATAATCAGGCATTGCACCAAACATGAAGGATTAAGAAAATCTTTTTACCCATTCAACAATGTAAATAGCATGACCATCGACGTATTCCAGAGCTCTATGCCCTGTAATAATCTCCAGCAAGACAACCCCGAAGCTGTAGATGTCTGACTTCTTTGTCAATTTCCCACTCAGTCCATACTCAGGGGCACAATAGCCCTGGGTTCCCAAGACCCTGGTCGAGACATGTGTTTTATCTCCAGTCGGACCAAACTTGGCGAGACCGAAATCAGAAAGCTTTGGATGGTATTTTTCATCTAACAATATGTTGGATGATTTCATGTCCCTATGGATAACGGGCGGATCCGCTTCATTGTGCAGATAGTTCAATCCCCTCGCCACACCGGCAGCTATCATCATCCTCGTGTTCCAATCAAGGGGCTCCCTATCAGGAGGAAGATCTGCATGACACTGATCATTACACATCATAATAGTATAATTTTGGAGAGACCAAAGAAATTTTAGATAGTCGAATCATCATCTGCGGCATTATTGTTGATGAGATCCGTTTGAAATGTACGAGAAGGTTGGTTTCCGCTGTCCAAGAAAGTGAGACTCTGCTCGTCATTAATGAAAGTCAAGGATTTTCAAGTCCAGCACCGAGTAATCAAGCATAAGACGTTTAGAATTGCAGCAAAGGAGAAATTATCTTTCGCAGCGCTTGGACAGTTTTGATGATCCTCGTTTACCAGTCAGAAACAACAAATCACAATATATCAGAGTAACCATCCAGTCCTTATCGTTGAGCCTCCAAAGAACCAGAAGAAGGTCAATTTTTTAAAACAGGAATCTAGTCTTATCTTCTTTCATGTATCCGATTATTCAAAGAATGCTGCTAGTTGGTGTATCCTCTCTTATTTTCTTTTCCTTGGGTACACCGAGTGCAATATAGTTGCTATGAAATATGAGAGGATTACTCATTACTCCATAATCTTGTTAATTGGAAAAACACTAGATTGGATATATTACCGTGCAAGAGATCATCCAAGGATTTCAAGGGCAAGTATTCATATACAAGCAGACGCTGCTCGCCCTCGGCGCAGTAGCCGATCATACTGACTAGGTTAGGATGACGCAGAAGAGAGAGCATCAAAACTTCCACCAGAAACTCATGGTCACCTTGGTGACCGGCTTTGTTCAGCTGTTTAACGGCTACTACCTGCTCGAATACCGAGCCACGTCATCATCGAAACAAAAACAGCAATCCAATGTAAACACATGACACATATGACAAATGAAAGATGGCAATACTTAAACAGAACCCAACTCAGGCGAAAAAAATGTAGGTACGACTAGGGAAAAGTGGCCTCTCCTTCTTATGTCACTCATAGAAGAAGAGGGTCCAGCTTCTGAGCCAGTCAACATTACCTGACCTGTCTTTTTTAATTGCCCTTTGTAAACAAAACCAAATCCACCTTGCCCGATCAAGGATTCATCCCTAAAATCTTTTGTCGCTGTTGCAAGCTCCCGGTAGCTGAATATTTGAGCCTCGTTGGCGACCTCATGCTCTTCTTCCGAAACCGACGATTCCAGTCTCGATTCTATGCATTTGTCACCAGTATTGAGTAGTCAGCAATGCTTCGTCTAATATATGATATTATATTGCACCAATAATAATCAATATTTTTGTCAGGAGCACATATTTCTGGATGGAAGTGGAACATATGCTCTTACACGGTGATCCAAACTAACTAAATAACGACACAAATGCATTCTTGGAATTTCAGGAGATCCCTAATTCTGAACAACTATGACTGTGCTTCACTATCTTTAGTTTCCAGCATGGAACTAGGGAGTTAGGATCACCCATTTGAGTTACGTGATCGAGGGATGGGCGCTAGGAAAATTCACCTTCCGGGCATGCAAGGCTCTAACTATACGATCAAATTAAGGGGAAGCCGTTGCCAGTCTAAACATCTCCGGAATCATTAGCTTAAGTTAATCATAATTCATGCAGATGCACATAGAATTATTAAACTGAAATGTCATTTTCACAGGCCACTGTTTCCTCAAAAGCCATAAACTGCATGAAATAAGGCGATCATGATCAACCAACCATGAAAGGGAAAGGCGGATCGATCATCTCATCACACACTTAGAACATGGCACACATAGATGGGCAGAAAGGAACGAAACTTTTTTTTCCTAGTGGGCATCACTTCCTGGCATACTAAACTATCAACGAAAACCTGAATAATCAACAAAACTAAAACACGAATCGTCACTTGTCAAAAACATAAACACAGTCTTCAACACGAAGCAATTTACGAGCGAAAGCGAAATAGAACCTTGAAACGTATTGGCAGGAGCATTTCCTGAAGGCTTGGACTCCTTGCTGAAATCTCTGTCCTCCTGGCGTTTCGGCTTCTTCCCTTTCTTGGAGCCGAAACAAGGACAAAGATCCATGTTTAGCCCCATCAATCAAGATAAACCCAGAAACGAGAGAGGAGAGCTCTTGAAATGACGGACTCCAAATCCATCAAAACCCCATGGATTTGGCGCGAGAGTCCTGGTGGGCACCCAGAAAGATTGGAACTCTACGGCCGCTTCAGATGGATCGAATGGATAAATCTCGAAACCAACCACCCTTTTACGTAGAATTTATTCCAAATACAGAAAAAAGCTGTAATGGGTCATGCGCGCATCGCGAGGACAATCGCCAAAGCTCGTGCCTTTCATGATGACGCATTGATGGATGACGATCCCGTCAATCGTCACGGAGTTAACGTGATCCTGATGAAAGATTTGGCTGACCAGATACGAGGGAAAGCGGGCATGATTCTCGCGGGGGAAGACTGAGGGGGGGTGGGGGGGGGGACAGTAATGGCGGAATGTGGTCAGGAATTCGGAGGAGACGATGATGCTGTTTCGGATTTTAGCTGGTTTCCTGCTGATTCGGCTGGATTTCTTTCGTTTCCCAGGGACTGTCTTCTCGTGACCTCAAAACTTCATGGTTCCTTATTTGCAATCATATCTCGTACGTTACTCCGGGCCAAAAGGGTCCAAAAAGAGTAATTACAGATTTGCAACGAAAAATGGACAGAATGCATGAATATATGAAAATGGCTCGAGTTTATCCGAGTTTTTTTTCTTTTTTGGGGTCGAAGAGTTTAATCGAGTTTATCCTGTTAGGTTTTGTATGAGTTTTCAGTAAAAAAGTTATACGGATGGGTCGGGTCAGATCGAAAATGATTTGACTCAGATTGACCCAATTAACTTGTTTTGATTCATTTTTATGTAATACAAATCTGGTGACCTATATTTGATCTAACCTGGCTCATATTACTAAAATAATTCCGTATTCAATCCAATCTAGGACAATTCATATCCTAACAAAGGTGACAATGCAAAATGAGTAAGTGCAAGAGAGAGTCATATATGTGGATTGAATCTAAATAAGTTGTAAATTCATTTTTGACTCATTTAACACCCCTGTTATTTTTAAATCCATTTATGATCAATTTACTTAATATAACTAACACATTTAATAACTCACCCATTATATATGAGGTAAGAAATGGATTTATGATCCACTTTTACAGATTTATTTCGAGATTCATGTGCGAGACGGGTTTAAGATTTAATGTAATATTACATTACTGTGATCTGGGATGGGCTTGAGATTTTGAGATTTATCTAATGGTTCATCCGAAAATCCAACCCGGTGAGTAATTTTATAAATCATCCTAACTCGCTTAAAATACATGACGTTATTTATTTAACTATGCAAATCCTGAAACACGCTACCGATAACTTGAAAAGTTTTCTACAACAACGACTACAAACTTGAGTTTATCGTTTTGATTTTAGGATGATTAGGTTTTCAATCTTTACGATCATTTGATCTTATATCTTGCAAGGCTATATTTTGCAGCTGCATGTTTTAGGAGGAAAAAAAAATTTGTACTTGCAAGTTTGATCTGCTTTTATGAGTATTTAGTTTATGATCATCTGCTGATTAGCTAACCGACTTGAACATTCCTAAACGGCCATTTTAATCACAGAATGTAAGGATGACAAAAAGAAAAAATTGGTGTTGAACATTGCCTCTGCCTTGCGCCTCCGTCGTCTGCCGTACGTGTGATAAGGTACTTGAAATCATTACAAGATAACTCTGTTAACTGGTTTTTTTTTTCCTGATGATGGAGATTTGTCCTGCTTATAGCCGGTTGTTCATCTCTTGGCCGTGGACTAATTTTGATATTTATTCCCTTGGCTTATTTAGTTTATGTACTCCAGTCAAGAAATTTAAATGCTTTTCATCGTTAGTTCTCGTTCAGGAAGTGGGCTGTTATTATAATCATTGCCAGTAGACTTTCCTGCCGTTAAGAGATCAATGACCTCACACATTGCTTGAGAATCGGCATATCATGTACATATCGACTTTGTTTTCTTTAGCTGTTATTATAATCATTGGAATCTTGAAACCCCTTCCCAGTTTGGCAACCCAACCGTGTGAGCAAACTTTTGAACTTGAAGTGTGACTCCCCATCATAGCTTTCATGCTTGAATTATCAGATCTTGAAATTTGAAATCGAGAGGTTCGTTCCTTGTTGTTTTGCGACTTTTCCCCCATGGTGGATAATATGCAGACACATGTTTTGCTAGGAACCGTCAGATGTTTCGTACGCTTTAGCCTTCTTTTTTTCTTTTGTTTTTTTGTAAGGCATGTAAGGAGTTTGCTTCGTGAAGTAATTGTGAGCATAACAGATTCTGGCTAGCCGAGGATATTATATCACCAATAAATTGGTTTCCGCATCTTATAAATGCTTCATTATGTTCTTTAGCTTTCAGTCCTGTTTGTTAACAAGTACATCTGCTATTCTTGGATTCTTTTTGGTGCGCAGAGAGAACCAGAAACATCAGATAATGGCAAACAAGTTGCTAATCGAGAAGAAGCACTACTATTAGGGCCCGTTTGATAACGTGCCAAACAGTAAAAATTTCTGTTCTTTTGTTCCCAAAAATAGTTTGGGAACAGAAACGCGTTTGGTAAATTTTTTATTCCCGAGCACATTTTTGCAAGTATTTGTGCCGAGAAACAGTTTTGGAAGAGAAATAAGAAGTAAAAAAAAGTTGCTTCTTATTTCTCGACACAATTTTGAGAATCAGTTTTTTTCTTTTTTTTCTTTTTGTGTTGCTCTTCTTGGCGACCGGCCACAGCCTAGGGTCGGCGAGGGCATCACGGCCCTCGCCGGCCGCCGGCGGAGGCGAGGGTCCCCCCTGCCGGCGAGGGCGAGGGCTGGACCCTCGCCGTCTAGACCCACGGCGAGCCTCGACCTCGCCAGGTCCCGACGGCAAGCCGCCTCGCCCAGGCGGCGAGGGTCCAGCCCTCGCCCTCGCCGGCGAGGGGGACCCTCGCCTCCGCCGACGGTCGGCGAGGGGGACCCTCGCCTCCGCCGACGGCCGGCGAGGGCCGTGACGCCCTCGCCGACCCCGGGCTGTGGCCGGTCGCCGGCGACTGGCCATGGCCAAGGAAGAAAATGGGTGGAAAAAAAAACCTTAAACAATTCAAAATATTATTAAAATATAATTAATAAAAAGAAATTTTGTGTAATTACCAAACGCATTTCTATTCTAGGAATAAAAATTTTGGACAGTTACCAAACGCCTTAAAATGCTCAGAAATTGTTTCCGGGCACAGAATAAAAAAAATCATTTCTGTTTAGAAATGGTTTCCGGGCACAGAAACATTCTCATGCGCACCCTTAGAAGCAGCACTTCAAGGCAGGAAATACACTTTGTGGCTGAAGCAAGTGAACATGGAAAAGCCACCTTTTCTTCACCATCTACAAACTTACTTGACACCGGCAACTATGCTCCAGGTTTTCTTCTTTTCTCACATTTCTTAAGAAAAGTCTAATCTCATCCCTGGAAGCTATCCACTATCTTCAAATATTAATTCTCATTTACAGGTCTCCAAGATATGAGAGAGTTGCACAGCTAGGAAAACACAAGTTTGCTGGAACCAATAGCTTGTAAGTTCCATGAGAGAATTCCTGATGAAAGCGATGGGATTAGAGAGGGCTCTTGAGCAGAAAGTGAAGGTGATGTTATTAGAAGCTTTTCCGATGGTTCATCGTCTAATGCTCCAAATTCTGAGGGGGATATTGACACAGAGCTTGTAAGAAGCACCCTCTCTCGAGATCATGAAAACAATTGGAGTTCAAATAGAGTTGGCCTGTCTCCACCCCTACATATGCTGTTAGGTTCTTTGACAGTAAAAGATGAGAATGACCAGCAAGAAAATAGCCTAGCGGGACAAACACTCTAAAAAAGGAAGCATTTTCGAGATGTAGCTTTGCGTTTTCTAAAGCATGACATCAGAAAACAGGTTGCCTTCTTGAGAGATCCTGCGGATGAGATGGGTGATTTTGTTGATAGCAAAGAACTAAAACATGAAAAAGATTTGAACCTTTTATCCAATCCATCTGACAACTTTAAACTGCTTGTTAAGAGCGCAGTTACAAAAGAGGCGAAACGGATTCGCCCACGCAGAAACAATGGCAAAGGTGCTACTTTTTCTGCGATAAATGATAAGAAGCAATTGGCAAACTTTTCTGCCAATAAAGCCAAGTTGGAAAACAAAATTGCTATGCTTGAGGAAGAGTTGAGGGAAGCTGCTACCATTGAGGCTAGCCTTTATTCAGTTGTTGCTGAGCATGGAAGCTCCTCAAACAAGGTCCATTCTCCATCTTGGCGACTTCTAGATTCTGCTTCCACGCTTGCAAATTAAATTCTCCATCTTAGAGAGGGACTGCAGCCAGAGCTGTTGTTTCTGGACTAGTTTTGGTCTCTAAAGCATGTGGAAATGATGTGCCGAGGTACTTTTGAAGCTCAAATAGTAAAAGTAATGCAGAAACAATTTGACTTTGCAGATTTCGGCAGATAGTCTTGCCATGCGATTGCGAATTCAACAATTGTTAGTTAAAAGGAATAGTAAACGGACCATGGGAGCTTGGATTCTTAGTATCAATAGTTGATAAGTTGTGTGATATTCATGTCAAGTGGATAGTTCGGCAGTAGAATTTCTTCCACCATTATTTTGCACAAGCTGCAAAGGAGACTCAGTCAGGAGGATCAAATCGAATTGAATCGAATGGAAAAGCAAACATGAATCCCGAAATATACAATTGGAAAACAGAAAGCCTTTGCGGCATATATAAAATTTTCCGAGGCAGGACCAGTAGGAAGGTGTACGCGAAAAGGAAGGCGCATTGTGGAACGCTGAACTGGGTTTTCTCAGTGGTTGGCTAATTTTCGACCTTTGGCTCGCAAAGTGAATGAGCTTTTTCAGTTAGCATCGGTTATATAGGTGAAAAGGGTGAGGTTGTGATGGCTTTATCCAAGCGAACTACGGTGCTGTCGAGAGGTTAGCATCCCTAACAGTGGGCTAATGTTACAGAATCCATTTGGGCTAAGAGCACCTTGCACTCGTTTATAATGTCTAGCACGGCCGATGGATTCTCCGCTCGGCCCATCATGATCTCCACAAGTGATCAGCTATCACGCTCACACTCCCAACACAGATCACAGTCTTCTGCCCCTCCCACGTGCATTTCACCTTTCTGTTTCCAAGTACTTTAGCCCGTGCAACAGAGCTGGGGCTTCTGCTTGCAATGGAGAAGAGGCAATGATGTCCTTTGCAAAGCCATCGATGAACAGTCCGCTTGAGTTGCGCAAAATTCCAGCTATAGAGCTTGGCGTCTCACCTTCCTTCCACGAGCAGCCCACATTTAGCCTCAAGGAGCTGCCCTCCGGCGGGCTCCACCCAACAGATGAGCTCGAATTGCTGGATTTTTTCCTCCCCTTTTCCGGATTCCATCGTCTAAAGTTTTTAACTTGCGCTTGAGCTGCGTCGACTATGGAATTGAGGTCTGCAGGCCGGGCATTAATGAAAGAACTATATTCAATATTTTCATATAGTTCAGAGATAAAATTAAATATGTACCCAAAGTTCAGGAAACACACTGAACAAATTAAAAATTCAAAGGCCACACTGAACATTGGACCAAAGTTCATGGACTATTTATGTTATTTTCTCTAAAAAAATATAAATTACAGCAGAAAACGCATTGAAAACAAGTGATTATTATTTGGTTTCCTTTTGCTCTTCATTCTTACTTACTATTGCTGTAACTCTTTGTACTTAAGTGAAAAAGGGGAAAATGTACCCGAGGCTCGATAGTCTTCAGTGAGCAATATATTTGAGGCTTTGATGTCTCTGTGGATGATCCTCCTTTGGCAACTGTAGTGGAGATATTTCAGTCCTTCGGCCACTCCTGTAGCAACCTTAAACCTTATTTTCCATTCAAGACTCTCTGTTGAACCTGCAGCACTGAACATTATTTGTCAGTATCCCATTAACAACTTATGTACCTTGTCAGGTGAGTTAATTGGCTTGAGTTACTATTGTAGCGTGTAAATATTTCCAAAGTCAAGAACCAAGGTTTGCTCGAGTTGAATTCAGGAGGCTAGGAATAACTTAATACGATGTTCGGGTAAATTACAAAATTGGCTCCTCACTGCCAATCAATTTTTCTATTACTTTACTGTACAAGAGTGAACCATTACTTCGATAAGTAATGGAATCCCATTCTCACATCGATTATAGCTTTTACAGATTCATTAAAACCAAGAATTGGAAGATCTCTTCCCATTGCATCCCTTCTGCAAAAGCTCAAGGGCTCGATCATTTCATCATGTTGATGCCATTAACATGAGCCAAATCACGAGATATGGACTTTGGAAGGATAGATTTGATACTAGTGTTGCAATTATCGTAATTCCATAATTAGGATAACCAAACCAATCAAGCTTTTCTCCAACAATTTTGTGGACATGCGACCATGCCTTCTCATCATCAAGAACAATTAGGACTTTCGTATTCGATAATATCTTTTAAAAGAAAAAACTAAATCCTTTGTCAATATGCTCAACCTCGTATTCTCGCTTTAGGATATCGCACATCAACTTGCTTCGCAAAAACCAAACACTTCCATGTTGTTTCGCAACTACTCCAATATCTGCAAGGAAACTACAAAAGTCGAATCGAGAGGAAATTTGCTCGTAAATGAGCTTGGCAAGAGTTGTCTTGCCGACTCCGCCCATCCGCAATCTTTACTATGCATAGATCAGGGCAAATGTCGTCCCTTCGAATGTTGCATTCCGAAACGTGTGTGGCTCGAACTTAATAGACGTTTTGGGTACACTCTTTTTAGAAAAAATTGGTCTAATTTTGTTTACAAACACTAATGCAGCGGCGGGGTGACTGAGAGTTCACCCTGATGGCTGCAGAAGCCACACGGTCCATATCTGCAGATAGGATCTGCGAACTTCAAATCTTCAGGCCTCACCACCTTCCACATCAACGGCATCCATATTGTCATTACCTTCTCGATGATCTCCCACACCATTTTGGCCCTTACTTCACGCAGTCCAATCCAGGTGAACCCGAATAGCAAGGATAAATGTAAGGCCGCATCGTATCAAGCACCAGCGAGAAGAGGAGTATGAAACTCAAACGTAGAAATAGCAAGCAATCTGACATAAGGCAGACACGAATTCGAACATGAACACCACTTAGACTAAGTTCGAATTCGAACATGAACACACACGAAGCTGCGCGCACAGACACACTAGATATCAATCTCGAAGCCATAATCGACGCCTAAACCACCAAATACATACAGAGCACGAAGATCCCACGGGAGCATCGATTAGGAACCGCCACTTCGATTTCGAAGTTGGTGCCCTTCAAGGTCTTGACGAAGATCTTGATGGGCCAAATCAGTCGATGATACCATGAACACTCGCGCACATGATCAACAATAATGGTCTAAGGACACTCCAGCGGTGCAGTCCAATCCAAGTGAATCCGAATAGCAAGGATAAATGTAAGGCCGCGTCGTATCAAGCACCAACGAGAAGAGGAATATGAAACTTAAACATAGAAATAGCAAGCAAATCTGACATAAGGCAGACACGAATTCGAACATGAACACCACTTGGACAAAGCCCGGTTTGAACTTACCAAACCATATAGAAAGCTGTTTCAAACGGTACCCCAACAAGTTTTATTGAAAAAAAAAAAGACAGACAGACTGAAACTCCCGGTCTAGACATGGGAGCCATTGCAGATAAAAACCCTCTTCTGTCTCCAATCGCGGGTCGCCCAATTTTGGAGTGATATCCAAAAGCTTCCTTGTGGTGTTGGGTGCAAATGGAACGACTGCAAGGCAGAATCCCAGCAGGGCGTTAGGCAAACGAAGAGCGGGAAGTAGAAGAAATAACCAGGCAAACTTGAGAAGTGCACGGGTACACAAGGGTGGTATCATCGAAATGCAATTTACCACACGCGCACAGAGACAAACAAACAAACATATATAGCTGAGGCATCAAGAAGCAACAACGTGAAGAACGTGGCGCAGTAGCCCAAAAGGTCATATCTTAATCTCAATCCAAATACTTCCTAATAAGATAACACGAACCCTTCTGCATCAAAAAACATCTTGCTAGACTGTGCAAGCTTTTACAAGGAGGGGCATCTGGCAACTTCCAAGGGACAGGTAACATAGAATTTCTCCGATGAAAATGACATTGGAGGGAGATAGACAGATTGCCTGATCGATTGAGGACGAGGAGTCCGATTTCTTTAGATATTCAATCAACAAAAATGCCCATCTCATCCAAACCACCGTCCTCCTTCGACGCTCAAACAGAATTAGATAGAAATATGAATGGATCCTCCTTCAACCGAGAGAGAGAGATACCTGGCAGAAATGGACGGCCTCCTGCTTGCCGTCTAGCCACATGAAGCCGGTGACCTGGGCGACCGCGCCGCGGCTGGGCATGTTGGGAAGGCAGGCGATTTTGCTGATATGGTACTGGCACTGAACGGAGGTGAGCTTGGCGACGATAGCCTCCTTGCCCGTGATCATCTCCCGGGCCTCGAAGTTCATCACCGACTCTTCCCCGTACAGGTTCACCAAGTCCGCCCTGTTCGCGTCGAACGTCCGGTAGTAGTCCTCCATGAACCGCTTGGCCTCCGCTCTAATCCGATCAAAGGTTTCTGGATCCAGCGACGTCGCCATCTCTCCTCCTCCTCCTCTCGATCTTGAGCCTGTTCTGGAAAATCAAAAGAGAGAAAGGGGTACGGACCACATGAGAGAAAGCCCTAGGGTGGGGGGGCTTCCAGAGTTTTCTTTTTATTTGGAAACGTCGCTTCCACACGTTTCCCGAAGGTAAAAAATCCGAAACCGACCCGAAACCGGTCCGTCGGGCGGAAAAGACTAAAAAGCCCTTTCTTCTTCTTCTTCTTCCAGTTCCGAAAAACCAAGACCCCTTCGCCCGTTCGACTCCTCTGCCTCCGACTTCCTCCTCCTCCTCCTCCCACCCGTCGCCGGCGGTCGTGCTTCTCTGGCTCCCACGTAACTCTTTTTCCTTTCCTTTTGTTCATCCTATGTTCATTTATTTCATTTTTTTTTATTTTCCGAGTGCTTCTCTTCGGAATTGTTTGATTAGGGGGGTGGTGTTTTGATACAAATCGAGGCTAACTTGTGCTAGATCTGCAGAAAATGCAAGACCCAATTAAAGATTACAAGTTCCTTTTCTCTTTTTTTTTTTGGCTTTTTCCTCGTTTTCTCTGGTCTACGTTGTCGGTGGGGTTAGATTTTAGAGCGCACACACTCTGATGCTGATCGTGTCTAATCTGAAAGTTAGTCCTGATGCCGAGGTGGGTTTTAATTCTCTAATCTCTGTTGCTCACCACCATTGCCCGTGCTCATTTAAATTCCCTATTTTGGGTGCTCGTCATTGTCGTGTGTGTGCATAATATGATGAACATGCCAATTGACTTTCATTGTGCTTTGTACTAGGTAAAATCTGCCCGACGAACGTGTTCGCTCCCCGCTGCTGCTCATCGAGATTTTCCTGTTTCGATAAGAGCCTGTCGAGGGAAGCGTAACTCCTCTTCTTTTGAGCAATCTCACGTTTGATTCTTTGAGTTGGTTGTACCACGAATGTCGATAAGCTGTAAGAAGAAATGTGCATTTTTTTTTTTGCCTTATCGTTGTAGTGTGGTGGCTTCTCATGGGTTATTTGGCTGTGCACGCGTCGCATTATATGTCATGGATAGAAATCTCCAATCCCGAGCAAGTTCTTTTTTCCAATGAATCAGGTAGCAATCCCATTGGTGTAACCGGTTCAAGTTGGGAGCTGTATCTTCTCATTCGAAAGACGTGTGATCAGCAAGGCAATTTCCAAGATAGGCCTCTTGGTTTTGCCGCTGTATACCGTTTCTATCACTATCCTGATAGTTCACGACTGCGGCGGGGTCAGGCTTGCTGTCGTCTTGGTTAACTATAACAAAGGAGACAAAGTTACAAGTGCTTTAGAAGAGCTTGTAAAGTGTATCTCATCGGTTAGGTTGTACCACTAGCGAGGTCTTTTGCCGATGTCAAGATTCTAGTATTGCCACTTTACCAGCGCAAAGGTTGTGGCCACTATCGGAACAGGAGCGGTGATTCGAACTGTCCCCTGCTGAGACTCTGAAGCAGTTTTATCAGAAATGGTACCGGTTATGTCATACGGCAGTAATAGCTGTTGGAGACTTTCGTGATACTCAGGTTTGGTACCATTGTATGTCAACTTCCCATCCCAAAGCACCATGTTCAGTTTCCAAATTTCCAGGATTACTAAAGCTCTCCTTCTCCATGACAGAGTGTCGTCGATATGATAAAGGCTCATTTTAGGCAGAAAGGCGCAGTCCTTGACAACCAACGAATTCCCAACAATTGAGTTCCATCTCATGACGAACATTGGTTTTCATTTTTTGTTGAATGTAAAGCTGCTGCGGTGAGTGCATGGTTAATTTTCTCTTTTTTACATGGTACTAGCCTTTGTTTGTTATCCGGGAAGTGTTTCTTCTTGACTCTTTAAGGTCGATGTGTATTGGTGCAGAGTGCGGTAATGATCAGCCACAAAATGCCAGCTGATGATTTAAAAACCATGAAGGACTACAAGGACTTGCTCACAGAATCTGTGTTTCTTCATGCCCTAAACCAAAGTTTCTTCAAACAATCTCTGAGGAGAGATCCGCCCTATTTCTCGCGTTCAGCTGATTCAGATGTCTTAGTTCGTCCACTAGGGGCATACGTGACAACAGCATTGTGCAAAGAAGGAGGAACCATGGAGGCTCCAGAATCAATTCTCATGGAGGTAAATATGTCTTATTTTGATAAATTTCTTTCATAAAGTTCTTTGTTGTGTATCTTATTTTGGTAAAGTTCTGTGTAGGCACTTGTATTGCGGTGCCTACACAATACAAGTGCCTAGTGAACACTTAGGCTGGCATTTCGCAACCCGTATGCGAGGGCGGATACGATAAGTCACTAGCCACATGAAAGTCTGATTGATAGCTTGCTCAAGCGTTTCTTGTAATTGCCAAGGCAATTTTAAAGTATTTTGAGCACAATACAGGATTGAGCTCAGTTACATGACATCTCTAAGTAACTGCAGGTTCCATTCAGCATGGTGACTATATGGGCATGTGCATTCTTTTTGACAGCCGGTGGGGCATATGATTACAAAGGCTGCGGTCCTGGCATACCCAGTTTGAACATTTGACTATGATGATATTGTCAAAAAGGAGCAACAAGTGTCATGGGAGAAGGAGCAAATGGTCATGCTGTTTGTGAAAGCTTCTGGAATCTCGGTTGAAGAATACCTTGGGGTCTATCAACGGCTGTCCTTTTCTGACTGCAACCTTCTCATTGAAAGATGCTTTGAAATGGTTAAGGAGCAGAGAACTTCTGAGCTGGGTCCTTCTCATGCTGATTTGGAATCATTTGAAAGAATTAAAAGTCTGTTATATTTGCGGGTTCAGGAGGTAATGCTATATGAGAAAGTACTTGAAGAAGAGTTGCTGGAAAAGTCTCAGAAGGTTGATAATCTTTCATATCAGTTGCAATTGTTGTCTAGAGAACTTGAAACACTCAAAGAGGAAAAGGATCATTTGAAAAAAGATCTCGAACGATCAGAAGAGAAATCTGCTCTTTTGAGAGAAAGGTTATCTATGGCAGTCAAGAAAGGAAAGGGACTGGTTCAAGATAGAGAAAACTTGAAACATCTTCTGGATGAGAAGAACTCAGAAATTGAAAAACTGAAGCTTGAGATACAGCAGCTGGAATCTGCAGTTACTGAGTCCAGGGATCAGATAAACAGAATGTCTACTCACATTGAGCACATACCAAAGTTGGAGGCAGATCTTGTTGCCCTAAAAGATCAACGGGATCAACTCAAGCAGTTCTTATTGGAGAGTAATAACATGTCGCAGAGGGTGATTGAGTCCATTGATGGTATCGATATTCCTGCAGACACAGTCTTTGAAGAGCCTGTGGAAAAGTTAAAGTGGCTGGCGGGGTACCTCAATGACTGTCAAGAGGCTAAGGAACTTGCTGAAGAAGAGTTGGCCAAAGTTCGAGAGGAATCTAGTGATTTATTTGGCAGGTTAGCTGAAGCCCATGCTGAGCTGAAATTGTTGCAAGAGGAAAGGCAGGGGTTTGAAAAGTTGAAAGAAGAAGCCATGGACTTAGAAAGCAAGTTATTTGAAGCCAAAGCATCTATCAAAGCTCTGGAAGATTTGTTGTCCGCAGCGCAGGATGATGTCCTCAGGCTTGCGGGAGAGAAGAGGGAAATAGAAACCAGTAAGGAAAATGTTGAGAAAGAGCTGCTGAAAGCCATCGAAGAAGCTTCTTCCCAAGCTAGTAACTTCACTGAGGCTTGTGCTCTCAAGAAGTCCTTTGAAGAGGCATTGTCGCAGGCAGAGAATGATGTTGATGCACTCACCAATGAGAAGAAAGCAGCTCAAGTCTTTAGAGCTGCGGCACAAAGGGAGCTAGATAAACTGAGGGAGGAGATTTCTATTCAGACTGGCAAATTGGCAGATGCACAAAAAACTATAAAGTCACTAGAAGATGCATCATTGGGGCTGGAGAAGAAAGTTGGTTTATTCACTCAGCGGAACCATAATTTAGAAGGTGGCAGAAGCCATATGGAGATGGAGCTGAAGAAGCTGCAAGATGAATCTGCAACCAAGGAAATCAAGCTGGCAGATGTTTCTGTAACCATTAAATCATGGGAAGATACAGTGTCAAAGGCTGAGAATAATGTGTTGGAGCTTGAGAATCAAAACAAGAGATAACCCGGAAGTATCAGCACTCAATTCATAGTTGAATGAATGTCTAGAAGAAATGGCTGGCAAAAACGGCAGTTTGGAGAGCAGGTCTCTAGAACTTGTCAGTTTCCTAAATGAGTTGCACGCCCTTGTGAAAAACGAAACGTTGTTTCCCTCATCAAGGATTGCTTCAAGAAAAAATGGGAGTGCCTGAAGAGCATGAATGACATCCTTGAAAGAGTTAAGGATCGACATATTTGCTTACATTCAGAAGCAACAGAAAAGCAAACCGTCCATGAGGTATTGTAGAATATCTGCTTCTTTACTGCTGATTACTGTTTATGCAAAGGTTTCTTATGCAGCTTTTCTCTTTCTATGTCTCAGGAAGATCCCATCACCAAAAAACAGCTCCCTGTTGAACTTAGCAATAGCCTGGGCGTTGAGATGGAAGCTGGTCTGATGAATGGTGGCTGAAGACATCTCTTCATTGTTTAGAAGGACCATAGAAGTTTTCAGTATAATTAATGCAGAATGGTATCAAAAGAAGGTTGATGGCAGCAAACATGCCAAGCCTATTTGAGATTTGTTATTTTCCGTTCAAAATGTTCATGCTTTGATTAAGCAGTTCCAGAGCACATGTGAGGTGGCAACTTCAAAGATACAAAATTTGGAAAATGAACTTAAAGAAGCGATAGCAGTTTCTCTGGAAGCCATAGAAGACAGAGATACGAAGCAAAATAGGGTCTTTGAGCTGGAGACTGAGGTAGAGACTTTGCAAAATTCATGTGGTGAGCTGAGGCTTAAACTCAAGGACTGTCAAGCTGATTATGACAAGTTGAAGGAAAGAGAGGTTGAACTCTTAGAGGTGCACAGTAACTCGTTGATGAAACAACATGGTGAGCAGTTTTGTGTCATGATCTCATTGTCAAGCTTTTTCTTTTGTTTCTATGAATCTTTGTCGTTTCTCACTTAATAATATATTTCCTTTTTCGTTTCTTGAGAATCAGAAAGTTCATTGCTGTCCCCATCCCAACGGACAGCACTTTTGGACAAGGTCGATGGGGTTAGAATCTCCTGAGAAGTGTTAGCAGGAGACACAGAGCCCCAAATTTCTCCTCATGTGCAAAAGCTATTCTATATTGTAGATAGTTTTACTAGAGTGCAAGAACAAATAAGTTTGTTGTCACATGATAATCAAGAGCTACAGTCCGCCCTTGCCGATCAGGTTCCTGAAAATAAGCATTTGCGGGAGGAAGTTGAAACACGTATGAGATATGAAGAAGACTCAGAGAAGATGAAGAGAGATTTATGTAAGCTAAGAGTTATTTTGGAGAAAATTACAAATATGGTTGGTGGTAGTGAGTTAGTTGGAGACCACAATACTTTTAGCTTAAAGGGACTTTTAGCAACCTAAGAAAAGCAAATTGCGAATGTGCTTATGGAATTTGTCAAGGGCTTGTCAATGAAGATGTCTTCATGGTACTGAATTGATCTTGGTCATTACCCGCCTAAGAAGTATGTAGGCCACCGTAGTTATATTCATGGTATAGAAGCAATGGAACGCTGGAGATTGTGAAGTATCAAATATTAACCGGTGTGGCTTAATTTTCTAGGTATTCCTTTTTTCTTTCGGCTTAATATTTCTATGGCGCCGTTTGGTTCGGCTTTGCAAATGGGCTTTGGGAAAATGCGAATTGCGTTTGGTAAAAAATACTTTGTAAAGCTACTTTGGGCTAAGTAGTGTTTGGTAAAAATTTTTTTACAAAGGGCTTTGGGTTTATTTTTTTTATTAAAAAAAAAAAAGCAAACCCTTCGCTGGAGTTAGCAGAGGCCTACAGCCGTCGCCCGAGGTCGCGCGACCCTAGGCGAGCGTCACCGGGGTTGTGTGACCTCGCCGACCGCTCTTGTGCAGAGAAGATGAACAGTAACAACGATGGTAAAATCGGAATATTAAAGAACTAGTATGGGTAGTTTGAGTAGCTGGAAGGCTTGCCAAATGCCTTAGCATTTCTCCATAGGGCTTTGGAAGCCGAAAGCCCATTGGGAAAGCTGAATCAAATGGGGCCTAAGTGTTTGAAGTGGGCAATTCTATAGGCTCTTGTTTCACCAAAATGTTCAAAAAGATAAAAAAAGAAAACCGAAAGATACTAATGCGAAAACTACCAACGATTTGAGAAATTAGTAACCACATGGAAGTTTACACCTCGAACAAAGTTTCGGCTTTTGGCTTCCTCCATTGACTTCGGATGCTTTCATGTGAAAATTGAGGTAACTCTAGATTGATTCACTTGCAATTTCCACGTCAAGAGCACGTTTCCTTTGACTCAGTCCCGTCAAATGGGTGGGTTGGGTCGAAAATTGTTCGACTCAAATTGACTCATTTTGACCTATTCACGTGCAATACAAATATAGAGACTCGAACCAGAGTCGATTCATATTGTTAAAACACTTTCATATTTAACTAAATTTAGGAAAATCCATACCCAAACTAATGTAAGAGCGCGGAGGGAGCAAGCGAGATCAAGCGATGACGTGGAAAGTAAAGAGAGTCATAGATGTGGATTGGGTCTAAGTGAGTTATCAACTTATTTAACACCCATATTATCTTGGCATTTACCGTCCTAAACCCATTTATGATCAATTTACTGAATATAACAAATCCATATAATAACTTAGTCCATTAAATATGGGTTAGAAATGGGCTTATGACTCACTTTGAGATATACTTTAGCCTGATCAACCGCGGCCCACGAGCATACTATTGGAAGCTTCTAAATTTGCAAACATAGGTCGTGCCTACGGAGATATATGTTTCATATGCATCGTGGAGGAGCTTGAAGAGCCCAAGCCATGTCACCTTCCTTATTTTCACCATATTTATTACTATGGTAAGTCCACTAGTTGATGCCTAATGTGGGTTACCCATGTTGTTTTGTTCCACTTCTAAGATTTGCTCGCACGTCATGAGGAGTGTCCAGATTAATCGCAAGCCTGTATGCACTCAACAGTGCCTCCAAGATGCTTAACTTAGATGAAATCATATGTTTTTAGTAAGTTTAAGAGGTATTTTGAGCAACCGGTATTATTTATAGAGACATCGTTATGTTCGATATGACGAGATTGTATTTGCATAACCGAAAAAATAATTACAGATGAGAGCAACTTATGATCAAAGACTATCGAGTAGACTAGTATGAGCATGAGAAACTGCATTAAAAAGCAACTAATGGGGATTCTAGAACTGTGAAGTGGTTTTGAAAATGAGAAAATTCTCGTGTATCATTTATTGAAAAATGTTATTCTAGCAAACTGTATGCTCATCTTCTAATTTTGCGTGAAAATTATTCAACTATCAAGAGAGGGGAGGGAGGGCGCCCGACGTAGTTAACCTTTCAAGCGTTATCGTGAGAGTCCACGTCTATTACGGGGTTTAGTTTTATGCATAAGTACTTAGTCAACCAATAAGTGTACAAGCTCGTCATCGTAATTCCCGCACGAGGTAACGAATGCCCAAGGCACAACATGTTCATTCACGACACGCCTCGATCTTGTGTCGGCTCGGGGAAGATAGTATCGCTCGCTTTACCGCTAGCTACCAACTTTGGTGCTGTTTATCCTAAATTAATCATAGAAGCGGCAACCACTATGAATTTGTTTATATGTTCCTTTAACTGATCAACGTGAACCTTCGAAAAAATCTAGACGTACATGGTCAAAATTCGGGTTCCTTAGATCTCACCCGTATCACGTCAACATCTAGACCAATTATGACAAGCAAATCTCCTTCCTTTTTTCGGGCTAATATTAAAAAGGCAAGAAATTTCAGGTGAGATTTTCCTCTGTGGTCTTAGCCTTAACCGCAAAATGGACGTCCTGCTCTTGAGCTCGCAGACCGCCCTCAGTTCCAGATTTTCGTCACCTTAGTCCTACATATGCTTTCATATGGTTGATGTCAGAATCATAACCGGTGATACACGAATTTAGAATCATCTCTTGCTCGATTCCTTAGTCCGAGGATTCGATGGCGGGCTGCGCGGAAGAAGAGGGCTGTTCCAGCGACTACATTGCCGTCGCCATTTCTGTTCTGTCCTTGATCTTGTGAGTTTCTTTGTAGCTTCACGTCAATGATACGTCAGTTTCTTTGCTACTCTGAACTGGGTTTTCTCTGTGATTAGCTACTTTTCAACCTTTAGCTTGCAAAGTAAATGAGCTTTTTCGGTTAGCATCGGTTATATCGGTGAAAAGGGCGAGGTTATGATGGTTTTGTCCAAGCGAATTACGGTGCTGTCTGGACATGTTTAGCACAGTCTCGAAGTGGGTCATGAGGAGAATTTTTCCTTTTTTTGTTTGGTTTAGGTTTTTCTTTTGTCAGAATTTGCTTTATTTGTACTCCAATGAAGTTGAGTGGACAGGAATGGAAACTCTTTGTTTACAATTGGGCCATTTCTTTGCACCTAAAATGGGTTGAATCTTGTCCAAACAAACCATTCAGCAGGGGAAACTATCTCTTCATTGGTGACTACATCAGTAGCTGGGTACCCTTTCGATGGAGGCGCGGGGGTTAAATTTAGCTGAAATGTGATGAGGTGTCTACCCTAGGAAAGTCAATTTGGTTTGCCGGGATGAAATGGAGATGAGGACAGAAAATAAACTAGTGCATATTTGCATGCATATTTGGTACGATTATATCCAACTTGTACAATTTTTTTAAGATCGGTTTGACGCTGCAATTAATCCAAATTCCAAATCTGATCAGCTTCTTCTCAATGAGAACATGCAGATGATGACAAGAAGAGGTGAAAAAAATACGAGAGAAAGGATTTAGAAGCTTTGATAAATGATTTCTAAGCTGTCGGTGTTAGAAAAAACTTTGTTTGTGGTGCTTTAGTATGGGTTTTGGGCTGAGGGCCGCAAGAATGGACTTTGGAGGTGCTAGTGTGAATGAGACAGGATTTGAGAAAGATTGCAGAAAATTTGTTTAACGATGACTCGGAGGAGTGCTGTTATTGTTCAGCTGAGTGGTGGTGAATTGCAGTGCAGCCAGAAACTGTAGTAGCTGGTGTAGGGGTACTGCGGTCGATTTTTTTCTGGCTTGCTTTCTTTTCTGTGATTACACAGCAGTAGTTCTTTCTTTTTTAACGACCAGTTACCGTTATTCACAGCAGAAAAGGAGCTAATGCCCATTGCGCAGCAAAATGATAGCGGAAGAGATTTATCTAATATCTAATCCTAAGTCCTAAGTTTAAGAGGGTGTCGGTGTGTTGTCTACGATTTTGCGCTCTTTGTTGCCAAATGGCACTGCCTTTATTAAATGGTCTTGATCAGTTTCCGATTTAATTCTTCCGACCCTCGAAATGTGTACTGGAGGTGGGTTGTCCTTTTTATCTTTATCGTTGTTTAACTTAGTAGTCTAATGCTCTCAGGCTTCTTGACCGATCGATCCTTCCCTTTGTGATTCACAAATTTTCTCGGACAAAAGGGAGCGGCTTCTAGATTCCTGGGTTTCAAGTTTTTGCCAGCTTTAACCTTATACCATCAATTATGGTACGGTTGTTTGCGCATCTTATATCCTACACATTTTCAGCCTAGTGGTTGGATGATTGTCAGAAGGGAAAGCAGCAATTACCATGGTATGTGGTTTATGCAGATGTCCGTTGACTTGCTGAAATAAAAAGGACGCATTGGTGGCAGTCTTGCTACATTTGGGCAGGTTATCAATTATCATTGCAGTTTTGCAGTCATTATTACTTCCTTCGTTATCTGGATGTGTCTGACTAATACACAATTTGATCATGTGGTGATTCCAGTTTGGATTGAAGGTCCAGTTGGATTTGGTTTGCTGCTCAGCTGTCATATAGTACAGGCATTCCAATTGTATTTCATATTTGGCAATTAAGTGTAAAGGACAGGGACATTAGAGTTTGCTCCTGCAGCAATAAGTTCAAAGAAGTATATCATCTGCCAGGGGAGGTGGGAATGCTATGTGTTGGACAAGATTGTTACGTTGCTGTAAGACTACCATTAATGGTGCTGCTATGGTGTGATTATATTTAGGGATGATCGGTTGCCGACCTAAAACCGGGAAGCAACCCTGAGACTGCCGGTTCTAAAAAATTGAAATTGGAAACTTGTCCAATTATTGTTTTGTCAAAAAAATCAATTTTTTATAATGAAATATTATGGTTGCACCATTTTATCATAAAAACATATATTTGTCAAGTGGTTATGTTGTTGTTTGTTCGTGTTGAAAATCATGGTTTGATTCTCCACACGTGCAAAAGTGTTCTTTTTTCATAACATGTCTATCATAGTTACTGCTGAAAAAAAAATCATTTTATCATATTTGGGACATTTTTACCACAAAAATGAATTTTTTAGTGTAATCCCACACATATTCATTACATGATTAGACTTTTTCATCATCTTTACCATGTGTTATGCACACATTTCACTACGTGTGGTGCATTTTAAATTGTTGAACATTGGGACACCGATTCCCAGGTAGGTTATGACCTTAGAATTGGGAATCGACCTGTTCTAAGATACTGAAATCGGGAACCGGACTAGTTCTCCCTAAAACTAGATAGAACTAGCTGTTTCGATCTTATTTTTGGGTAGAACTAGACCCAATGCTCACTCCTAATTATATTGACTCAAAAAGGGTAGATGCTACTACATATACCATATAGACTTCTATTGAGCAGCTTCTCTCTCGTAGAGGTCGAGTGTAGAATTGATGCAAGTGGGCTTTGGTTTTTCTTAACCTACTTCCCGTTTTGCCTTTTCCTTAACTAATGTTTCTTTTGGTGAAAAAGAAAGATTATTAATACATCTATTTATTTATTCTACATACTAAAGGAAATTATTAGAAGGACATATGACATATGTTACTTCCTCCCTCCTTCCTTTTTATATTTTCCTTCTTTTCTAACCTTCAATTTACTAAATTCGTCAACTTTAACTTTCTTTTCCTCCTCTCTATCACTTTTTTATAATGGAATTTCTTCTACTATACTTTTCAAGCTATGTTATATAATCTTTTTCTTATCAAACGTTTACACGATCATAAAATCACATTACTTAAAGTGCGGTTATGAATTTTGACGTCAATAATTTGTAAGTGTCCAAATTTATGAGGAGATCAGGCGGTCGGTCGTCTGCAAAAATACTGTCAAAACTCACCGGGAAGAAACGGAATGCACAACGAGTTGCCGGAATCTCGACGTAGTGCAATCAATCTCGTCCCTCCTCGGGACAAGCCAGTCCTCGAGCAACTTCGTCAAAACCAAGAATTGGAAGATTTCTCCACAGTGCATCCCTCCTGAAAAAGCTCGAGGGATTGATCATTTGGTCATGTTGATGCCGTAAACGTGAGCCAAATCTCGAGATATGGACCAAGAATAGATTCGATACCGGTGCTACAATTATCCTAATTCCATGACCAAACCAACGGAGCTTTTCTCCAACAATTTTGTGGAGTCGCGACCATACCTCCGCGTCATCAAGAAGAATTAGGACTTTCGTATTCGGTAATATCTCCTTAAAAAAATTGAATCCTTTCACAATATGATCAAGCTCGTATTCTCACTTTAGGATATCGCACACCAACTCGCTTTGCAAAAACCAAACACCTCCATGTAGTTTCGTAGCTACTCCAATATCTGCAAGGAAACTACGATAGTCGAATGGAGAAGAAATTTGCTCGCGAATGAGCTTGGCAACAGTTGTCTTATCAACTCCGCCCATCCCCACTCTTTACTATGCATAGATCGGGTCAACTCGTCCTTTCCAATGTTGCATTCTAAAATGTCTGCGCCTCGAAGTTAACAGCCATTTTGCAAGACATGGACCCGTCATGTTTATGTACTTAATATAGTGAGATTGAAAGAACATCATCATGGTGTTCATTTACCTCATTCGGACCCAAGGTTCCGACTTGCGTACCCTCTTTTTAGAAAAATTGGTATAATTTTTTTTAAAATACTAATGCAACAACAAGGTGAATGAGAGCTCACCCCAAAGGCTGCATAAGCCATACAATCCATATCTGTAGATAGGATCTCCGAGCTTCAAATCTTCATGCCTCACCACCTTCCTCATCAACTGCATCCATATTGTCATTACCTTCTTGATGATCTCCCCCACCGTTTTGGCCCTTACTACACGCACCTGGACCAGTAGTGCTTCAGGATTAAGCAACCGAGATGGATAAGCATCTGGCCTCGTCACCGCGAGGCCCATATCCCTTCAATGTGAATATTGCAGGGTCCCATATCCCCATAACGCGGCCAAGGGCTCAGGCCTCTGGCGAGCCAAGATTTGGCGCCGGTGGAAACTCGCCTGAGGTTGCGCGACCTTGGCGAGGGCCGCCCGCCCCTGCCGACTCCAAGTCGAGGACGCGAGGTTGGCCGGCGGCAAATTCAAGAGCGCCGCGCACCGAAGAGAAGAGAAGCGGAATATAAAACATGAACGAGAAATAGCAATCTGACACATAAGGCAGACTGGAATCCGAACGAGAACTCCGCTTAGACAAAGCCCGGTTCTAACTTTTAACAAACCACATAGAAATCTCTTCCAAACGGTACCACAGCAAGTTCTAATAAAAAAAAACAAAGAGAGATGAAAAAAAACGGACTGAAACTCCGGGCCTCTGTAAAGAGCCTAGGGACGCACCATCCGACTCCGATCGATGGTCATCCAATTTTCGAGTGATATCCAAAAACTTCCTTGTGGTGTTGGGTGCAAAAGGAACGACTGCAGGGCAGAATCAAAGCAGAGCGTTAGGCAAACGAAGAAAAAGAAGATCGGGGGGCGGGGGCGAAGAAGAAGAAGTGGAAGAAATAACTAGACGAACTTGAGATGTGAACCGGGTACAGTCGGCCAAAGAGAAGAATCCTTCAACAACCGAGAGAAAGAGAGAGACCTGGCCGAGAAGGAGGGCGTCCGGCTTGCCGTCTACCCAGATGTCGCCCATCATCTGGGCGGTCGCGCCGCGGGTGGGGGCGAAGGCAACGCAGTCGATGTGGCTGATTCGGTACCGGAACTGCTGGAGGGAGGTGAGCTTGGCGACGATGGCCTCCTTGCCCTTGATCATCTCCCGGTTGTCAAAGTTCATCACCGACTCTTCCCGGTACAGGTTCACCAGGTCCGCCCGGTTCGCGTCGAACGTCCGGTAGTAGTCCTCCATGAACCGCTTGGCCTCCGCTCTTATCCGATCCGCGGTTTCTCGATCCATCGTCGGCGCCATCTCTCCTCCCCACGTCCGTTTGTAGTCCTCCATGAACCGCTTGGCCTCCGCTCCTCCCCGATCCGCGGTTTCTCGATCCATCGGCAGCGCAATCTCTCCTCCTCCTCCTCCTCTGGATCTTGAGCCTGTTCTGGAAAATCAAAAGAGAGGAGGGGCTACGGACCACAAAGAGAAAGCCCTAGCGTGTGGGTGGAGGGGCTTCCAGAGTTCTCTTTTTATTTGGAAACGTCGCTCCCACGTTTCCCAAAGGTGAAAAAAACCCGAAACCGACCCGAAACCGGTCCGTCGGGCGGAAAAGACTAAAAAGCCCTTTCTTCTTCTCCTTCCAGTTCCGAAAAACCGGTCCGTCGGGTCTACGGTGTCTCGTTAGAAATAAAGAAAATCAACTCCAATGTTTACGATAAGATTTAAAGTTCGAGTGAACAGAACAAAACCTTGTCGAACCCAAAATCAACGATAAAATTGCGTTTCTTCAAAAACACATAGAACAAAGGATATGTTCCACCTTACCCAATGCATTTTGGGAATGAAAGAATTATATTGTTAGTTTACTCTCTGAATCTGATTTTCTGATAAACAAATCCCTACTAAAGCCAGACCTGCTCAAATAAATCAAGAAGTTTTGAAATTTTGCCAAAAAAAAATTCGGGATTTATTAAATAAAAAACTTATCTAAAAAAGTCAGTTACCTTAGAGCTACTCCGCTCTTGTTTGAGCCTTTGAGGTTTAGTGATAAAATTGAAAATGATTTTTTTGTGTAAAGCTTGGATTTCGATACCTTCATTTGTAACACTAAATAATTGGATTAGTTGTATAAATGGCGTTCCTAGAATTTTTATTTTGTCTCGTATCTTTGACTAAGAGAAAAGATGTTTTATAAGACATTTGATTTTTTTTACCACCGAAGCCTTTAGTAACTTGCATTTAATACGCAGTTTAATACCTAAGGTTGATCCCACTGCATCTGTTGTTGTTTCAAAGTATTTTGTTGGCATTAGACCTTGTACAATTGAGATCAACATCGGCATCGAAGAGTGTTGTAGTATTAATGACAAACTCATCATTGATTTTTATTGTTATCTCTATTATTCATTTCTTCGAAGTTATTTTTGATAAAATCATTAAGAAATTCGGATCAGAAGTATCAGGTTCAATTGTTTTTTCTTCTTCTTCTTTTCCTATATCCATCCTAGATTTAATATCTAAAATTTCCTTTTGCATTTGAGTTTGGGTAGCTTTAAGAGGCTAAATTTCTAAATTTTGATGATCAAATCTCGTTACCGAGATCATTAATGTGGATTAGCCTCAATTGAATTTTCTTATTTCTTTTAAGGATATCTCCGAGATAATAAGCTGTGTTAGCCTCAGGAGTGATTTGTACGGAAAACTCGAGTCTTTCTAGATAATTTTTCCCAGCTTCAGGATCAGACATTTAATCTACAGTATCTAACAGAAATTCTTGTTCTTTTTTGTTAACACATTTATTTCAGGTGTTGGCTCATTGGGAGAGAGATCTTCAGCTTCTAATTCTAAAGCGGTTTCAATTTCGTTAATTTGAAGACCGTCTTCTTCAAGAAGATTTTCTGAAGAAGGGTTCATCATCAGTTGCAGCCACAACTTTATTTAATTGATCGAAAGTTCCTTCTTCATCTATTGATAGTTCATTTAGTCTTTTGTTACGGTCGGAGTACAACGCCGTTGTTACAATCTTTCGTGGATGGTCGGAAAACCCAACTCTTACTAAGTTGGAGAATATACATGCCAATCAAGAGGCTTTAGGAAAACAGTTGTCTAAGCTTTCGGTCAAGGATGATGAAACTGCACTCGTCAGTAATAGAGGAGGATTCATCAAGATTAAGGGGAGATAAGGATCGGGCACTAAAGGTGGCAAACAGAGGAAAGATCATGGAGATTGGCACGGACAAGCAGAAGGGATGAGCGCTTAATCAGGGGAAGTTCGTCGAGATCGAGAGAAAGTTAATAACAATGAAGATAAGAACAGTTAGAGGCGAGAGCGTTGCTTCTACATTTGTGGCAAAATTGGTCACTTTACCAGGGTCGGTCTATTCTAACAAGCAAACGGATATGTTTCAGCACTTACCACGAAGGAGAATGATAGCGAAGAAGAAACAGTTTCGTAAAAGGACGAATAATGAACACCGTTAGGGATGGTGTTTTCATGGCGATCCTCATGACCAAGGAAAAGTAGAATGAATGGACAAAAGAAGCCTCCCTGAGCGGAGGTAGCCGGACAGTTGATTGAGTTTGGGCGGGCCAATTCAATTTCGAAATGTTCATCAAAGTCGCCGTCATCAGTAATTTATGATTCGCAGCGCCGATAGGCCATCAAATCTTCTTGAACTCCATTTCGAGTAGCTTGCCACTTGTCGATTCGTAACCGGATCCGACGACGAAAGCGCGCGCCACGTCCGCAGCCGGCGACGTGGCGGTATGATGACGTGGAAAGTTTCTACCCACCCTCAATAGATAGAGGATGGGGCGAATGGGAGAGAGTGCGCGAAGGAGCCAAAAACGAAGGGTCGTTTCGCGAAGATTTCCTTAACACACTGCGCAGCAAGGGCCAATCCCGTAACTTCGGCGTCGTCTTCCTCGTTCCTCCGTCGCTCGCTGTTCGTTTCAATTTCGTCACTTCGCACGCAAACACCGTCTCCTCTTGCAGAAAACCCCGAGCTTTCTCTCTCTAAACCGCGCCTCTCTCTCTAAAGCCACGTTTTCCTGAACACCCAGCTTCTTCTTCTTCTTCTTCTTCTTCTGCTTCTTCTGCTCTTACTTCTCTCTCGTTCCATTCCAAATTCGTGCTCTTCCACCCCAATTTCACCTCCCTCTCTCTCTCTCTCTCTCTCTCTGTGCCTGCGCGTCACCGCAATGGGCGACGAAATCGGCTGCTCCGTCTACGTTGCCAATTGATTCTCGCCGCCGCCGCCCCATTCGCTTCGCATTCGCGTGAAGCAGGTCTCTTCTCCTACCCGCCACCCTTTTTCTTTGTTTAAATTGCCAGGCTCTTGATTTCAATCGTAAGGATAGGGAGAGGGAAAAAGATAAGATTTTGTGCTGTTGGGCTTAGCGCGGTTGAGATGGGTGTGGGTGTTTCGGTTCTTCTCTTCGAGGGTGTGTGCCGGAGTTGGAGCTTAGTTTGTGTATGTAGTTGCTTTTTATGCCTGTTTGGAGTAATAATGGTGGGAGTAGTTGATTTGCAGCTTTCAGTATTCGGCGGAGTGATTTTTTTGGTAGCAGTTTGCATGGGGAGACTTCGCGTGCGTTATGTTTTAGAGGGTGCGCTGGAAAGATGCAATTTTTTGCGCGTCTGGGAGAATTTCTTCTGTGTTCTGTGTTGCTGATTAATTAGTGGAGGCTTCTTTTGTGTTCTCAATCATTGGAATTGAAAGTGCTTATGGTGCCTGAACTAGTATCTGTGCCGATCATGCTCTGATGATGCTGCACCTGATTGGGATGGTGAGAAACCTTTGATTCTGCAGAATCTGTCAGGATGTACCGTTCATTGAGAGTTTTATGAAGGCTGCTGTACCTTTTGGTCTTAGAATTTTCAGGAAAATCATATATTGTTCTGCGTTTTAAGGTTAGGACAATTTTCTGTTCCCTTTTGATTGAAGCTGATAAGGCTATGGTATATTCACGAGAGAATTTTTGTCTTTGATTCACAATTTCTTTAAGATAATGCAGAAAACAGTCCTTTGCTCTTTTCTTTTGTTTGCTATGATATTTAGTTTCTGCATATGAGAAATAGGGAAACGGGGGGATGCCTACAAAAGGAGATTCATCAGACAGAAAGCTATCAATCAATAATAATTGGCACAGAAAAACCTGAAATAGATTTTAACATCGAATGGCCACGCGGTATGGAGCATGGGTTCTATATGCTAGTTCTAACTATTCTCAGTTCAAGTCTGTGCTTCTACAGTTTTCTGAGCTCTTCTCAGGGAAAAGAGGTTTATAAACTTGGAGGTTTTCCTGCCCTGCATTTTAAATGCAGTTCAAATTGTGTTTCTGCAAGCTACTAGTAGTGCACATTTCTTAGTGTTCCCTCTGTTTGATATGAAGAATGCTTTCTTCTTCTTATTTATTATAAAAAGTATAGCGCGAGAATTATATTGGTGACATGGAGATTTGTTGTTTAGTCAATGATTAAGATACTGGTTACTGCATAGCTTCTTCCTACAACAAGTTCGTAATTCTGGCATAGTATACTATTCCATGATGAATATGCAAATAGGATCACATAAACTTCTGCATGAAATTTGTGTCCAGCATATGTTGAAGGTAATGGGTATGTCAATGCTTGATTGTTACAGCATGTACTTTGATAGCATGTACCACTTCCATAAATGATATGGCTAGTATTATCTGGTCAAAATTTAAATATTTGGTATGAAGTTTGGTACGCTTACCCATTTTGATTGGAGTCCTAATAGCGTATACCTTTTTCATAAACCATAGGGTCATTCATTATCTGGTGAAATGTGGATCTTTTCTATGGAGTTTTCAGTTATTTTGTGCACTCATTTTGTTTGGTATCCTTTTTCTTTTTTATGATCTCATAATATAATTTAGAATTCGTCAGTTGCCACAATTTGTTTTTTGATTTTTGGTATGAAGCTTGTATGGAATCTGTGATGCTATTAGGTTGTCCCTGTCTGTGGAACTCTTTGTTTTTCTTATTTGTATTTTTTAACAATACTCCATAAGATGCTGTCAAATTCATGAAGTTAGATGTGAGATCTTTTCTGAAACCCCTCATAGATTGTTTTTTCTCGCTTTGTTCTTTCTAATTCATTGCTTTTTATACACCCGTTGAGAGGATAACATTTTGAATCTTTCTTACCAACGCAATGTTATTTAACGCATGACTTTGTCCTGGAAGTAAAATAGTTATCCTATGCAGATAGTGTTCGGTTTTCTGCTGCTAACTCAAGTTGGGCCACTATAGGAATTGGTAGAAAATCTTCTATGAACAATTAAAACTATAATCTCACAGCTCTCATGCGCTCCACTGATATTTTTGTGTTCAGCTGTCTATTTCCATTCCAGATTTTGATTGTTTTTTTTTCTCTCTTCCACTCCCTCCACAGGTCTTTGCTTCCAGCAGAGGTTCACCAAATTTTAAGGTAGACTGGGGCTAATCTGCCCAGTCTAATCTGATTGCATCAATGGGCAGTACCTTCAATCCACAGATTTTAGTTGAAAAGTTATCAAAGCTTAACAGTTCACAGACAAGCATAGAAAGTATCCTTTTAACTTCTTGTTGAATGTTTGGCGCCTGCTATATCTACGAAAATGTGCTTTTTGGTAAGTTATGATGATTGCCAACAAGAAACTTTGTTAATGTGCCTGTACTTCTGTAGATGGGTCAAGCTTCTGTTGTTTAAGACCTTTAAATTAGGTTTTTTCTTTTTTCCTGTTTTAGTTTAATATGTTGTTTGCTGATATATAGACATTCTTCACTGACATGCTGGGGGTTCTTTGAGAGGGAAGTGAAGACCAATGTTAAGTTAACTCATGCCTTTCGTGATCCGGTCAACTGCTATGTTAGCTTGTGTGGAGGTCATTTACGTTGTTGGTGCTACTGCACTCTGTTTGGTCTTGTTTTTCATGGTTTGTTTCTTTTGTTATTCATTACTGGCTGTCAGAACCAGCTAACTGTTTCCATCAAGTTTGTTAAGTTTTCTTTATCTTTAAATGCTTGTTCTTTAAAGTTCAAACTCTCTGTTCCATCTAATATTTGGAAAGTGGTGTATGTTTCTGAGTTGCTGTCCTTAATGCTGTTAAGCTTTGTCACATTGGTGTATTTTCCATATGAACAAGGCAAAACAAGTTGTTGAGACATGGGATAGGCAGTTTCACTGCTCACCTAGGGAACAACGTGTGGCTTTTCTATATCTTGCGAATGATATTTTGCAAAACAGTAGGCGAAAGGGTTCTGACTTTGTCGGTGAGTTCTGGAAGGTTCTTCCGGAGGCCCTTCGTGATGTGATTGAAAATGGGGATGATTTTGGAAAAACTGCTGCCTTGCGATTGGTATGTTTTTCTTACTCCACTTGCTGTCATCTGATTTATTGGTTCACTCCTTTGTCTTTTCGTTAGCAATTTATCTTTTACCTCTTCCCCGAGCCTAAATACCCTAACAGATTTGATCATATGAATTTCTGTTTTCCTATCTAAAGATGTCTCTTGTGCTTGTAATTTGGGACTTTGTTTGTTAAGCATTTATACCATACATTTATACGACCTTTTCATAAATGCATGGCATGCCTTTAATGTGAAAGAAAACTATGCATCTGAATATTGTACATTTTGTAACTATGTCTTTAAAAGGATGAGAACTCAGAAAGAAGTTATGTGCCGGTGGCTAAATAATGACTACAACAAAGGAAGGCCTTGCAAAATTCGTTCTCAGTTCCCTTGTGTGGGGGCATTATGTGCTACGGCTTCTCCTCATTTCCCCTCCTTGTCCTCCAGATGATTCATTTTTGTAATATACTTTCTGCTACATCATTTTTTGCTGGTTTATGTTCTTTTAGGCAATACACAAATATGTAAGGGCAAAGTCAAATCAGCGAACTTGACCTTATATGGTCATGTCTTCTGCTCTGTAATGTGATCTCTGGCAATCAAACTAAAGAATTATTTAATAGGCAAAGGTGGAACTCGTGTAAAATTCTTGCTTGTTTAAGGAATGCCTTTTGGAGTGCAATATATCGGCCATTAGTAACCATATTGTTACTTGTGGTAACATTATCAGGGACCAGGGTTGTTTGGTTATGGATGAAAGCTGGCCTTTTAGAAATCGGTGTATGTGGAAGTTTCGGTTATTTAATCATTTAATATTTTCTTTTGGTTAGATATTAACTACTTTATTTGTTTATCGGTTCTCAAGGGATACAAATTTTATCCTAATCAACCGACTTTAGGGCATGCGTTAAGACTATATGGATGCTGCTTATGATGGAAATGTTCCGTGCATGTGAACATCTTCCTGTGCAGCTGCAACTTTATTTTAGTTGATTACCGTATACGACTATCTACTTGATAATCGTGCAATGTATTTGATGTGGCCGGAGTTTTCAGTTCTCAACAACCTATATGTTATGAGGTTTTGAGACTTGAGAGTTCAACTGCTAGAATTTCACTTTTGATGACCTCAATCTAATTCAGTCGTTTGGTATACTGGTATTCTTTTGGCTTTAAAAGGGTGTGCATCACTTCAAAGGAACTTTTTGCATCTTCTGTCTTCAATTCTGTTTCTTTATTTAGGGAAATAATAAGAGTCTCATCTCTCTCTCTCTCTCTCTCTCTCTCTCTCTCTCTCTCTCTCTCTCTCTCTCTCTCTCCTCTCTCCTGAATCAGACTTACCCATTGCTGACTGGCAACATCTGTGTAGCTGCTTGCCAGCCGGCTATGAGGTCTTGCTGGTTCTTGCCCTTGTCTAGGACTTTTATGTTCTGTTTCTTGACTGTATCTTTCCAAAGTCTTCTTATTATGGTTGAGTCATCTCAATGAGCCAAACATCTAATAGGATAGTACAGTTACGTGTTTCGGATATTACGTCCCACGATTTTCCAATCATGAGGTGCTAGAGAAGGATCTCGAGACATACTTTAAAATCATGTCTGAAGCTTTGTAAGAATTCTTAAGTGCATCCTTAGTGACTTAAAGATCGAGGAAATTCCTTTTCATGTATCTGGTAATGATCCTATGATCTTCTAAGATTTTAATGGCTTATTTTTCCCTCCAAAAATGTACAACTCCATAAGTCAGGGCAATTCTTATGGTGGTACCGAATCATACCTGGGATGATTTCTGGAAGCTCTTGTGTAACTTTTATGATGAAGTGTTTTGAGAAGCTATGCTTTATACTTCTGTTGTTTGGTAGAAAATGCAGACCACGTTTCTCTTACTGTAAAAGTTATGCAATGTTCTTCTCCAGCAAGCAGTATTCTTTGCCTGGTCTTTGATTTTTTTTTTTTTTTTGGGGGGGGGGGGGGGGAAGGAGGATACATGAGTTATTTAAGCTAAAGCTTGCGATAGTTAACATGTTTGATTTGCAATTTTGCATTCGTGCTGCTTTACCTGCAGATTAACATATGGGAAGAGAGGAAAGTCTTTGGTTCAAGGGGCCAGATTCTTAAGGAAGAATTTGGTGGCAGACACCTGGAGAACAGTGACAGGAATGGGAAGGATTTAGGACATAAGGTGGTTGCTCAAATTCTGTCTGCTCATGTTATTTCCAATACTCCTTTTTTCTCTCTTTCTTTATTGCTTTCTTTCTTATTCCTAGAAAGTAGATGAGTATTATTGTACTTTTTTCGCCTAAAAGTTTTTCTTTTGTTTAAACAGAAACAGCCTGTTGGAAATATCCTGGACAAAATAGTATCAGGTTATCAACACTTTTATAGTGGCCAAGTGGATGAAGACGTTATATTGAGCAAATGTAGGAATGCTGTCAGCTGTTTTGAGAAAGTAGAAAAAGAAATTGGCAGCGACAGCGGTTCAGGTACTCGATAAGCAGTTTCTTCTCTGAATCTATATCACCTTAGGGTCTATTTGGAATTTCTTTTTACTTCTTGCTTTTTCTTTGATCTAAATCTTAAAGTCAACATATTTTGACTTTTTTTAAATCAGAGGCTCCTCTAACTTTCTGAAAACTCAATTGGTGACATGACGATTCATATATAATCTTTCCATAATTTTGGAAGTTGAAAAATAGGGAAAACAAAATATTGCTTTTTGCCTTTTGTTGAAGTGTAAACAAACACATGTAGCTCTTTTTTCAGTAGGATACCCGTTAGTAACCAATCGCGAATCAAGTATTCTGGTTGTGTACTGTCCATACCAGAGTTATGCAGAACATGGAATGTTCCAATGGTGGTACAAAAATGTGAACATCGAACATATGTTGTACAACATGGTTAGTTGGGGGTAGTCTTCTTCTGGATTTTTTTATTCTAATGAAATTCATTTATCTAGAACGTGGAGTGATGCTAAGATTGAATATGGAAATTATAAAATTAAAATTTAGCTAGATGAATAAGTTTTCTGTTATAAGTAAATTAAAGGCTTAGTTTTCTTCCCGTGAGTGAGAAACAATTTGTAGTCAAAGTGAAAGAAAAGCCCATGTTTCTTGAAAGAAGGCCCGAGTTTATTTTATAAAAAAAAAGGCTTTTATTACCTTATGATTCAGCCTGCAATATTGGTAGAAGATCAGACTTGTGAGTTTTTAAAGTTTCACATGATCTGAGTTGCTTGGTTTGGGGTTTCCTTTCCCCAAGCTTCTTCCCTGTCTGCCACTGTCGTCCCCCCTCTCTCGCGAGTGGTAGGTTGTCGAAGTTCTATTGGAATGCCATGTTTGGCGATCCAGATCACCAGCAATCTGCAATATGGAGGAGCTTAGATTGTAGGCTAAGTAGCCATGTCTGGTATCCCTGGTCGCTGAAATCCGTGTTGCAATATAAAATTTAATAATCTCATTCTTAATCATCCAGTTTTTGCAAGTTTTGTTTGGAAAAGCAAAACATATACCTGAAGTCAGCAGCTAGGGACCAGGGTTGCCCACCTTAATGCACACAAACATGAAAGATGACGAAAAAACTGTTGACCATGTTTGTTTGTTTCTTATGGTTTACATGCTAGCCAGGAAACTACAATTGATGGATTTATTCTTCAAATTTTTTTCCTGTTTATAGAAATTATTGCGAATTCATGATCCCTACATATTTCTGGTAAAACAATGTGGGATCAACCTCATTTGGGCAAGGGCTATTTTTCTTATGAGTCATGTCGTTTTTGTTCTACCCAACTGAAGTGGAGGAATTCCCAAATGTAGTCTCATCAGATGCTGGACTTTAATGGATAGATGTTGGCTGATCTAAGATGAAATCTCCATTTCGGCTTTTGAATAATGTAATCAATGCAACCAATCAAAATGTTAAAGCATCTGTCGATCAAAATAAATTTCATGAGAAGTTTGAGTTGTCCGCTGTAATAATTTTACATCAACAGCATTTCAACTCATGATGCCTTATCTCTTTAGTAGAGTAAAGTCATTTTAAAAGGAATCGATTATGTTATTGGGACATTGGTTCATGAATAAGGTCAAAAAATAAGTCGGTGACTAGGAAGGAGGGAAGGCTTGTGTTGGAGAGTCAAAAAATTAATGGTATTCTCGATTAACTGATCTGACTTTATCCTTTTGAAGTACAGGGATAATTTCCACTACCTTTTTTAACTTTGTCTGTGTTAAACTAATTTTCTTTCAAACAGCGGGATCCCGTGATTCTGCATTCGTGGGGGAGGTGCAGGGTCAGTATACTGTACTGAGGAACTGCGTTGATCAATTAACCACAGTTGAATCCTCAAGAGCAAGGCTTGTGTCTCATCTTAGGGAGGCTCTTCAAGAGCAGGTTTCATTTTTGGTTTGACTAGTACGTAGTTTAAGTGAACTGGATTTGGTTGTGTTCATACTGACATTGGTTTAATATCAGGAATTCAAGTTGGACCGAGTCCGGAATGAACTTCAGGTCAGTCCCTATTTATTGTGTTTTGGCGGCATCTGATGAAAGTGTCTTTGAGTAGAAGGTGTTTAGGTCGATAATCCTAGCGTGCCTAGAAATTTGTAAAGGTTAACGCATCCCTTGAAAAGAGTGAAATATAGAGTGGAAGCCCTAAGCCAGGGATGTACTTGAATATCTAAAATCCTGCTGGTTGGTTGGGTTGAAGTGTTTGGCCCTGTTTCGTTCTGTAATAATCTGATTTCCTCCTATGCATAGTGTCCCTTAGTTGAGCTCCGCTCAAATTCCACCTGTTTGGCACGTCATTAAATGGGCCATGCCTGAAATACTATTACAAGTGTGCTCTATCCTTGAAATAGTTAGTAAAGCTAAAACTTAAAAGAGGCATAATGCGCAAGCCTTGTGGTTCATCAAAAGCCAAAAACATCTGCTACTAAGTTACAGATCGTAGGGAATTCTTTGTATACTGAATCTCTATGGCCATGCCACCAGCCCACTCATTGCCCTATGAAGAAGAAGGAAAACGCACCTATTGCTAGGGATGAGATACCATATGCATGTATTAGACTGCATACTTTGCTGAGTTTACAACTTAACAGGTCTTTCTGTGCTTATTGTGAAGTATGGGTTGTTTATTAGTTATTATTGATGCTTCAGGCCGCTCGATCAAAGTCGGAGCAGGCAAAAACTATCTGCCAACAGTTACTCAATAGCGACACTAGTCAATTGCTGGCCAACCAGAGCTTGAAAGATGTCCAGACATCCATAGCACCCCAGACCTACATACCAGCAGACAGGGAACAATCTGTCCCAGTAATGTACTCGCAGCGGGCACCATCTTATCCTGAGCAGTCCAGCCACACTGAGGAAGACCCTCGGAAGTCTGCTGCTGCTGCTGTGGCTGCGAAGCTGACAGCATCGACATCATCAGCCGAAATGCTGTCTATGGTCCTTTCCTCGCTGGCATCTGGCGGTGCCATTGGTAATCCAGTGAAGGACTCTTCTGGTGATTATGCTTCCGAAAAGCGTCCTAGGCTCGAGAACAACCAAACACCTTACATACCGTCTCAAAATCCCGAGCAGCCAACTATTCCTCCTTTTCCCCATCCAGAGTCCCTCCAACACAATGGCACAACCAGTGTGCAACAGCCTCTGCTTCCTCCTTCATCCTCTGCACCTCTTCCGCCACCACTCCCACCCATGACTTCATACCCAGCACCGCCTCAGTTCATGCAAGCTGCCGGACCAATGAATAATGGCATGCCATTCAACTATAGCATGAGCCAACAGCCGCAATCACTGCCGGGTTATCCAGTAGTTGGAACTTCAGTGTCTGGTGCATTACCGCCATTCCCTACACCTCCAGCAAGCTCCTATCAGGGTTTCCCAGGTTCAGAAGGTGGTTTCTACAACCAGCCAACGTCCCTGCCAACGGCACCAATGTCTCGGCAATAGAGATCACAAGCCGAGTTTTTTGATTCTGAGGAGGAAGTGTTCGATTTCATTGTAGACTGCCAGAGTATTTACGAGAGTCCTCTCTTGACATCTAAGGTGTGAGCCACTAGTTAGGAGTTCCCTTGCCTTGGTGCATCTGCAGTTGACGTACTTTCATCTGCACATATGACATAGCATAAGTGTCTGTAGTCAGTATTTATGCGATTCTTACTTTATGCGAGTGCGAAAATGTGAAGTTAACTTGAACTGACAGAGGCATTACCCTTTTAGAGCCAGTGTACATTGATTGTTATGACAAAATCAGCTGACATTTATTTAGTTGGTTGTGGATCGAGTAGTGTGGTTTGTGAATAAGCGTGCATCTATTTTCTTTCGTGTGTCCAGATGAATGTGTTCATAGTTATGCTACCGGGGGCTTCTTAGGAATTGGAAAAGCGTGGCAGCATATAGCCATGACAATGAAAGGTACTCATGCATTTATTTTTGTCAGAAGCGATTATATTTTTAGAAAATGTTTTTCAAATCATTCATTTTTCGAGAAATCGGTATTTTTTTTTTAATGGGTTGATATAGAGATTTCTTACAGAAATATAAATTGATGGAGTTACGGGCACATTATTCTATAAACAACTGCACCTTAGATAAATAAGCCACGCTGCAGATGAATACATGAATGATACTGGGCTCAGCAGCGACAGCTTAAGCGGCAATGCTTGAGGATCTTTTGACGTAAGAGCCACTTTCCTCTCTTTGTAATGTCGCTGTTATCTTTTTGCAAGGCTGCCGCTGAAGGTGGTCAGCACCATTACTGTTTGCTACGGCAGCAACAAAGCCATCGTGCGTCTGAACAGACGTATTTCACTTTCTTGATTCAAGAAATCGTCCAAATAGCTTTCGCTTCGCGTTTAAAACTTTAGGAACACGCCTTTTAGTCCATGTCACTTCGACTTCTCTTTTTCGTTATACCTTCTGCGATCTCCAAATATGTTCATTGTGGAAAGCTCCCCATTGTCTTCCCATGCTCTAGCAACCCCCAGAACACAATATTTTTTCAGAAACTGAAATGAACTGAGGACGGCGGACATGGAAAATGCAAGCAACCGAGACAAAAAAAAAAAAGGGTTGATTATCAGCAACAGGACGAGGGACGGTTTCATACGGAGAGGTCTCGGCGCCATGGACTAGACAAGGGTCGGTGGTGGTGATGGAAACCATCACGTGCGCATGATGTGTCGTCAAGTGGGTCTTAGAAAAAGAATCGCTTTCTCTTCTGTCGATGTGCCGGTTCAAATCAAAAGGGGTTTAGAGAGTTTAGAAAAAGAGGAGAAGAAGAGCAAAAGAAAGGCAACATGGGAAAGTGTTCTCTAGTGTTGCTGGTCAAGTTCATGATCCTCGCTCCAACTAGGCGAGGACACCAGCAAAAGCCATGAGATAGCCATATGAACCCATGTAACTGTCCGGAGAGAGCTAGAGGAGGGAGGACAAGACAGCAAGTTGGGTCAAAAGGTCCGGAGAGAATCTGACCTTTCACATCACAAGTGGGTCAAATCTGCACAGATGCTTACAAATGGGAAAAGATGTGATTAGGGCAACCTTAATTTAATTAACCCCGCTTCTCTTTTGAAGTTGGAAGGAGTGCAATCGTCTCCGAGCAGCCTTAGCATTGAAAATGCTAGCGGTAAGTTTCAATCCGCTCTCTTTTTTCGCTTGCTCTGTATTCAAAGCTCGTGATTTGTAAAGTCCACTGTAATGAATAAATCATGTAAATCTCTATCATTGTATAGATGACGCTCCACCGGCCATATATTATGCAATCATAGCAATCGAAATTTGCGGGATTCGTGTGAAATTCTTACGATGGGTGATTGCGATTGACCCGATTCATGCTCATTCAAGTTCGGGCAAAAATTATCGGCCTTTCCGATGCAAATTTTGCTCTGCAAATGTCCAAGAGACTCCACGACGCCACCAGTTCCGTTCCTTTGGGTGGATTTTTCTCTTACTGTGAATTCACAGCACATCTTTCTCACGAAATACCCACCAACCAAAAGTGGAGTAACAGCAGTTATCAAAACGAGAATGGAAACAAGAGGCAGACATTCCCAACATGCGACAACGTAGGAACACAAGGCGGGACAAAAACACACCGTCCGATCCCAACACCAGTACCCTGTTCCTCCTTTTATCAATCCCCGACAGTAATTAATGATTTAACTAATCGAAAATCATATTATTAAAAAAAACCCAATTAAGCTCAAAGTCCCAAAAAAAGAAATTCCAACAAAAAATAATGAAATTCCTCGGAAGTGAAGCCCCCCCCCCCCCCACACCCATCCTTTATGGCATGCTGAGGACGGCCATCGCATGTAGTGCGTGGAAAGTCGAAAACGACAAGCCGTGGGGATGCCCCCTTTAGTTTTAATTTACTATTTTATTTATAATTCGAAAAAAGGGGGTTTTTTAATAAAAATAAAATAAACAATAATCAAGTCAAGATCGATTTTTTTTATTTAAAATAAAAAAGGTGGGGTGGGGTTAAAAAGCGGTCAACGCTGCGAGAGATCAACGTCAGCCGTTTAGCGAAGGGGGGAGGAGGAACAAAAAGGCTGAGAAAAAGCCGACGTGTCGTTTTCGCTTTTAACGGCTCCCGGGCTGCAGTCGATAAAGCGGGACTTGTCGTCGTTTCGGGAAAGGTGGGAAAGTGGCGAGGGGGGTCTGCGTCAGGCTTTGCAAATGTGCGGGAACCGTTTCTGAGTGCCGGCCTAATTTATGGAAAAATTAAAAATCGTACGAATGCAAGGAAAAATATAAAAAGTTTATGAAGGTCACCTCATTTTGCTCGAGAACTCTCTCTCTCTCTCTTTTTTCCTTTTTGCAAAAATATTTTGGAATCGGACTTTATTTGCGCGTAAATTTCGATTAAAGGTGACGTCGAGGCGCTTTAAAAATCAACGGAAAAAAAATTTCGGGCTAATACCACGAAAAATCTCAAACTGATATGTTCGTGACAAATTTACTTCGGACTAATTTTTTAAACACCAAAAACTCCGAACCGGTACATTCGTGATGAATTTACTCTCCGTCAATTTCCGTTAAATTAGATTAATGGTACATCTGTGAGAAACGGAGTGCAAAAACCCCAAATCGGTACGTCCGTCAACTGCCGCGACGTGTCATCCAACCCAGCAATTTGACGGTAAAATTTAAACGAAATTATCGAATAGTAAATTTGTCACGGGGGGTACCAGTTTGGGACTTTTTGCGATATTAGCACAAACACTCGTGATTTTCAACGCGTTGATTTTTGTTTGTGACGGGAACCCCATTATAATATGAAAATCAAGTTGTGTTTTTGATTGGGAACGTATGTTGGGAGAGGGGCAAAGGATGGACTGTGAATAGCGCTGAACTACGCAAGAGGTATGCTTTGCGCACGCCATAGAGAGATTTTGTTGATTTTGTGACTGCGCATAAATACAAACATGAGGCGTGCTTTCCACATCATGTGGAAGGAAGACAAGAGATGGAACTATGTAACGGTCTCCAATATTATACCATAAACATTGAGTTTCGCATTGCAAGAATTTATCGAAAGTACAATATCTATCTAATTAGTAGCAGCTACTTAGCGGGTTTCCCCTACTATTCTATTAACACGTCTTCTGCTTTTCCGTGTAGCATTCCAAATCTCACATAGAATGAAAGAGATTTTATTTCATAACTCGACATTTATATCCAACAGTTATTATCGAAATACTTTTTTTTCTTTATTGAAAATTAAATTCCCGCGAACCGTGCTCAAGATGGTATCCTATGCTACCCCTTCCACGGAATTTATAGTACAAATTACACGAAAGTTAAGCATCATGCAATTCTGACAATTTGATCCGATACAAATTCCGACCTCAATGCTTTTAAGTTTGGGAGCTTATAACATCTACAAATCCCCAAATGGGTAGGCTAGAGCTCTACTTTGTACATGATTTATTGTTCTTACATGCATTCTATGCAAAATGAAGTGGTTTCTGAGTTGTAACGTGCTCTAATGTCCTAATTTTCTCTTTTGTGTCCCTCGTCAATCTTCGATAAATATAACTAAATAAACCACACATTTTGGAATTTAATCAGCAATGCAATAAGCCGACATGCAAATCCGTCGGCCAATAAATTTTGAAAGGCCACCACCAAGTGAGCACTTCGACGGGCATGGAGTGGAGACATGTTCTTTTGCTGCCTTGGCCTACCCCAACATCATAATTACACTCCCCCAAAATAAATCCTAGTTTCCAACATGTCGCCTATCTTTACGGCGTGCTTACATCATTTTTTTTCTATAATCTAACTTCTTGAAAAATCTTGGAGCAGTGAATTTTTTAATTTAAAAGTTTAATTGATCAGTTAAAGCGAACTCTCATGTGAATTAAAATAAAGGATAAGTGCGCTGGGATTTCGAAAATTTATTGCGAAAGTGCAATTGAATCGTAAAATTATCAGAAAGTGCAATTAAGTTCTAAAAATTTTAAAAAAAAAATCCAACCGAGTCCTAGAACTTATCAAATCAGTCCAATCCAGCCTTGTCCTTAGAGCTCAATTATACTGTCGTGATAAGTTTTAGGATTCGACTGCTCTTTTTGAAATTTTTATGTCTCGATTGCACTTTCGTGATAAGTTTATGATTTTCAATACATGTATCCCACTGAAATAATAAAATTAACTTACCAGGGTTCTAATCAAAGAATTCTTAAGCGAACCTTCTCAAATTTTCTAACTCGTCCCGAACATATTCTTGAATTCACGTATGCTTATTATAGTTTTATGCTGTATAGAGTCTAAACGACTCGTTGCGAACACAATGGTCCTTACTATTAGGAACCCAACCACGAGTCCACGGAGTTGATCAGAGTGAAGAATTCATTATTCCCTTTTCTTCATAGTTTTTTGTTGAAATTACAAACACATATAAATATATATGTATATATTCAAACATTGCTATGCCTTTCAGATGCAAAAAATGAAAGGTTAATACCGCGAAAAATTCAAAACTAGTACGCTTGTGACAATTTTACTCCAAACTAATTTTTTTACTACAAAAAATCCTAAACCGGTACACCTATGACAAATTTACCATTTTCGTTAAATTTTACTGTCAAATTAATTTATTAAATGATACGTGGCAATTGACGAATATACCAATTTTATGTTTTATCATTCTTTTATCACAGTTATAGCAGTTTATGATTTTTTGTAGTATAAATTCAATTTAATGGAAAACTAATATAAGGTAAATTTATCACAAATATACCGGTTCGGGTTTTTGGTTGTCAAAAAATTAGTTTAGGGTAAATTTATCACAAGTGTACCAGTTTGAGATTTTTCATGGTAAAAAAATTAGTTTGGAGTAAAATTATTACGGGTGTACCAACTTAAAATTTCTCGTGATATTAACCCAAAAATGAATCCGAAAGCACAAAAACCATTTGGGGAAATAATAACAGGTCCAGCCACCGACCAAAGCTGCGACCCACTCTTCACAGAAGTCATTTTCTTTCCCGGAAAATCCCTGCATGCTCATTGACTCATTAAAAGAGAAGAAAGAAAGAAAGGCAAAAATCCAGATATTCGAAATTTCCAATAAATAGGATAAATAAATATTAAAAAACTAAAGTCACTTTAATATCCTATCCCCTCTCTCTCTCTCTCTCTCTATCTCCATCCCTAGGACGGGCGTCTAACGTCAGAATGCCAGTGTAAGACGGCCCTCCCGACTGTGTATGTAAGAGGGGCCGACAAGCACGATCACACCGTATCCTTCTCTTTTTCCACGCCTCTCTTTTTTCTCTTTCTCTCCCTCTCTCTCTCTTTAATTTTCTGGGAAATTTAAAAAGTTTTCCGAGAAAAAAAAAACCCCTGCCTCCGAGGCCAAGCCCCAAGTCGAAATGCCGGGAAAATCCGACCACCCTTTTTCCGCCCTCGTGGTGGGAACACCTTCTGTACGGACCGCCCCCCCCCCCCCCTGCTGCTGCTTGTTTTAGTTTGCTGTTTGCTGTTTGCTGTCCTCTCCTTCTTCTGCATTGATTCCGCAAAGACAAGGAAAGAAAGAAAAGGGTCAACGTTTAAGTGAACAAACGAGATCCGTACGATTGTGTCTCGGGGTCCCACCACGCGCGCGCATGCGATTTAAGCATGTGAAACGGACAGACAGTGTGGATCCGAGTTTCGCCAAATCTTGGATCCTCAGCATGTTTGTCATCTCGGCTTAATGGTGGAAGCGTCGAAACAACCAATCGTTTTACATCTGTAATCAGATTTCATTCAAGAAAAAATGAAGCATATTTCAAGATCTTAGCGGGTACAGACCACCTGGTTTGATGCTGATCAGATAACATTTTTTTTTGTTTGAAAAACAAATTGATGCTTCTGCTACTGCTATAGTACATAAAGACTAGTCGGTGCACAAGAGGATTATTCTTATCCTTTAATATTAACGTATCACCTTTGTCAAGGAAATGAATAGAGAGAGAGAGAGAGGGACCGCCCAAGTCAAATATGAATGTCATGGAGAATGTTCATCGAGTCTTTATCCTGATGAATAGACAAAGAATATTCACCCAAAAATCTTCTTTTTTCCCAGCAACATCTGGCAAGTTGTTGTTCTCCTCCCAAATTCGAGCTCGTCTCTTCGACCCTTTGAACATTCGACGACGACACGAAGAGGGGAGACAAATTTCAAACTTTTGGATGTGGTTATTGCTTCAACTTTCGAGTTTATCCATCGAAAAAAGTTTCGAGTCGCATCCGTCATCTTCGATTGGGATAGTCGGGTTAGTTTTCAATGAGCGATGAAGGCGGTTGGTCGTGCAAAAGGAAAGACCAAACGGGTCGTGCATATTGTGTGGAAATCCTTGCTCGCGTATCCCTGAGATTCCTCTTTCATTGCAATGCTTGCGAGAAAACTCTTGATCGGGTCTATCTAAACTTATTAGATCAAGAGCTTCGGATCGAGCCGATGCAAAAATTCCATTTACGGTAATAGCGGTTCGCTAAGGAACATGGGCAAAAAGGAACATACCTGCTAACAAAAATTAGAGGCTAATATTCAAATGGTCCATGAATTTTGGCTCAATGTGTAATACGGTTTGTGAATTTTAAATTTGTTCAAGATGTGCAATATCGTCCCTGAACTTTTAATTAATTCAATATAGTCCATGAACTTTTTGTATATGTTCAATTTAGTCTTTAAAATGTATAAAAATGTTCAATATTGTCCATCTACTTGAATTAATAGAAGGACAACACTGAACATTTTCATACAGTCTACTAACTAAATTGAACAGGTGCCAAAAGACCGTGGACAACTTCGAATAAATTAAAAGTCGAGGAATCGCATTACACATTGTGCCAGAGTACATGGACTACTTGGTGTCACTACCCAAAATTTAGTTCTCAGAATATGGATGACGCGGGACCCGCATTTGACCCCCACCAAAATGACCAGGCACATCGTACGGACACGAATACGAACAATTCACTTACTAAGCAATATACAGAATTTGCCAAAAGCAAAAATGGCATGTCAAACTTACATATGAATACACATATGAATCACATGGCGACACGGAGGTCCCTTTGGCTTTGGCTACAACGTTCCATGAGGATCCACCACTTACATGTGGTGAAGAAATTGCCAGCAAAAGAAGAGAAGAGGACATCCCTAGCGCCACCTGCTATTTCGGCAAAAAATGAATCGAGCCTGTTTTTTTTTTTTTCTTTTCTAGGGTCAATAATGCCTTTCCATAGGCGAAGGGGCGAGAGGGTGACGTGTGGTTTTAGCCTTTTAGGAGGCTAAAAACGCGAAGCCGAAAAAAAGAAAAAAAAAACGAGAAAAAAAAGACGAAGATCGAAAGAAGAAAATGGCTCGCGGATGGAGAGGGAGGGCCACGTGGCGGACGGACAGGAGTGGTGCCGACAGCAAGGACGGAGACAGCCGTCCAATGAACCAAATTTAACCAACAACTCCTCCTGAAAAAGCCTGTTCTTCCTGTCCCTCCACCTCCACCCCCATTTTTTGCGTCATTTTTCTCCTTTTTTTTTATTTAATTCTAATCGCTTTCGATCCCCCCACCCTTTTTTTTCCTCCACCCTTTCCTCCTTTTATAAGAGAGAAAAATCAATGGAAAAGAACACGGAAAATCCTAAATTATGTCCGGTGTGACACATTTATCCCGCCTTTTTTTTCTTATGATATCAAAAATCTCAAATTATATCAACCGTAACATATTTACTCCGGATTTTTTTTTACATCGAATACCTCAAATTATAGCTATTGCAACACATTTATCTTAAAATTTTTGTTATGATATAAAAAAGTCCAAACTTATACTTGTTTGATACATTTATTCTCTGTTAGGGTTCCGTCGAATAATTTCATTCGAAATAACGTCGTAGTCACGTGAACAACTTTTGCTTTCCGGCGTCAATGTAGGGGGATTTTCAATGGGCCCTTATTGATAGAATTTTAATAGAGGGTAAATTTTTGGCGACAGGAAAATCGTTTACTGTAAATGCAACACGATTTGAGAGTTCTATTTTTGTGGCTTTTGCTCGAAAATCAATAATAGGAAGAGGAAAAGCAAAACGCACCATCATTTTCACGGCGGGCGCATTCAATGGGAGTAGCCAGCTTTCCAAAACTACAAAAACATGGGCATCATTATTGGAACGCACATAATAGCCAAGTGGCCTAAAAAACCAAGAAATTTCAAGCTCGATCTAAATTTTTCTTTTTCTCAATTTTTTTTTGTCTTCGAAACTGAATTCAAGAACCCTAAAGTTTCGACCCGTCACATCACAATTTCGGGACCGAGACCATCGTGATGAATTTATTATTCTTATTATTATTTGAAGCCTATATAGAGATGTAGGACCATCGTCCATGTGCCTACATTTTGTGTCGCCAGAGGAAACCATAAAACAAGAAAACACAACTATTTTCAATGGTAAATTGAGAGACCGAATAAGTTTTTAGTCATAGATGGTACAACTAAAACATTTGATAATCGAAAAGGAGTGGAAGAAATGGGCTCGAGTGTACCTGTGTGGGCGATAGGACTGGAGAACTCATATGAATTGAATATCTCCAGAAAGATCTAAATGCTCTTCTATCACATTCACCTATTCTTTGGTACGATAATTTATTAGCACTATACTTGATTGCGAACCTTGTTTTTCATGCTCGCACAAAAGCACGTGGAGATTAATTATCATTTTATTTTTGAACGATTAGTTCGTGGGTAGCTCTATCTTCACTTCATTTCATCCATAAATCAGTCTGCTAACATTTTCACCAAAGGACTCTCCTCTACACGTTTTGAACTTCTACGATCCAAGTTGACTATTCGTCCTAATCCGTTAGCTTGTTAAGGCATGTTGAACAAGTCGAGGTCATCTCCACCAGAATTAGTTCAGCGAGAAACTTCCAGCTCTTTTCTATATCTCTAAATCTTTATCTATAACTCATTCAATTTTATTCAAACTTCAACTGAATTTTGTAAATCATTAACGGGAGAAAATCAATACGAAGCATTAATTTAAAATCTTTGTTTCTGTTCTCTATTTTATCTATCTCTCGTGTACTGTTTGTAGTTTTAAGTTCTCCTTCATTCCTTTGTACTTTGATTCTTCCTTTCTTTAAAGGTCCTAATTTTTTTTACTGGTGGCTTGACGTGTCTCTATATCATCTCACATCTCTTTTTTCATTGTCGATGTCCCGTACATTCCAACGGTCGATGAAAGGAACATTACGAGCCATAAAAGTGTTTTTTTTCCCATCTATCGCAAGTGCTTAGAAAAATCTTAGAAGACCTATGTATTCATCTCCGCCGTTGATCATGTAGGCTACACATTCAGATTCACACGATTATTGATCAAGATAATATTAATCCATGCAATCTTGAATCGTGTAATAATTACTCAGTGAGTGGTGCAGTGGTAAGGATGGGTGGAAAACTCGAAAACTACTTGCTCTTTATTTTTATTTTTTTGAAGCTCATTCACAAATTATCAAATTTCGTAGCATGATTTATTTATTTATTTATTTTGGTCTAGTAGCATGATTTTTTTTGGGTGTCTAGTAGCATGATTTAATAGCCAGATATTAATATATCTATCTAGCATATATGCAAATTATTTTTTTTCCTAATCCGTCAGTGTCGTGCGCTGACCAACGACGACCCGAAGGACCCCACTTTTCATACTTCTTTTCTTTTTTGTTTTTTAATTTTTTTTTCGTCGTCCTTTCGAAACTCCACGTCCCACGATCAGTCCCATTGCAATAGCAATAAATAACTCCCGATCCTCTCCGACTCGAGAGAGTTCCGCCTGGACCCGGGTGCATGGAACCAAACGGAGTTGACCCGCCCGATCTTGTTGGAGTCACGCGCGGGGCCCACAGAATCGACGGTCGCGATGGATCCGATCCAGTGCACCCAGGTCCAGGAAAGTTTTTCGCCCCTTCCACGAACACACTCTCTCTCTTCGTTGCCGTCTATAAGTACCAACCTCCATCTCCATCCATCCCTCGCTCAACCTTCTTCTCTCTCTCTCTGTAACACTTTCTCTCTCTAGCTCTCGCGAAAACCTCGCTCGCTCACTCGCCACTTGGCTAACTCGACGCCCGCTCCAACGCCCCCTTCGCCGTCGCCGGAGACAATGCACTACCAGACGGAGTCGTGGGGCTCGTACCTCCCGGCGGCGAGGCCCGTCGGCGTCCTCGCCGGCGACCCGGTGGAGCACATAGAGCGGATGGCGGCGGAAAGCGCGGTGGTGATCTTCAGCGTGAGCACGTGCTGCATGTGCCACGCCGTCAAGAGCCTCCTCTGCGGCATGGGCGTCAACCCCACCGTCCACGAGCTGGACCACGACCCGCGGGGGAAGGAGCTCGAGAAGGCCCTCGCCAGGCTCTCAGGCGCCCCGCCCTCCGCCGCCGTCCCCGTCGTCTTCATCGGCGGGAAGCTCGTCGGCGCCATGGACCGCGTCATGGCCAGCCACATCAACGGCACCCTGGTCCCCCTCCTCAAGGAGGCCGGCGCCCTCTGGCTCTAGACAGCCGCTTCCCGCCACCGTTAACCACCTCCCCCCCCCCCCCCCCCTTTTTTTTTTTACGGTGGGCTCTATTCTAACCAGGAGGAAAAGGAGAAAAGAGTATGGCGTTGACGTGACGTATACTGATGGAAACGAAGGAAAATGCAGAGGAAGAGGAGTTCTCGTGGGCTGGGGTTTGGTCGTAGGTTGTCGCTCGTTCTGCTCCGGTTTAGGATCGAGGGGTACAGTAACAGTGACCGACGTTCTCTCCTAGTCTTTCTTTCTTTTTTACGTTACTTTTTTATGGGTTTTTTCCCCTTGTTTCATGGCGTCTTATGTTTGTTTTAGCAGAGCATCAGATGTATTTGTTCTTTTGTTTTTCTTTTTGTGTTGGTCAAAGGTCGAGTGTGAAGTACGAAGTCAGTTTATGGATGGGTCTTTTTTTTGTTTACGTGGTGTTTGAATTGGTGACTGTAATTTGCTCCCTCCTCTGTATAGAAAGCGAAGAAGTTCCCCAAAAAAGAAAGACTTTTCCTTCGGATATGCTTTTTGCTACTCTGTCCTCTATCAATAAGCACTGTAATGCTCGAATCTCGTTAGTGTTCTTCACACTCAGCTTGCTATAGCAGATATACATATGTATGGAGAGAGAGAGACAGACGGGATGCGATAATAATCTCTTGAGCTCACGAAGGCGGGTTGTTCAGGGAATTTTACCCAACTAATCGGTGATACAGGGGGGCCTGTACTCTTCGGTTGGCTGCGAGAGAATTTCAAAGTCTGAGCATCAAGTGAGAAAGACAAACACGCTTATCATTCGACCACGATATGCAATTTTTAAGACCGTTTCTTCTTTGTTAACATGGTCGTTTGGATATGGAGGCAAGGAAATTGTAGAGCCAAGGACATTGTTAACGGGTGCACCGGAAATTGGCTAAGCATACATAATGAGGAATAATTCACTTTTCCTTAGTTGGTTGCCAGGCGATAGTGCAATGACCAAAGTATGTAGGGGCATTATTATTTTCCTCCATTTATGATTGAAGAAAGTTGGTCCGACCACGCCTCTTAATGGTGATTTATAAGCTATGAATATTACCCTAACATCAATCAACCCGGTAGAGATAATTAGGAGATTCCCCCACATTTCCCATGATTGTGCATATTATTGATTGATCATAATTGAGTGTAACCCATGTCACAGTATTTCGGTACATTAGATACCCATCTCGCAAATCCTATAAACACCTCGTGCACTCCTTAGTATGAAAATAGTCACCATTTGTCCTTCACAATAGGGAAATGCCGCACCAAAATCGGTCTTAGGACAACATCTATTAAAAAGGGCGGGCAGCTCGATTTTTTGCCAACGCGACATGACGATGATACGGCATAGGGGCCTAAAGAGGGGAGGGTGGGGGATGGGGGTTGGGGTTGCATGCAGTACGTGGACCGCGTCACCTCTAGGCTATAAAGACCGGCCGTTTTCCTCGCCCCCAAGCAATTATCGCACGAACCACGTCGCCGTAGAGTCGTAGCCACGGCCACGATCCATTTCCTCCTACCCTTCGCGTCAAAATAGCGATCGATCTTCCTACTACGATCGCAAATTTTACGTTGAGTTTCCCTTTCTGAGGGTCATTTGATGCGTAACAATTCCTAAATGACTGCATTGGTTCCCACAAATTATTACAAAGCCGAGAGTTTATGTCGTCGCTTATGTGATGTAACAAGTCTTAAACCCAATGCAAAAGCACATGCATGGAAGAATAGTAGGTATTGTATATATATATATATATATATAGTAGGTATTGCATATATATATGTATATATATTTTTTGCCAACGTGAGCTTAGAATCGCACGATTTCCTCGCTTCAATCGGGAGTCTAGGCAAGCAAAGTCGCGCGGCTCTCGTTCGATCAAGTCAGGTCGACCTATTCTAGCGCGCGCGTAGAAGGGGTCCACTTGTGCGCTATTTATCTAGGCCGGTTTAGGTGGGCTCTTCGGTCCCTTTCGAGGTCATGCTTTCCTCATTTCCCCATGACGACGGGCCTTTGATCGGTGGATTACGAAATCTGATGCCGTCACGTGCAGACTTACCTAAACAAAAGACGCAAAGGATGCCCCTTTTTGTAGTATACAAGGAAGAGAGAAAATTCGACCCTTAATTAATTTAATTTAATTTAATTTTTCATGGCCCGAGCAATGGGTAGAGTCTAGTTAATTTGTTTTCCCTTATGAATAAAAAAAAAGGAAAAAAAAAAAAGAGAGGCCAGCTTGGGGTGTTGGGGGGGGGGGTACCACCCTGTTGCATTGCCTACTTGGCAAGCTGGCATTCCAACAGGACCGTGGAAGTGGGCCCCCACGAAGGAGTGGTTGGCGGTCCGGAATCCCATAATTTCGGCTAATGTGGGCCCATCCAGATCCTAGTCGGGCCCCAAACTTTCATGTCGTCACCCCCCCCCCCATCAACACATAATCTAAGTAAGAGAGCGACACAACGACTCTTGTCTCTTCCTCTTTTTTGCTTTCCTTTTTCTATTTTTTTTTTCAAAAAAAAATTAATCCTCTTTTTGGGCAGAAGAATCAAGTTGTTGTGGCAATGCTACTAAACTGGTTGTCGAGCCCGTTTGACTAACCGACAATCGACAATCGATAGTGTTCGTTAGTAAAAGGAAAAATGACATAAACAGTCTTTGAACTTTGGCCCCATGTATAATTTGATTATTGAATATTTGGTATATGTTCAATTCAATTCCTAAATTATATGAAAATACTCAATCTAGTCATTACATTAATTCAAGTTCAAGGACTACATTGAATATTTTCATATAGTTCTGAGACTAAATTGAACATGTATCAAAAGTTTATGGATTACATTGAATAAATTAAAAGTTCAAGAACCACATTAAATATTAAGTTAAATTTCATGGACTATATTAAACAAATTAAAAGTTTAGGAACCAAATTACATATTAAGACAAAGTTCAAGAATTATTTATGTCATTATCCCTTAACGAAACTAATGATGATTTGTCATCCATCGTCCGACGGCTCTTGAAGGGCTGGGCAACCTTGTCGTGATTTTTACCTTTTTAAGTCGTGTCACATCGTGGAAACAGCCGTAAAATGTGATGGGTACGGCGGGGAACTTGTTCGACATGGACTAGAAATTTTTTTCTGGTGGGCGCAAACATTGTAATTGCTAAGAGCAACGCTACTCGATAGGTTTTGTTTGGGTCGTAGGCACTAGCAATTACATTAATTACCAAACTTGTCTGTTTACGTCCTCTCCATGTTCATGTGGGGAAACCGCACAACAATGATGGATGACAAGTTAATAACTTGATTGACTCCGTCCTTTGAAAATAGGGTTCACATTAAAAAAAAAACCCACCCACAATAATACGTTCGTGTCACATTTACTTTAAATTATTTTGAGTCACAATAATACATCATTTCATATTTACTTCAAACTAATTTACCGATGTCACATTTACCGCAAACCAATGCACTTGTGCCATATTTAAACTAACATCCCAGATTTACCACAATTTGAGAAAAATATGACACGGGTATATTAGTTTTGGGATAAAAATGGCATAAATATACCAGTTCAAAATTTTTTGTGATATAAAAATTTATTCTAGGGTAAATGTGGTACTAGTGCACCGATTTGATAGCTTTTGGGATGCAAAAATTAGTTTGAGGATAAATGTGACATTTGTATAGTGGATTGATTGCATTTAATGGTGTTAACCCTTGAAAATATTAGTAGGGTACGTCCTTGGCCGAACGTTTACTTCATCCATTATGATAAAACGTTGGTGTAATATATATGCATTTCATGAGATGAGAAATGTATGTAAAGGCACGCGTGCGAGTCCCAGCAAAACAGAGCTCCAAACTGTGATTATTCAAAGTACATAAACACCCCACAAGATCTTTCAAAGCTAAAAAAGAGTATCGTGCGAGATGGATAAGGGTGCGAATGGTAACCATTCTATTCCAGAAATCAAATTTTTGCCAGAAATTGATTTCTGGAACAAAAATATTTTTTTTATTTTTTTGGACATCTCAAAAAAATTAAATTTCACTCAAAGTGAGTGCTCAAAGGTATTTTAAGCCATTTTGTGAAGTTTTGAAATTTTTTATTTTTTTGGGCACCTCAAAAAAATTAAATTTCACTCAAAATAGGTGCCCAAAGATATTCTAAGCCATTTTGTGAAATTTTGAAATTTTTGATTTTTTAAAATTTTTTTTGGCACCTCAAAAAAATTAAATTTCACTCAAAGTGGGTGGCCAAAGGTATTCTAAGCCATTTTGTGAAGTTTTGAAATTTTTAATTTTTTTGGGCACCGCAAAAAAATTAAATTTCACTCAAAGTGGGTGGCCAAAGGTATTCTAAGCCATTTTGTGAAATTTTGAAATTTTTGATTTTTTTTTATTTTTTTGGACACCGTAAAAAAATTAAATTTCACTCAAAGTAGGTGTCCAAAGGTATTCTAAGCTATTTTGTGAAGTTTTAAATTTTTTTTATTTTTATTTATTTTTTTGGGCATCTCAAAAAAATTAAATTTCACTCAAAGTAGGTACCCAAAGGTATTCTAAGCCATCCTGTGAAATTTTGAAATTTTTGATTTTTTAAATATTTTTTTAAAAAATTCACTAAACTTCCTATTTTCCCGAAATCTTGACTTTTTTTAATTTTCCGGAAATTTTTATGAATTTTTCTAGAATTTTTCAATTTTTATGTATTTTCTGAAAAAAAAAAAATAATGAAAAAATAGAGAGAATGCATTCTGGAAGAGAGAAGCTATAAAAAGTAGCTTCTCTTTTTCTTGTCAAAAACTCATTATGGAATAAAAAATGCATTCTGGAATCAAGAATGCATTCTGGAATCAAGTATTTTTAACAAACGCATTTTTATTCCAGAATGTGAAAATTGCTCCAGAATGCATTCCAGAAATTTTTTAACAAACGCATTTCTATTCCGAAATCCATTCTGGAATAGAATTTGGAATAGAATTTCTATTCCAGAATAGATTCCATGCACGCCCTAAAATTCCTCAGGCAAATAGTATCTTCTCCAGTCCCATGGAAAAACACGATTCCTTCCTATCTATATCCACGTTATATAATAATTGACAATTAAAGCTTATTCCTTAAAAAGGAGAATAATAATTAAAAAAAAAGATTCTTAGTTCTTGCGCTGACATGCATCGTCTGAGGTATGTTCCGTTGACATTCAGCCGCAGTTCTTGCGTGCAGCATCATCCAGTGGGCGGAATAATTTGTATTTTGTACCTTGCTTGCTCAAGTTGAGAGAATCTGTTCTTATATTCACTCTTCGAATACTGCAACCAGGTCCAGAAGCAAGAAGCATTTGTTCTTTTCTCTGGCCTATGATGATTATACTGTCAGTGCTCTACCCTACGAATCAATCAAGGTTGATACTCTAATATTAGTTGTGAATTAGGTTGTGTCGAAAAATTGACCTTTACTATACTTAGGTAGTCATAATATATTGCTAGAGATCGCTTATGACTTGTGGACCAAAAAGAGTTTTGAGCAGACTGTTAATGCTTAGTGAACCTACATGGTCGTACACAAAAGCGAACTAAGTTAATATTTTCTGTATGTCAGGATCTACTTAAAATAAAAATTAGATTTTAATTTATTCTCCTATTCAACTTATCTACGCGGTCGTGCTCGTTATGAGATAATGATTAAATGTACGATTGAAGGTGGACGGTTTGGCGGGCCCAAATCGCTTGGCCCACTTTTTTTAATTCCGTTGGATAATGAGGCTGTATAAATAGATAGAGAATTGTTGTCTGTCTAAGGTTTTTCTATATAATATCAAAAAACAAAAGGCGTTGAAATATAAGAAACTTTAATATCTTTCGCTAACACGTCGATCGTTAGAGAATTCCGTTCGTGTGTGTGGATTCCGGTAGAGGCGCAACACTTGAGACGCTAATTCAGACACAATTGGTTGTCGATTTATCTTTGATCTGCAAAAGATACGTTTCTAAATTCATTTTCGATTTCAATATACACATGAATCTTACCTAGGGTTCTATATTTTGCTGCGTTGTTACTGTTGATGAATCTTTCATATACTTCCTAATCTGGCCTAATAGGAAGATTTCCAGAGCCCCGAGAAAGATCTTGACAAGGACTCGTTCGATTGTGAGTGATGTCGAATCAGATAGAATTGATTCTCGTATGTTTTTTCGGTCGGATCGAGCGTAGAATGAATTGATCTCTTGTTATGTGATTGGCTATATCAGAAAAAAGTGCGAGCAAGAGTCGCGCCTCAAATATTCAAGATAATATTTATTCATTAAAAGTTACGTAGGTGCATTTATAGAAAAAGAAAATTGACTGACGGACTTCAGGGGATATAAAATCCAATTAGAAGGAAGTCTCTTTTTACGATGGGCTTTGGCAACTTAGTCCGTCATCTTATTTGCTTCTCTATTACAATGAGCTACTTTTAAATCTGAAAAGAGATTTAAGTGGGTTTGATCTTTCTTGATAAGTAGACTTACCTCCCACAAGAGCCGATCTGTACTACTTAGATACCTTATCAGATTAGATTGAATTAAGTATAGTTCGATTGTCTGATCTTGATTGAAAGCATTCTAGGGTAGGCACTTCAATTTTCACAGTAGAGGACGCCTTGACTATGCATGTGAAACTATTGACAAGAAGGAAGATATATTTTGTGATAGGCTTTTGCAATCTAGTCTGCCACCTTATTTGTCTTTTGCAATAGGCTACTCTTAAATCTAAAAAGAGACTCAACAAGACTTGGGTTTTCTTGACAAGCAGACTTACCTCCCAAATGGCCCTATCTGTGCTACTTAGACACCTTATCAGATTAGATTGATCTGGGTGTAGTTCCAACGTAGTTTCTTATCTTGATTGAAAGTATTCTAGGGTTTCCAACAAAGCATGCACTTCAGTTTGCACAGCAGAGGACGCCTTGAGTGGGCGCGGGAAACCGTCAACGAGAAGACCCGAGCTTTCATGACATGCGCACGCCATGGCGCCGTCGTTTTCCCCATCAAGGTAAGAACCGTCAACATTTATCCACAAAACCCCTGTTTCGGTTGCACCCAGGTACGATCAGGGTTTGATTGAAGGTCTGGTCTTCGTTTAGGCCTTGTTGCGCAGTGAGCGACACTTGCATGCATGGCCACTGCTGATTCCAACAGCTTTCCGGGGTCTGAGACTTTTGCTCTGAATATGGCGTTGTTCCTCTCTTTCTAGATTTGCCAGATGACTACCGAGAGGAGCTCGAATGACACCGAGGTATGGCGAAACTGATAAAATAATTAAATATTAAACTATGCCTTCATTAAATAGATTAAGTTTTTAGAACAGTTGGCAGTAATCTCATAAAATCTTACATAGTATCAGAGTAAGAGGTGCTGAGTTCAAATCTTATTAGGCCCTATTTACCTTTCTAATTAAATATGTCATCGCTTAGTATTAGTAAAAAAGATCAGACTAAGTGTGAGGGGGAGTGATAAAATAATTACATATTAAACTACATCTTCATTTAATATTTTAAACTTTTAAAACAGCTAGCACTGGTTCCACAAAATCTTACGTAAACTTGGGCAACCATTTCTCTGTTCTTGATGGAGTTTGGCGTGTTAATATTCAAAGTCGGGTCAGACCATACCTTTGACATCTAGGGGCAGAGCAAGAGGACATGTTCAACAGTCTCTAGTTGCAGATGGCATAGATCACAAACTGGTTCAGGTACAACTTTTCTCCCGAATAATTTATCCTTGGTAGATAAGGCATTTTGACAAACACCACAGAGAAAGTGTTTGATTTTGAGTAGGGAAGATGTCTGCCAAATTTTTTACTAGAGGGCTCAAGGTATTCGATGAGGATGCCCCGATCACATCTTGAACCTGACTCTCCTCTCTGTTCTTATTATAAACACTTTTCACTGTGAAGATCCCTGTTCAGGAATTAGTGCAGACAAGTCTATCTTCTGTGGTTTGAGATCCTAGCGGGATTGCCAGTATTTCGCTTTGCAGCTCTTCATCAAATAAAGTTCGGAGTGATTGTTGATTCCATCTCTGCTCCACCTTTTACAATTAGATTAGCAACCATGCATGGTACTCTTCCGTTAGCCGGCGCACCTATGAGTCCCCTTTTAAGCCATCTGTCTTCTCTAATCTTTTATACATTCCGCATTTCCTACAACCCACGCAACCGAGGGTTAAGTTCAGAAGGCTCAAACATGATAAGTTCAGACAACATTTTTCACTGTGTCATTTACATTTCAAGCCCTTCCATATGCGGGCCTTAAGTGAGACCCACTCAATCCTATGTCTAATACCATATTCGGCTGCAAAAACTAGTCTACTCCAACTGTTTTATTGGTCTACTACATACTACAATGTTTGCTCACTGTAATACTGTAACCCTACTGTTGCCAATCTGCAATAGCTATTTACATTGCCATAAAATAGCTGCAACACCATATAACTAAAGCTGCAACAAGTGTAACAACTATTTTCAATGCGTTCATTCCGTCTTCTCTCTTACTTTGCCGATATATGGACACCGCAATGCTATCGATATCCAACGCTATTAAGGGGCAAAGAAGCATATGGTTAGGCTGCCTACTAGGAGCTTGACTCGTGTCTTACTCTACCGATTAGCAAGGTAATTCATGAGCCGGATGAACGCCCAATGCAAATCCTAGTAAATTTGCATACGCCCTGCCTTTTCCGACCAATAGTGAACATTAATGGGGAACAAATCCCGTTTTACACGAATCATAATGCACGTGACACTAAAATTGAAATTAAATTAGGCCTATGTTAGCGATTTTCTTTCATCGACACTGAATGAATGACACATACGCACAGCCTAGTTACAAAAATTAAAATCTTCATATAAGTGATTCAATTGCTGGCGTTTTTTTCGCATTCTTTTAGGGGTTACAAACAATTAGCACGAATGTCTTGTCTCTCTTTGTGGATCACATTCTAGTTTTCATTCCATTTCTCGTTTTGGGTTTTCGGGTGGCAAAATCTCAACTTCTTCCTTATCCTATGTAACCTAAATTTCAGAGGGCCTAAGATCCGACGCTCACGACATGAAATGGTCGGGAAAATCCACGGTAATAATAACAATAATACACGATAATACTTTATTTGTGCCCCCCCTATATTATTCGCCACGAAACACAACAAATATTAATTAGCAATCGAACACATCCTAAGCCCATTTTTTCTTCTCTACAAAGTAAAACGTATGATTAACCCACCCCCCCTCCCCCCCCCCCCCCCCCCACAACATTTCCTTCTCTCTCCTATCTCTCTTTCCAATTCTGTCCGTTAATCTAAACTGCGACGAAACCGGGTCCATTGTGTGAAAAGCATCGATCAACGGGGGTAAAAGAAACAAACTGCACGTAGAGAGAGGGAAGGAAGGAAAAGCTCTTAATTTTTAACATCGCCATGCAGAGGCCGCGATGATGGCCCTATCTTGCCACCCCAAGAGCAAGCAGCCCTTGTCCTCCGTCAACCGGTACCCGTCGCTCGAGTACAGACCCAGCAAGATCTTCGACTGGGTCACGGCGTTCCCGCTGAGCGGGACCCCCCTGAACCCCTTCCCCTCCATCACCTTCCTCCACTTCTCGAGCCGCTCGTGCCGCACCGTCCGCTCCGCCCCCTCGTGCGCCACGATGTTCTGTATCTCTGGTGCGAAGATGTACTGCTCCACCTGCGCCCTCTGCGCCGACTCCGGCGGGAACGTGGCATCCAGCGAGTCGAAGATGGCCGAGTAGTAGTGCAGCGCCTCCAGGAACCGGCCCAGGAAGTAGGGCCCGTTGTGGCTCGCCTCCTGCTCGACGAGGGTCACGATGTTCGGGGCCTGGTCGCGGATCATGGAGAGCAGGCCCCCGAGGCAATTTCCGGGGACGCGGTGGAGGCAGTTTACGGAGTTCACGGCCAGTGCCTCCCCAACCCGCCGGTTCAGCATGTGGGGCTTGAGGTCCTCCAGCTTCTCCCCCACTGGGTGGAACTCGAAGGGGATGTGGAGGGAGTGGGCGAGCTCCGTGAGGCACCGGCCAGTCTCGCACACAGCCTCGATGTCGGGGCCTACTCCGGTTATTCGAAGGAAGGGGGCCCCACCTGGCCGGGCGGCGAGGGCCTGCATGAAGGCTGGCCACTGGTAGCCCTGGTGGATGTCTAGGTCAATCACGTGGACACGCTCCTCGAACTCGATCGCCTCGAAGATGGCCTGGTTCGCGGTGAAGTGGGCGAATTTTATGTAGGGGCAGGCCTGGTAGAGGATTTGGTAGTACTTGAGGATTTCGATGGAGTTTGGGGGGAACGGGGAGAAGGGCTTCGCGGAGGAGGAGGTGGGGCGAGTGGCGAGGGTGGCGGCGAGGCGGGCACTCAGGGCTTCGGTGAAGCAGCTGGCGACGCGTTGCATGGAGTCGCCGATGGGCGAGACGATGCGGTTGAGGTGGTGGAGGTACTTCTGGGCCAGCATGTAGTCCTCTTTGGCCACTGCTTCAGCACACGCAAGGAGGAGGTGCACCAGTTGAAGCCCACTGTCTTGTTCCTGAGAGATAGAAAGACATTTATTATATGTAGATAAATCATCGGATTTCTGCTTTTCGGATGCTTATTGAGTGATATTAAATAAGCATGATAGTATTTAGAAAAAGAAATGGAATAGGTGCTGATGATGTGTCACAACGTCTGAAATGGTAAAAGATTTTCCATAAAAAATTAGGCATTTAGTATATGCTTCCCGGAATAAATACGATAGAATATTATCTTCCGTTTATTTTGCAGAGAATGAATAATTTATAAAATATTTTTTTAAAAATAATCGCTTGTATCATTTATAAAAATAAAACGATCGCAAAATATTTTTATCATCCAAGATAATATTTAAACATGGATTGTTATCAATAATACGAAAAAAAATTTCTCTTATTATTTCAAACGATCATTTATAGGAAAATATTTTTCAAATTATTCTTTTTCGCGAAACAAGCGCACCCTAAAATCAAACTCTGTTCAAGATCTATTGAGATGCGCAATAGAAATCTAATGTCTCGCGAGTTACGTTGCCCCTTATATGCGGACTCGTTTACTCCCAAGAGATTAGACTCGTCAAGTCACGAGACAATTAAATATATCAACTATATGTCTTTGAACTTTACATATCCGGTTTGAGATTTATCTCTGCAATCACTGCCCACATGTGTGCACCGGGCCTTACAAGATATTGCCTAAGAAGATCCGATTATGGGGATTAATTACGTGAACTTGTGATCGGACGAATGATGTACATGATATTACAACGTTAGACAGTTATTACTATGTTTGACCCAGTCTACCGTGACCCCCCATCTAATAGTTTTCGTAAAGCGATGGAGAGAGATACCTGTTCGGAGCCAATAGCGATGGGCATCATCAAAGTGTCAGCCCGGTTTTGATGCTGCTGAATCGACTGATCATGTTGCTGTTGCCGCTTCTCTTGGAGGTGCTCTCGTTGCAGCTGCTGAGACAGAGGCATCTGCGAACTCGACTCGCAAGACCCGGGATAATACACATCGCTCTCCTGAGTGAGCTGAGATCCGCTGCCCACCGTCTCGCTCATTGGCCGGCCATACCTCGGTCCTACTGACATGCACTCGAGCATCGGGCTGGCGTCGAACTGCGAAGGATATGTCCCGAACTCGTCCTTCTGGTAGTCCTCCAAGTAATCCTCGATAGCAGGCAGACCAAGATTACTCCCAACTTGCATATACGGATTATGATTGTTATTACTATTGCTGTTGCTGCTGTCGTTGTTATTACTATTGTTATTGTTACTGCTATTGTTGTTGTTATTGTTCGAGACCTTGTGGAGAGGGCTCATACCCTTCCCTCGGAGCGGACCAAGCGGCGAAGAGAAGAGCCGCGGTGGGGAGTACCACGAGAGGGACTGCCCTTGGATGTTGGGAGCATAGGTCAAGCTGTTGATGTAGCTGAAGTTCGGACTGTGGGGTGATGGGAGGTTAGTGTTAGTACCATTGTGGGCAGTAAGGTTGGTCCTCGCTGGGGAAGAGATCATGAAGTCGCCATCGAGCTGGTCGGAGAAGAAGGACTCGAGGAGGGCGGTGGTGGGCGACTGGACTTCGGCTTCTTCTTCCTTGTGGGCCTTGAGCGACGGGAAGCTGAGGCTTGGCGGGGTGAAGCTGCTATGATCCATTTCAGATGGAGGAGGTGTCTTCTTGGACTCTGACATTGAGATAGACAATGAGTCAGATGGTGAGGTTGGTGGGTGGGTCATGTTGGTGCATGAGTTCTCACTCTTGAGTGAACCCATGCTTCCACACAGAGAATTGATCATGTCCTCTCTCTCTCTCTCTCTCTCTCTCTCTCTCTCTCTCTCTCACAATTTGGAAAGAAGGAGGTGGGGTTCAAGGTCTCGTTCACCAAAACTTTGAAGAAGGAAAAGAAGGACGAGCTTTAATGGGTCGTTGGTGTTATTTTTAGAGCTGAAAAGCTCTTCTTACAGAAAGAAAGACTCGGAATGCGCCGATGTCTTACTCTTATGCAGAGGCATTTTCCCCTTCTCCTTTCTTGTCTGCATGGGTAGGAGGCAAAAGACGACAGAGGAGAGTGAGGAAAATGAGACAAAAAGTGGATATATATAGAAGTTCCATGTGATTGGAAGGACGTGCCAAATCCCATCCTACGTTTCATCACCCAAGGCTAAGCTGTTATCTAGGGTTCATTCCTCGTCGTTTCCTCCAGCGCTGCTTTGGAAATTCTGCCGCCAAAGTAGAGGACAAAAACCCATCTGTTGGTATTTCCTTGGGCCGGCCCGATCTGGAGAACAAGGTGAATAACATAGTTTAATCGGCCCTTTTCCTTGTTGCAACATTAATAAACAAAATGATTAAAAAAGGGAGAGGAAATGCTACTATTGGTCAGTTGCGATTGTTTGATTAAGTAGATGAGTTCAAAGGTGTGAGAACCATGGAGATTCAGAAATGACGAGGGACAGAACGTTTCGCTTATCGGGAAAAGGGACAGAATGTCGCCATCAATGATGGTCGGGAAGATAGAAGAAACTATCCCTCATCCTCAAAGAAGGCAAAATTCTGAAATAATAACAATGATAGTAATGACGATAAAAAAAAGGGAGGAGGAAAATAGTCGTGGAATTCCAGGCCTACAATGGGTACGAGATTCGTACATTTTTTTGTGTGTTTCGGGGCAATACTTTGGTTGGAGGCCGTGCGGGTCTTGCACCATCAAAAGGTGTCGAAATGTTTCGGTGCATTTTGTTCCTGCGTCCAACAAGGTTTCATGCGACAGTTGATCCTGAACTGATAATCTCTGAGACTACGACGGAAATGATAGCAGTTTTGAGTATGAAATCATGATTCTCTTCTCTTGAGAAGTCTACACCGCTAGAAAGTTATCCAGGACATTTTGCATCGCTGCTTCTCACGTAAAAAACCGGGCTTGACCGGCGACATAGCCCCCACTCGACACATCCCTAAAGGTAGAAATACGAGACCGACGCACACGGGAAAATGAACCCGGATAACAATTAGAGAGAATTGGGATCCATGATGTGCGATTCTGATACCGCTATATTTGAAGTTAAGACGATAAACAAATCATTCTCCTCGAAAGTTTAAGCTATCGAAAAGTTTGTCACAAATCTTATGATCCTCGTTAACGTTTCTAAAAGACTTGAACGGTTGACAAGGATAATGTCATAGATGCTCCCCTTTGTGGTAAGACTAGAACGATATGGGAATCCTATTGATGGGGCAACACGGGGGATGCCTGGTTTAACTTATAGCATACAACCGCTCGCACTAAAAGCTCGAAAGATCGGGTGGTGGATTGAAGTCTCTATAAAGGGGTCTAAAGTTTTTTCTCCTCTGGTTACGAATGCGACACCATATGAGCTAAAAGGAAGGTGCGCGACAAGATCACGAGGGGGGTCACACATTTAACTCGATAGAAAGGGGAAGACAAGCGGGATTAATGTGGAGAAGAAGAGGACAAGAGAAGGGAATGAAAGGACATTGGCAACATCGTCGGATGTGGCGTCGGCGACGCCGCCCCCCACGCCTTGTATTTGCCCGAGTCATCGAGCGTTTGTCTCTGTCTCTCTCTCGCTCTCGTGCTCAGGAGTAAATAGCTCGCTTGCGTCCCCCGACACGTAAATGCGAACATCTTTTTCGCCTTTGCTCATTCCTTGGTAATCAATGGTCTGGCGTGTCCTTTTTTGCTGTGTACTGTAGTATCATATCTTGTCGTGAATTGAGAGCTTTGTGAAGAGGAACTTACCGATTACACTGAGGATGAATGTCTCTTTCGGCGAGCATATGATATGATGGAGTAAATTAAGTGGAGAAAACGTCCGAATTGTGTCTTTTCACCACCCACTGTGAAAATCCGTTTGATCTAATTGAATGTCGATCCATATTGTCGAGAAATATACAAAGAACAATGACACAAATGATCGCGAAACTTTAATTTATTGTGCAATATGGTTCCCGAACTTTCAATTTATTTAATATGATTTATAGATTTTTGATAATATTCAACTTAGTCCTTGAACTATATGAAAATATTTAATATTGTCCTTCTATTAATTTAAGTTCAGGGACAACATTGAATATTTTCATATAGTTTAGGAATTAAATTGAATATTTACCATCGGTCCAGAGACCACATTGAAAGTTCAGGGACCACATTGTAAATTTAGCTATTGTCAGAGATCATATTAAACAAATTGAAAATTGAAAAATCACATTGCATATTGAGCCAAAGTTTAGGTACTGTTGTGTCGTTTTCCCAATATGCAGTCCTATGTGCAGAAGTTTTTTGAAAGCCACACGCACATCCTACTTCATGACTTGGGTTCATGGCATTATCGAGGGCTCAGCAAGGATGAGATATTGAATTGCCATTAAATTTGTTCGTTCCGAGTGTACGTATTGCACTATTACTTCTCACATGTACGTATGTATTGCACATTGTCAATTTCTAATTATTCGAACTACCATAATCGAGTTCAATCCTTACGGTTTTTAAACATATACTCCCAGTGCACCTAAAAAGGTGTCTTCTTCCCATATATTTAAGACCGTTCTTGAATCAAGAAAGATATATATATTTCAATTATGATATTCATAATCTAAAATTTCACTCGAACCTATTTCTTGATATTTTAGAATTTTCGGGACAAAACGAGTTGGTCTCACGAGTGACACGATACCAGAAGATAGGTCATAAGATCGAGTCACGAGTTCACAATAGTCCCATTTATTCACATCTGTATATATCCGTCGCGTCTCGCACACGAGGCTTACCAAAACTCACTCGATCTATATAGCGCTTGAGTTATCAAGGATTAAATGTTAACTTTGCTCGATTTCAAGATATAAATGGATAGTTATGACTATTAGTCTACTCAAATCATTAGCCCCCATGCCGGCTCAAATGTCTATTCACTATGTATCCGTACACCCCATTTGCGCCCAAAGAATTTCAAATCCGAACCGAATACACATTTCGCAAAAACCAAGTAGAAAAGCCCAAAATCAGGTGTAAGCCCAAGTTCACTCGTTTCGAACCCCCCAAGACACAAAATAAAGCCTCAGCCGAAACCTCATACGGCAAGACTCAATCACTGGTATCATTCTTTCCGAACAAACTTAATTACTCCATTCTAAACCAACTTCTTTGCCCAAAAATACGAGTTCTTCGGGAAAAGAGTAAAAAAAGTTATAAACCTTCTATATTAATACCAATTTAATCATAAATCCTTTTTTTTTGTGCTAATCGAGTCATAAACTTTTTGATATAGTGCCAATTTAGTCATTTTGGCTAATTTTGCCCGGACATTACTAATGCAAACGCTAGCTGCTGACGTTGACATTGACAACTTTTAATAATATTATAATATTTTTTTGAATTTTTTACTTTTCGTTTTATTTTTTTTCCTCCCCTCCCTCCTTCTTCCAGTCGGTCGTCGGACCGGCGACTGGCTAGAAGAGTTAAAAAAGTCATAAATCTTTTATATTGATACCAATTTAATCATAAATCTTTTTTTTTGTGCTAATCGAGTCCTAAACTTTTTGATATAGTGCTAATTTAGTCATTTCGACTAATTTTGCCCAGGTATTACTGACGCAAATGCTAGCTGCTGGCGCCGACATGGATAATTTTTAATAATATTATAATATTTTTTTTGAATTTTTTATTTTTCGTTTTATTTTTTTTTCCTCCCCTCCCTCCTTCCTCCAGCCGGTCGTCGGATCGGCTACTAGCTAAAAGAGTAAAAAAAGTCATAAACTTTTTATATTGATACTAATTTAATCATAAACTTTTTTTTCGTGCTAATCGAATCCTAAACTTTTTGATATAGTTATAATTTAGTCATTTCAGCTAATTTTGCCTAGATATTATTGACGCAAACGTTGGCTACTGGCGCTAACATGGATAATTTTTAATAATATTAAATATTTTTTTGAATTTTGAATTTTTCGTTTTATTTTTTTTCGTCCCCTCCCTCCTTCCTCCAGCTGGTCGTCCAATTGGCAACCGGCTAGAGGCCAGCGAGGCTCGCCCTCGCTGGATGGCGTGAGGGCAGCCTTACGTTGGGTTAGCAAGGGTCGAGCCTCACTCAACCATGGTGAGGCTCGCTTTCGCCATCGCTATCGAGAGTAAGCCTTGCTAGTGGCCAGCGAGGTTGGCCTTCGGCCAGTCACCGATTCAACAACCGGTTGGAGGAAGGAGGGAGGGGAAAAATTTTAATTAAAAATAAAAAAATCATTTAAATATTAAAAATGTCATTAAAAGTTGTCTACGTCAACAAAATCCGGTCAAAATTAGCCCGAAGAACTGAATTGACATTATATTAAAAGGTTTAGGATAAAATTGACATCGGATAACTTTCGATAGGCATTGGTAAGTGTCGAAAAACTGTTGGTTAAAAAAAAAAGAGAGAATGGTGACTTTTTTCTGGAAAAAGTAAATAAAGAAGAAGAACTATTCTCGAAACCAACACATACATAGCTTCGATGCAACAGCCCAAAATGTAACTCTTTCCACAAAGCTTGTCATCTTGAATGACATTAATGCGCGTGTATAATATATTTATATCTGCCGATATAAGATCCAATACTCTTTGAATGCTCAACAAATTTCTAAGGGTATTAGAATTCGCAAATCTCACACTACCAATAATTGTAGCACACACCCACCCGTAGGTGGCGCAGTTGGTTTGGGCCCTCCCGCCATCGCAGAAGGTGAGCGGTTCGAAACTCTGCGTCGTCAGCGATTGAAGTGGGGGGGTCCTGGCAGTGGGTTGCTGGGCTAGCCTTCCCCCGGGTTTAGTATCGAATAGCCTATCGGGCGAAAGAGAGGTTCCCGGATTATCAAAAATAAAAAAAAAATAATAATCGTAGCACACGCGTTGGTGCTCTTTTGAGCGGCTTCAAAGAACACGAAAATGCGGTGATTCGGATAGGGATTCAACGGGGAGTGTCCAGTAACATTGGCTCTCGGTAGTATTGCTAGCTCATGGTTAAAGTTTGTCATGAACACCCACCAGAAAATAAAGACATGAAGTGCCAAGACAGGATGGACAAAGCAAAGGGCCACCTTTCCATCTCCAAGCATAGTTTGAAATTTCCCCCAAATCAAGGAACCAAAGCTCACATTAGGCCCCCATGAGGAAAATCTCTTTCTATGTAGGCCATCACAACAAGAGCTCCATATAGATGTAAAGGTGAACGTGCACTTTTGGGTCTTGAACTCGAACAAATTTTCCATTCGAGTCTTTCAATTTTTGATCTATCAAATTCTCGAACTTTTCTAAGGATTTTTAAATTAGCCTGGTCAGCAACCAATGGCCATTATCCATACTTTAATTGGTGTAATTTAAGAATAAATAGGAAAATTGCCCAAAAAGTTTTAGCTATTGCACTTTTTCAATTTAGTGTTAAACTTTTTAATTGTGCTAATTGAATCCTAAACTCTTTTACAATTTATCAATTGAGTCTATCTGGTAAATTTTGACCGACGCCGGCCGTTTTACGTGGCCGGATAAACTCAATTAACAAAGCATAAAAAAATGTTTATGATTCCATTGGCACAATGAAAAAGTTTCGGATCGAATTGACAAAAGTGCAATAGGCTCAATAGATGAATTTCCCGAATAAATTTGCACTCGACACACGACACTATACTTGAATATAACCCACCCACCCCCTTCCATTCCCTCCCTCATAACCCCAGCACAGCCGTTTCTTCCAAACGAGGGCCGCCCCCTCACTTTCCAGAGCAAGCAAAGATGCGCGAGTTACTGCACTGCACCGCACCGCCATGGATGGCAAGATGGAGAGAGAGAAGTCACGAGAAAGTGGGAGGGAAGGAAGAGCGGATGCTCTGGCGGATGACACAGTAATTGCGCTCCCTTATCTCTTCACCGGTTCAGCATAGATGCTCACATGAACGACATAAGTGCCCCTCATCCGTCCAATCGCACGTCCTGTTCTTTTCATTCCCCCGTCTTGACAACGAATCTGGGTAAATGTCCTGTTAATAATTCTCAAAGCATGTAATCTTCATAGGATGGAATGGGTTTTTACCATATACTGAACATGGGACATGCATAAAGCACCGCATCGTCGAAAAACCCGACGAGCTTTTGCAGGAAAATGGTTTGCACATTCATAGTTTTGCTTGGTATCTCGAGTTTCTGAGTTGAAATGTAGCATGACTACTCCAATTATGGAAATGATCACGCGCTCGTTTGATATAGCATTTTGTAGACTCGTTATATCAGAAATAAAAAAAGAAGAAGGGGAAAAGTTACCAAAAATCTTGAACTATGCCCGTTGTGGAATATTTATTCCAAACTTTTTTTGTAACATCAAAAATCCCAAATTATGCATAGTGTGACACATTTATCCTAAACTTTTTATGTGATACTAAAAATCCTAAATTATATTCACTGTGACATATTTACCTTCCGTTTGGATTTCGTTAAATGTATCACAATGAGCATAGTTTAGAGTTTTTGGTGTCACAAAAAAAGTTTGGGGTAAATGTGTAACACTAAGCATAATTTGAAATTTTTGGTGTCATAAAAAAAGTTTGAGGTAAATATGTCACAATGGCATAGTTTGGGATTTTTAGTGACTTTTTTCCAAAAAAAAAAAATCAAGAGGACCCACAATGTGTCGAACTAATTTTCATATATTTTTGCATTGTAATTCATTCCGTTTATCATGCATCCGTAAAATGAATCTATATTAATTTTTTTACCCTTTTGGTACAATGTTGTTTATGTAACAGTTTGCAACAGGGCTAGTGTAATGGCAGGAGCAAGTTTAGTGAGAAAATTCACCCAAATCCATTAATGGTTCAGGTTACTGATAAGCCAAAAGTTAACTGGAAGTCAGTTCTTCAAGTCGGTATATATACATCTTGAGCTTCAAAGTCTTTTGTAACTGTAAGGCTTAGCAGACCTCCAAGAGCAACCACCACTCATGAGTCTCTGAAAACAAGCCTTTCTATCTCTCTCTCTCTCTCTCACGCACACAGAGTCCTCACATCAGCCAAAGGACATTCACGTGTCTGTTTACTCCGATTGCAAGAAAAGACAAAGAAAGGCCTCTTTAACTTGTGCATCAGATCAGTAGACCAAGTGGAGTTACTTCAGTCTCCATTTGTCCACACCACATTTTCCTGTGAAGCTATCATTCTTTAATCCTCTCTCTCTCTCCGAACACCCATCCACCAAGAAAAACAAGAACCAACCATGAGTTTGAATGCGCCCATTTTCTTCATTGTGTCTCTCCTCTTCATCCACTCGCTCCCTTCACAAGTTGAACCAGCCAAGCCCAACGCCCACATCACAGTTATGGGCATGGTCTTCTGTGACATCTGCTCCAACAACACCTTCTCTAGGCACAGCTACTTTCTACCAGGTACAAAACAAGCTTCACTTCATTCACATCCTGTTCTTTCTTGCTTTTGCATCCTTGTTTCTGCCAGTCCAATGACAGGATCACCATGCATTCTAGTGTTCAAGTCTAGTGCATTTTAATGTCTTTATCGGCTATGCGTGTTAATGCAGATTCAATTCATCAGCCAGTCACATCACAAGTACTGCAAGTCATTCTATTAAATATTACAAGTGAAACACAAATCGGAAGTACCGTAACAAAGGCAGTTACAAAACACCTTTAAAGGTCACTGCAAAAAGTTTGATTAAAATTGCAAGTTCTTGACACAAGACCCTTTTATTTGGTTGATCTGAAACAGGTGCAGAAGTGAAAATAGACTGCAAATTCGAGGCTGTGTCGCCGAAGACGACAGAGCAGATATCATTCTCAGTCAAGAGAACCACAAATATGTATGGGGTGTACAAGCTGGAGATACCGACGGTGGACGGGATCGAGTGCGCTAGAGAGTCGGCCATTGTGTCTTCCTGCGAGGCAAGCTTGATGTGGAGCTCATCCAGTTCATGCAATGTGCCTGGTTACAGAACCACCACTGACCAAATCGCCATCAAGTCCAAGCAAGCCAATCTCTGCATCTACAGCCTAAATGCACTCAATTACAGGCCATCCAAAAGAGATATAGGCCTGTGTGGTGGGCGTTAAGAATACTCTGGGGCCTCATTATGTGGCCTTTTCTTGCATCCTTTTGCCACCCACTTGCCACTCTCCTACAAATACTTTGTCTTTTCCTTGGTATTATTGCAAGGCAAATCTTTAGCAAACAGCACCCACTTACCGGAGGGACTGGTTGCATGCTAGACGTGGGCCCCCGTATAATCAGTAGGTTTTCGGAGATCATGTTGTGAGAGTGAAGAGTGAAGTGAAGATGCACACTCCCAACAGTACCTGGTGATTGATTCCCCCTTGTCACTCATTGTCTCTCTATATGGTTTCTATTCAAGCTACATCGAGGTTGCTGTCTGTCCACATTAGGAAAAGAGAATCCACTGAAAATTTCAGGAGACGCATTACAGCAACTCATGTTTTATTCTGTTGTCTGCAATATATGTTATGGTGGTCCGAGACATACTAATACATGTCTGCATTCTTAATGTATGTTGAGCAGTTAATTTCCTGATCAGTTTAGCTAGACAGCTAATCCAACTGATAAATCTGTGCTTTGACTAGTGTATGCACACATGCTGCGAGAAAGTGTTTCTTCTTCCTTTGTTTATTTTTTTACAATGCACAATGTCCCATTTTTCATTTCCAAACAAGAATAAGATTGCCAATTAATTGATGATCGGAATGAAGCATGGTTAATTACAGACAATCAATGAACTCAGGGGAAGCTCAGCAGGGTAAAAACATAGCAATTTCCTCGAAGTTTGCATTTAGATCTTTACATGGAAACTCTGAACGAGCTCTTTGAAAGATGGTAGCTTTTCATCCTTTTTCTTTCTTCAAAGTTAACACAAACTTAGAGTCTGGACTAGGAATAAAAAAGATTCAGTGGAAACCAGTGAAGAGTTGCGAAATTCACTATAAGAGCGAGTGAGGTTAATTAACTTTTGTCTGCTAGTGCTAAGCTAGCCGAGGCTCCTCATGATTTAAATAAAGCATCGGTGAGGGTCAAAATAAAGGCTACCGGCTATATCAACAGACAATCGAATAAAATAAGAAACATAAAGAAAACATATAAATGAAATTCTGTCTCTTACATGTCATGTTGGATGGAGCAATGAACAGCTTAGTCTCAAACACTCATGCGAGCAGTATGTGTCATATCGTTTCTTTCCTTTCATCTTTGAAGGTTAAGGCATGGTGTCTTAGATGATAGGTTGTTCCTTTTGTCAAAGAAATTCTAGATCAGTTTTATGTTCTTTGTTATGGTGTCGTGATGAAAGTCCAGTTCTACAAAGATGGACGCCTGAAAGTCTGAGTTTTGGCATTTACTTGTGCAAGGTCCTTGTTGATTGGTCTAAGAATTCTTTCATTTTAGGCCACATAAATTTCTTGACTAGGGTGTTCATCGTCTGGAATGATTAATTTCGACAATATTTTTATCACATGAAGCGCAGCTTATAAACCACAGAACAGTGACTTTGTGCCCAGTCCTCACAGCCACAAACAATCTCTGGATTCCATTACCAGTCTATGCCAACAGCCAACATAATATTTTCTTAGAGATAACCGAACAACATAAGTAAGATCATACAAATAATGAATTTTGAGATCATGGGATCCTGCGCAGAAATAAATCACCAAGCAAGAGAGGTCTTCTTTATAACTGATGTCTAGAGCTGCATCAGTTCTTCAAAGATCTTCATGGCAGGAGCAGGCAAGCCGAGAAGCACATTGATGCTTTTCCTCCCGCTCCCATGGGAAAGGAACAGAATCACTTCCTTCTCAGGCAATGCCACAGGCCCTGACAAGATGGGCTCGCCCCATCCAAAATCCGTGGTGTGAAAGGACAACCTTGACCAAGTCGTGATCAGGAGGGTGCAAGCCAAAGATGGCCTTGCTCTTGTTATCTCGAAGTAATCTATGGCCGATCTCATGTAACCATCTGTGACCATCTTGATTGCATCCTGAACTAGCCCAACTGCATATGAAAGGGGTTTCTCCAGAATTTCACCTGCTTCGCAAATGGAATTGGTGAGCACGATTCCATTTCCAAAGTACCCTTTTGGAAGAGGAGGTTCAAACTTAGGCCGCCCGTCCACCGCAAAGAGAAGCTTTGTCTGCTGATCAGGCAGCATGTCAAGTGCCTTAGTTCGAGCTCTCCATACAAATGCTGAGAGAGCTTCAAAAGTAGTGCACTTCTCAAGAACCCCATCTTTCATCGCTTTAGTCTTTAGCTTCTCGAGCTTCTCAGGATCAAAACAGAAAGAACTGTATTGCATTTTGTCCTTGTAGAGATCAGCCGTGTTTGACTTGTCTTCTATTTCGGCGAATTCCTGATGAAGGTTTTCCACCTTAGGAGGGTTCCTGGATTTTAGAATGGATCTGTCATGGAAAGGTGGGGTTGTGAGAGGCAATCCTCTGGCTGTTTCACCCCACGAATTCACAAATTCCATAGCTCCAATCCCATCAAACATGCAATGATTCATGCACAGCCCTAGAACAAACCCTCCGCATTTGAATTTAGTCACCTGGCAAACACCAAAATAGGGAAGCTTCAAGTTCTTCTCAATCATGTGCTAAGTCCATACACTGGTACAGGAAACTGTGAAAAGATCTGTAACATGAGCTTCTCATTTAGCGATTTTGAAGGATGAGGTCGGTAATAAGTGAGGTCATTGCAGAATAAACATGCTGGGATACTGTTTCTGCCAATATTTCTTCCTCTGTAGGGAGATGGCTAATTCTTGAGAGCCTTCAGGCATAAATAGTTGGAATAGATTGCTAGGAGCCTAGGACTGTAATGACAGTTTCAACTATTATCAAGTCTGAAATTCTTTGAGTGTTTCACGTAATTCAAAGGACCGCAAATATGTTAGCAAGGCAACTTAATTTGTTTGTAGCAGATGATAAAGCAGAAGACGCAAAAGAAAAATTTTACGAACCTGAGCCACCAGCGGTGGCATCTCTAGTATGTTCTTAGCACCTGGAACATCATAAACCAATTTCCCAAGAGTCTCAGGATCAGGCTTAGTTATGTCTCCAATCTCTTCCAGAGTACAATTTGCTTCTGCCTCGACAAAAAACGCTCCCTCTCCGGTGCAATCCACGATGAGCTTTCCCTCAGGGCTAATGGTCAAGCGCCCAGCAAGAGGGTGGTAATGCACAAGAACCTTTTTCAAGGCATCCTTGATCACTTCTCCAACTTGCTCATTGCCTTTCTCGATTGACTTGAAGCAATAAATTGTACGGATTATCACTGCAATGTTCTGGTCGAGGTTCGAGAGGAAGTACAGCCCCTTCTCTGTCTCTTCAGCAGGAGTGACTAGTGTCGGTTCGCCTTGTGTCACACAAAGTTGTAATACACTAGTACCGTTAGAGTTCTCCATCAAAGTGGACGCGTCGGGCTTCGGGACCTAAAAGCACAATGCACGATTTACATATAATTATAGTGTGTATACGAAAGCAAGCATGATGAACTGAGTTGATGAAGAACTTTATGCATATCTCTCGAGTAACTGATACAGCAATCATTGTCTAGACGAGACAAACCATTATGATAGGCTGAGTGAGCACAGACTAGCTTTCCGAGTTCTTCAGGGAGAATCTGCAATCTTCGCCTCGCAGCTTCTAGTACAAGAAATCTGATGATTAAGAACAAATGGATGGCATTAACTCCCGATGTCCCCCAGAATATGTGAGATGCTCTCTGCTCACTTGTCCTTCCTCTGTAGTGGGAAATATATAGGGAAAACAGTTGGCCTTACTGAGAATACATTTTGCCTCTTCAAGAAAATAAAATTTATGTGAAAGGGACAATTGTCCCTGTGTGATTGCAGCTTGAGCAGATCAGTTGTGGTTGGGTGGATGTCCTAGGATAATTAAATCGAGGGGTGACCCAAGATCTGAGGTCTGAAACAAAGTTTCCTTTTTACAAATAATCATAGTTTTATTATTGGTTAGAGTTGGCCACTGATCCTGGCACCAAACAAAACCACTCATAAGGAGTCTGAGGCTGGTTTGGTGGGGTTGGCATCCTGAATTTGCTTACCAAGGCCTAGCCATATTTTCATTACGACTGATCATTGAAGTTTGAATATTTCTTGCTGATTCAGTTATCATTGTCCTATAGCATCTTTTGGTGGTTGGCTTCCTAGCAGAGGATCACATAGGGAAAATTAAAGAGCAGGTCTTAATGCAGAAAACTTCCAAGAGACAGGCCGTAGATACGTAGGTATAGCAGAAATCTACCGATCATGCCAAAGATATCAACAAATTTTTCCTCAATCAACCGGGTTTAGGATACAAATTCAATTTGATCTGCTGCTATCTTTTTCTGAATTAGGTCAACTTGGCATGGATCTTGACAGATGGCATAATTTAGCTGACGGGAATATCTAATTTGACCACGTCGTTACCATCTAGTTCCTCTTTTTACCTTGAATAGCCCTCGGATCTTGTTACGTGCTTCAGCAACTTGGGACCGAACCAGGGCCGGTTAACCATAACTAAACATGATTTACAATGTTCCAGAGTAGTTAAAACATGAAATCTCAATACGGCAGCTTTGGGAAGATTCTCTTCACCACATAGAGATGGAAAAGCACCTGGCAGTTGAAATGCCACGACAATTTTAACAGACCATTAACAGACCATGTGCGAGAAACTCATTCTGTACGTCACATTTCATCGGGTGTTCGCATTGCTTCTTTGTTTACTTTATACATTTCACGGGTAGATCCTAGCCCCGAACACCCCAGTTTGAAAAAGTGAAGACACCCTGCGAAAGTATAATCGTTCCATCCAGGCGGATGGCAAACCTTAGAGAGGTATTCTTTACTCAGCCAAAGTAAAAAATTAGGCATCATCACAATGACTTCTGGATGCATTCTGCCTGAATAAGGAAAAAGCATTTAAAACAGGAGCAAGTGTACCCACGACGCACAGCATTCTGATATGAAAGTCACTTAAACTGGGTTATTTCAATTTCTTCCTTGTTGTTAAGCGTATATATCTATATGGTATATACCAAAATACCATGTGCATCTAAATGCCACCTAAATGAAAAATACAGCACATGTTCGACTGCAAGCAAGCCCTTCCAACCAACTACATTTCAGTAGAGCAGGTGGATTTTCTTTAAAAAGTAACAGACAAACAAATATGTACAATCCCTGCAAGCCATTATCGAGAAGTCAGTTGGTAAGAAATCCCAGCACTGGCAAATACAAAACTGTATAGACAGCAAAGATGTAATTATAAGCCTTCCTATCTCATGTAAATATCTTCATCCTGTATGCCCCTTTTGGGTTGGGCACCAGAATTTGTTGGAATTACAGAATAGTGAACTTGATCTGCAGTGGCTGGGTATAAGGGCGAGTGGCTTGGTGATTCTTTTGTAGCAGCACATTCCTCTTAAATCCATTTCTTTCCACAAGGAATCAACCCATCAAATGGCGCCAGCAGAAAAGCGTACCAGCGAACTGCATCTAAAGGGTTATGCCTGCCCACACTTGCTCAGACAACGCATTCCTTCTTCCAGATACTCTTCTCTGCTAATCCAGAATTCAGGTGCATCCTTCACAAGACAACGACAACATAATTTTGACCTCAAATAACAATTGAAATGTCAAGAATTTTCCTTTTATTCTTATATCAGTTCCCCCCTCCCTTTCATTTATTCCTTTACTATTCCCTCACATTTTTCCCTTTTTTTCTCGGGTCAGGGTGCGGGTGGTGGGGTGGGGTTGAAAAACATAACACAGAAACCCGAGAGGAGGTTACCTTCATGATTCCTGCAAGTACAGCACCTCCCAGGTACACCATATGCTTTCTTCGTGGTGGATCCTCAATACGCAACCGCAATTTCTATCAAAACAACAAAAAATCTTTTAGGGAGTGAAGAAAAGGTCAATCTTCCATATGATGGTGATACTCTTATTGCTAGGCATCACTACGGCCAAAAGCTTTTCAAATTTCAAGAAATGTATCACAAACAACTTATTATGTTATTCTGTAATATTTTGTTCTATCCATAAACATGAACTCTTAAGAGAACAATAATCCTTAATCAACTACCATTATCAACATAGCCTGGGAACTAAACTAGCAAATGCAGATTTTATGACATTTAGTGCTGAAAGAACTCTAAGATTCTTATCCTCTTTTCTTGCAGTTCATATCCTAATTCTACAACGAGAGACAAAAGAAGAGTCCTTTACGATGGTAGTAGATAGTAAGAGTTCCATGCTTTGATAAATCCCCTCAGAAAAGAAACTTCCTCAGGTGCTTGTTTTCTCACTCAAGGTTCAAATTCATCTGGGACCTTAACATTTCTATAAATATGACAGCATGGCCCATGATGAACAGCACTTACCTAAATATTGGCAATCACAAAATGGAAAGTCTCAATAGAAGACGAAAATTGAGCAAAATGATGGTCTTGAAGCTCTACGTTAAACAAAAGACTACCTTCAAGCCATCTTTATTTCCCTTGAGAACAACTTCCAGATACCTATCCAGTATTTCTTTCTCCAGACTGAAACAGAAAGCGAAACTTTATTAATTCAAACATTAAAACAGAACAAACCTTTTGTAATTATATAGTCCTTGGAGATCACCCACAATATACAGAAATGAGTATTCACACAGGTTAGCCCCAGAAAAATTAGGGAAATCCTGGAGACTCTATTTAATTCTGTGTCATGGATAGAATAAATCATTAGGCACGAAACTTGTTAAGACCCTTTTTTCCATGGAATACGAATGCTAGAGCAAGCAATATCATTTATTAGATGGTAAAAAAAAGCCTTCTTGTCAAAACCATTCTAAGGAACTTAAGATCGAAGATTTTGTTTGGAGGTGTGCATGGCAAAATTCATCAGAAGGAAAGGTGCACACTTTTCATATATATGTAACGATAATAATAGATCGTTAGTCTTGGAGAAAGCCCAGGCTACAAAATCAAGATCAACCACTTAATTTCAGCACCATTAGCCTCATTTAGGCAATTGCCTGCACAGAAGTGTCGATGCAATCCATCTGCTCTTTAAGGTGCATCTCTTGTGGGACTAATGCTAGAAGAAAAGATTGACTCTCTTTAGATAAATAAGTCTACAAAGGACACGATCATTGGAAAGCAAGTTATTTTCAGTATTTTTAGCCAAAAAAAAGTTATTTTCAATATTGGAATATTTGCTAAAGAAGTCCACAGCCTGAACATGAAGCTGTCCATTTATTCAAGGAAAGCACTTTATTTTCTTTTAATCATCATCTTGCCGCTCATTATCATATTTCAATTTGAAATAGGTGATGCCTCACTAGCTTCCACTGCTAGGATGCTGATAATTTCTCTCTTTGAAGACATGTTTGTAGGACAATAAGAAGAATGATCAATGAAATACAAGTGAGATGCACGAGAAAAAAATTAAGAGAGACTACTAGAGTCCAAAAAACTGTTGGCATTGCCGCATTGTCACGATTTGTCTCAAAACGGTAAAAGCTAATTACCGACTAGGTAATCCAGGATACATGGTGCTTCCTCCACTTAAGACAATGTGTTGGTAGAGCTGCAAATGAGGAAATAAATCTTAACAGTGATGAACAAGATATATATGAGAAGTAAAAAAGAACAAATTTGGATCTAAATCATCAGTAACAAGCAAAAATTTTGCAACTGTGATAATTAGTTCAGTTAACTAGCATCTGATTGCTGAATATAGACTACAAAGAGCATAGCATGGGAAATTCAGCATTATATTCTTCAGGAAGCTGGAAAAATCTTGTAAACAAATTGCCTAATCTTGCAGTATGAAAAGGCCCCTCATGAACTAACTAATGAGCATTGTCTAAATTATACTGCTTGTGAGGGAGAGTGTGCATGCCATGGATGTACAAGGAGTTAGAGAAAGCACAGACAGTACATAAATGATGCACATTACTCAGACTTACTATGTATAGTCACTAAATGGAACTACTCATATTATTAATAATAATGCACTTATATTATTACTGCCCAATACCTAAATGACGTAAGCTACATTTTTTAGAGATGTTTATTTCATTTTGCATACCAGCATACGATTATCAATGTCCATTTCCTGAATGCAGCGGAATACCATGTCAGCCATCCCATCACCTTCGACATCTATGAGTTCCTGCACCACTCAAAAGAAAAAAAGAGAACATATAATTTAGTGCAAAACTCATAAAATCTAATGAAGAATGATCAACGTCAAAGCACCATCTAATAAATTCCAAAGGAGCTATATTATTTGATTTCACATCCTCCAATGAACTCGCACTAACATGGGTACATTTGTCTCAGCTCATAAAAGTCCTTTCTACATTCCCTCTAAAATTTCAGAAAATGAAGAATAAATGTGGATATTTGACGTTCTAAAAAATTATGAATTGCTTTAACGTTACTCTTTTTATGTTTTGAAACATTTCAGGTGTTTGACATTGAAGTTTTAACAAATTAATATGTAGCTCACCTTTACTTCTCCTTTAGGACAATTATACAGTATGCAATGGTTTGGCTGTCTAGTTGTGGACTAAGTTTTGTGGCTCAACTCTCAACAGTGAGGAGGTTGCATAATTAGACAAACCAGTAGCACAGTTGATGATTCAAAGATAAGGTCCTGTTTGCATAAGCATGCAAGTATGAGAAATGAATTAGCTAATGGGCTGTGAACCTACAAAACGCATGCATGCTGCCATAATTGAGAAGCTTAATATAATTAGTAACACCTTTGAAACCATTGCATGCTGACTACTATAATAGCTATGTGGATTCAAAATTTTCAGCTTGTTAAAGACTAGCAGGATGAGGTAAAACAAAAATATGCCAAAATATGCCTAGATGGTCCATTGACTCCAGCATAAACCCTTAGCTGCCATAAACCATAGACATAACAGCCACTCCGCTGCTGAAGTACTTAAACGACCAATATTAGATTAAACTACCAGCCCAACCCACTAATCTATACCAAACGATTAGTTGAAGCCAATGGCTGCATTTCAGCAATGTAAGACCCCGGAATGTGGCATTAACCACAAAAAAATAGCAGAAAGGGTGACCTTAAAAAAACATGAGGATTGTAAAAGTCTCAAGAGAATTGACTGCAGAGAGGAGTAGCGACTTACTGGGGTGAACAGAGCTTCTGGGGCTTGGAATCTTTCAGTGCCAACTTTAATAACCCTTCCATCTGGCAACTAAGCAGGATAGATTTACCAATAATTTGATGTCAAATTCCTACTAGCCCTAACTAGAAGCACAGTATCTAAAGCTCAAAATCACACCAAAAAACAAGCACTATAATATAAACAATTAACACAGCTCACCAATCGAAAATCTAGCTCGGTACCAAAAAACAGAACAAAGAGAAGCAAAAACAATTGTCTAACCACACGAGATTGTAGAGCTGCTGAAGACCATCCCACGCAAGCATTTTAAATCAGGTGAGTGCATACAAATGGCAGCTCAATGGAATATTATATTGCCTGTATCATGACTTCTGCCGAGTAAGAATTCACTTACAGTGTAATGCTTAACGAGAATGGTAGTCTCAAGTCCCAGTTGGTACTCCCTCTTGTAATCATAACTGACACAAGTTTGACTATATCAAGCATGATAAAGCAACACCACAAAATTCACCATATACTATAAGTGCTTTTTTAACCTTATGTAGCAAAGCTTCTCTTTAATTTCTCTGACAGTCTCAAAATCAGCAGTTCTATTCATTGCATACCTTCAGAAAAAGTCGAAACACTCAATTAATGTCGAGCAGAGGGAAAGATGCAAAAAGACTTATAAATAATACTTGAATTGCCCTCACCCCCTCCGTGAAAGTAAATCAACTAGATAGGAAGTTATGTGCCGACCAGCTACATTCATGCGTTTTGTAAGATGAGGGAATGAATAACCATCAACAACAGGAACCTGAAGAACATTTTTCAAGCAGAGATGCTTCAGTCCTGTAGTTATTCTCATATTCTACCTTTACATCTTTTACCTACACCTCACTTCATGCTTCTCAAGCAGAACATTTAATCCAAAATGATTGAAAAATGTTCTATGATACAACAGAAGATTACCTGATTGCCTAGAATGCCCTCAAACATAACAGACTTAGTTTTTACAGCATATTTGACAGGCAAAAGAATCGGGAAATTTACAAAGATGAGAAGTACATAAACCAACTCTTCTACATTAGATCATCCAACATATTGCCATTTTAGATAGTGTTAGCCATTTAGATATATCTACCTCGATAAGCAAGAGGAAAGGTGAAAATGTAACAGATGCTGAAAATGGAGTAAAGATCAGCTACAAGGAAAGATAGGGTCATATCTGTACAAGATGAGTATGTACCCACACTTGCACACTCACCAATGCATTTTCAATCCAAAAAGAGCTCACACTAGCAAGAGTACCTAAAAAAATCACAGAAAGTTCACGACAAAGAAATTGAACAAGTGTTCTCCAGTTGTTTACCACATGAGTGACGCCGTCACCAGAGTCAATAACCAATCCAGTCAGCAAACCTGTGACCATTTGAGTTAACAAAAGAGGAATCTGCAGAAAGTATACTAAGCTTATCCTGAAAAAGCAGGACTATCGTGTAATGCATGAATAAGAATAATATCTGATCAGAGACAACCACTAGGTTTCACCTGTGGCATGTTCCTCCTGCAGTGATGATGGATTTTGCATGTCACACTATTCATAATGCAGGTTGTGTTAATTAAAAAGAGATGCCTAATTGCTACTCAATATTTAGATCCTCATAAGAACCTTGAGCATACAATGTCAGCACAGCCTGAATTTGTATGAAGACACCCGCAAAGTTATACTTCTCGAACATTGTCTCTACCTACAAAACCAAGTAAACCTGACATCAACTCAGATGTAAGTACACACAGTGATAATAAGATGGGGAAGAGCACGTGAAGAATACTAAAGTAATAAGACAGCACTAACCATTTTCTCACGATTCTTTGAGGGATTAAGAGGTGGATCGGTAAGTAATATCTTACATTCTGCAGGGTTTATCTGTAAATGAGACACAAGTGGAAGTCGGAATTCATAGTTGTTATTGCACTAGGTGTAAATAATGGAGCTTAAGCATAGCATGGCAGTTAGCAGAAGCCAAGGAACATCAACCTTCAATTCGTTGTAAAATGTGTGATCCCAGACATGACCCATATCGTCCCAATTTTGCACAATGCCATTATTTACGGGATATGACATATCCAGTTGATTCCGCAAGTCAGCACATGCTTCTCCGACAATAATATCCTGGAAAACAATGAGAATATCCCATAAATGCACAAACTCCTCAAGAATACACATCATCCACCTAGCACAAATCCTTTCAGAAGATTCAAAGAATTGGAAAACACGTCAAAATGAACCTGTCACCATAGATGCGAGTAATTGCTAAAACAGTCAAGATTAATAAACCCCTTCCGGCATCCTTTCTTCGCTAACATGGTTATACATAAATTGGTGAACTTTACCGAAAAGAAAACATTTTCACCTTCAGCTCTTGTTCAGTCAGCGACTCCTCGTACCGAAGCATAGGTCTTCCCACCATGCACGGGAACACGGACGTGGGGAAATTCTCTCCCGCGAAACCACACTTGACATACTGCACCGGACAAAAGTCAGCTTCTGTACTCAGTTCATGCGTCACCAAAGCGTGCCAAGGCTCCACCATCAACATCAATATCAACATCAACAGCAACAGCAACGGACAACAAATAGGCACAAACAGCGAAAGGGAGCTAAACCGAAGCAAAAATGCGTCAAAGGAAACCGGCTCTCTGTCCGGGATCGCGCCAGGACACGAATCTGAATCCGACAACCGGATCGCAGGAAACCCACTTGTCGAAGCCTCATCAAAACGAAACTAATCCATGAATTTCGCTTCCAGGGGTCGTATGATCAATCGGGTCGCGATCGGAACACCCAGATCAAAATGGAAGAGCGAGAGCCGCGCGTACAGCCACAGCAAGCGTAGCAACCGCGACAAAGAGGGGAAGAAGAAGAAGAAGAGGGGGAGGGAGGAGAAGGTTACCCCGGTGCCATTGTCGCAGACGACCACGTTGCGATTGTCCATGGAAGCAGTCGAGCAGGTACGCAGAGAGAGAGAGAGAGAGAGAGACAGCAATGGGCTCGAAGCTGAGCTTGTTGCTGCTTGAAGTTGCTGGTGACGATGACGGAGGTGGTTGTTCTTGGCTTCAATTACAAGAAGGCTTTAGACTCAAAAAGAAAAAACATCTACGGTTTATAAATATATTTTCTACCAATAGAATTTTGATGCTAATTTACAAATATTAAATAAGAAACGAAGCAATTAGTAATATCAGGTCGGCCCGCCTGTATAAGTATATGATGCCACGATGTTGTGCGAGTAAATATACGTTACGCAATCATATTATATAAAAGTACGGATATAGAGATGTTATTGATGAAAAATATTTTGATTGAGTGTAATGTGTCTTGTTTTCTTTCTTTCTTCCTTTTTATATATTTTTTTTCTGCCTTATGCCGGCCATCGGCAATACCCAAAGAGAGCTGGATGAGACTCGGCCTTACCTAGGCAACCCTCACCAACCACAGGTAAGGGCGACGCCTGCCAAATCTAGAGAGGATTGTCTCACTCGCAATCAGTAAGTACTTGGGTCGGCAGTCGGTGAGGGTTTCGCCTAGGACTCGATTTTGTATTAAGTATTTTTTTAAAATAATATCTCTCCCATGTGACGTTAAAGTCCACTAAAGTTCTAAAACGATGTCGTTTTGACCATAAACCTAATTTTTACAAAGAACCTTTAATTAAATTAGGTGAAAATATTCAATTTTTTTCATGAAAAAGACAAACTAAAAAAAAGACAAAAAAGGCTAAGACTTAAAAAAAGCACACACACAAAAAAAAAAAAGAGAAAATCAAGGCCCTCCGCTTGTGGTCGTTGCCCTCATCGCTAGTGGGGCGTCGACCATGGTCGATGGGGTCCCCAGGGCCCTGGGGCCTCATCGGCTCTTGCCCAATTGCGACTGTCTCCTGAATCTAGGGAGGATCGTCGATCATGACAGACTTTTCACTGATGATAGGATAGTATTTTTTAAAAAAAAATTTAAAATTTAATTTATGTTGAATGAAAATGTCCTTAATTGATCGGAATATTTAGTCTTTGAGCCCTAATTTGAAACTATCGTGGTCAATTCAAATCCTGGTATGAAATAATGTCGACTTCAAACTTTTTTTTTCAGAAAATGGGCGCACTTTATGCTCTTATTTAGAATATTTCCATAAGTGTTGCACAAACAGTAGGAAGCGTTGGCTTCAAATTATATTTCTCCAAACTCTTTCCTGTTTCTTAACAAAGACTTGCCCTCGTGGAACGCTCGGGCAAAAACCCTTCACATGGTTTCTTGTTGCTGCTCGCCAGTGCCAGGCGAGGGCTTGCAACTCCCACACAACTCCTCTCATGGTGATCTCTCTCTGTGTGTTTGTCGTTGAATCTTGTCAACTCTTTACAATTCAAACTTTTTTTTTTGTATCAGCAACTTTTAAAAGATCCATGTTGCAATGTTATTTTGCACTATGATTGATCAGATCGAGCTTCTTAGGCCGTGGGCTAAATTCTGTGCGCTTCTTTTTGTTTTGGCTAGAGCGCATGTTGATGTAACGACCCGTTTGAGAGCTGAGTCTAGTCTAAAACTGCATTAGGGTGATATTTGTGTTCATTATTTGATTCTCATTCTTGTCACATTTTTGCAATCTTGCTCATCTGAAGGCTCCTAAAAGAAGCGGGAAAGCTCCGGTGGCTGTGAAGAAGAAGCAGGTATTTGCACACGAGGCGTCCCGGTTATGTTTTGAGAGCTACTGTTTTCGCGCAAAGTTCCCATCTTTTTTTGCCAATTCGGTGGTTTTGCAGGAGAAAGTTGTGAAACCTTTGTTCGAGAAGCGGCCGAAGCAATTCGGGATCTGCGGCACGCTCCCGCCGAAGAGGGATTTGACCCGGTTCGTGAAATTCCCTATGACTGTTCAAATTCAGAGGAAGAGGAGGATTCTGAAGCAGAGGTTGAAGGTTCCACCGGCTTTGAACCAGTTCACCAAGACTTGACAAGAACCTGGGTATGGATTCTGTTCTTTTCTTGTGGTTGTTAATACAAGATATGTGGATGGCTAATGCCTTTCGAAGACCTGGCTTGTGGTTTTGTTTGAATGCGATCATTATCACTGCACGCATTTGTTCTAGGGTTGATTGTGTCTACCTGCATCCAAAATGCTGCATTAATATGTTTAGCTAACAATTTGAAGTTCATTTTGAGCTAAGTTTTGTGATGCGCACCAAAAGTTTCTTCATGAGGGATGAATGTCTCTTGCTGGTTCTTCACTTGTATCGTGGATTTGCTTGTGATACGAACTACTAAATGTAATGCCTAGCCAATGGATGGTAACGGTGGTTGCACTTTCAGTTCTCTTTGCATGGAACTCGCCATTCGTTTACCTGCACCAGTAATTTGATTCTTGAGTCAAATAGATGGAAAAATGTGAGTTCTGCAGTTAGTCTCGAATCAAATGGTTTGAAGCTTGTCTTGCAGATGTTTTCACTTAGTGCTTGAGCTCTACTTGCCAAGTTTTCGTAATCTGATTGTTTTACATCTTGCTATTTTTCTTTTATTCTGTTTAGTCTTTCTGCTGATCGCTGTTGGCAAGTGTGGCTGTGTTCAGTATTTGAGTTTGATTTGGTAGCTGATCCATTTGTCTCAAAATACAGCATTCTCTTAGAGTACATTTTCACCATTTGGTTTTGTTCTTCTCTCTGTTTCAATTTTTGCTTTAGTGTGCATATATCTGCCATCTTGTTTCATTTTGTTCATGGAATTAATTCATCCATTTTAAATTGCTGCAGCAACAAACCTATTCAAGATGCTTCTCAAGTATAGGCCTGAGGATAAGGCAGCAAAGAAGGAGAGGCTCCTAAAAGAGGCTCAGGCTAAGGCAGAAGGGAAAACTTCCGAGGCCAGAAAACCAATCGTTGTGAAATGTGGCCTTAATCATGTCACTTACCTTATTGAGCAGGTCCTCCAATTATTCGATCCATCAAATCGTTCTTTTCTTCATTTTCTTCTCTGATGCACCTCTCAACTATTCCTAAGTTGGGAGATGAATCTAACTCAAAGAAAATCCTTCCAGATCAAGGCACAATTGGTAGTTATCGCTCATGATGTGGATCCGATGGAGCTGGTTGTGTGGCTCCTGGCATTATGCAGGAAAATGAAAAATCCATACTGTATCGTGAAGGGCAAGGCCCGTTTGGGCACGGTAATTATTGTACGATCTCATTGTCTAGTTAACAGGTTTGGGAATCACCTATCTGTGTTAAATGAAAACTATATCGTTGGCAGATTGTCCACGAGAAAACTGCCTCTGTTTTGTGCCTGACAACTGTGAAAAATTAGGACAAGTTGGAGTTTAGCAAAATCCTGGAGGCTATTAAGGTATGAACTTCTGCCTCTCTAGAGTACATATGAAGATAATGCTCATAGCTCTCTCGATTACGAGCCATGCTGGTCATGCTTATCGTTCGCTCCCGCAGTCTAACTTCAATGACAAGTACGACGAGTACAGGCAAAAGTGGGGTGGTGGGATCATGGCCTCAAAATCCCAAGCCAAAACCAAGGCCGAAGAAAGGCTTCTTGCCAAGGAAGCTGCTCAGAGAATGAATTAGGGCTAAAGAAGAAAATTGCGCAAAGCTGTTATCTACCCCAGACTTTATGGTGGGAAACTTGTTTCTTACTTTTATATGTCCTCGGATTTGGTATTGACTTCTAAATTAAGGTGTATACTGCAACTTCTTCCCTGGAACTCAACGGAAAATGAACGACATCCCTCTTGGCACCTCTTTGGGTTTGATTGGATTTATATGTCTTCTGTTGGGTGTGAACTTGGTTGTACTAAAAATTTACTCTTTGAATGACGGTTCCTAACTTTTAATAGTTTATGAATTTACCTCCTGTAAAATCTGACTTTTGATTTCTCACTAATTGGTTTTCGCATCTTCAAGGATATCCTGAATTTTCTTTATAGCTTTCAGATTCGGACTAAACTTGGAAAAGAAAACAGCTTTGCATCTCCGTAATTATTCATTTTCAGTGCATGATGAACACGATCTGACATAAGCAATTGACTATATTGGCAAAAAGCTGCTGGAGATAGGCTAGTTGAAAACTTCAAATGGGAGAAACAAGTAGAGCATCGAAAAGTTGCATCAGTTAACATGTAACTAATGTCTCGATTGCTTGCTCTCAAAGCTGTTCCGTCTAGAAGGTAACACAGATTGGCTACTCCGAGAAATTATTTTAGTACCATATGCACAGTTTAAATAAAGTGCAAAAAGTACTAACTTCAACTTTCACTCTTCAAAAATTCAGGAGCAAAATTGCCAGTCACTTTGTGACTTATGAGATGCTGGAACGAATCATGGTACGACGATAGCGAAGATAATAAAAACAAAAAATATCGCTACAGAGAGGAATTATTGATCACCAGGCAATTCCTTTGCTTGCATTCTGTCAAGCCAGTTCAAGATTGGTTCCGATTTAGACGCAGAAGAAACTAAGAATACAAGTTTTGATGAAATATGATTCATCATCAGAGAAGAGTTTTCCCTAATCCATTTCATGTGTTCAAGGGCAAGTCTCGCCTCGTCCGCATCATTTAAGTATTTCAGGAAAGTGACATGGGAGTCTAAATGGCCCAAATCACAATTGAAACGTTGGAGCAACTTTGAAGTGGTAACAAAATCACCTGCATCAAGCATGTCAAGACATTATCTGTTGGTGCAATTATATAAGATCAAGAATACTCAAATCCAGTATTTACTGAGCTCATCAAAACTTTACCTTTTCTGCAGAGACACAGGATGAATGCACTGAGGACACTACTGGCAAGAGTTGGATCCTGTTCAATACACTTATCGAAAATATTAAAGGCAACTTCAAAGTTTGCTTCTTGACAAAGCCCTTCTATGAGAGATTTGTAGATTGAGGAATCTGGTTCCAACCCTTTCTCCAACATGTGGTAAAACAGCCTCCTCGCCTCTTCAACTTGCCCTATTTCAGAGAACTTCTTGATCAAGATAGTATATGTTCTTAAATCTCCAGAATACCCACTTGAAAACATCTCATCCCACAGCCTTTTTGCTGGACGTATAAGATCTTCCCGACAACATGCTTCCAGAACAGAATTATACCCAACCACATCTGGGCCCAACCCTTTCTTCTTCATCACCTGAAGGATTCCATAAGCTTCTCTTACACTTCCAGCCTTGCATAAAAATGAGACCATCACGGTGTAACTCTCCGCATCAGCAAAATAACCACCAGAATCCAAGACTTGATACACCTGCATCAGTACATCAGTTTGGTTGTGCTTGCATAAGTTCCTACACAAATTGCTCAATGTCAAAAGTGTCGGGAACTTTCCCTTCTTAATCATGAACCTAAAGAAGGCAATAGCTGATTGGGGATCATCAGCAGAGATTGTTCCGATCAATGCATTGAGGATATCATCCTCCAGGGGAAAGTCCCCACTAACGATGACTTCACCCAACTCTGAGGCTTCCTTCATTAGTCTTTCAGAAATCAGAGTAAATAAAAACTCTCTATAGTCATTCGCCCTCGGAGCTACTCCTAACTTCCGCTTCAACTTCAAAACTCTCTCTTTCTGCACCACATCACCCATTTCTCGAAAAGCTTCCGCAACAATTCTATACGCCATAAAATCAGGTTTGCAGCTTCTACTTCTCAGCTCGTCCAACACCCAGAGAGCCTCCGATACCCTTGAAGCTTGACAAAGACCATGAACTACCAAAACGGCAATAACTGACCCGTTAATCCCTGCATTACGCCTCCTAACTTCATCTAACGCGCTCAGAACCTCGGAAATTTCCCCATTACCACAAAACTTCCACAAGAACACGCCCAATCCCAGAGTGCTCAAACGAACACCCCGCTGCATCATTTCATCGAACACCTTCCTTGCATTATCGATATACCCATCAGACGCGAGAGCAGCCAGAAGCAAGTTACACACGTCGGGCCCAACGTCCCCAACTAACGAACCAATCTCGCTGAAAACCAAAAACCCGTCGTGGGTCCTCTTGTTCCTGACGAAACAGGCGATGACGTGCCCGTAGGCCGAGGCGTCGAGGCTGATCCCGCGGGCCCTGACCCGCTTCAACAGGGCCTCGACGGCATTGGACTGTCGGGAAGCGGAGAGGGACCTGAGGACGGAGCGGTACGTGAGGGGGTCGTGAGCGAAGCCGGGCTGCTGGGAGGCCCAGTCGAAGAAGCCGAGGGCGAGCGAGGGGTGGGGGATCAGGAAAGGGTCGATCACGCGGGCGACGAGCTGAGGGGTGAGGAGGTCGCGGCAGCCGAGACGGTGGAGAGCTTGCTCGAGCGAGGCCGTCCATGCGCGCGCCGGGATGGCGCGGCTGGAGGCCGAAACGAGAGCTCTGCCGATTCTCGTCGCTAGTTCAGTGGCACTAGATTCCATGTTAGAAAACGATGATCGGCGTCCAGACAGACAAACCCAACTCTTCTTTCTCTCTTTCTATCTCTCTCTCTCAAGAAAGAAGACATTATTCGATTTGAAACGTAACTAATCACAAGGCGAACCTATGCCACGGACCGACAAAATGTCAAGTGCATTATTCCGAGGCGAAAGAGCAATTAGTAGATTCGAACATGTGAGCGGGAGACACTAAATCACTCGGGAGTGAGCCTTACGTCACTAAACCAACCACCGAGGCGATTGAAACTTTTGATCTCGTTGAAATTGTGTCAAGCTATAATCAAAATTTGTGCTTGAGGAAGCTTTTGTTACTACGTTATCAGCTATGTGAAATTGAAAAGATATGATATAAGATGTTATGTGGGATTTTTTTCCGCAAAAAACAGATGGACTTAACGGAAGTGCTATAATGAATTAGATGTACGAGTTTTAGGACGTCAACGCACGAGACAAAAAGCTTAAATTTGAAGTGCACAACATGATAAAGCTGAGAATTGATAAGATAGCTCTTAGCGGCAAATGCCCGCCCGCCAAGGACTTGAGATCGAGCCGATGGAAAATCAGGTCTGCCCGGCGACTGCTTGGGTCATGTCATTGACACGGGTTGTCACGGAACTATTTCTGACATTGGATGATCCAGCCGGTCTCGAGTTGTCACGGAACTATCTCTGACATTGGATGATCCAGCCGGTGGGCGCCAACGGCAGCGGCAGTTTGGTCGATGATGGTGTTGGAGGTGGAAGTACGTTCCAGTTTGTTCTCCATTCGAATATAAATTTTCGTCCATCGCGAATCCTTGTCATGTCAATCCTCAAGAGTGCAGCTAAATAGAAATGACCAAGTACTAAACATGACATGACACACAAAAGCTGAAAATATGGGGGCTCATACATAATATTCACAGTCCACCTCATTGATCTAACAATACTTTTTCACAGCTTTGTACACAGAAGAGTAACATCACCCTGTACACTATCTACTTACAGGAAGCAAAGATTTACAAAAGAAACCATCATTAAAGTACAGACGGTGGTCTTCGGATTCTTCTATCTGAAGTCCAATGGCAGAGAGCTATACCCCCATCATCACTTGGTCCAGATGTACCGCTAATTATTTACAGCAGAGGTAATTTTCCGTGTATGTCTGGAGGGGTTGAAATGCTTGATCTTCTATACAGTGTCTACTTACAGGATCACGTGCTGAGCCGTTCATGAGGCCAATCTAACCAACTAGAAGTTCTGGAAGTTCCTTGTTCTGAAGAAGTTACCGAAGAGGAAACCGACAGTAGTTCCTTGGGGCTGTTCAGGCGACAGAAGCGAATTGTGTTTCACCTGCAACACAGACGGTCCAATTTGACGACGGATCGAATCGATGATCTTGAGGTCCACGGGGCTACCCGTGACATCAGATACGAAAAACGTGTCTTTGGCTTTCCCGTCTTTAGTTGAAATCTCGGCTCTTTTAATGCACAAACCATTCTCCCGGAATACCCTAGTGATATCGGAGAGGAGTCCAACCCGGTCTTCGGCACACAGTTCCAGTTCCAAACCCTACAAAAAGGCGTTTTCTCAGTTCACCGCTACCAAGCAACAAAAGACGAATATTTCTTCCAGTAAAAGTTGAGAGTACCTCAGATGCCCGCCTTTCAATAGCTGCTTCAAGACATTGTGTGATCCTTTCTCGTTCAGCTTCTGAGCCTATGGGGAGTCCATCGACATGTCGGATGTAGAATTCCTTCAGCCATATGGATTTAACTTCAGTTAACATAGAAGAGATGCATTCGATAGGCAAATAGCTGACAAAGTTGAAACTTTGAGAGAAATGTCAATTTACTAACTCAAAGACCTACTCGCTGTGTACTCCTCCAAAAATGCGAAAGCAATGGGAAAAAGGAATGCCTGGATGTATGAATTTACCTGATAAGCTTCTTTCCTCCCGGTATTGACCATTCCATGAAAGACTACATACTGCATGTCTGTCAATGTGCAAACAATATCAAACAGTAGTTTTGGTCGATCTTTAGACCTCATGGTCACAATGGTATAATCTCTCTCGTAACAATCCATCACTGTTACAAAGGGTCTTGTGCTCTTATCATGCATCCTCCCAATCTCTTCTTTACCAACCCTTTCATAGTCTCTGTCCGCAAACATAATCTGATGTAACCTCCTCTCCCTGTTAGTCACTCCAGGCGGTGAAAGTGTCATCTTGGCCGTGTTAACATCACCATCTGCTCTAAGAACATTACAAAGAAGGTCCCTTATTGTAGCGAGACGATTCGGATCTTTGATAGCATGCCCCGTGGTATCATCAGTGACATGAACAACAGCTGCGGCCCTAGCATTGTGTGTCCATATTTCAGCGTTTACTACATTGCAGTGAAGGTCCGCAAGAACAGCACACACTTCAGACAACAGACCTGGCCGGTCGGTACCAGAGAGTTCAATTGAGGTGTACTCATTAGAAGGCATAAACCCTACAGACTCTCTAAACGAGGGGGAAAAGCTTGCATTGCTTTCGAGTCTCTGCAAATTTTATATCAAACTTAATAATAAGCCATTAAACGTATTATCATACATAAGAACTCCTTAAGACAAATAAATTCGAATAATTCAAGCTTTAAGGAAGCACAGAGGTATTCCAGCATTTACAACGGGACAGAAAACAGTGAACATATGACAATCGTCATAACATTTGAATTTTCTTTCCTGACAAAAGAAGAATGAATGAGCTCATACAAATCTCTCATGCTTTAACTGGGAAATTTCCAGATTCAACTCACATGTATGTATCACTTTGATAGCCCAGACAAACAATGGAAACAAGTAGATTGGCCAGAAAGATGGAGAAAGACAAGCAAAAATCCAGAGAAAGTCCCAGAGCAACAACTGAAGTATCCGTCACTAACCCGGATCCACCTAATTTTTGTCCACTCCTACAACTTAAAAAGCATTTACCACATATTTTTGCTTAATTATTTAGAAGTATTCTTCATGAGAGAGGAAATGACATGACCAACACCAGGATAAATAACCTTTCGGACAACAAACACATTCTAAAAATTTTCTTACATCTCACCAGGAGGATGGTTGGGGATGAAGGACAAAAAGAGAAGCACAAAGAATTGGGTCCCACTGCAACTTACCGTCTTAATATATTCGATGACTTCCTTCTCCTTAATTTTCTTCCCGTCGCAATCAATCACATTAAAAACTGAAGTGTTGAAGAGGGGGAAAAATGAGAAACTGGGTGGAATACTGTAAACTTTATTTCAAATCATCAAGTAGCAAAGAAAGACTCACCATCCATGAACCATCCTCCATCAGATGATATATTAGCTTTAGTAATTGTGAGATTCATATCTATGAGCACTTGGACAACTTCTAGGAGAATCCCATGTTTGTTGACACTGTCAACCTGATGTAGATGAAAAGTGACAAATTAGGAAACTTTGAATCCAATATTCATTCATATTTCGAAACACGAAATGAATCAACATTGACCAACCTTATTTTATCTCATCTAAAATTACGCCCGAACGAAAATAAAAAATGAAAGAACAAGCCGCACCTGTATCACAGTGGCATCCTCGCAAGACTTGTTGTCGATAACAACTCTGCATTACAAGAGCAGCAATTAGATGAAACAGATACACGACCAAGGAGAAGAAAAATCACATGTGTGATGTCATAGCGGTTATGCAAAAATGTGCAAAAGTTCGAATACGCAGCAAGCATGATTCAAGACCTCCTTGTGTCCAAATAAATTGACAGTTACCGTAATAATTGCTCATCTAAGACCGAGAAACAAGTACTAATCTACAGAACTACATCACAAATCAAACTCGATGAAGGACAAAATCAAACATCAAACGGTAATCTTGGCATGGCTTTCAACTGATGACTCCTACACAAGATCAAGCATCGCCTGAACTGAACTTCCACCCGCTCGTAAGTTATATAACTAAGCCGAAGCCACTCCAATTAAGTCGATAAACCCAACAACCCTTAAAGGCCCGGCTTTCTTGTTCAAGCTCCGAAGGACAACGGAACCCAGAAGAGCCGGGCCAGGGGGGGGGGGGGGGGGGGTGCTGGGCGCGCTCAAAAGCAACAATTAAACTTCAAAGCGGCGGAACACCCCAAGAACTTCCACACAAAACGCTCAAAGCACCCAGAAGAGGAACCCCCTAAAACCGATCGGAACGAGAAAACCAGACACGACCCTCTCCACCGTACACAATCAGAAACAGCACGGGCAGAGAGACACATGAATTCGACACCCTCGTCCAAGAGCTCGCCCAAACAGAGATACCCAGATAGAGATTTTTCCCCGAACCTGGGGGGGTTCATTCGTCTGATGAGCTTGGCATACTCATCGTCCATCCCGCGGTTCACTGCCTCTTGTTCCTCCGGAGGGAAGCGGCCCCGGGAGACCAAAGCGAAGTGGAGGAGGGAGTGAACAGGGGGGAGGAGCAGAATATATTCACAGTGGGGGGGGAGAGGAAGAGAGAATAATGGGGTGGGGGGAGAGAGTGTTGTGCTGGTGGCGTTGCTCTGGTTTTGGCGACGATGCCTTCTCCAACATCCAAGGAATAACCCCCCGCCAGAGAGAGAGACAGAGACAGAGACAGAGACAGGGACGAGGCAGTGCCAGCCGTTTTTTAACTGAACCTTTACTCAAGAAGGTTAGCAATTTTTTTTTTTTGATATTCAATAATAAAAAAACTCGTCTAAAATCAAGATTTTGAATATTTTTGTGGGGACCAATTCCGCAAAATTAAGGAATAATGACATAAATGGTTCCTAAACTTTAGCTTAACGTGCAATTTGATTCACGGACTTTAAATTTTTTGAAAGTAGCCCTTAAACTTTAGCCCGATATTCAACATGGTCCTTAAACTTCCTGGACTTTTGGTACATATTCAATGTAGTCCTTGGACTATATGAAAATGTTCAATGCAGTCCTTGAACTTGGATTAATGGAATGCCTACTTTGAACATTTTCATATAAGCTCGGGAACTAGATTAAACATGTACTAAAAATTCAGGAATGACATTAAATAGATTAAAAGCTCATGGACCACATTACGCATTAAGTTAAAGTTTATGGATCATATTAAATAAATTAAAAGTTTAGGAATCAAATTACGCATTTAGCTAAAATTCAAGGACTGTTTGTATTATTTTTTCTAGAATTAAAACCGACACAATTATTTGTCTAACTCGATTACTACATGAGCTTTAATGTGTCAGCATTAGAGACTACATGACCTCTTTAAAAAGTAGAATTTTGTAAGTTGAAGGATTTCATTGAAGAAAACTTATAAGTCCAAAGACCGCTATATAAGTTTAGGACCACGTATATGTACTATTTCGAAAAAAGTCCCTTTCCTTTTCGCCATTTGCATGCACACACTCAACTTCACGTGTAACAATATACAAACCGTCACCAATTCCTCGAGGCCACCGGTCGAAGCTCATCGCCAACGACGAAGAAGGAAGCCCGTGATCATGCGAAATGAATGCGAGAAATCGAACTCGAGACATCGAGTTATTGATATCAAGTAAAAATTCCAATACATATATGCACCTTTGATGCGTGCACTAAATTTCTTGAGCAAGCTACGATGGTGGAAAATTACGTAGCACCATCAAAGATTTAGGAGCGCCAATGGTCCCACAAGAACGACATGAACGTTGGAGAAGGTACCATGAGTCCACGTCATCCTCATCAAAACCTGTAACAAGAATTTGCTGAGGAAGTTTTACTTTTGTTTCCAAAATTTTAAAATTGAAAAGAATAGTTTATTGTAAAATTATACCAAAAAAATATAATTTCACGTATCATTTTGAAAAATTTCGAGTATTAATTACGGGTGCACATGATAACGATTCTGTACGCGAGAACTGATTTTGCTCAGAAATAATTCTTTTTTATTTCGTTCTCAGGAATAATTTCTAAGTATTTGAAGGCGTTTGGTAACTGTCCAAAATTTCTATTCATAAAATAAAAAAAGAACAAAAATATGTTTGGTAACTATACAAATTTTTTTTATTAATAATATTTTGAAAATTTTAATATTTCTTTCTTCTTCTTTTTTCTTTTTTTTTTTCTTTCCCTTCCCTTCCTTGGCCATGGCCAGTTGCTGGCGCCGGCGATCCGCCACAGGCTAGGGCCGGTGAGGGGTTCGCGACTCTCGCCGGTTGCGACCGCGAGGTCGGCCACGCCATGGCTAGGCGAGGCCTTGCCGTTGCGGCCGCGAGCTACCCTCGTCAAGGTGGCGAGGGTCGCAATGCCCTCACCGACCCTGGCCCATGGCCGGTCGACGGCAGGCCGGGAAGAAGAAGAAGAACAAACCAAGAAGAAAAAAGAAAATCAAGAAGAATTAGAAATGGAAAAATTATTCCATAATTAAAAATCTACTTTTTTTTTTACTTTTTGATTTTGCTCCAAAACTGATTTTGGGAATAATTTTTTGTAAATTTGTGTCTGGTGGCACAAAAAATTTAACAAACGGATTTCTATTCTTAAAATGATTCTGTAAATAAAAAAATAAAAATTTTCACTATTTGATAACTTGACAAACGAGCGCTAACCAGCAGAAGTAGGGTCCTCAGCATTTTCCATGTATTTATTTTTTCTACTTCGTATTTTTTTTTCTTCTTCTCTTTCTCCTTTACTTTATATCGGTATGGTCCAGGCGAGTGGAATTGGAAACTGGAATTGCCTGTATCGTATCCCAGAGGGACAGAGATGCCGAGGCCACGTGATGTTATTGGTGACATGGCACGGACATGAAGGTTCTGGTTTTCCCACCAAACCACCTTAATGATTAAGGACAAGCTACAATTTAAGGATGGTCGATTACAGGATGGATCGATTTCCTCTATGAAACCTAGAATCGGATGGGGCAAGAGTAGTTCTTAATTTGTGAAACTAAAAACCAGTCCAATCGGTCCTGATCAGGTCCGGTTCCAGGGTCGATCATGAAACTGGTGATATATTCTTGTTAATTTTTTTGGTTTATTCTATTTCCCTACGGGGGAGAGTTTTTCAAAATTAAAAGAAAATAAACAATTTCCTAATTAGACCCACCCGTAGGTGGCGCAGTTGGTTTGAGCTCTCCCGCCATCGTAGGAGGTGAGCGGTTCGAAACTCTGCGTCGCTAGCGATTTAAGTGGGGGGTCCTGGCGGTGGGTTGCTGGGCTAGCCTTTCCCCGGGTTTAGTACCGAATAGCCTGTCGGGCGAAAGGGAGGTTCCCGGGTCATCAAAAAAAAAAAAAAACAATTTCCTAATTAGGGTTGGGGTTTGCTTCAGAATAAAAAATTAAGAACTCTTGGCCCGTCCGTCGGTCCGATTCCAAATTTTTTTAATCGGGAATCGGACCGATCCCCGCCGGTTCTCGGGTTGAACCGAGACCGATGCGCACTCCCACTATAATTGCCCTCTAACATTTTTAACCCTTTGATCTTTGGCTCCTGTTTGCACCGAGCGTGTGCGAGCCCAGCGCATTTCAGCCCTTGATCTCGATTTTTACCTAGGATTGCCGCATGCATCCTTTAATGATCAAAATTAGTACCCAATAAGCATATATCTCTAGACTCGTGAGACTTGGCAAGCAAGCTTCTAGAACATTTTCCGAGGGTCTTGACGTTCTTGGCTAGACCCGCATTCAAATCTACATCCCTAGTGTCCAAACTCGTTCGATTTCGTTATTGTTCAGGCTCTCAATGTACGTGAGAGTACAGATATCCGTGCCAGAATCATGCAAGCGCACGTTCAGCAACAGTTCTCATAGATAAACGAGCCGAGAGCGACGTCGCGTACATTCCAACCGAATCGCAGAATCGACATGCCAAGCGACGTAGCCCCGTTCGCAAACGGACATCCGAACGAACAAGTCAGAATCGACAGTGCCGATGACAATCTGATCCCGAAACATTTCAATCACGATGACCGGGCCAAAAGCGTTTGCCCACGGTACAACGTCTACCACCGTCCTAGCCAAACCTACCGATGATGGTTAACATAGGTGGGGCGAAAGGAAAGATATGCTGAAATCACTTGGCGAAGCAAAAACCGAGCAGATCTTCCTCTTTGCCCTTCCTCACGACACGTCCCGATCGGTCATCTAATCCATGACCAACCCACTTTTCGAGCACCCCCTTGCTCGTGCGGTGGTGGAAATCGCGGTCAGACCAACCAACACCTAAAATCGCCAACTAATCTTTTGCATTGGACAATGCCTTTTTGAAGGATAGATAGGTCGCTATGGTGTCGAAGAGATTTGTTTGATCTCGTTTGGGAAAACTTAAACAAAAAAACGAGGACTTTGATCACGATGAACACCTTCGGCGATTATTGTATGTGTTTATGAAGTGGACGTTACGTGGTCTCAGTCTCTAGATTTCTTCTTTCTTGATTCGTATCATATGGCTAAAGGGGGGAAAATTCATGCTTCTTTGATGCCGGGCATGATTGTCAAAAAAAAAAAAGAGTCTTAGATATATTGTACGGCAGTCAATCTGGTTATAAACCTTTCAATTGTGTCAATTTAATCGTAAAACTTTTGATGATCTGACAATTTAGTCATAAACTTTTTAACGACTTGCTCCTTCCGGTCAATTTTGATTGAAAATTGCTGACGTGAACTTCGACCGGTTATCGGCCATTTTGAGTGGCATGATCGGCATTGACAAGGGTCATTTTTGCAATTTTTTTTAAATTTTTTTTCCTTTTCTATTTTTTCATTTTCTTTCCCTTATGCTTGTGGCCGGTGACCCTCGCCGGACCACAAAGAAAATGTATAAGTACGAGAAAAGATCCACCCCAAGCTGGATTTCATACAAATCTCGTTTTAGATTGGTCCTTGGATATGGTCGTGTGAATGTTTAGCTCCTTCCATGGATACCTCTCGCCGGGAATCGAATATAGCCAACGATTGTGATCACCAAAGTATACTTCCTAGTGTAACGACCAGTCGAGGGGGGATCGCAACCGCGTTGTCTTCTCGAGCTGCTTGGTGCTCGGTACAATTTTTACCGCATATCTACTATATTACATAAGATTTCACGTGAAATTCCTACATTTCGTTCCCCTCGAATTGCAAAATTATCTTAAATAAATTTCGTCGGCCTTAAGTCCATGTCGCTGTTTATAATCAAAGGCATTCTTGCACGAGCTTCGTACCTTGTATTAGATCGATGGACCAAGGCAAGCCTACCAAGTTTCGAAACCGCCAAGGCTCTTTTCATCAGCTTCTAAGTTAGCTGCCATCTTCCTCGTCACCTACTCTTTTCGTTGGGTCGTCTTCAAGGTCAACGTACTCCTCGTTGTCTGCAACGAATGACTTAGGTATCGAGTGGTCAACGCCCAAAAAAAGGAAGTGAAGAATATCAGACGCGCGTGATGACAAAAAAAAAAAAAGAAAGAATTTCAAAGCAGAAAAAGAGAGAGAACGTAAGATGAAAGGAAAAAGCACAAGAAAAAAATCCTAAAATTATCAATTAAGTCCTAATTCACGCCAGCGAGTTCCAGCTGAAATTGACCAGATAAACTGAATTGATACAGATGTGAAAAGTTTTTAAGGCTAATTGATCCAATTAAAAGGTTTGAGATTGAATTGATACTAATCAATAGATTTATGGCTTTTTTGGTACTTTTCCTTAAAATAAAAGCGTAAAGTGACGGTACTTGACCGGTCTCAAGCACAATGTCTCCCCTTCAGGATAACTTAGAGATCACGCTTGTCATCTCATGGATGGTTTCTTAATCGAGGCACCCGAAACGGGACGATGTGTCACCCCTAGGCACAGGAATTCCAATGCCCGACATTGTAAAAACAAATGACAAATTAGAAAATTAGTTTTGGGATTGGTCAATGTACAGAGGGAGGGAGGGCAAATGGGGTAAATCTCCTATGTTGCGTTTGGTCGTCCAGATTTTTAAACAGGATAGGACTGGATATGATAGGATGAGAAATCTTGAGATTTCTTCATATCCTGTCCATTGTTTGATGGACTACGGATTTAAAGTCGGATAGAATAATTTTTATTTTTATTTTTTGCTATGCACGGGTCCGAAGGAGTTAGTGAAAGAAAAAAAATCGAGAAATTTTTTTGGTGAAAGCGCACAAGGTGTGGGGATGAAGATGATGGCGAGTGGAGTGTAGCGTTTCTGAAAAAATAGGCATTAAAAATACTATCCGGATCTATCCCACCCTCCCCCCAGATTTTTTTTATCCAGGCTATATCCGGTCTATATCTGATTTTATCCTATCCTGGACCACCACCAAACACAGGATAGGATAAAACATATCTTATTCTAGCTTTTATCCGATCGATCAAACGCAGCCCTAGGGTTTCTCATTGTAGTGGATAAGGTATAGGAGCAACAAAGTTTCTTCTGATCATGACTAGACTTCTAAGCAAGCAAGCAAACACCCTACGCAAGCAAACAAACATCCAGAGAATTGTGAATGCGACAATTTGGACAGAGAGGAAAGTCTACAACTACCTTATCCTTTTCGCTTAGAGTGATTAGGAGACGAGGCCGGTGACAACTACAAGAGTGATACCCAGGCCAGGAACGTGGAGCTTCTCCAGCAACACCCATAGTCTATTTTGTCTTTACCTTGCTCTGGATTTTGCATACCAAATTGAGCACGTTTTTTCCACGAACAAAAAATAAACTATTCGAAGAATATTTTCTTAACAATGATCGCTTGAAATTAGTTAGTAAACGAAAAATGCTCGTTATCAATAACATTTCATGTTTAAGTATTATTTTTAGGAAAGCATTTTTCGAAAATATTCATTTTCTTCGAAACAAACAAGACCTACGCATCCCATCCAAAACCCAACAACTTCGGGATCAGGGTCTCCTCGGTACTCTGGAACAACTTGCGTTCACGGAAACTGCTCACTTAATCCGAAAAAAGCACAGATTCTTCGTTTCAGTCAGGTTAATATGAAAATTTCGTTTCGCTATATTCCCAAGATTCGGCTCCTCGAAGGCTCACCCCTTGGGCCCACCTTCAAAACGGCGGATCGCTCACCAAAACGAACTTATTGCTAAGGGCGAGCATGCCATATCATTGATCGCCGGAGTCTCGACGATAACTTTCCCTTGAGGGCCAGCTATTTTCTCGTGTATGGATCGAATTGAGTGTGTAAATAATAATATATGCAACTTTCATGCGGGATATTTATAAAACATTTGGTAGGGGCCCGGACAACGTGAAGATCGTGAAATATTCAAAAAGAAAGAAAGGCCAAAAAAAGAAAAAAAAACCAAAAAGCGAGATGGGGTTAAACCATTAAATCTCGAGATGTCCTGGCCGGTGTGATATGCCACGTCGGTAAATAAATATCCCCGCCGCAAAAAGAGCTCTCCGGCCAGATGGCGTGGCGCTGCGGGGACCACCCGCGGCCCATCGATCGGGCGGCGCCACGTGGCGAGCGGCGCGTGGTTGGGTTGGGGGAGGGGGGGCATCGTCCAGCTGGCGAATATCTGGTAGTCCGTCCTTGGGGTTGTTGGCGGCAAAAGGGATTTGATTGCTCGCCAGTTGGATCGGAAGGGGGGAATAAAGCGGGGGAGAAAAAATAAAAATTAAAAAAAAAAGAATTAAAAGGGGAAGGGGCGGGGAGGGCCCCACTCCAGTAGAATTTGGGCGGCGATTGATTGGACATTTCTCCGTGCGGGCCCCAGGTGAAGGGACATACAATTTGGAGGGGCCCCACCGGCTGAGACCATCCACGTCCCCGATCCAGTTTTTGGGAATTGGGATTTTTCTCCTAAGATCGTTGGTGTTTTTTTTTTTTTGCCTTCTCTTTTTGATAAGGTTTACCTTATCAAGGAAGGACGGGCGTATTCGCCGGTGACGGCTAAAACGCCTTGTTCAGCGATCTGGCAGCCGGTCTATCAGCTCATCTCCTATCTCTTCTCGAATTTTTTTTTTGTCCCGAGGCAGGTCTAGAGTACCTTCTTATTTTGTCATCCCGAGATCTGGACGAAGTGTTGAGAACCCCAACCATAATATTTCTCTAGTTGTGGAAGCTCATTTTACCGCTCGTTGCTTTAAATGTCCCCCGGGATATTAGGACCTAAGCCTTGGTAGGAACACCCCACCATAAGGTGTTTTCCCTTCGTTGACTTGAGAGCATTTTAAGGACATGTTTAGATTCGCTGCTTTTTCGAAGATTGGATTAGTTACATCACGTGTAAAATTTCTCAATAGGTCAATGTTGAACATAATACACACTTTTGATGATAGAGAAGGGTAATATATGGGCATATGGATCCAAAAGCTATTTGCATTGGCTTTAACATTTCGAGCGAGTTAATCTTTTCATTTCTCCGATTAACGATGAATTCAACAATCACTGAACCTAAGTCTCGGTCTCGACCATTTTTTGTTTTTTTGGTCATTCTTATTTTCAGACTCAATGACCCCTTTGTACACGTTGGAGGCCGTGCATATCCTTCCATCTCTTCTCCATGATAGCTATAACCCCAAAATCATCTTTCAAGTTTAGTGTGTCCTCAACTTGTTTTTTAATGAAAGTGATTTCACCTATTTTTCGATCATGAAATTAATCTCTTTCAATTCCGTCCCACATCAAAGGATGCATTTCTTCCGAAAACTCCCGACACCCATTTTGCGAATTCATCTTCTCGATACAATAACCAGATCTCAAGCGTGCGTCATGCATGCACCTAATTCACTTTCCGCGCGAATCTCATTCGGTAATAAGAAAAAAAAAATCTCCAAAGTAGGCATCCTCTTCTAAAATGCTCGTATTATTTGGAAGAATCTGCGCAAGGTGACAAAATTTCCGTAATGAGAACTTGTCTTCCAATTCAACATATCTCTCTCTCTCTCTCTCTCTCTTGCTTCTCGTGGAAGGACTTCGCTTGAGCCTATCCCCCTTTCAAATAAAAAATTCCTCCAGCAGACACATAGTTGATACGCTACGATTCGGAATCAATTGGCCGAAGGGATCGATTGTAGAAACACGAGGAATCGATCGAACATGAACGGGATGACACGCGCGCGGTGATGCTGTCTGCCCAAGTGAATCTTCAAAAGTCATGGGTGGTGGGGATTCATCTTCGATCTTACCGGAATCGGTTTCAACTCCCCCATCATTGGCACTTGGCAGCATTGTGGGGATCCCTCATTGCCATGGCTCAAAAGAGGCCCTCCCTGCTCTGACATGAGTGGCCAAGTGGCTCAAAAGCATCCTAGGTAGGTAAACGATTGGGTAAATGATACGAACGGTCATTGAACTCTGATCCAATGTGTAATATAATTCATGAATTTAAAATTCGTTCAATGTGATCTATGAACTTTAACTCGCTGTGCAATATTATCCTTAAACTTTTGATTTATTCAATATAGTCCATGGATTGTATGAAAATATTCAATGATGTCATTCTATTAATTCAAGTTCATGGATAATATCGAATATTTTCATAAAATTTAGGGACTAAATTGAACATGTGCAAAAAGTTCATGGACCACATTAAACCAATTAAAAGTTTAGGGACGGCATTACATATTGGGTTAAACTTTAGTGACTACATTAAACAAATTTAAAGTTTATGGACTACACAATACATTGAACCAAAGATCATGGACCATTTGTGTCGTTATCCTATACAATTATATATTGACATGGTGTCGAAAGTCGATGGGATGGTATGTCCATCACAATATGATTTTGATATACAACGAACATAAGCATTCTTTATGAGCTCGAGGGGTTGGCGCGATTAGTTAGACATTGAGGTGTTTTCAGTTAAAAATTTGGAGATCCACCCATTCGAATCTCGTAAACTGTGTGCAAGCCGTTCTGGGTCGGGATCATCTCTACAAGTACAATGTCCGAACTTAACCAATTCAAAGGGAATGCACGGCATTTCGCCGGCCTTCTCGTAGCCTGGTCTCCATGCTCGTGCCTTTAAACTATGAAAGAAAACGGCATTCTTTTCTCGTATGAAGTGCGAGGGGACGCGAGCATACAGGTAACATATCTTTCTTTAAAAAGAAAAAAAATATGCTTACCTAAGCGCACTCATCTCCTAGTAGCATCACATCGTGAATACCAGCTGGACAAGTTAAGGTCTGCCTTTTCATTTTCTTCAGGATGAAGCCATGGATATCTGAAGTCAACTTACAACAAAAACAAACTGAAATTCAGGTCCATACGTATTGCTTTTTTAGATGGTGGGCTTCCTTCTCAGCACACAGCACAATCTCTCTCTCTCTCTCTAGAGTACGTTCAGATTGGAGCAGTGTACTCCATTGATAGCAAGGAGCTCGATACCTCCATTGCTGGAACTTGCCATTTCATTTTCGACATTATTGGTCAGATACTCGATATCCCGTGCTTAAATTATCACCACTTTAACTTTTAGTTTTAGCAAACGAGAGTTGCGCTTTCTGCATGCATTTACAATTACATTGTGCATCCTACTTTCCAGCGAGATTGGATCTTAAGAGTCTCGCACTGGCTACTTACTTGCGTGGTTACATCCTCCTTAGGATATGTCTATTTGCCAAAAAATGACCTTCAAAAGAGTTAGACTAGACTAGCCGCCTTTAACTTTCATAAGCCTTTTAATATATTTGTAGAAAAAAATTGTGCAATTTGCTAAAGTAAGATAGGAAAAAAAGGGGATGCAGCAACAAAACTTTAAAGTTAAATTAGATCAAATAATTGCATCTTGCCCAATTTGATATCCAAGCCCATCGGTTTAAGCTCGAATAGACAGACCACCAAAAGCCCAAGCCTTGCCCTATCTTGGGTTTGGCCAATTCAAAACCAATCACGACATATTTTTCTATTTCGAAGGTGATGAGGAGCAATTGGCATTGACGGTCCTCCCATGTGTAATCTAGGGCCTATAAAAAAAAATCTGACCCAAAACTCTCATACGAAACGAGGAATAGGATCGATACTACGACTTCTAAGCTGGTTCATTACATGCGCACGTGAATGATGTGAAATAAGTGACGATGAACTCTTAAAGACTAGATCGAGCGATTAAATTGTTCGATTTGAATGTTGACAATTCGCGGGCTTAAATCACAACGCCGTGCACTCGATAATGACCTCAAAGACTATGCCCATCACCCTTCGGGTGGAGGGCTTACCTAACACTGTATCGGGTCGATACAGTTGGACGGAGATGTTTGCATGCATCCGCGAAGGGTTGTCGAGTCGTAAACTCGAAATGCCCTATTATAAAAAAGGGAAACGAACACGATGTTTTCTTTTTCCTTTTTTCTTTTTAAGTTTTTGCGTGTGGAAAAGAACAATATGGGAAGAAATTAAAATGAAAATTCCCTCTAATTAGATTGTGCGGGACAGAGAAACCGAAGATCCAATTAGAATAAGTATATGCACATATATTTTTTGGGGAGCTGATTATGGAATTAAGATGACCATAATGGAGAGAGAGAGAGAGAGAGAGAGAGAGAGAGAGAGAGAGAGAGAGAGAGAGAGAGAGAGAGAGAGAGAGAGAGAGAGAGATCATTCCAAGGCATTTTCAACTTAAATGACGGACTCTTAGGAAGGCCAGTCAATTGAAAGGGTGTGGAAAAGGACTTAGGATGGAAGCTAAAGTCAAATGTTTGGAATTTTGGGGGAAGAGCAGTTCATGGTCTATCATCCAAATTTGAAATGTAGTCCTGGAGAATTTTCTTGTTTTTTTTTTTTTTTTGTGTATGTGTGTGTGTCTGTTCTTAGTCAAAATGTCATACTCATGTGTCACAAGCCGCTAGTTTTTTGGCCGCGGAATAGCCCGTGTGGCACTTGGCGAGTCGAGAAGACCCTGGCCAGCCTCCATTTCGATAGTTATTCCTAAGAATAGTATGACGAATAACATCATAGTATCGGATCGTACCACACTCAGCTGAGTTCGGACATCCGGTCCTTCGAGCGAGACACGGATAACACCTTGGGCACAAGCGGTTTTGGCCTAAAATGGTATCATCAAGAGAGTGGCATCAACTCCCGACCGATTTGTGCATGAGAGGCCAACTCCGCCTTCAGAGCTGCTAAGGATATATTCATTCTAATGTAGAACTCCTAGCACAAACCACCTAGATGCTACTCATACGAACAAGTTGTATCATCTTTTTTGTATCACCCACTCTTCACCCTGACGCCATTAAGCTCCACTCACAAGGGTACAAGAGTACGGGATAATCACGGTTTGTGACACGTCTCCAATGATCCATCTATTTAGCACAACAGGAAGCAAGGTCTACCAAAAATTGAAATAGTGCCATTGGTCAACAGAATCGTGTAATAAAATGACGTTTTTCACGGTATCAGTCATAAAAAAAAACATGTTGTTGGCCCATTTCCTACTTAAGATTCTCCGTATTATTTACTGAAAAATAAACGATGACGAAAATAGTTCATAATAATGATCGTTTGTATTGTTTGAAATAATTAGTTGATGAAAAATATTTTTACTATCAATAACAATTTATGCCTAGTCATTTTTGTGGACGATGAATTTTTTTTCATATTTATTCATTTTTATAAGCAATTCAAGCGATCATTTTTAAGAAATATTTTCTAAATTATTTATTTTTTGCGATACAAATGGACAGGTACATTTTATGTAGTCACACTTAGATGCCATGTTTTACCCGTAGGACAAGGCTTTTGTCTCGCGTCAAGTTCGAGACAGTGAACTTTTGACGAGCCTTAGATGGCGCAAACAATCGTGCTTCGACAGTCCTCCCAACACACTGCAATCTCCGTGAAGGAACATGACCCTTTGTCTATGCATGGGATGGCAATAATCTGGAGTTTGCCTTGATTCAAGGGCTTGAAAACCATTAATATTGATCTGGTAGCTATTCCATAAGAGTCTAGCTAGAAGATAAAAGTCTTGAAGAGTTTATACTAGCTAGATAAGGTCCATGTGAAGAAGTTGCCTCATCGATCTCGGCTATTGGATTCATATGAAGAAGGTCGATTATGTAATTTATTGCTCGACACATTAGTGGTTTGGGACCATTAATATATAAATATAAGATTGTGTTAGAAAATCCTACTCAAAATCTTAAATCGTTTGATGAAAGCGTTGTTTAATATTTAAATTTGTAATACTTGGCCTCACGCGTAATATGAATTTTGGCCTAAAATTAAAACGCGAAAATATATTATAGAGAAGGTAAATAAAGGTCCGGAAAGATTTATGTAGCTATCAATTATTTTAAATATTAAATGACGTAATTTAATATTTAAATATTTTAATAGGGGATGTAGGCGCCCTTTGGAAGCATAAGTGGGAGCAGAGAATCTCCACCAGTTAGAGTCCGTGATGGACATTTGTATGTTTATTAAAAGAGAATATTTTGACAAACTCCTGCCTCCTTTTTCTCTCTCTCTCTCTCTCATGATTTAGGAAGACTAGATTTCAACCTAATTAATTAATCAGTACGGATTTATCACATGTTTGGGAAAAAATTATCAAAAAAATTTTAAACTTAATGTACAAATATTAATTCAATCCTAAAATTATCAATTGTATCAATTAAGTTCTAAATCTTTTAACAATTTGTCAATATAGTCATTTTGGCTAAAATTGATCGGAAATCGCTAACATGGACAAGTTTTGAATTTTTTTTTGGATTTTTTGTCAATTTTTATTTTATTCATTTTTTATTTTTTCATTATTGACTTCTTGGAGAGGGCCGGTAATCCTCGTTATTCGCGAGCAAGGGCTCCCACAAAGCCCTTGCTGACCAAATCTAGCCGCGAGCCTGCCCTCACCTAGTGGTTGGCGGGCCGGCAGGCCCTTATTAGCAAAAAAAAAATTAGAAAATTAAAAAAAAGTAAATTTGCAAAAATTGTCAATGTCACCACTTGTCATGCCACATGGGACAGACAGTGACCGCCTCAATGATTCTGGCGAATTTTAGTTGGGAGGACTACATTAGCAAATCGTCAAAATATTTATGACTAAATTGACACAATTGTCCGACCAAAAAGAAAATTGGCACAATTTAAATGTTTACGACTGAAATGGCATCTGAACAATATGTTTAAGACTTTTTTGATAATTTTTCCCATGTTTGGTCCATAGAATAAACGTTCTATTATGAATATATTCCTGATGCAACAATTGTTACATTGTCCAATACAAAATTCATCACAAATATAATATATTGCATATATAAGAGTTGATAAAGAAAGGTAAATGAAGGTCTGGAAAAGATAAAAGAAGTCAGTAATTTGGAAAAACTAAATAAACATCAACTCAAATAAGAGTTTGTAGTTTAATCGCAGAAAAATTGGTATCGCTACTATTGAGGTTGATAGGTTTTTTGAAAAAAAGTTGACATATCTAATGGATTGATAAGTAATGCGAACAAAAGTTTGCTAACACATCTAAAAGGTTGGTCAACTTGATAAAACATCAAATAACTGTCAGTCAACAAATTAAACGAGAAATGTAACCTAATGAAAGAAAAGTTGGTAAGTGACACAAATAAAAGTTGGTAAGTCAATTTAAGTTGTTTGTAAGAAAGACAAACAAAATTTGGTAAAAAATAATGCGAATTGATAAATTAAAAGAAAAAATCAGTATATAACTCAAATGCGAGACGATACAATCCACAAAGAGCTGGTAACTAAATTGGAAACTATCGGTAAGTCATTCAAATAAACATCAATAAATTCATATAAAAGTAAGTAAATTTAGGCGTTGGTTAAAAGTTGGTAAAATATAAGGAAAACCGGTCTATCGGTAATCTGTAAAAAAGAGTCGGTGATTTCGAAGTATTATCAATAAGCTCTAGATGAATTACTTGAATAAGCAATTCAATCTTTCGAAACGAAACGGTAGAATCATCCTTATATCGATCTCCAACGAGACAACAAAACGGTCAATATATATAATCTTTTGTAACTAGACTCGTGGAGCATGGAGATGAAGGGGCGCTTGTTTAGGAAGCTGCTTTGAACCATCATCTTTAAAAATACACAAGTCAGGCGCCGCCGCATGTTCTTGAAGGCTTTCGACAGGAAGAAACGTGGACATCGTTGTCTTTCATTAGACATAGCCATGCATAGGATTAAATGCTGCTTCAAGGAAGTTGCGAGGCAATTAGGTTTTGGCGTGCCGCAGCCAAAGCACTATAGGCACTTTGCATAAATTCGATTCAGCCATCTACCCACTTCATGTCTCGTCACATTCGAGCTGCCTATGAAAAAGTTACATGATCCCACTTCCTCCTTTCCAATTCCCCTAAAAAATCAAATCATATACATATATGTAAACTCGCTCTTTGGGCCCCTGGGAGAGGCGGGTTCAAGAGCGAAAACCTAGCCGATTATCGACTTAGAAGAGTTTCCATGTGCTTATATGCTCGCTCACGCACGCATCCGATGCCTTCTTGAGAGGACATTGAATGGAAATAAGTATGAAGTTTGCAAGATCGCAAGAGGAGCAAGCAGCCATGTGTCCCCTTTGAGACACGATTGAATGTGGATGGAAGTGACTTTTCAAAATATTCCTTGTTGGGTTGGACTTTGTGGATGTACATGGAAACGGGACGTCATAGTCTTAATGATGAAGCCGCCACCAATTTTCCACACCCCTTACTTTTACTGATCAATCCGCCAATACAGCCATGATTTTTTCTCTTCCTAGAATCTCTCACTTTGTCTTGTCATTTCTAATTTTGTCATACGTGTAATATTTATCATACATGTACAATTTTTTTTTTGGCTAAAGATGATACTTTAGTCTTGATGGCTCAATTGATCTTCTAACTGTAACAGTCTCCCGTTTATATATATCAAGTAATCTTCGAAATAGTTTTTAGGATTCTCATGATCACATCTAAATACATGATATAGGAGTGGATCACACGCATTTTCATGAATAGCATCAGCAATACGCATCGCCCGTCAAAGAAAAGATATTATATGGTTTGTAGACTGTGTTGGTCCGATCTATCTCTAACGTTGGTCACGCAGGACTCACACTGTAACATTTATAATTAATAATTAAGATGATGTTGGTTCACGTAATACATGGAAAATGCTAAAGGAACAGGGCAGCTTGCAGAAAGGAAAGAAAGTTTCCCACAGAATTTTCGTGCGGTTTACGTCAGCTCGGATGCTATACATGCCCGTCAAAATCATCGCTCCATCTTTTGCCCACCATTCACTTCGTCTCTCATTTTTCCTTTTATATATCATCCCTACGAGAAACTTTCACACCACACCCTCCTCCTCCTCCCATATTTCTTCTTCATCATCTCATATCTTTGTTTCACCCTAAATAGATCATCATAGAACAAAACTCTTTAATGATCCATGGATAGCTATCACATCTTGTTCCCTCCATCTTCTGCTTCATCAGCAGTACCACCAAGCTTTCCTTTTGGACATTATGCTTACAAAAGTGCTCACGAGTTTTATGCTGGGTCAGAAATGAAGAACCACAGTAACGAGACATGTTCATCATTCAAGGTTAAAGATGAGCTAATCAACTCTCACGCCGGCATGTCTCAAGATGACGAAGACCAAGTCGGAGGCGACAAGAAGAAGGGACCGTCGTCGGAGAAGAAGAAGATGAGGAAGCCAAGGTATGCGTTTCAGACGAGGAGTCACGTGGACATACTCGACGATGGTTATCGGTGGAGGAAATACGGTCAAAAGGCCGTCAAGAACAACAAATTCCCCAGGTACACTACTTAATTTGAGGACTTGGAACTCTTTATTCTCTTTTTCTAGGTGATTTTCTACGAGGGTTGAAGTTTATCTGCTGTGCATCAATTAACTCCGTGTCAAACCCGTAAAGTAAGATTGCACTAGATCTTCCACTATGATGCTATTCCTTGGAGTGGAATTCTGCCTGATATGTGTAGGTCTCTTTCCCTATTGGATGTGTATCGTAATAGAAAACTTAATCACATAGCGGAGGAAATTGAACCCTTTTATAGTTCGAGTCTGTTGGATCAATTGGGGTGATCAATGGAAGACAAGTTTACACCTTCAATTGCTTGCTCTCGGATGAGATCGCTAGGGTTATGACTAAAACCCAAAAAAGAACGGAAAAAGAAGAGAATAAAAGAGAGCTAGGTTGAAAGCTTTGATGGTTGATTATCGAAGAAAATGCACGAAAACATTAGTGAACAGGTGTTCCCACTCCTTCACAGGATGTCCATTACACCTTGCGATGACCCCCGATCACAATTACATCTGAACGCAAAAGGGGTTTTCATTCTGTTCGCTGCCTATAGTTTTAGAAGATTGCCTCAATAGCATTCCTCGTGAAAACGATGCTTTTCACTTTGTGGAGAACAAATACGAAAGTCAACGAAAACTATCATCATTCTAAAGGGACATCATCACAGGTTTGATTTATCTAAGGTTCAGTAAGTTCTGAAGGTGCTCTTTCCCATCAATCAGCTTATATTCTCTCTTCCTACGCACGTAGTTTGGAGATCCTCAGTATTTCCGACCCTAGATTTCTCGTGTTCTCGCAGGAGCTACTACAAGTGCACCTTCCATGGATGCAACGTGAAGAAGCAAGTCCAGAGGCTGACCAAAGATGAAGGTGTTGTGGTGACAACCTACGAAGGCATGCACACCCACTCGATAGATAAACCCACTGATAATTTCGAACATATCTTGAACCAAATGCATATTTACAATCACTTTTAGTGGTTCCATGCATGAGGAAAGGGAGATATTTAAGAAAAAAATTAGGTCCGTTAGCTTTGTGAATCGCTTAAATGAACGCTTGAGTTTAAGACTTTCTTCAAGGAAAGAGGTCAAGGTTGTGATAGTTGGAAAGTGTGAGCTTCATCCTCTTATTTCGGTTGAACATTGTTGGCACATTTACATATTTGTTGTTTTATGTGTCTATACATACGATTGGTAAATTACGATCTACTCATGCATTTCTAGTCCGGAGTGATTGTGAAAATAACGTGAAACTGTAGGGAAGTTCGTCCGTTGAGAATCAACCCTCGGGTTCGAATGAGGTTAATGTAATCACCTTCTATTGTTTACAGAGATATTTCTACAATAGTCTTCGATGCAATAAGGGAGTGGAAACAGTACAGGAGAAAGGGATGTAAGCTTTTGCATTTATTTCCCGACATAAAATATTAGGGCGATGAAAATTGGTAATCCATTAGTTCCCGAATCAAAGAATGTGCTTTGATATGGATTTAGCATGTTTCCTCACGATTTGCCTTTTCTAAGAGATGTTCATCTCACGAGATTTTTGAGACCTTGATTGTGTTGGTTATCTACTCCCATTTCTCCTGTTGTTCTTCTCCCTGCAGTCAGATAGTTTGTCCATTTTGTTTATGTCACATTCTAACTTCGACCGTGCGAGAGAACTATACTGCCGTCGCTAAATGTTAGATGCCATTGTGGCATCATCGCCGCCTTAGAACTATTGGATGTTAACACACCATGTGAATCGCAGTTGATCGCGGACCACCACCATAAGGTGTGAATTGAGGAAAATCGGTTCGGATGGACCGACTAAAGGGACAGTCTACACCATTCTCGCCCTTCATTTCTGCCAGTCATGCATGTGATGTATCCAAAAACACATGCAGACCATAAAGACCATATTCTTGGCAGGAAACTGTGCGGATCAGATGGCGACGAAGACGACGACGCCAGTCTTTATCTCTTGCGGGTCGAGAATGGCAAAGCCAAATTGAATACCGTCTTCTCAGTTTCCCACCTCTCTCTCTTTCTCTCTCTGACCGCAAAAAGTATCCGTGGAACTGGAAAGCTCGCCATCTATTTCGGTCCCACGCTTTTCGCGTCATTGCACGCGTCGCAGTTTCACGGACTTGCACGTTTATCGCTTTGCATCTGCCAAAAAAAGAAGATTGGAATTGGACTCCCGACCTCGTGAATTTGAACAAAGAAAATGGTTTCGCGTTCACCACACCCGACATTGACGTCGAAGCTAGAGATCTCGACCGGGCCAGGCCGGTCCGAGCCCAGCACGATGCATTTTCCAAATGGGCCGGCCTGGCCCAATCCATTTTTCGGCGGTCTTCTTGTTTTTTCTAATAATAAATATCTATAGCCATAGACCTCTGGCCATTGTTACCAATTATGGCTAAAGGGTACATAGTTTCTCTGGCTCTTTTCGATAGATCTAAGAATAATGCGACGTACCTTTTGGGGTAAACTTAAGGCGTAGGAGACGTATCAATTGTATGGCAACCCATGTTAGCTAGGGGAAGGTGGATTAGTCTAGTCAAATTGATTCTTTTTGGGGGGTAATGACTGCTTAGTCGATCTAAAACGCATCGTTTTGCGTCATTCATATCTTTTGGTGGACGGTGCCGAACGTAATGATACTCCCATCTTGTACGTACCCGTGGTGATAGTGGAATCGAACTTGCCTTTGTTTATGGTGTTAGGAGGAAGAAACAGAGCCGGTCTCCAAATTGACCCAGCCAAATACGTGTGTGCCGTTCTTTTCTTTAGGGAGAGATCCTTACATATGTTTTACCACATGGAAAACAGCAATTTTCTATTTGAAAAAGAAAGAATTTGTAACACTTTGGATAAGATTATTGATTTAGATGGATAGAGATTTCGTGCCGCTAAAAAAGCTGAAGACTGCTCATTCGAGATGAGCAATAATTTCGACAAAAAGATATCTTCAGTTCTGTTGTCAGAACGTATTATTCGGTTGTCCGTCCTTTAGTCATTGTGCACATTATTTTTTAAGAATGAACTTTTCATCTCATAGCGTGGTAACCATGAGAGACGTTGGCTTCTACCCAAGTTGATCATTTTATGCGAAATGTTACCATTTTAAAAGAAAATTAGGACTTCTCAAAAAATGAGAAAAAATAGAACTTACACGAGTGTTGACGTTTCTCTGACCCTACCGTTCTCTCCCTTGCTCTTCTCTCTCTATCGTCTTCTTCAACTTTTAGCCATGGGGTAGGGTTTGAGCTTGTCTACCCTCCCCTCCTCTCTCTTGTTGATTTTGTTTGTATTTGTTTTGTTCTTTTCTTATTTCTTCTTCTCTTTTGATCTAGATTTGTGAGCTTTCTTCTCCCGATCTAGTTCTAAATTTAAGAGTTTAAAATCTCCCGATCTAGGTCTAGGAATATAATAAATATGCTTTCGGGGATTCGATGTCCCTATCCTCTGTTTGTGCACAAGTCCTTAGTCTCCAGCATTAATGGTGATCACACAAGTTTTGGTGTCTTGCTGAACCAAAAAAATTTGCTCTCCCAAATGTTATATTTGTGTTCTTTCAATCTATTTTAGTTGTCTTTGTACGACAATGGTGAAGAAGAAGCTGAAACTAGGCGCGCACTGCCAACTGGCAACACCGTAATTACTAAAGGAGAAATTTCCGGTGCGTGCTCATCATTGAGGAAAATACGAGATCTAGTGATCGGCTGTCGATTATTTTACTTGACAGATCCATTGTAAAACGAGCGTGTCCCTAATTTTACTAGTGCTCTGTTGATCTTCTTTAATTTTTTGGATTTGGATTTGGATTTGTATTGCGGTATTTTGGACTTTACCCTGCTTCGATTCGTTTTGTTATGAAGTTTATGTATTTTCGATGCATCTTTTTTAGTAATGAATACAATTTTCTTCTAGCTAAAAAAATATTAAATAAATCCACGACACTGTAAAGCCTTCCATAGTCCCACGGAATCGCTTGATCACAAGTTATTGGGCTATTTTCTGAACCACATCGTTACTTGACATTTCCGAGAGAGTAACGATTCGACGGGAGCATAATCAGACCTAATTATGACAGTATACTTTCAAAGAGGAAAAAACTATGAAAATACAAATAAGCATCAGGAAAATTCATGATGCACGATTACCACCACTTGATGTTCATTATATATATTTTTGTCTCGCAACCAATAAATAAATCGATTTTTGCCCTTCCACATATAGCCATGCAAAAAAGCATTTGCCAGAAATATGTCCAAATGCTAGTCTCAAGGACATCAACAACAAATAAGTATAGCAAATGTACCGATTCAACTGACGAAAAATCGTGATCCCGCATCGTGCCACCCAAAGTTGATCTCGAGGCGTATAGCGATAAGGATGATGGTGATGAGGCCGAAGAAGATGATGGCGTGAATGAGGATGGACACCCCGCTCGTCTGCATGTTGTTGAACTCGATCACCCGGCCCTTCCCCGGCAGCTGAAACAATAGATCTGGTGATAGGATCACGAACAGGAACACCTCGACGAAAACCGGCGCCCGGTCCGCCATTGTTAATCTAAAAGGATTCCTTGGGAGAACAAAGGATGTGGAGGTTTATTCGTTGTGGATATGGGGATTAATCAGGAAACTGAGATTTTGATCATATCGAGGAAGCACTTAGGAAAACAGCCACACCTTATATGGACGTGTTTGCTAGGAAAGACAAGGAGCGGTCCGAACGAGGAATAGGAGTTGACGATGAGACGACAGCGACACCCACCAAGAACGGCACTGTCGTGTCCTGGAACATGTTTTGGTAACTCTTGGATTTAGTCTTATCCTAGATCAACTGTTACTTTTGTTTTATGTGAAAGCAGACAATCTGAAGAAGAAAGGTTGCTGCCACTCTTTACATCTTTGTATATATTGCTCGATGATTTTTCGAAGTGCTGAATTGTCACTGCGGTTTAACATCTATAATGTAATTTACACATGTAAAAGCCACGTTATGGACATTGGAGATGGGCACGCACGACAATTGCTACGTTATGGGAAATGCATGATTTTAAGTTGAACAGGCCTAACAAGATTTAAAACTCTAGTTTGGGCCCATGATTAAAGGATAAGTGTTGAAGGGCTTACGCCATTTTCATCCATTAATCAGGCCATGTTGGGCTTTTCTCAACCAATTTTTTTTGGGTCGAAACTCAACCAACCTTTGCATGAGGAAAATTGTTAAGATACAAAATACATATTTCATACTATAAGCTTTTACATTAACATTTTCAGAATGAACAATTAAAGAACTTATACTCAACTTTGCCCTCCATAACTAATACCCTCCTTTCGACCAAAAAAAAAAAAACTTGTACCCTCCTCAGCATTTCAAAATGTTAATTTTTTAACCTAGTTGAGCTTGGCTTGAGCCTGAGGCCTGCGGTCGGAGGCCATTAAGATTGACCTTGAGCTCGCAATGGCTGAGCGCCTCTATAACAAGCTCGCCAGCTAAGCAAGTTCTACAGCAGAGCTCGGCCATGGCCGCCTGCAACCTCGATCTGGGCCTTGAGCTTCCGCGGCAACCGTTGCCGGCTCAAATTTGAGGGCAGCGATGGCCTCCAAAGATGAATCGGACAGAGCATCCCTCTCTGTGTGGGAGGGTAGAGAGTGTCAGTGGATTTGGGTCTTTGCGGGGTGGTAGTAATCGGAAAATGAATTGGCATTATGGTAAATTATGTATCGGTGCAAGATGCAACTTGAAATTTATTGAAAAGAGTGATGATGATAATTGTGAAATTTGAAATACGAGGAGAGTATTTGATATGGAAAGTAGAGTCGTAGATGATTGTTTTTTATTTTTTTGTCATTTTCCCTATTTTTAAAAGAAGCAAACACTGATCAAGCAAAACAAATTCAATTCAGGATCGACCTATGGCTCTTAGAGCCTAGTTTGGTGGCATTGGATTACCCCCAAAAACGAGGATTCGATCCTAAAGACTTTTCGTGTTTGGAAACAAACCTAAACTTGGAATCCTAAGACTCAATCGCTTATGCTTTTAGACATGTCTGATACGAACTTAACAAATCAGATAGGTTGACCATCACCTCCGAAAACTCGAAAAAACGAAAAAGAAAACATGAAATCTATCAAGATCTATGTTGGTAGAACTTGTGAGATAAACGCTTAAGATATCAATCAGTTCGTGAAACTTTCTATGATGACATGAAAATTCAATTGGCAACAAGCCAAACAACAATGAAGATCGCAATCGTTAATACATCAGCTATAAGACTTTCCCGAAACACCTCAGAAAGCAACGATAGCAACGATACCGTCTCTTGAAAAAGGAAGTGAAAACCGTCCGCCATGAATTCCAGTCACAGGTTAACCATCCACCAAAAGCAGAGGTGGGAAATGAAGAATCAGAAAGAAAAGGAGAAGAAAGGATGGGAACTGTGTATCACCAAGTCGAGATCAGCCGGCGTAGATATGGACGTGGACGGCAAGGATGAGGACGGCGTAAAGGGTGAAGAAGATGAGGGTGTGGACGGCGATGGACTTGCCGTTGGTCTTCATGCTCCCGAAGTCCAGGTAACGGTGGTGCCCCGGGAACTGGAAGAGGAGGCCCGGCTGCAGCAGCACGAACAGCACCACCCCGATCAGCACCGGGCCCCAGTCAGCCGCCATTCGCGACGGGTGGCGCAACGACGGGATTCCTTGGAGAGAGAAGGCGGGGAGCGGCGATGGCTTCGAAGGATGGCGAAGAGAAAACGAAAAGCTGAAAAGCGTGAACGAAGGAAGAAGAAGGAGGGCTGCTTTCGGTGAAGGCGAGTGCGCGGGGAATCGGAACAAGTTTTGCTTTTGCTTTTGGATGAGTAAAGGTGAAGAAGGAGGGTGGATGGACATTGGACTCCTCGAATCTTGATGACAATGCCGTCATTTCTCATTCATTTACTTTTATTTTGCCACGGTTGCTTCTGATCACGATATTCGTAATAATCACAATTGGCAATTTCTTGCTCAAATATATGAAATGTGTACGTGTATAGGGAAGATTATAGAGGTTATTTGTTATCTAAATAAAAATGCATATTTTTCTCAGAATAACAACATTACAAGCACGGAAGTTTTTTTTTTCCTGAGAGTGCAATCCGGTAACTAAGCACAAGTTTTGAAAATGTTTTGTCTCTGCCAATCCGAAAACAATCCTAAAGGCGCGATTGGTCGCCTGGGCAATGCATGAGGACCACCGTCGTGGTGGTCATCCTCGATGGTGAAGTATTCGATGAGTGTAGCAACTTTATTCAATTGAATTTGAACCACTAGACAAGTGAATTATATCAAATTCACGAATGTAGAATTAGTATGGTGCATACAACATACCCATCAAATAATTTTTGGAGTTCAACTCGCGATGCATACTCAGCCGGTGCATTTGCACCAGTGGACTTTTGTAATTCGGTCCCCTTCAATTTGGTGTATTAACATTGATAAACAATCCTCTAACTAAAGTGAGGGCTAAATTTAAAAGACAAATTGTTTTCACTTTTTTTTTTTCTGTTTTCCATTTCTACCCTTCTCCGCTGTCTCCCCGCCGAGTCCAGATTCTGGCTGGGCTGCACCTCAGATACCAGGCTGTGGCCACTATTTCGCGCGGCGGTCGAGACCTCTATGGTCGCAACCACCATGGGCCGAGCTCCTCATTCACTTAGGGATCGAGAGGAATAGAAGGGAACTGAGCCGCCAAGACAACGGCTTGGAGGGGTGGTCGCGAGTATGACGGCAGCAGCGAGGCTGGCGGCGTGATGGTTATGGGGCGGAGGAGGGAAGAGAGAGATTGGAATCTGCAACTTAGGAATTTTTTTTGGTGATTTATCAAACTCTTAACTTCTCAAGGACCCAATCGGAAGAGGAAATTGCTGGGCACAATCCTATCTTTTAGCGTTTGACTCCACTGGGCTTTCAAAACCCACTTCGTTTGAAAGATACAACGAAAGAGATGCCCAAGGAAACCGAAGAAAGGCCTGCACTTTAGGTTTTTCATTTCTCATCAATTTCTATGGGACCTTTTCTTATCCTAAGTCAGTGTCCGTTAATTAATAGTTGATTAATTACTTAAGCTACGATAGAGGCGATGCATTCACAACGAAGTAACGAAAAATTCGTTCCATACATAAAAGCATGCACGGCCATTGTAAAACCCTAACTTTGAGTAGCATTGCTTAGAATTTCTCGATATGAGAACAAACAATAATTTTATTCGAATAAATCTCTCATTAAATTTGATAGGTTGCAATGAGATTACAATTCAGAGGAAAACCAAAATCTCTTGCGTCTGGGTCATTGATACACATCAAATTGATTCTATAATCATAACAAAATGCAACACCCAAAACAATGCGTAGTTTAGAAAAGTAATGACAATTTAGCTCGAACCTTTGCTCGATATGACATTGTTGGTGTAGATGTTTATGTCATGTTGGTCTATGAGCCGATGTACATGTGCACGCCAATCGCTACCAAGAAGATGCATATGAAAGCCAAGTAGAGGATAGAGTGAACAAGAATCGAAACCCCAGAAGTCTGAAAATTGCCGAACTCAACATACCGGTTTTGGCCTGGAATCTGGATCAACAACCCTGGAGTTAGGAGTATGAACAAAACTGTCGACACGAACACCGATCCCCAATCTGTCATCTCCCTCTCTCTCTCTCGATTACTCTCTTCAATACCTCAGATGAATAGTTTTGAGAAGTATGCCTTTGAAGACGATAACGAAAGGCGATCGAAGATGTGCTTTGGGAAGGCGCGGAGACAAAGTATTGGTGAAGAGAAGGAAAGAAAGGAGAGACTCATAGAATCAAGCAATTCGTATTCATTGTTCACATTCGCTTTAGGACTTTAGTTAATGTTAATCGGAAGCTTCCTAGGCAATGGCCATTTAGTACTAGTGCAACTCTTTTGTGCTTTAATCGTGCTTAACTTTTCCTCCCTCACATTTATTACTAAAAGTTAATTGCTGACAACTCATAATAATTGAAGGAACTCGATACGTTTAAATCTCACTTTCGTAAAATTCGAGTTCTCCCCAAAATACAAAAAATCACAATGACACAAATTATAGGCACACAATGAGACCATTTATCATTCGTTACAAAATTACTAAAAATTTTTATATCTCACCAGACGTTTTTTTTTTTTTGGTAAAGATATCTCACCAGACGTTTAATGCTCCTATACTGTATAATTAAGCATAATGTGATCAAATAAAATTAAGTCAAGTCAAACATTTATTGCTCACCACATAATGAGGTCCCGACATCTCTTCGCTCAGGCCTCTTTTTTGAGCGATCTTTTATTTTTTATGGTTCCACATAACTTTTCGACATGAATCTTATGGCAAACACGAAATTATTGGAAAGTAGAAGGAACCGACCTATGAGAACACGCCTTCTATTATATGTCCTGCTGAAACGATTTTGAGAGGGCAAAGCCAACTATATATATATATATATATATATATATATATATATATAAAAGAAGTCCCACCAATTAGAAGAGTAATGTGAGAAATTCTTCTCAAACTAGGGATGGTGGAAATCATGTCCCATATTATCTACGCGCTTGTGAAACATATTGTAAATCATGTTTAGTTGGCCCGTGAAGCCCCTCAAGTTCTTTTTGTTTTCTTGCCATAATTTTAGTTTTCAGAACATTTATGACAAATTTTTAGGGTAATTTAAAAATAGAACTTACAAATATCGTTCTCAATTTTGCTCTCCCCTCCTCACATTTCAAAATCTACAATTACCATCCTCACTTTTTTTATCCTGAATTTCGACATGCATCTCCTACCCACACTTAATTTATCAAGTTGCCATTTTCTATGTTACCCCATTCTCAACCTTGGATTTCACTTTTTGGATGCAGATTTCAGGTGTGCATGAGGGTGAATAGGTCTAATTAGATTGGAAAGATGCAACATGTAGTTTTTGGAGTGTGACGATGATATTTGATCCGGCGGCAAGTTGAGGATGATTTTTATAATTATCCCTAAAATTTATGTAGCTTTGGATAGGTAAGTTCATTAAAGAAGAAAGTTGTTTTGTATTGGGTGCGTTTGTTTTACTGAAAATTTCATGATGAAGAAAAATATTTTCCATAAAAATCATATTTTTAAGGAAAATTGTTAGTTTTTATTTGTTTGACAGTTTATGGAAATGGTCATTCTTTCTAGAAGGGGAAGTCTTTTTCTCCCAATTCAAACCTGTCGTTTTTAGTCTATGGAAAATGTTTTCTGCAGATTAATTGGTTTTCCATTATCTAAATACTGGAAAGTTAGAAAACAATTTCTCGAAAATAGTTTTTCTTCAAATAAACGGACCCTAAAAGCCAAAGGATTGGAAAAACCATCCCAACTATGCACTAAATTTGTGAACCCTGGGAATAGTATTTGGTCCCATCCTAAGCCATACACTACCAAGAAGTATAAACGGGATAGGACTGGATAGGATAGGATAAGAAATCCTGGGATTTCTTCATATCCTGTCCATTGTTTGGTGGACTACGGATTTAAAGTCGGATAAGATAATTTTTATTTTTTTATTTTTGCTATTCATGGGTTCGGAGGAGTTAGTGAGGGAAAAAAACCGGAGAAATTTTTTTGGTGAAAGCGCACAAGGTGTGGGGATGAAGATGTCGACGAGTGGAGTGTAGCGTTTTTGGAAATATAGGCATTAGAAATCCTATCCGGGTCTATCCCACCCCCCCACCGGATTTTTTTATCCGGGCTATATCCGATCTATATCCGACCTTATCCTATTTCGGACTACCACCAAACGTAGGATAGGATAAAACATATCATATCCTGGCTTTTATCCGGTCGACCAAATGCAGCCTGAAGATCTTTCGTCCAAGGGATACACGAAGATTTTAAGGCCATCATATTTGGTGAGATGAAGTGAATGATCAATCCAATATTGTCAATTCTGTAACCTAGTTTAAGGAAAGGCCTTCTAATGCTTAAATTTGGCTACTTTCGTTAGGAAAGTTTCTTAGCCACATAGGATAGGTTATGAGCGTGGCACGGCAAGTATAGGGAAAAGAATAGAAAAGATGGTGCAAAGCCAATAATATATAGAATAAAGGGTCCTACCAAAATATATTTAGGTGATGTTACGGTTATATATAGAAGGAAATTCCCTTTTACTATATATCTAATTAATGTTTTACAAGTTATACACATCACTTACCAATTTAACTAAATATCAAGAATTAGAAGGCTGATATGAGAAAATTTTCTTCCAACTTAGAATGGAGGAACACATGTCCCATATTGTCAATGGGCTCGTGAAACACATTGTTTCCCCTCTCAAAGAAAAAGAAATTAATATTTCTTTTCCTACCTTGAGGCACAAACCTTCACCTTTCCCATTCCAACCGTGAAGGCAATGGTCTCTTCACAAGAATGTATGATATAAAATATAGGGAAAATGAACAAATGGTCCTTAAACTTTGACTTAATGTACAATAAGATCCTTGAATTTTCAATTTATTCAATGTGGTATTTGAACTTTTGATACATGTTCAATTTAGTCCCAACATTGAACATTTTCATATAGTTCGGCAAATAAGTTGAACACATACCAAAAGTCTAGGGATCACATTGAATAAATTAAAAGTTCATGGACTACATTGCACACTGGTCAAAGTTCAGGGACCATTTGTGTCATTATCCCTAAAATATAACATAAGAAGTGTAAGTCGTGTTTTTTTGGGCGTTAAGCGCCACAACTTCTTTTCATTTTCTTGTCAAAATTATATCTTGCAAAGCATTTACGGAAAACTTAAAGTATTTTTTTAATAGTAAATATAGGAAAATTGCAAATACCATCCTCAATTTTGCTCTCTATATCAAATACTCTCTTCACATTTGAAAATATTTACCATCCTTACCTTTTAAATTGGATTTGAGTTAAATCTCTCACCTACACATAATTTATTAACTTACTATTTTTTGTTTATCAAACTACCCGTTCTCAACCTTTGATTCCACTCTTTTCGTATAGATTTCAAGTGCATGAGGGCAAAAAGGTCTTTTTAGATCGAGAAGATGCAAAAGGTAGCTCTTCAAATGTGGTGAGAATGCCCATTGGGCATGCGACCTAGTGTTAAAGGAATTGAGTGGGAGTGTGAATGTTTAGTTTCGGGTGTGGGGTTCGACTGTCACGCTCCGCAAAGAGATAGCATAAATGTTAGAGAGAGAGAGAGAGAGAGAGAGAGAGAGAGAGAGAGAGAGAGAGAGAGAGAGAGAGAGAGAGAGAGAGAGAGTAGGATAGACCAAACAATCAAAAAAGAAGTGATGAAAATATTTAATATGGATAGCAAGTTGATGATACATTTTACAATTATTCTAAAAGCTCATATTGTTTGGGATAGGGAAACTTCATTAAAGAAAAGAAGTTGGTTCACATCATGAAAGCAAAAGGACTAGCAAAGACCATATCAACCATGCACTAAATTTGCGAACCCAAAGACCTTGGATTTATAATGGTCTTATCTTAACCCATGATGTACTGAGATCTTTTGTCTAAGGGTTGGTGAATGCAAACAATTGAGTAGGGGTGTGGATGTTTAGTTTCAGGTGTGGAGTTCGATTCCCACGCTCCGTAAAGAAGCACAATAAAAGTTTGAGAGAGAGAGAGAGAGAGAGTAGGACAAACCAAAAAAAAGAAGTTACGAGAATATTTAATATAGAGAGCGAGTTGGTGATACTTTTTACAATTATTACGAAAATTTATATTGTTTGAGATAGGGAAACTTCATTGAAGAAAAGAAGTGGGTTCACACTTTGAAAGCAAAAGGACTAGAAAAAACCATTGCAACCATGCACTAACCCATGATGTAACGAGATCTTCTGTCCAAAGGTTGATGAATGCAGACAATTGGTGGGGTGTGGACATTTAATTTTAGGTATAGGGTTGACTCCTACACTCCTCAAAGATGCAGAGTAAAAGTCAGAGAGAGAGAGAGAGAGAGAGAGAACTCCTACACTCCTCAAAGATGCAGAGTAAAAGTCACAAAGAGAGAGAGAGAGAGAGAGAGAGAGAGTAAGATAGAAAAGAAGAAGAAGAAGAAGAAGAAGAAGTGATGAGAATATTTAATATGGAGAGTGAGGTGATGATACTTTTATTTTGAAAGTTTATGTTGTTTGGGATAGGGAAACTTCATTGAAGAAAAGAAGCGGGTTTGCATTCTAAAAGCGAAAGGACTAGAAAAGACCACCGCAACCTTGCACTAAATTTGTGAACCCAAGGACCTTGGAGTATAGTGGTCTCATCCTGATCCATGATGTATCGAGGTATTTTGTCTAAGGGTTGGTACATGCAGACAATTGAGTGGCGGTTTAGTCGTTTAGTTTTGGTTGTAGGGTTCGAAAACCATGCACAAGAAAAAGGTGGAGTAAAAGGCGAGAGAGAGAGAGAGAGAGAGAGAGAGAGAGAGAGAGAGAGAGAGAGAGAGAGAGAGAGAGAGAGAGAGAGAGAGCAAAAACTAAAAATGAAGTGATGAGAATATTTAATATGTAGAGCAAATTGATGATACCTTTTACAATTATTCTAAAAGTTCATATTGTTTGGGATAGGGAAACTTCGTTAAAGAAAAGAAGTTTGTTCACATTCTGAAAGCAAAAGGACTAGAAAAGACCATCGTAATCGTGCACTAAATTTGTAAACCCAAGGATTTTGAAATTACAATGGTCTCATCCTAACCTGTAATATATTGAGATCCTTTTTCCTAGGGTTGGTAATGGAAGACAAGTAAGTGGAGGTGGACGTTTAGTTTTAGTTGTGGGATTTAACTTCCATGCTCTGCGAGATAGAGTAAAAGTCAGAGAGAGAGTTAGAGTATGACAAACTAGAAAAAAAAAGTGATGAGAATATTTAATATGAAAAGCGAGTTGACGATACTTTTTACAATTATTCCGAAAGTTTATATTTTTGGGATAGAGAAACTTCATTGAAGAAAAGAAGTGGGTTTGCAATATGAAAGCCAAAGGACTAGAAAAGACTATCGCAATCATGCGCTAAATTTGTGAACCCAAGGATGTAGGAAGTACTGTGGTCTCATAGAGGATAAGTTAGAGAGAGAGAGAGAGAGAGAGAGAGAGAGAGAGAGAGAGAGAGAGAGAGAGAGAGAGAGAGAGAAAAAAAGAAAGAAGAAGTGTTGAGAATGCTTAACATGGAGAGCGAATTAATGATACTTTTTACAATTATTCTGAAAATTTATGTTGTTTGAGATAGGGAAAATTTATTGAAGAAAAGAAGTAGGTTCACAATCAGAAAAGACTATCACAATCATGCACTGAATTTGTGAACCCAAGAATCTTGGAAGTACAATGGTCTCATCCTGGCCCATAATATACCGAGATCTTTTGTCCAAAGGTTAGTGATGTAGGCTTAAGTAGCACCGACATGCGATACAACACGACACGACACGACACGACACGACACGCGACACATCATTTCTAAAAAAATAGAGAATTTCAATATATTGGAACACGTTGTATATTAAATATATATTTTTATATATACATGATAAACTATCGTTTTTAAATTTGATTAAAATAAGTAAATAATAATAAAAAGCCTTGAATGAATTTATCCTAAAAAAATTATACACACAAAATTTAAAAAAATAATTATGTATAAATAAATATATTAGTTAAGAAACTAAAAGTAAATGATCAAATTTGAAAACAAAGGGAAGTACAAGATCAAAAATTAAAAAAAAAAAACAGCCCATTGTTGGAAGCCCAGCCCACTTTCACTTTGTCAAAACCCTAATAACATCTTCTCTATCCCTCCGCCTCATCCTCTCTCCAGCGTCCTCCACACGATCCGTCGCATTGACTGCATGTCGGATGTCTGACACCTGTTGACCGCGTGTCCAAGTGTGTCGCAACGTGTCGAACAAGCGACACGTGTCTAACACCAACACTGTCGCCTCCCCAATGTGTCGGTGCTTCATAGATGTAGACACTACAAGAAAATGTAAGATGTGGAAGCCATCGGGATGAAGTGAATGATCAAATCCGAAATGGTGATACCAAGTGAGCTTGAATTGCCACGTCAAAGACGAGAAAAGGGAACGACAAGAGCTATTCTCACACAACTATTTTCTCTAATAATTTGCTTAAGGTCATCTTTAATGTTTCCGGTGTAGTTCCTCTCTATCAAATTTTTTTTTCAAACAAAGAAAAAGGAGAAAAAGAGGAATAACCGCTCCCATTGCAGCGAAATTTCATTTATTTTATCATGTCAAAAGTGATGTCACTATAACTTTCTCGACATTTCTATTGAAATAATAACGCAGAGTTATATTACATTTCTTCTCAGCATAACTTTATATCTTAAGTATTCATGAAATGGACCCGCTCTGCTTATGCTATGGATCTACTTACTGAAAAGAAAACCTATATAGACGTTAATGCTCGAGCTATAGTTGCAAAGTTGAATTATTAGCTCATCAACGTACGGAGTAAAAGATCTTGATAAGAAATTTTCAATTGGTGCACCTGTTACTCACAATTGTGCGGGTGTAAGAAGTTCCACATCCAAGGTGTAGTGTAATGTGTGACAATTAATATGTTTTAATTGACTCATAACTCATTAATTTAAGCCTTTGAGTAAATTTATGTCTAACTACATATGTTGAGACGTTCGGGATTGGGTTCTCACTTGGTGACCTTCCTTGATGAAGGCTATGGGCTTTTGCTATGCATTCCAAATAATGATATCAGAACTAATAGTTAATTAATAAACTACTCTTTATACTTAGTAGCATCACGTGATTATGTCAAGGAGGAAAATCTTGAATGTGACTTTCTATCATGGTGACGAACAAATCTCTCCATTTTCATTGAACTTGGCCGGGAAAGTGGAGAATCGAGTCAAGATAATGGTTGGTGCAGAAGGGTACCGTGATTGAAGGAGAACGTGCCTAACACAGGAGGCTCACATGCTATTAAGAGAGACTTATTACGGTGCATGTGCGTCCACGTGGGGGATGCAATGTAACGTGAAACAAGTAATATATCTTAATCAATCAAGAACTCATAAGTTTAAACTTATAAACGAAAGTAGGTCAAACTTGTCATGACTATTCCAAAGGTAAATTACGAAGGAAAAACTAATGGATTACTAAGTAGACACTCAGTGCGAACTCTCCCGGACTCATGCCAGTCACAACTTTTAGGTTTTGATTAAACCAATTCAACATGCAATTTAATTCAATTAGGATTCACCACTAATATGTTATAGGTCAAATAGAAACCCAAACAAAATGTAAGAGAACATTTTACTTCTACGAACCAGACATGGATATGAGGACTTAGTTATGCTAAATAAATCTAGTGCCATTTATGTACCTTTTCTCTTTATTCCAAAAATATCTTGCAAGCAGTCTTAGCCAATTTTAATCTTAAATCACTAACATGTGATGATTGATCATGTGGGTGTGCAAATACAATTTTAACGATCAATAATTAAAGTAGTAAATAAATTACTTACGGAGATAGAAAAAGACCTTGACGCGCTAAACAATTAAGTGATGTGATGTATGCATGACCTTAGCTAATGTAATCAATTCTTTTTGGGTTTTTCTTTGAAATAGGCATGAATTAATTTAAATGCTATGTCTATATGAGTTCTAAATTAATATGCGTTGATGAACTAACATAGTATCTAAATAACATGCATGATTTGTTAATTAACGTAAATGCGACCTATATACAAATCTAATGACATTAATTAATTAATCATATTATTTAAACTACTTGAGATATTTTGTATTTCTTTTCCTATAGAGATAAAAGACTAAATTTTAGGACACCTAAACATGACCTAAGTGACATTATAAAGGAATGGTGATCTACTGATGCAATGCATGAGATGCAATTATTAATTCGCCTGACGGTAAAGCATGTGATTAATAAATGGCATGGATGTGATGACATGAATATTATGACATGTATATTATGGCATGTATCTTATCCAACTAATTCTATTTGAGATCCACTGTGATTTCTTTTAAAGCTAAAATAGGAAACTACTTAAAGCGTAAGATGACCTAACTTAAATTAATAAACAATTTATATTAAATATTAATCTAAATGAGGTAATTTCCTAAATTACTACATGTAACTTAAAATATGCAATTCTGATTTACAATGGATGCAATCTATCCTAGATGCTATGCAAGTTTTTTTTTTGTAGTTTCTATTATAGGCATATTTCCTAAATTAATGACATGCAATATATCAGCCCCACAAATACTCATAACATCCAAAATAGAAAACAAAGATAATCGGTGATATGATCTTTTGTCTCAAAGATCGAAACCCCAATTGTAATGACTCAAAGGAGGAAATTTCGTATTCAAAAACGCCTAAAATCTCAAATCAAATCGTGTTAGAATCGAATAACCGCAATTTAGGCAATTGAATATTTGAATCAAACTTAGGAAATTACCCGAATTGGATTACTAATTCAAATGACGACACGGTGAGGGGGTTGCCAAGAAGATTCACGGCGGCGGTAACCAGCAAGGAAGGGCTAGAGGTGGCGAACCGCAAAATCAAGGATTATGAACATCACAAGGGGATCCCTAGATCTTTGATCCTTGATTCCTTAGGTGAAGTTGAAGAACTAAGCGTCGTAGAGGTATTCTCAAAATTTTAATGCATTTCGACTTAGAATGAATGTATACTGACCATTGTCGCTGGACTGCGTAGGACTCTCTAGCAATCCGACCAATCCAATTTTCTCCTGCAAAGACTTACCTTTATGTATTATTTCACCATCTCTACCAAACAAACTCAAGAATAATGTCTTGCCGTATTCTCTATAAAATTTGACCACGATCCAAAAGTTTACAAATGTGTACTCGTCGATTTTGTGGAACGGAGCACCATAATTTTTTTGGGGCGCCGCGGGGGAGAGAGAGTATATGATTTTTTTTTTTTTTTTGCTCTCTTGGTCCTTTTTCCTTGTCTATTGTGTATTGCCAACCTCCTATTGAACAAGGTCCTTAACTTTAAGAGAACAATGTGCTCATATAGGCCAAGATTAAGGATTTTCTTGAGATATCCAATTCTTAAATTGAAACAAAGAAATTGTGTGATATATTCAAGATAGAAAAATAAGATATCCCTTGTATAGAAAAATAAGATATTCACGGTGGCCCGTGCCTAGAACCATATAAGGAAGAAAGTCCATCCAGCCCCATGGCAATCCTTTGTATGGGATTCTCATCTGGCCCCTCGACACTCCTTTCTATTATGGATTGTGTCATTAAATCGGCTACATTCTCAGGTTTTTCTTATTCAAAACCGTCGAATTGATTCAGGATTATGTGCTTACTGTCACACTACCCTGGATTCCATCAATCATCTTTTTTTTTATTGCTCCGTTAATAGCAGGCTCGCCTCTTTTTGGGCTACTAAATGTAATATCCCATGGCGAAATCGACAATGGCCAGAGCTTATTATGTGGGCTAACAAAGTATGTGGATGCCCTTCCTTTGCACGTCGACTTGCTAGATTCTCCTTCGGGGCGCTTTGCTATATTATATGGATTGAACGGAACAACTCCCTCTTCATGAACAAGAGTATCTTCATTCCGGGCATTCGCAAGCACATTCTTAAATTAGTGAAGGATAAAGCGCTATCCTTTGGAAAAATTGCCGACACACATATAAATAGAAGACTGCAACGGAATTGGGAACTCTCACCTTCCATCTTATCTTAAATTGGTTGTTTAGTTCTATATCATGTATAGGGCTTTGGCTTGCCTTGGTGTGTAACCTTCCCCCTCTCTCTTGGGCTTCTTGTCCCGTAGGGGCTTAGGGTTCTCTCTTGTATTCTCTTGTAAAAAGTTGGTCCTTGTTTTTCAATTTTTGTTTTGTATAGACATGGCTGGACCTCTCTTGACCCTCTTAGGACAGGTTGTGTCCTCTTAGGGTCAGGTTTTGGTTTGTGCTTTAGCTTGTAATTGGTGTTGTGAAAAGTTATATATACTCTTACCTTTACAAAAAAAAAAGAAGATATCCCTTTCATTCTCTATCCAATAATACAAAAATTGAGCTCCATATACTTTATTGTTCTTCAATTAAAGAAGGCAATCTTTCATAATTTTACTTCCCTTATGTGCATCCCATATGTGAAATTTCGGCTACTATGGGTTTGTCGGAATTTTGTATTCTCTTTGGCTTAGTACATATAATATGATTAGGCTCATAGCACCCTTTCTTAACTCATTCTAATTATAGTGCAGTTTATGTCGGTTTATCACTATTAAATGATAATGCTCTTAATAAACAAACATATTTTAACAATATTTTATTCAGGGGTGAGATGAATCCCTCATTTTTCTACCTAATAAATAAGTTACCAAAATTTAGGTGTCAGGATAATTGAAGTATCGCAACTTGAACTTGAACTCCTTAGTGACTTTCTCTTCGGTAAACATATCATTTCTCTCTATCGACGTCTTCAAAGGTCAACAATGCGTGCCGTAGCAGGCCAAAAGATCTTCCGACAGAGCAACATTGGTCACATAAAGAAAGAGAGACAGACGTCTCCTGTCAAAGTCGAGAGAGACCAGAGAGAGAGAGAGGGTTCAATGATTCTTTCGACAAGAGATTGTCCGATCAGAGACCTAACGTGCGTTTTAGGAGTCTCATCGTTTCCTTGGCCGAGGTCTTTATGCAGAAAGCATGCACGATGTAACCCCACTCACGACACCCTAAATCAGCGTCGTGCCTCTCGTCGTGGCCGAACAGTCTGGGAGTGGTGGCCCCATCCACGATTACTCGTATCTGACCATTTTAGCTTTTCTGCGTCAACAAAGCATGAACCACTCCCTAGTTGGTCGCTTTCTTCTTTTTGTCGTTATCAAACAAAGTGTCAGCTTACAGCGAAATTTTGAGTTGAACAATATAGATATATAAAGGTTTGTCCTTAAAAATTGATGCATTATTAACATGACATTGCCTTGGTCACCACTCTCGTTATATATAAAATATATATATGTAAATATATATTTATGTATTTTGGTATACCTATTCAAAGACTTTCGGTCTGCTTCCAAGCATAGAAGCCGATCGTTAGCCGATGAATCCCACGTTAAACATTATAAAGAACAAATGAATGGGAATTCTAGGTTTAGATTTTTTTTTCTTTCTGAATCCTATGATAATGGTGCTGTTTGGATATATCCATTTTGTCTTCATTTATAAATAATGAATCATTTAACTTGTTTTTAGTATAATTAAACGTTTCTTAATTGAAAACAATGTTTGGTCATGGCTAATTAATATAAACATAACTAAACGGCCTCTGAGTCACTAGTATTGAAGAATTTGATGTGGCGAATGCCAGGTTCAATTCATAGAGTCTCATACTTATTGTAACCTGGAGGGCACACCTACCATTATGTAGATAGAGCCTTATCTAGTGGACGTGGGACCGGGTAATTTGCTTGCATCCAAAGAGACTAGACAATCTAAATAAGTTCAGATATCCCATGTTAAAGATATAGTCACTAATATAATGGCACACGCCACCCGATGTGTGCGTGTGAGAGGGAGATGTTAAACAATTAAGCACGCAAACGTATGGTACCCTAAAGAAGGGAATAAAACTAGAAGCGAAAATAGTAGTCGAGAGAATCTCAAAGTAGAGCATAGAACAAGCAAATATAATTATTGAAAGAGCTTTCATCAGTCATAGTTGAATTGGCCTTAATATGATTGATATCGTACTTAACCATACAAAGATACTTCAAAACTTGATTCTTCTTTTGGGACACTCTCTGTTAAATATGTCTTGAATTTTATGTACTTGGTCCGGTTTATGACCCGACCCGACATATTTTTGTGCGACCCGAAAGTGGAAAGGAAATTGAGATTTGGTTCGCGACGCGAAGGGTTGGGCCGATAGGCCCAACCCGCAGCAAGCGAACAAATCTCCATAGCGGACCGCCCAAGCTGGAGGAAGCGAACCAATGCGCGGGGGGTTCGGGGGCTACGCCCCCGAGAAAATTTTCGGGAACCCTATTTGTACTGTGGCTAGGTTTTCTCATGGTTATAGAGAGTTTTGTTAGCTGTGAGTTTGTCGTTTTTTTTCGACTTCTGAAAATTGTACTCTCTTCGATTATAGTGGAATTTGTCTTGCCTCGCCCGTGGACGTAGATCACCTTGTGATCGAACCACGTAAATCCTTGTGTTCTGTCTTCTACTTTTCCGCATCTGTCTCCAACACTCTCACGTCTTCCAATTATGAAATTTCTTATCAATGTGAATGCCGACCTTGACTTGGTAGACATTGGCCCTTCAAGGCCTTTGCTAACGACTAGCTTCATTTCTTGGTGGCCTTTTCACGGGTCCATAAACATCCTCTTTACTGGCCACTAACAAGTGGGCAAAACTTGCAATAGAAGAATCAAAAACAAAAAAATTCACATAAAATTGACAAGACAGGTTGATTGGCGGGGATTTAATTTGTATATTTGAAGCAACACGCATTTTCAAATTCATCGAACAACTTGCAAAAAATCTCATATTTAGATCACTTACGAAGGTTTTAGCTTCTGTTCTTATTTGATCCATACAATTTTTGTGGGATATCTCATGACCTCATAAACCCTAGGTTAATGCATCTAAGATGAAATATCCCGCCAACAAATGAAGGATAGTGCGTGTTATGCATCCGCTTTATCATCAATCATTTAACGGTGAAAAACATGCCAGTCAAGGCTCACATTATCTTAAAAATCAAAAGCAAAGTGATTTCCCTTCATCACTTTTATCCTAAAGGGTTTATAACTTTGCTCGCTTGTGTTTGATCAGAAAAAGGGTAGGGAGGGGGGGGGGGAGGAGGGGACTAAACCTAGCATTCCCTTCTAGGTGTTATTATAAGGGCCACACTTTCGCTATGAAATGTTCAATTTGAGTTATAACTACTTCACATCACCTGTAATATGAAGATCCGAGATGGAAAACCCATCACAACAACCCCACCAAGACGCTAGCAGTCATAAAGTCTCTCTATACAAATTATGCCAAAGCTGGAGGTTTACCCACGACATGAATTGAACTCGTGACTTCTTGGAAGACAGATGATCCCTTCACTACTAGGCCAACAATCTTGGTAGTGATTTTGTTCCATTTTGTATAGGCACAAGAGGTACGCAATACCCTTCCCTCGCCTATTAAAACACTTGTTAAGAGAGCATGATATAGTTTTATCATAGAATGCACGTTTTCAATTTTCAAACTGCATCAATAATTGTTTCCATTATTTTAATTTTTTCGTTTAGTGTTCTGAATGCACTCGTCAATCGCACTCTTGAGAACCATGGCATGTATGTGGTTGAAATCAGAACACTTGGCAGAGAGAGATACCACCATGTGGACAAGTCCGTGCAAAACTCATGCCCATGCGTGTTTTACACTCGAATTGGGCTCAAGTTACAATCAATGTCGAACATCGAGACAAAGTACCTCAAAACTGCCTATAAATAGAAGAGCCTCAAACCAATTCAAATGCAAGCCAACTAGAGAGAGAGAGACAGAAAGGAGAGAGAGATGGAAGTCATACAAGTACTGCACATGAATGGAGGAATGGGAGAAACAAGTTATGCAAACAACTCATTGCTTCAGGTATATCTCTCGTTGACCTATTGTCAGCATATAATATCTCGGATTCGTTTGCATTTAAAGATGGATTACACACTCTTTTGCGAATACGTATCACAATGACAGTATGATTTCTTTATTTTATATCAAACTAGGGTTCTTTTTGTTTGCCAAGATTTTAAATTCTATATGCAAAAGATGCCATTTTACCATGCCCTTTGGGACAATAAAACTTATCTTTCAAGCATTCAAATTTGACCCCAATTCGTAAGTATACTTTTAGTCAAGAAGATTTCTCTGATGGAAGAATGTGTACTAAGGCTCCGTTTGTTTTACAGGAAATAAATAATTTAGAAAATATTTCACTAAAATGATTGGTTGTATCGCTTGAAATAATTAGTAAAATAAAAAAGTATTTATTATCAATAACAATTATATCTAAATATTTTTGTGGACGATAAAAAGAAATTTCGTTCATTTATTTTTGTAAGCAGTACAAGCGATCATTTTTAGGAAAATATTCTCTAAATAATTCATTTTTTCCCAACCAAGCGAAACCTAAAGGGTATATTAAAATACTAGATTTAGAAAGATCATGGCTACCTCAGACAAACGCAATCCCGTGATAGTCTAACGGGATTGACATAGAAAATGCATGGAATCTGCAATACTCATTCGTTCTATATGGACTGCCCACATATTCAATCAAGAATATATCATTGGACATATATGTCAGTATATGCAATACATAACATTTATGATTTATTTCTTTGTATAGGATGAGCTAAAGACACGAACCTTTTTCCTTGATATTGAGTCAATGCTTTCTTGTTTTCTTTTTGTAGAGAAAGGTGATGTTGATGACGAAGCCCATAATGGAGGCAGCCGTCACAGCTCTCTTCTCGACCGCCACCGGCACCACCTTCCAAGCGAGCATTGCCATCGCGGACTTGGGTTGTTCCACTGGCCCCAACACTCTCTTAGCCGTGTCTGAGATCATCAGCATCATGATCGATCTCTACAAGGCGACGGAGCATGAGCTGCCGGAGTTCCAAGTGTTCTTGAACGATCTCCCCGGGAACGACTTCAACACCATCTTCAGCAGCTTCTTGCCGAGATTCCAAGAGAAGCTGAGCGAGCAAATGAAGAGCAAGAACGGAGAGTCGGCAACGTTGCCATGCTTCTTCAGTGGCATTCCTGGTTCGTTCTATGGGAGATTGTTCCCTCGGGAGAGCCTTCACTTGATTCATTCTTCGTACAGCCTCCATTGGCTGTCTCAGGTAATTTTTTTGACCCATAGTTTCATTTGTTAATTTGATGGGAACAAACTCGTTCTGTCTCTCACTCTATTTTTTCTTGTCAGGTGCCACGAGGACTAGAGGGAAACAAAGGCAACATATACATGGCAAGGTCGAGCCCTCCGAGTGTGATTGGGGCATACTATGAGCAATTCCAGAGGGACTTCTCCACGTTCTTGGAGTGTCGTGGGCAAGAGTTGGTGGTGGGAGGGCGTATGGTTTTGACCCTCCAGGGTCGAAGAAGCGACGATCCTTCAAGCAAAGAGTGTTGCTATATTTGGGAGCTCTTGGCTATTGCTCTTAATGAGATGGTCTCCGAGGTAACAAAAAAAATAATCTAAAGAGTCCTTGAATAGTCGCGTACACATTAGGATAAAATCGAGGCTGATTTATCTTATTGATTAAGGTATGTTATTCCTGACTCTAGAAGTAGCTGCAGTATTTGTTTGATGACCTCAAATTTTCTTGTGAACCTCTTGCTAGAATTTTTAAATGAATTATTTGAACGAAGACATGAGTGCAATTTGTAAATTCCACATAATTAATCCGATTTCTCCAATTCGGGAAAATCCGAGGACAAGAGATAAATTTATTAGGTGGTTCGGGTATACACTCATTCCCCCTTCGGTATGGTTTAAACCCAATATAAGTGAAATCCACTTTTGCATGAGGGACATCACACATAAGAGCAGTATGCAATAGACACGTACCCAAATACACAAACAAGTATGACTTTTATGAAGATTTTATTCTCACAACTTATGATTTTACAGTTGTTTCTTATTTTCGGTGGCAAAATCTAAAATTTTGCGTCTGGTGCTGATGCAGGGACTCATAGAAGAAGAGAAACTGGGCTCCTTCAACATCCCTAGTTACACACCCTCACCAAAAGAAGTACAAAGGGAGGTCCAAAAGCAAGGGTCATTCTCAATAGATTGCTTGGAGGTGTCCGAAGTGAATTGGAGTGTATTTGACACTGATTTCGACCCTAATGTTGTGTCCGAGGATGGGGGATACAGTATGGCCAGGTGCATGAGAGCCGTGGCCGAGCCCTTGCTTGTTGATCACTTTGGTGAAGAGATCATGGATGAGGTCTTCAAGAGGTATGAGGCTCAACTCGCCGATCACATGTCCAAGGAAAAGGCCGCGTTCGTCAACGTCATCATTTCACTGAAGAAGATTGCCTAGATAAATCTTAGAAATTCCAGAATGAACACATTACATCTATATGCACGTTTATGGTGAAGCTGTTATATGAATGTCGCAAGTGTGTTTACTGTAGTTTGAAGAGGGTGTGGCTGTTTTACTCGTATTACTTCTTATGTATTATCTCGTGTAAACAAAATGCAAGAAACTTGCTGCTAGTAGAAGGGCCTGACATTTGGGATTTTGTTTTTGTTGTAATATTAATAAACACCGAAGCTAGTTGGGATCTTGCAATTTAAGTCAATGCGAAAGTATCGAAAAAATAAATGAAAAATGATAAAGGGCACTCAAGATTTATGTGAATTGGTATGAGTATCGATACCTGCATCTAATGGAAGAGCTAGCAACAAATAATTCATTAACAGTTGGAGAATTAAAGTTTATAATCACTCACATTTAGATTATATCAAAATTCAAAGTATTTAAAAAAAATAATTCAAATAGATATAATAACTTAAAACACAAAATCATATATTCGGATCTCTTCGCGTGTCCTCAAAGAATCCTTTGTTCGGCAACTCATCCTTTCCCACGAGCTGCCGCTATAGGCATGTCTTGTGTTTGTGTTTGCAGCTCGTCCTCAAGGAACACCAGACGCAAAAGAACAAGACAACCTAAGGCTAGAAGCAGAAGAGAGACCTATATTTTCCTTTTTGTTTTTCTTTATTTTCGCTTGGCCCCACTTGCTGCTTTTTGTACGTCCATGAATAAAAGGCATATGAGTCCACTTATTTGACCATCGTATTTCATGAAATAAGAGTGCCCCTCTTTTGTATTTTAGTGGTCGAGAACTTTTTCTTTATGCGGTTAAACAGTGTTCAAACTTGAGATATAAATTTAACAATTCTCTACTTTGACTCGACTTCCACCTTGAATTAACGTTTGAAGTCAAGTTATAATGCTTATCATTAGAGGTGTGCAACCGGATCGAATTTACCCAGAAATCGGACTGATCCACCCGAAAAATAGGTTCGAGAACCGATTCCCATTTGAACCGGTTCGAGAACCGGTTCTATTTTTTGGGAACCGGTTAGAACCGGTTTGATTTCCGGTTCCAAGTGAAAATCCATCCGGACCGATTTTAGAACCGGTTTTATATGGAGGTCCACTTGCAATTTTATATGGCCAAAATTCAAAACATTATATCAGGAAGGGTGAGAGATGTGATCATTATATGCGGATAGTCTAACTCAAGGGCTTGTAAGCATTATAAGGAGCAATTTCCTTTTTCTTAAAATTTTTGTTCTGTAATAAAGAAACTACATATCCAATTGGAACCTATGTTGTTTTATCATCACATCCATTAAATTATTGGGACTAAGATAATCTGCTTTGGTATTGATACTTAAGATTGTTTGCACAATCAAACTTTTAACTTTTGATTTGAGTTATAAGTTTTCCTATTTACTACCCGGAAAAAATGAAATCAAAAAAAGGAACAAAAAAAAAAAAACAAGTTCTAACCGGATAGAAAAAACAAAGTAGGTTTCAAAACAGGGTCCATGGCAAATATAGTAGGTTTCATGTTCCAAAAATTAGGAACTAATTATAACAAGGCCGGTTTTAGGTTCCAGATCTGGAACTGACCTACTTTTGAACCGATTACCCCTACTTATCATCCATGCTACTTTCCCAATACCTTGACGAGCACTCACTCTTCACATACGCCAATTGTGCTCAAGCAAAGCTTAAGCTTGGCTAAAGGAACGAGCTTAGTCATTAGGTATGTTGAATTCTCCGCCGTTGTTGACACCTAAATTTTGACGATCCAGTCAGTCGTTCGTTGCATAAAAATTAGGGATTGATCCCAGTCCCTAGACAAAAATTTGCATATAGAATTTAGGAGCATTTGTATCAGTAATTAGACCCATATAATTGCATTTACACTAGATCGGACTGGCGGCGGATGGACTCGAGCGAATGGTTCCGAGCTTAAATGAAATTAATTGAACCAAGCCCATGACCAAAATTCACATGTTTTGCACATGTGGTAATTCAAGCGAAGATTTTCTATCGCAAAGCAATGTCTCATACATATATTTTCAGCCAAATTTGATTCTATCCTATAAGACAGGACACTTTGCAAAGTGATTGGGGCCATATATCGCGAAGATATCTGCAATGGGGTGATAAAAGCTTATTCTGAGCCATATTCAAAGCAATGTTATATTCATCTACATTAAAATAAGCAATAGAACATTGCAGGGGAGAGGAGGATTCGGAGGATTGTGCACGAAAAGGGAGGAAGAATAAAATAGAAATTCCAAAAGTGCACACAATAGGAAATAAGATCTGGCCTCTTTCCTAGATAGCCTTCGTCCCCTCACCTATAAAAGGGTGTTCGTGGACAGAAGCAGAGGGGGGGACACAACACAATCAGATCAGAATTTTCAGAAATTAAGAGAGAAACGAGAGAGAGAAGTTGAGGTCGTCACCCTTGCCGCGTCACATCGCCGTCCTCGCCGCGCGACGGAGCTGTCCTCCAAGCACGACGCCATCATCGTCGCGACACGCGTCCCCCTGCCGAGCCAACTCAGTTGCTGCTGCTTCCACGTTCTTCTTCACTGAAGGCTTTTCCCCCGCTTGGACTGGTCCCTCGAGCTTGCTCATCCCCTTCCCCGAACGAAGACCATCAGCGTTACTGCTTCTGATGCCCTTTTGTTGCTGCTGCTGCTCTACGTCCAGATGATTCCCCCAGTCAACAAAGGAGCTGTTCTTGCCTAGTCAACCGAGGAAAGTTGTCGCTGCCACTGGGACCGCTTCTGCATGCCCACGCCAAGTCCTTCCGCAGCCCACGCACGTCCAAACGATGCCTCAGCCTTGAAGAGGAGTCCACGGTCTTCCTTCCTCAGTGGATGTTGACGCCAGCTAGTCCATCCACGTCATCCAGCCCGAAGAGCCCCCTGTATACAAGTGACGACCCGGACTGCTGCTTCTTCTTCTGCCCAAGTCCACGTTTTTCCTGTCCGGACAGCCGTGCCGGAGTCCCGTCATGCGCCGATTTGAGCCTCGGTATCGCTGTGTGTCTCGCCATCTCAACGCCCGCCGGTGTCGTGAGTCGATTCCGTCGGTGCCGTGTTATCGTCGTTCGTCACCGACGTCGCCGATCCCAATCCGTAAGTCGTCATCCCGATCCGCAAAGACGCAATCCCGAGCCAATTTCAAATTTCGGAAGGTTATCTTCAAATTAGGTAATTGAATATATCCAGTAAATTTTCTGAATATTTAATTTCCTAGTTTGAACCATTTGGAATATTGCATGAATATCATGTTGGAATATTAGATATCTTTAGGATAATGCTTGATGTCCGCGATATTTCAAAATATTCAAATTAGGAAAAATTTCCTAATTTAGCAACGTATCTGGACGACTATCCGGCTTTAACCCTAAAGTCCGATACGCGGCGGTACGGAAAAATCATTATCCTATTCATAACCACTTGAATACGATAATGATTTTGATTCGCTTTCCAAATTTGAATAATCGGTTATCCGTTAATATCTATAACCCTTTAGATATGACCGATAATTTGATTTTTGTGCCTAATCCGAGTTTGGAACGAATTTGGTGGATCGCGTGGTTGATTTGAATTGGTTGCTATCTTTATTTGTTTTGATTGTTTTCCTTTTCAAATAAAACAGAAAATTCAAAAAAAATATTAGTTATAGTTTGAATTAGAATTTTTGCATGTCTAGGAATTTTGAATATATCTAGAGGATAGAGTAATTATTTAATTTAAATTAGAACGTGAGACGATCTAGTTCCTAGTTTAAATTAAGTAATATTCTAATCTTAATAGATTATTTCAGCAATTTAATAATTCCGAATTTTTGCCAAAAATCCCAAAAAGAAATCATGTTAGGATAGGTTAAGTCATCTTAGATTACATGTTAATTTAGGCATTTTTACTATTCCGAATTTTAATAGAAAATACCAAAAAAAAAGTCATCTTAGATTGCATGTTATTTTAGGCATTTTCATTAATTCCGAATTTCACTTAATTCCGAATTTCCTTAAAGAAAAATACCAAAAATAAATCATTCGCACGTCATTAGAATTAGGTCACGTCGTCGCGTGTCATGTAGTTTGCATGTTAGGTTACATTAATTCGCATGTCATATTTTTGTACGTCATTGCATCTAGGCTATGTTTCATTTAAATAAGTGGAAAATCAAAAAAAAAAAAGAAAAAATTGAATGAATGCTTGTTGATTAGAAATCATATTAAGGTTGATTGATGTGATTTTCTAGCTAACAACGCAGATGCTTGCTGGGTTCGAGATAAGTAATTCTTTCGATTTTGCAATTTATTTAATGCTTTGATTTCTGGGTGTTAAATTGGTGGTTTGCGCACCCGCATGAACACCTCACATGTTAGTAAATAAGTTAAAATGGATCCAAACTGCCTGCCAAAACATTTTTGAAATGAAAAGGTACCGAAAGGGCGTTAGATTAGATCTAGCGTAATCAAGTCCCCGGGCTTAGAATCTCTGGTTCGTAGGAATAAAACATATCTCCTATGTTTTATTTAGGTTTCTAATCAGCCTACCACAAATTGATTAGTGGCGACTCCAAGCATGAAAATATTTGCATGTTAAGAACTTAAACCCTAAGTTGCGAATTGGTAGGGCTTAGGAGGGCCCGAGTTAAGTTCAATCTTAATAATCCATTAGCCCCAAGAAAATTGAGACAAGATTTTTTAGGGTCGCGACAGCCGTCATTATCTTCTTCACAATAACCTTACCATTTGCTAAGACATCTCAGATGAAGTGATACCTGATGTTGACATGCAATATACATCAGGTATATTGCACTTTGGTTATCACAATGTATATCAACATTTTTTAGCTCTAATCCAAAGTCCGAGAGTAAATTGTGTAGGCATATTGCCTCCTTCGCTATAAATGTTAGTGCCATGTACTTTGCCTCAGTCGAAGACAAAACAATGTGGTCTTACAAGAACGCTTTCCAACTAACTACACTACCTACTAGCGTAAACATGTACCTTGCTAAAGACCTGTACTCGTCTAAGTCACTAGCGTGATCCGAATCCACATACCTTGTGGTTGCACTGCCATTGTTTTTCCTCAAGTACACTATACCCACGTCTAATGTCCCCTACAAATATCTAAGGATCAACTTCATAGTTCCCAATGAGTTTTACTAGGTTGCTTCATATAATAGCTAACTATGCTCACAACTTGTGAAATGTCATGTCTTGTACATACCATAACATACATAATACTATCTACTGCACTATAATAAGGAATGCGGGATTGTTGATACCTAAATTTTGATGACTCGTTTATTCATTCATATGATGTATATGTGTTAGGAACATTCACATTAATAGTAATAGAATTTATAATTTTTTTTTAATTACTAATTAACTATTATAAAAAAAAAAGAGACCGAGTCGGGTCCCTTTTTTCTTTTCCTTTTCTTTTTCTCTCCTCCATTCGGCCTGGGCTCAGCCTATTTTCCCTTTTCTTTTATTCAGGGGCCCAACCTCTTCCTCCCTCTTCCACTGTTTTGGGTGGTTGTCGGTTTGGTCGTTGTGACTCTTGGTGCGAGCTTGAGTCTCGGTAGTTTTGGTTTTTTTCCCATTTTAATACCGTACTCCATCTGTTCGACGAAATATTTGAGTGAGATGTAGTTTTTGGCTTCCTGTTTTTGACCAAAACAGAGCGTCCTTAAGTTGATTCATTCAGTCGAGACGGTGTTGTCGTGATTGTCATTTCCGGGTGTTGGCTATTTTGACGCGTCCCCACCACCTCCCCCACTATTTTTGCGGTCGGTCGAGAAGGTGTGTTTCGGAAGAGGTGTCGGGGCTGGCTACGGAACGACGGCCAAGGCAGCGATGCCATCTTCGGGGTGGCTGTGTTGAGGCCGGGCGTCCAGTTAAGGGTAGCCAAATCAAGGCTCGACCAAGTTTTGGGCGTGAGGAGGCTGGGTTGAGTCTCAGCCGGCGGGGACTGGCCTGGTGGAGGCCCAGCTCTCTCAACCTAGGCCGGTCGAGGCGACGCCGGTGTGCACCGCAAGACGCTGGGAGTTGGATCCGGCAGTGGGCAGAGTTTAGGTTTTTATCTTTAGCGAGCTAGGATTTTAGCTGGGCATCACTTCAGAGTTAGTGTTGAAGGCTGGGCTTAGGTTTAATATTAGATAGTTGGGCTTTAGAGAATTAGGTTTAGGTGTAGTTTAGGGCTTTGGCCGGACCAAGCTTAACATAGGAGCCCGACCCGTGTTTCGGCCCGGCTCTATATACCCAGGTTGGGTCTCAACCCGAACTGAGTCCGGAGATCCGACCCGGGTTCTTTTTGTTTCGGGTTAAAAATATTTAAAAAATGATTTTTTCTAAAAGTAGATGTAGTATTTGTTTGATGACCTCAAATTTTCTTGTGAACCTCTAGCTAGAATTTTTAAATGAATTACTTGAACGAAGACATGAGTGCAATTTTTATATTCCACATAATTAATCCGATTTCTCCAATTCGGGAAAATCCAAGGACAAGAGATAAATTTGTTAGGTGGTTCGGGTATACACTCATTCCCCCGTCAGTATGGTTTAAACCCAATACAAGTGAGATCCACTTTTACATGAGGGGCATCACAAATAAGAGCACAATGCAATAGACACGTACCCAAATACACGAACAAGTATGACTATTATGACGATTTTATGCTCACAACTTATGATTTTACTGTTGTTTCTTATTTTGGGTGTCAAAATGTAAAATCTTGCGTCTGGAGCGGATGCAGGGACTTAAAGAAGAAGAGAAACTGTGCTCCTTCAACATCCCTAATTACACACCCTCACCAAAAGAAGTACAAAGGGAGGTCCAAAAGCAAGGGTCATTCTCAATGGATTGCTTGGAGGTGTTTAAAGTGAATTGGAGTGTATTTGACACCGATTTCGACCCTCATGTTGTGTTCGAGGATGGGGGATACAGTATGGCTGGGTGCATGAGAGCCATGGCTGAGCCCTTGCTCGTTGATCACTCTGGTGAAGAGATCATGGATGAGGTCTTCAAGAGGTACAGAGCTCAACTCGCTGATCGCATGTCCAAGGAAAAGACTGCATTCGTCAATGTCATCATTTCACTGAAGAAGATCGCCTAGATAATCTTAGAAATTCTAGAATAAACACATGGCATCTATATGCATGTTAATGGTGAAGCTGATATATGAATGTCATGAGTGTGTTTACTGTAGTTCGAAGAAGGTATGGCTGTTTCACTTGTATTACTTCTTTATGTCTCATCTCGTGTAAACAAAATGCAAGAAACTTGCTGCAAGTAGAAGGGCTTGACATTTGGGACTTTGTTTTTGTTGTAATATTAACCAATGCCGAAGCTAACTGGGATCTTGCAATTTAAGTTAATTGTAAAAGCACCGAAAAAAAATGAGGAATGATAAATGACACTCAAAATTTATGTGATTCAATCTGAATATCGGTACCTATAATCTACTAATAATCGAATAATCAAAGTTTACAATTGCTCATACGCTTGAGTGTTTCTTATACCTTAATTATACCAAACCCAAAGTGTTTAGATTTAAAACAATTCAAATGGATATAATAACTTACAACACAAAATCATGTATTTGGATCTCTTCGTATGTCCTTAAAGAATCCTCTGTTGGGCTTCTTTTCCTTTCCCATGAGCTGCCACTGTAGGCATGTCTTGTGTTTGTGTGTGCAGCTCGTCTATCAAGGAACACCCTTGTCACGACCTACCCAATACTCGAGAGGCTGCCCTTAGGGGATAGGTTTAGAGATATTTTATGGACACTCCATAATTCATACCTCTCGCAACATTATTTGTTCTAGTCTAAATATTCATTAGTAGTTGCCACTAGCCATCATTGAGGATCGGCTAGAAACCATAATCAAGATACAAGAGAGTCAATTGGATGCATGCGCAACCAGAGATTTTTAGGAACGGATATTTGATTACATTAGTTATTTAACCAATGCCCTTTCAATATCTAAACTCGATCGTTTGTTCACTAAAGTGACCATGCAAACTTTTTACCAATTATGAGTTCAAATGTTTTCATGGAACCCTAATGCTTTAACCTAATTATTCTAAAAAAAAGAAACTAATAATCAATGTATTGAAAGTGCGCAATAAAGTAAAATCAAAATAAAAGTTCACAAATAATGACCTAGCATTGTCTCTAAAAGAAAAAGGCAATAAAAAATCCTATGATAAAACCCTAAAAGGCTTATTCAATCTTGGGTTGAATTTTCAACAAAAAGACTCACATTTTTTTATACAAAATTAGTTCTAAACTATAATTAACACTAAATCTAGTGAAATTTAGTCAAAAACTAATTTCTAAAATTTTTCTAAAATTTCGAATTTTTTTCTAAAATTTTATGAACTTTTGATTAATTTTTTATATTTTTTGAGGGTTAATTCTACGAAAAACAAAAAATTGATACATATGTGACAAATTTGCTCCAAACTAATTTTTTAACCACAAAAAACCAACCAAACTGATATACATGCGACAAATTTACCAAAAACTAATTTTTTGATCACCAAAAATTCTAAACTAGTACATTTGTAACAAATTCACCTTTTGTTATTTTCCAATAAATTGAATTAATACCATGAAAAATCACAAACCGGTACACTTGTGACAAACGGAGTGTAAAACCCAAAACCGGTACACCTGTTAACTGCCATGTGTCATCTAATCTAGCAATTTGACTGAAAAATTTAATCAAAATTAACAGAGGATAAATTTGTTACTGGTGTACCAGTTTTGGATTTTTAATGTTCAAAAAATTAGTCAAGGATAAATTTGTCACAGGTATATCAGTTTAAAGTTTTTCGTGATATTAATCATTTTTCGAACCAAGTCAGGAGAACTGGGTCCGACCTGAACCGTGGGTTTGGGTTAGGTCTGAAATTCGGACCGACTTTGGTCCTGGTCTGAATCAATTAAATTCAGCCCAAACAAAAATTCAGCCATCTTTCCTTCTCTCCCACGCACTCTCTCGGTGAGTCCCCCTCGGTGCACTCCCTCTTTCTCTATCTCTTCTCTTGGGCACACACTCCACGCACGAGCACTTTCTTTTGTTCTTTTCTTTTTGACTTTTGTTTCTTTTCTTTTCTTTTCTTTTGTTTTATACTTAGTTGGGCCTCACATAAAGGTGGACCCGGTCAACACAATACAACAATTCTTATAACAAATCGAGCGTAAAATAAAGATCCTAAAGCAACGATTTTTTCAAATCAGTTTCGGCGTTTCATTCAAGCATTTTGTCAAACAGGTCATATTGGACTTAGTTAATGAGCTTCCGTTTCGATTTGGATGCGATTCTCGGTTAAACATGATATACCCAAAAGTCTAAATCGACATGGATCATCGCAAAAAAAAAAAAATCACGATTTCAGATTATGTACTCGCGATTTCACCGATTGAGTTCTGTATTCCAAACTTGACCAAGACAGGGGAAAAGAAAACAGGACACCGGGGTTACCTGGTTCGGGTGCTCTCTGTGACGATGAACGGCGACCGGAAGGTGGGCTTCCGACGAAACGGAAAAAATTTCTCCCCTCTCCCGGTCTCAGCTCTCCTCTCCCTCACCCAAAAATGCTCTCTCCCTCGCCCTTTCTTGCTCCCGCCTCTAAAAACAACACCGCCGCCCAACGATGATTTCCCTTTGGAGAGAGAACGGACACGTGCCCACTCTCCGTGCGCCGCTTCCCGCCGTTTCGCCACTTCCCCGTTTGTGTCTTCTTCGCTTTTCGTCGCTTTTGCCATTGTCGTGAAACGAGCGCGAGGGAGAGGAGGGGGGACTGAACGAGGGGCTAAAGAAGGGAAAAAGGGCCTGGGCCGGAGAGGAAATAAAGAAAGAAAGAAACAGCCAAGCCCAGAAAAGAAAGAAAGAAAAATGAGCAAAAGGGGCTGGGCCTAGTCAAGAAAATAAAGAAAAGGGACCAGCTCAGTCGGGTTGGGTCAAACTGGCCCGATTATTTTTCCCTTTTTTTTTGGGTCATATTTTCTAATAATTTTATTATTTTATCTTATTGTCCCTTTTATACTATCTTGGTCCATTTACATTTTTAGGTACCGATTTACAGGACTGGTAAAATCATGTGTTAACAGCACCCTTCATGGCGGTTACACTTCAAAGAATTGGACAACCTAGGGCTAGCAGTAAAAGAGAGACCTATATTTTCCTTTTTTGTTTTTCTTTATTTTCATTTGGCCCCACTTGCTCCTTTTGTACGTCCACAAGCAAAAGGCATATGAGTCCACTTGTTTGAACATTATATTTCATAAAATAAGAGTGCCCCTCTTTTTTGACTTTTAGTGGCTAAGAACTTCTTTGTGCGGTTAATCATCCAATTGGAGTCAGGGTTTCGTAAATAGATGATGTGGGTGCGAGATGGGTGAACATCACTTTGAGTGATTATCGATGGAATCAAAGTGTTTTGGAATGGGTGCCGATGGGTGATAGGATAGAAGTAAGATAAAATACGATCATAATCAAGACAAACAAGATGCGTCACCAACCAAGGATCACGATCGGGATTGACCAAGTTCACCATCAAGGCCTATAGAAAATCACCAGCCGAGGATACAGGACTTCGGGATAGGAGATACTCGCCACCAAGACCTACATAATATCACTAGCCGAGGATACAATGCTTCTTTGGCTTACCACCAAGGAAGAATCCATCTTCCAAGGATATAGATGCTAGGATATGAGTTATCTTGCTTGGCTGTGGAGCGTCCTGCTTCAGTCAACTAGTGTGGGGAAGGAGGAAAGGGAAAGAAGAGAGAGGGAAGGAGGTCGGGCCAGGGAAAAGAAGAAAAGGGGAAGGGCTGGGTTGGGCCCAGCGGAAAAGAAAAGAAAAAGAAAAAGGGAAGAAGAAGGGATGCCAGGCCGGGCCTCCCTTGGCCCGGTCTACCTTTTTTTTTATACTAATTTTTAATTTTAATTCCTCTTTTTCTATTAATTGAATATGCACTTATTGTTTATATGCCATGTAATTTTATGAAAATATTTTTGTTTTGGTTTAGGAATTAAGGACATTAACCCCTACATTTTGTATGATTAATTTTGAGTAATTAAAAATAGGTGTCAATGTTCTTTTTGGGACACTCTTGAGTCTTTCAAATTATGAAACTTTTTATCAAGTGAATGCAGACCTTGACTGGTTAGGCATTGGCCCTTCAAGACCTTTGCTAACGACTAGCTTCATTTCTTAGTGGCCTTTTCACGAGTCCATAAACATCCTCTCTAATGGTCACTAACAAGTGGGCAAAACATGCAATAGAAGAATCGATAACACCACAAAAGCAATTCAAGTATGTTATGCATCATATCCTAATTTGAAACGTGACAAAACTGATTGGTGGGCTGTATGTAAAATCAAAGCACGGAAGAAAATCGAGGAACACTGGAAAAATAGAGCCTACTAACAAGAGGAAGTGTGTAACACGGTTGAAATTGAGGAATATAATATTCTAACTTTACGAGATCCATGTGGAGCAATGATAGATGTGGATCCAACTGAAATTTGCGAATTAAATGTACAAGAATGTTCAAAATTTGATTTTCAGACAGATGACGATGACGATGACGAAGATGAAGACGAAGATTAAAATTTTTGTCACAAAACACTACTGATGTGTAATTATTAATACGACAAGTGCTATTTTGATTGTTCTCATTATTGTTCTTGTTATTATTGTTATTGTGCTTTTTATTATTGTTATTGTCGATTATTCTTATTATTTCAATTGATCGTCCAAAATTTTGTCGTTAAATGACGACAAGTCAAATATTATTAACGTGCCATAACATTTCCAATATTCTAATTTCCATTGCAAAATTTGAGATGCCAAAATTTTGGACTGAAAAAAAGACCTCGCAAATTTAGGACCCAAATAAATGAGATGCAAAATTTTTGACTGAAAAAAAAGATGTCCCAAATTTACAATGGTCATTTAGTATGTGCATATTTGCGAGGGAATTTTTTCCGTTCGAAATTTGCGACGGACTATTTAATTTGTCGCAAATTTGCAATGGATTTTTTTTCCGTCACAAATTTGCGACGGATTTTTGTTTCCGTCGGAAATTTTTTGTTAGTCGAAAATTTGCGACGGAGCACGAAGGTTCGTTGCAAATTTGCGATGGATTTTTGTCTCTGTAGGAAATTTTTTGTCAGTCGAAAATTTGCGACGAAACATGAAGGTTCGTCACAAATTTGTGACGGACCTAGAAAGTCCTTCGCAAATTTGCAAAGGACAACAGAACGTCCACCGCAAATTTGTGATGGACAAACAAATGTCCGTCACAAATTTGCGAGGGAATTTTTTCCGTTCAAAATTTGCGACGGACTATTTAATCATTCACAAATTTGCGACGGATTTTTGTTTTCGTCAGAAATTTTTTGTTGGTCGAAAATTTGCAACGGAACATGAAGGTCCATCGCAAATTTGCTCAATTTATGCATCTTCTTCTTTCTCCTCCTCCTCCTTCCCCGACGCCGTGGCCACTAGATCTGTGCTGCTCCCCTGCCCCCGTCGCCATCGCCGCCCAGCCTCGCAGCCGCCCCGCAGCTCCCCTCGCCTGACGCCGGTCGCCCTGTAGGCCCGGTCGCCGGTCGGGGCCAGTCGCCCCACAACCCCCCCGCCCCCCCGCCCATCACCGGTCGCCTCGCAGCCGCCCCGCAGTCCCTCCCCCCGTCGTGCCGTCACCCGAGTGTCTCCCTGCCCCGCCTTGCCTTGCCTCGCCGCATCCGAGCAGCGGCTCGAAGCCTCGCCGCCACAGACCAACGGACCGAGCCTGTCGTCGCCCAGCCTCGCCGCCATTGCCCGCCCGCCAGTAGCTACCCTACGCCGTCGCTGCCCACTACCAGCCGGCCGAGGCGCTCGTCGGAGCAACCCCCCACCCCCCGGCCTGTTTGCCCCCCTCGTCGGAGCACTGCCACCCCGTTGCAGGCCAGCTGCCTCACAGCCATCACCCGACACCGTCGCCGCTCAGCCGCCGCCCGACGCCATCGCCGCCGAGCCGCTGCCCCGTCGTCGTTCGCCCGACCGTGGTTGAGCACCTGGCCAACTAGCCACCATTTGGGCCCACGCCCGCGCCGAGTCCGCCACTGTTCGATTGGCCGATTTTTGTTGTCCTTGAACTAAGTAAGCAACAAATTAGTCGGACTTGTTTAAGGATTATTTAGTATTAGATTCGTTAGCTAAGTTACGGGTCGATTTCAGGATTGCATGTGGCTTTGATCGATATTCGACTGGTTAATTTGTCTATTATATGGATGATTAAGCGTTAAATGACGATTGTGTGATTGATTAAGCGTTTTCATAGAAAATGCTTGAAAATTGAACAATTTTATAAAAATTCACGAAAAATTAAAAAAACGTTATATTTTGATAACAAATATGAAATTTGGTGCTAACAGTTTTTTAAAATTTTAAAAGAACCAATATCCTTCTCTCGCCCATTAAAACACTTGTTAAGAGAGCATGATATAGTTTTCTCATAGAATACATGTTTTCAATTTTCAAACTGCATCAATAATTGTTTATATTATTTTAATTTTTTCATCTAGTGTTCTGAATGTACTCGTTAATGAAACTCTTGAGAATAAATAACTTCATTTTAATTCAGCCGCATAGGTGGTAATATGGCATGTATGTGGTTGAAATCAGAATTCACATGGCAGAGAGAGATCCCACCATGCGGACAAGTCCGTGTCAAGCTTTTGCCCATGAGTGTTTCACACTCGGATTGGACTCAAGTTACAATCAATGTGGAACATGGAGACAAAGTACACCAAAAATGTAGATAATTAAATAGAAGAGCCTCAAACCAATTCAAATGCAAGCCAACGAGAGAGAGAGAGAGAGAGAGAGAGAGAGAGAGAGAGAGAGAGAGAGAGAGAGAGAGAGAGAGAGAGAGATGGAAGTCATGCAATTACTGCACATGAATGGAGGAATGGGAGAAACAAGTTATCCTCACAACTCATTCCTTAAGGTACATCTCTCATTGTCATATTTTGGGCACATAAATAAGTTGTCGATATCTCAAATATTTTATTGAATGATAAAAATATTTTTTGTTTATTTATTTTTATTTACGATACAAGCTATTAGTTTTAGAAAAATAATTTTCAAATCATTAATTTTTCGCGAAACAAATAGAGCCTAGATCACACAAGATCATTGCAACCTCAGAGAAACGCAACCACATGATTTTCTAATTGGATTAACATAGAAAATGCATGGAATCTGCAATACCCATATTATCTACGAGTTTGTGAAACATATCGTAAATTGTGTTTAGTGAGGCCGTTAAGGCCTGCAAGTTATTTTTGTTTGCTTGCCATAACTTTATTTTTCAAAACCTTCATGACATATTTTAAGGGTAATATAAAAATAGAACTTACAAACATCATTCTCAATTTTGCTCTCCCCTCCTCACATTTCAAAATCTACAATTATCATCCTCACTTTTTACACTAGGTTTCGACATGCATCTCCTATGCACACTTAATTTACCAAATTGCCATTTTCCAAATTACCCCATTCTCAACCTTGGATTTCACTTTTTGGATGTAGATTTTAGGCGTGCATGATGGTAAATAGGTCTAATTAAATTGGGAAGATGCAAAATGTAGTTTTTGAAATGTGACAATTATATTTGATAAGAGAAGCAAGTTGAGGATGATTTTAATAATAATCCCTAGAATTATGTAGTTTAGATAGGTAAGTTCATTAAAGAAAAAAGTGGTTTGTACTGGGTGGGTTTGTTTTACTAAAAATTTCATGATGAAGGTAAATATTTTCCATAATAATCGTATTTTCGTGGAAAATTATTAATTTTTATTTGTTTCATAGTTTAAGGAAAGAGTTCTTCTTACCAAAAGGGGAAGTCCTTTTATTCCAATTTAAACTTGTTGGTTTTAGTTCATGAATTAATATTTTCAGTAAATTAATTAGTTTTTCATCATCCAAATATTAAAAAATTAGAAAATAATTTTTCCAAAATAGTTTTTCTTCAAATAAATGAATCAAAAAAGTCAAAGGATCGGAAAAGCCATCCCAAACCATGCACAAAATTTGTGAACCCTAAGCCATCCTAAATTGGTAGTATTTGGTCATAGCCATATAGGATAGGCTATGAACGTGGCACGGCAAAATACATAGAAAAGAATAGAAAAGTTAGTGCAAAGCCAATAATATATAGAATAAAGGGTTCTACCAATAATATATAAAATATCTTTAGGTGTTGTCAGGGCTATATATACAAGGAAATTGGTGTTTTACAAGTTATACACATCACTTACCAATTTAAGTAAGGGTTAATATCACAAAAAATTTCAAACTGATATATTTATGATAAATTTATCAAAAATTAATTTTTTAACCACAAAAAAAATTCATAATTGGTATTTCTATGATAAATTTACTCTCCGTTAGTTTCCACTAAATTTAACCGTCAAATTGCTGAGTTTGATGACTCATATAGTTGACGAGTGTACTACTTTAAAGTTTTACCTTTCGTTTGTCATAGGTGTACCAATTTGTGATTTTTTGTACTATTAATCCAATTTAATAGAGGGTAAATTTATCACAAGTATACTAGTTTAGGATTTTTGATGGTCAAAAAATTAATTTGAGGTAAATTGATTATAAGTGTACCGGTTTGGGATTTTTAGTGGTCAAAAAATTAGTTTAAGGTAAATTTGATACATGTGTACTATTTTGAAGTTTTTTGTGATATTAACCCTTTAACTAAATATAAATGTAGTGATATTCGTGTTTGTAAATCAAGAATTAGAAGACTGATATAAGAAAATTTTCTCCAAACTTAGAATAACAGGATCGTGAAACACGTTGCTGCCCTTCTCGAAGAAAATGCAATTAATAATTCATTTCCCACCTCGAGGCACAAACCTTCACCTTTCCCATTCTAACCGTCGAGGCAATGGCCTCTTCACATGAACGTAGGACATAAAATATAACGTCAGACGTGCGTGTTTTGTTGTGCGTTCAGCCCCTCAAGTTCTTTTCGTTTTATTGTCAAAATTATATTTTGCAAAGCATTTACGAAAAACTTTAAGTGTTTTTTAAAAAATATAGAAAAAATTGCAAATACCATCCTCAATTTTGATCTCCATATCAAATACTCTCCTCACATTTCAAAATATTTACCATCCTTACCTTTTAAATTGGATTTGAGTTACATCTTTCACCTACACATAATTTATTAAGTTAGTATTTTTTGTTTCTCAGACTACCCGTTCTCAACCTTCAATTCCACTTTTTTGGTACATATCTATAGTTTGCATGAGGGCAAAAAGGTCTCTTTAGATTGAGAAGATGCAAAAGGTAGCTATTGAAATGTGATGAGAATACCAATTGGACATGTGGCCTAGTGTTAAGGGAATTGAGTGGGGGTGTAAATGCTTAGTTTCATGTTTCACATGTGGGGTTAGACTCTCATACTCCTCAAAGCGAGAGAAAGAGAGAAATGAGAGTTATAGTATGATAAATAAAAAAGAAGAAGTGATGAGAATATTTAATATGGAGAGCAAATTGATGATACCTTTTACATTTATTCCAAAAGTTCATATTATTTGGGATAGGGAAACTTCATTGAAGAAAAATAGTGAGTTTGCACTCTGAAAGCAAAAGGACTAGAAAAGACCATCACAACCATGCACTAAATTTGTGAACCCAAGAACCTTGGAAGTTCAATGGTCTCATCCTGACTCATGAAGAAGTGATGAGAATATCTAATATGGAGAGTGAGTCGACGATACTTTATACAATTATTCCAAAAGTTTATATAGTTTGGGATAGGGAAACTTCATTGAAGAAAAGAAGTGGATCACACTCGGAAAGCAAAAGGACTAGAAAAGACCATCGCAACTATGCACTAATTTGTGAATCCAATGACCTTGTAAATACAATGGTCTCATCTTGACCCGTGATGTAATGAGATCTTTTGTCTAAGGGTTGGTGAATGCAAACAATTGAGCAGGGGTGTGAATGTTTAGTTTTAGGTGTAGGGTTTGACTCTCACGTTTCGCAAAGAGATAAAGTAAAAGTTTGTAAGAGAGAGAGAGAGAGAGAGAGAGAGAGAGAGAGAGAGAGAGAGGATTTGCCACTAAACTATTATGGGTCGATTAGAAACCCCAATACAATATAATTTTACTTTTGTGAACTAGAGACATCATGGATATGCTAAATAAATCTAATGCCATTTTTTGTAACTTTTTTCTATATATCAAAAATATTTTGCAAGCAGTCTTGATCAATTTTAATCTCAAACCACTAACATGTGATGATTGATTATGTCGGTGCGCAGACACGAATTTAACAATCAATAATCAAAGTAGTAAATAAATTGCTTAGGAAGATAGAAAAAGACCTTCATGCGCTGAACAATTCAATGATGTGATTTATACATGACCGGCTAATGCAATCAATTCTTTTTGAGGTTTTCTTTGAAACAGGCATGAATTAATTTAAATGCTATGTCTATATGAGTTCTCAATTAACATGCGTTGATGAACTAACATGGAATCTAAATAACATGTACGATATGTTGATTAACCTAAATACGACCTACATGCAACTCTAATGACATGAATTAATTAATCTTATTATTTAAACTACATGAGAGATTTTGTATTTTCTTTTCTTATAGAAATACAAAACTAAATTCTAGGACACCTAAACATGACCTAAGTGACGTTATTAAGGCATGATGACCTAATGATGCAATGCATGAGGTGCAATTAATAATTTACATGATCATACAGCAATACTTTTGTGATTTTCTTTTTAAGCTAAAATAGGAAACTACTCAAAGCGTAAGATGACCAAACTTAAATTGAGAAATAATTTATTAAAATACTAATCTAAATTAGGTAATTTCCTAAATTACTACATGTAACTTAATATATGCAATTCTAATTTAGAATGGATGCAATCTATCCTAGATGCAATACAATTTTTTTTTGTAGTTTTCATAATAGGCATATCTCCTAAACTAATGACATGCAATAGATAAGCCCACATATTTAAATACTCATAACATCCAAAATAGAAAACAAAGATATTCAACGATCTAATCTTATGTCTTAAAGATTGAAACCCCAATTGTAACGACTTGAATGAGGAAACATTCTATTTAAGAAATGCCTAAAATTATAAGACAAATAGTGTTAGAATCGAATAACCATAATTTAGGCAATTGAATATTTTGAATCAAACTTAGGAAATTACCTGAATTGGATTATTGACTCAAACATTGATCGACAACAAGAAGGTCGCCAGAAAGATTCACAGTGGCGGTAACCAGCAAGAAACTGCAAGAGGCAGTGAATAGCAACATCAGAGATTATGAACATCACAAGGGGATCTCTAGATCTTTGATGCTTGATTCCTTCGGTGAAGTTGAAGAGCTAAGTATGGTAGAGGTATTCTCAAAATTTCAATGTATTTTGACTTAGAATGAATGCATACTTACCATTGTCGCGCGACTATGAGTAGAGCTCTCTAGCAATCCGACCGGTCTGATTTTCTCCTTCAAAGACTTACTTTCATATATTATTTCACCATCTCTACCTGACAAGCTAAAGAATAATGTCTTACCGTATTCTATACAAAATTTGAGTACAATCCAACGGCTAACAAAGGCATTCTAGTCGATTTTGTGAAACCGTGCACTGGAATTTTTCTGGGGCCACGGGAGAGAGAGAGCTCATGTGCGTATGATTTTTTTTTTTGGTAAGGTGTGTGTATGATTTTTTTTGTGCTCTCTTGTGTCATTTTTCTTTTCTATTGTGTATTGCTAATCCCCTTTTGAACAAGGTCTAATTTTAAGACTGTATTTGATCGTCCAGATTCGGATCGGGATAGGATGGGATAAGGTGGGATTAGAAATCCTCCACATATCCTTCGGATTATAGAAAATGTCCTTATATGTTTGGTGCAACCTATCATAGAATTAAAATCTTTAAAATTCCTCGTCATTGTAAAAGCAAGCTTCTCCTTCCTTAGGCTCGCCATTGTTCTCATCCATCTTGCACGCAACCCCCAAACCTGGACAAACCCAAAAGCTAGCTACCCCCAAAATCCTGACCTCAATCCCACCCCCTGAAATCCGCAATCACTCACATCTCCACACTTGTAGAAGAAATTCAGCACTTAGAAAAAATTGCCAGAATTCGGGAGCAATGCCTCCAACGCCCTAATTCGATCATCCCTCATGCAAAACCCTCGTTGAATGTCCACAAGTAACTCCAATGACTACGAAGGAGAAAAAACAAAAAAAATAGTGAAATTATCAGACAAAAGTGATGGATTGGCTGATTCATGATAGTTTTGCGAGATTTCGAGGGTCGGAATCGAGGTATCGATCAATGACGAATCAGAATTGGAGTGGTGCGAGCAACCTTGTAATTGCAAGTTCGAAATCTGTTCATTCTTTTTCCTCCATTTGGTTCAACTTCTCTGTCTCCTTTTCGAAAGGAACAAATGTAGAGAAGGTGCCGTGACTATTTTTCATTTTGTTAAGTTATATATATTTTTATTTTTTTTATCGAATCCGGACTTTTTCCACCTTCTTATCCGGCATTTTATCCTGTTATATTTGGGTTTATCTGGTCCGTAGGGCTTCGCCAAACACCAAATATGATAACTTGGTATCTTATCCGGGCTTAAATCCGGACCACCAAACGTAGCCTAAGAGAACAATGTGCTTATATAGGCTAATATTATGGATTTTCTTGGATATCCCATTCTTAAATTGAAACCAAGAAATTGTAACATATATTCAAGATAGGAAAATAAGATACCTCTTTCATTTCCTATCCAATAATAAAAAATCTGAGCTCAATATGCTTTATTGATCTTCAATTGAAGAACATAATCTATCCTAATTTGACTTCCCACATGTGCATCCCATATGTGAAATTTCGGCTACTATGGGCTTTGCCGAATTTTGCATTCTCTTAAGCTTAGTCCAGAGATTCTTAACGCAGTACAATTATAATTCATTTCAAGTGGGCTTATTACTACTAAATGACAACGCTCATAATATGTAAATACAATTTAATAATATTTTTATTTAGAGATCGAGATTGATTTTTAATTTTTCTATGCGATGAATGGGGTCACGAAATGTTGACGGCTTAGCTCCCTCCTGGGCCTCTCTTCAATAAAGACATCGAGTTTCTATCGCGCATCTCCGACAATAACACGTCATTTCTCTTCAACTTCTTCTAAAAGTCGATAACGCGTGTGCGGTAGTAGGCCAAGGCGGCTTCCACCACATAAAGGGCAGAGAGACGGACATTTCCTTTGTGGCAGTGAGAGAGAGAGGACAATGATCCGTACGACAAGATATTGTCGAATCAAAGACGCAATGTGCGTCCAATGAATCTTATCGTCTGCGTGGCTGAGGTTTTCTTCGACGAATGCATGCGCGACATAAACCCCGCGACCCGCCAAATCGGTGTCGTGCCACTCGTTGTGGCCGCACAGTCTGGGAGTGGCATCCACATCCACGACCACGCGTATCTCACTATTTTAGCTTTTTGCTTTAAAGAGAAGTTCGATTTCGACTTGGATTTCGGATGATCCGGAGCACATCGATCCCATCAAAGAACAGTATGCGTCGTGTTTCTCACTTGCTTCCATCTTTTTTCATCAGGTCGTCGCGCTAGAGAGTTAAGCAGCTGATGTTTCACTTTTGTTTCGAAATCGGGCCTAATTCCAAAAAAAAAAAAACACGAAATTTAAATTGAGAAACAATTCTGATACGAACTTTTTTTTGTTTCATAAAAAAGCGCAAACTTTAAGTTAAGTGACAATTCTGACGCCAACTTTTTTTTTTGTCTAGTAAAAAAACATTAACTTTCACTTAAATCTCAAATCTGCCCTCATTGACTTAGAACTATTGATTATCTAACTTGACTATTCCACTTTAGCAATAAATCCGCATGGCTTGCTGACTAAATTTAAAACATTATTAATTATCTTATTCTCTGAGCTACAGCTTGAAGAATAACGGTGAAACTGTTCGTCTTCTTTACTTCACCGGCAAGTAAAAAATATTTCCAAATTGGATCTCTCTGGTTAGACTTTCATCGTTTTTTCGTAATTTGAAGTTGTAGGCCACCGTCTGTCGATAAATGCCATGGACGAGATTCGTCAAGCTCACCACCATAATCTTTTTTCTCAAACAAATGTGACTTTATACAGAAAGTCAATGGGAGGCCATATTTGAGATCGGGGTGAAAATTGATGATTTTTTATAAGACAAAAAAAATTGAGGCAAGAATTGTCACTTGACTTAAAATTGGTACTTTTTTAAGGAAAAAAAAATTCGAGCCACAATTGTCTCTCAACCTAAAATTAATATTTTTTTTGAAATTAATCCTTCGAAAGTATGTGATCGATATCTCGAATGATAGAAGGGATAGCAATCCGTCAAATCAAACGATCGGTTGGCTTTGCTCCATCTTTTTATCATGTCATCACGCCAGACACAAATAATTTTAGAAAATCATTTGATGTGATGATTCCTATTTTTATTATTAAGTAAAAAACCACAAAAAATATCAAACTATACCTATTGTAATATATTTATGCTTAATTTTTTTTGTAATACAAAATCATAAACTATACTCATCATGACGCATTTACTCTAAAATTTTTCTTGTGACATAAAAAAAATCTCAAATTTGTATGTATATGATACATTTACCCTATGTTAATATTCTGTCCAATGATTTTTCGGTTAAAATAGGATCGTCCATGTCAACACCATTTGCTTTTCGGTGTCCATATAGGCATATTTTTAATGGTGCTTATTGATGAACTTTAATAGAGGGTAAATGTGTCATATAGATATAAGTTTGAGATTTTCAGTATCGTCGAAAAAAGTTTATGCTGAATGTGTCACCGTGGGCATAATTTGGGGTTTTTTTGTGGCTTTTCCCTTATTATTATTATTATTATTATTATTATTATTATTATTATTTAGAATTTTGTCATTGTTCTTGTTTATCATTGGAAAACCCTATTTTGAGTCGATAAAATCCTGAACTCACTTACAACCTTACAAATTGATTTTCATGCATTGTCTCGTACTTTATAAGTTTACTTCATAATTTAGTTTTTCATAAAATATATAAATTGATTTGGCAATGATCGATTGCTCCAAAAAGAAAATTTTCTTTTCTTTAAACAATACCCTTTGTAAATTATTAAGCACCGTCAGCTCATTTTTTTTCTTTTTCAATGAGTTCGCCATGGGAGACCAACAACTACTACCAGAATAGTAGGGAAAATTACCAAAAAATAACTAAACCTATTGCACATGTGTGGATTTAGTTCTAAATCTTTCAATTTGGTCAATTAAATCATAAACATTTTAAAAATTTGTCAATGTAGTCCATTAAGTTAATTTTGGTTGGAAGTTGTTAACGCAAACGCCAGCCGTCCTACGTGATATAGCAGGCACTAAAGTGAACAATATTTACAAATTTTTTTATTATTTCTTATATATTTTTTCTTTTTCTTTTTTTTTTGCATTTTTTCTTTGCTAACGATGGCCAACGACCCGTGAGTGTTGCCCTTGCTGGCCTCAGGCAAGGTCACCCCCGTCGGGATCTGGCAAGGGGCGACGTCGCTGACCTTGGGTGAGGTTGAGCCTTGCCATAGCTCGCTTCACCATTGTAGCTTTGGTGGTGACGCCCAACATCCTAAATATGTATAAAAGAACCACTTATTTAAATGCCCTCTTTAATTCATAATATAAATCTAATCTATTCAATACACCTAGCCTTGGTAGTGACTCTCGTTATGTATAATTGTTTTTTTATTTTGTTTAACTATTCAAAGTCTTTCGGTCTGCTTCCAAGCATAGAAGCCGATCGGTAGGCGACAAATCCCACGTTAAACCTCACTAAGAAAAAAGATGAATTGATGCACACCATATATCTTAGGGAAAAAGCCACCAAAAACCCTAAACTTTACCCCCTGTAATACATTTATCCAGAACTTTTTTTTGTGACATCAAAAACCCTAAAATTTGCTTTTTGTGATACATTTACCCAAATGTATTTAGTCCATAGGCATTTTCGTCTTTTTTGCTTTTTTTTTCCTTCCTGCGAGGGGGCCCTCGTAGACGAGGGCGGCCCTCGCCGAATCTGGCGAAGGGGGCCCTTGCCTGGGCGAGCGAGGGCGGCCCTCGCCCGACTTAGGCGAGGTCGACCCTCGCCGGTCCCCCTCGCCGGATTCGGCGAGGGCCGCCCTCACTCGACGCCAGTGAGGGCCCTCGCCGGTGTCGAGCGAGGGTAGCCCTTGCCCGACGCCGGCGAGGGCCCCCCTTGCCACGCCGTCGAGCGAGGGCGGCCCTCGCCCGACGCCGGCGAGGGCCCCCTCGTCGGAAAGGAAAAAAAAGAAAAGCAAAAAAGACGAAAATACCCATGGACTAAATACATTGGGGTAAATGTGTCACAAAAAGTAAAGTTTGGGGTTTTTGGTGTCACAAAAAAAAAGTTCGGGATAAATGTGTCACATGGGGTAAAGTTTGAGATTTTTTATGGCTTTTTCCCTATATCCTATTCTGTCTGCTCCTTAAGAAGGCTAGTTTTGTACGACTGGCTCTGTCTTTTAATCTCTAATTTCTACATGTTTTTTTAGACGCTTGATAGTTGTTCTTAATTATAAGTCCAAGCATGTGGGCCGCGCGTAAGTGACAGGCAACTCGATAGATGCACAACATGAGACTGGACGATAAGTAATAATTTGACCTTTGTCTTAGCATCCATATATCGTGGAAGTCTACGTTAGGGTCTTTTCTTATTGATTTACAAATGGGAGCACCACCTGAACGAGTGAAGCTGACAAAAGAATGCATGGGAATTCTAGGTTTAGATTTTTCTTTTTATCTGAATCCTAGGTTTAGTATAATTAAACGTTTCTTAATTGAAAACAATGTTTGGGCATGGCAAATTAATATAAACATAACTAAATGGCCTCCGAGTCACTAGTATTAAAGAATTTGATGTGGCAGATGCCCTAATCAATTCATAGAGTCTTCTACTTACTGTAGCCTGCAGGCCACACTTACCATTCTGTAGATAGAGATTCATCTAGTGTACGTGGACTGTGTAATTTGCTCGCATCCATAGAGATTAGATAATCCAAATAAGTTCGGATATCACGTGTCATAGTATAAGTCACTTGTACAATGGGATACCACTAGATATGAGAGAGAGAGAGAGAGAGAGAGAGAGAGAGAGAGAGAGAGAGAGAGAGAGAGAGAGAGAGAGAGAGAGAGAGTTTTGAAAGTGATTGCCATCAAAAACTGATTGCCATCAAATAAAGAAGTTCACAATTTGAAAGGTTTTAAATAAAGGTACTTAAGGGAACCCACAAATGTGTGAATAGGGGAATCTAATTATATAGATTCGATATCTACCTTTTCACATATCTTTTTGTATTATATGAAAGGGGGAACCCACAAATGTGTGAAAACAGATGTGGAAAATTGAAGTCAATGCCTCTGACTCCACTTTGAGATTCTCTCGACTGCTATTTTGCTTCTAGTCTTAGTCTCTTCTTTAGGGTGCCGTACATTTGCGTGCCTAAAGTCGAGTACATTAACACCAAAAAAAAAGGTTCAGTAAATAACTATTTGTGCTTCAATACCTCTAACGTTCAAGATGACGTAAGTTATTCGTTATATATTTTAAACAAATAAGCACGCAAATGTACGGCACCCTAAAGAAGGGAGTAAAACTAGAAGCAAAACATTAGTTGAGAGAATCTCAAAGTAAAGCATAGAACAAGCAAATATAATTATTGAATGAGGTTTCATTATTCAGAGTTGAATTGTACTTAATATGATTAGTATCGTAGGGAAAACGTTAACCTTACAAAGATAGTTGAAAATTTGATTCTTCTTGTTGGGACACTCTCAAGTCTTCCAATTATGAAATTTCTTGTCATGTGAATGCAGACCTTGACTTGGTAGACATTGACCATTCAAGGCCTTTGCCAACGACTAGCTTCATTTCTAAGTGGCCTTTTCACTGGTCCATAAACATCCTCTTTACTGGCCTCTAACAAGTGGCCAAAACTTGCAATAGAAGAATCATTAACAAAAAAATTCACAAAAAAATCGACAGGACAGGTTGATTGGCGAGGATTTAATTTGAATATTTGAAGCAGCACACATTTTCAAATTCATCGAACAACTTGCAAGAAATTCTCATATTTAGATCACTTACGAAGGTTTTAGCTCGTATTCTTATTTGATCCATATAATTTTTGTGGGATATCTCATGACCTCATAAACCCACGGTTAATGCGTGTAAGATGAAATACCCCATCAACAAAAGAAGGATAATGCGTGTTATGCATCCGTTTTATCATCGATCAATGAATGGTGAAAACATGCGTTCACATTATCTTAAAATTCAAAAGCGAAGTGATTTCCCTTCATCACTTTTATCCTAAAGTGATTATAGCTTTGCTCGCTTATGTTTGATAAGGAAAAAGGGGAAAGGAGGGGGGGGAGGGGGGGGGCGGGGGTTGGGGAGGCCACTAAACCTAGCATTCCTTTCTAGGTGTTACTATAAGGGCCACACTCTCGTTATGGAATATTCAATTTGAGTCATAATTGCATTATACCACTAGTGATATCAAGATCTGAGATTGGCAAACCCATCACAATAGCCCCATTAAGACACTAGCAGTCAGAAAGTCTCTCTACACAAATTATGCCAAAGTTAGACAACGCAACACAAATCGTTTAAAGATTTACTCATGTCGTAAATCGAATTCGTGACTTCTTGAAAGACAGGTGACGCCTTTACTACTAGACCAACCATCTTGGTGGTAACTTTGTTCCATTTTTTTTACCAGCTAGAGGTACGCTATATCCTTCTCTCGTCCATTAAAACACTTGTTAAGAGAGCACGATATAGTTTTCTCATAGAGTACACGTTTTCAATTTTCAAACTGCATAAATAATTATTTTTATTATTTTAATTTTTTCATTTACTATTCCGAATACACTCGTTAATTGAACTTTTGAGAATAGATAACATCTTTTAGTTCAACCACACACGTGGCAATATGGCATGTATGTGCTTGAAATCACAATTCACATGGCAGAGAGAGATCCCACCATGTGGACAAGTCTGTGCAAACTCTTGCCCATGCGTGTTTCACACTCGGATTGGATTCAAGTTGCAATCAACGGGGAACATGGAGACAAAGTACACCAAAAATGTAAATAATAGAAGAGCCTCAAACCAATTCAAATGCAAGCCAACTAGAAGAGCCGCAAGCCAACTAGAAGAGCCTCAAACCAATTCAACTGCATTAATAATTGTTTCCATTATTTTAATTTTTTCCTTTGGTGTTCTGAATGCACTCGTCAATCGCACTCTTGAGAACCATGGCATGTATGTGGTTGAACTCAGAACACTTGGCAGAGAGGGAGATACCACCATGTGGACAAGTCCGTGCAAAACTCATGCCCATGCGTGTTTCACACTCGAATTGGACTCAAGTTACAATCAATGTCGAACATCGAGACAAAGTACCCCAAAACTGCCTATAAATAGAAGAGCCTCGAACCAATTCAAATGCAAGCCAACTAGAGAGAGAGACAGAAAGAAGGAGAGAGAGATGGAAGTCATGCAAGTACTGCACATGAATGGAGGAATGGGAGAAACAAGTTATGCAAACAACTCATTGCTTCAGGTATATCTCTCATTGACCTATTGTCAGCACATAATATCTCGGATTCGTTTGCATTTAAAGATGGATTACACACTCTTTTGCGATTATGTATCACAATGACAGTATGATTTCTTTATTTTATATCAAACTAGGGTTCTTTTTGTTTGCCAAGATTTTAAATTCTATATGCAAAAGATGCCATTTCACCATGCCCTTTGGGACAATGAAACTAATCGTTTTGAGCATTCAAATTATGACCCCAATTCGTAAATATAATTTTAATCAATATGATTTCTCTTAAAGAATGTACACTAAAGGGTATATTAAAATACTAAGGCTTCGTTTGTTTCATGGAAAATAAATGATTTGAAAAATATTTTCTTAAAAACAATCAATTGAGATATAATATTTTGTTGACTAATTATTTCATTTGATACAAGCGATAGTTTTTAGGAAAATATTTTTCAAATCATCAATTTTCCACGATATAAAGGTAACCTAGATCTTGAAAGATCATTGCAACCTTGGACAAACGCAATCCCAAGATATTCTAATTGGATTAACTTAGAAAATGTGTGGAATCTACAACACTCAGTCGTTCTGTATGAACTGCCCGCATAGTCAATCAATAATATGTCATTGGATATATTTGTCAATATAAGCAATACATAATAATTATGATATATATATTTTTGTATTGGAAATACTAAAGACACGAGCCTTTTTCCTTGATATTGAGTCGATGCTTTCTTCTTTTCTTTTTGTAGAGAAAGGTGATAATGATGACGAAGCCCATAATGGAGGCAGCAGTCACAGCTCTCTTCTCGACCGCCGCCACCACCTTCCCGGCGAGCCTTGCCATCGCGGACTTGGGCTGTTCCTCTGGCCCCAACACTCTCTTCGCCGTGTCCGAGATCATCAGCATCATGATCAATCTCTGCAAGGCAACGAAGCATGAACTGCCGGAGTTCCAAGTGTTCTTGAACGATCTCCCGGGGAACGACTTCAACACCATCTTCAGCAGCTTCTTGCCGAGATTCCAAGAGAAGCTGAGCGAGCAAATGAAGAGCAAGAACGGAGTGTCGACAACACTGCCATGCTTCTTCAGTGGCGTTCCTGGTTCTTTCTATGGGAGATTGTTCCCCCGGGAGAGCTTACACTTGATTCATTCTTCATACAGCCTCATGTGGCTGTCTCAGGTAATTTTTTGACCCGTTGGTTCTTTTGTTAACTTGGTGGGAAACAAACTCGCACTCTCTCTCTCACTCTGTTTTTCTTGTTAGGTGCCACGAGGCCTAGAGGGAAACAGAGGCAACATATACATGGCAAGATCGAGCCCTCCGAAGGTGCTTAGGGCATACTACGAGCAATTCCAGAGGGACTTCTCGACGTTCTTGGAGTGTCGTGGGCAAGAGTTGGTGGTGGGAGGGCGTATGGTTTTGACCCTCTTGGGTCGAAGAAGCGACGATCCTTCGAGCAAAGAGTGTTGCTACATTTGGGAGCTCTTAGCTATTGCTCTCAATGAAATGGTCTCGGAGGTAACCAAAAAACAATCTAAAGAGCATTTAAATAGCCGCGTACACAATAGGTGAAAGTCTAGGTTGACCTCAAATTTTCTTGTGAACCTCTGGGTAGAATTTCAAATGATTTCTTTGAACGAAAACAGGAGCGCAATTTGGAAAACCCATTAATCCGATTTCTCCTTTTCGGGAAAATCAGAGTACAGGAGATAAAATTTATCAGGTGGTTCGAGTACACCCTCATTCCCTCTTCAGTATGGCTTAAACCCAATTTAAGTGAAAACCACATTTACACGAGGGGAATCCATATAAGAGCAGTATGCAATAGACACATACCCAATTACATAAACAAGCAACTATGACTATTGTGAAGATATTATACTAACAGCTTATGATTTTACAGCTGTTTCTTATTTTCGGTGGCAAAATCTAAAATTTTGCCTTTGGCGCTAATGCAGGGACTCATAGAAGAAGAGAAACTGGACTCCTTCAACATCCCTCAGTATACACCCTCACCAAAAGAAGTACGAAGGGAGGTCCAAAAGCATGGCTCATTCTCAATTGATTGCTTGGAGGTGTCCGAAGTGAATTGGAGTGTATTTGACTCTGATTTTGACCCAAATGTTGTGTCAGAGGATGGGGAATACAGTATGGCCAGGTGCATGAGAGCCGTGGCCGAGCCATTACTCGATAATCACTTTGGCGAGGAGATCATAGATGAGGTCTTCAAGAGGTATAGGGCTCAACTCGCTGATCGCATGTCCAAGGAAAAGACCGCATTTGTCAATGTCGTCATCTCGCTAAAGAAGATCTTCTAGATAAATCACATAAATTCCAAAATGAACACATTACATCTATATACACGTTTATGGTGAAGGTGATATATGAATGTCACAAGTGTGTTCAATATATTTTGAAGAAGGTGTGGCTGTTTCACTTGTATTACTTCTTATGTCTTATCACATGTAAACAAAATGCCAGTAACTTGCTGCAAGTTGAAGGGCTTGACATTTGGGATTTTGTTTTAAGGATTTTTCTTTCGTATATCCACGATAATGCCTTGGTTTAATTAAGCAAATTAGGTGCTTTAATTTTAGGGTAAATATTACAAAAAACCCCAAACTGGTACATTTGTGACAAATTTACCCTAAACTAATTTTTTAACCACCAAAAACTCCAAACTGGTACACTTGTGACAAATTATCTTGTGTTAGTTCTGTTAAATTTTACCGTTAAATTGCTGAATTTAATGATACGTGGCAGTTGACGGGTGTACTAGTTTGGGTTTTTATCCTTCCGTTTGTCACAATTTACCAATTTGTGATTTTTCATGGTATTAATCCAATTTAATGGAGGGTAAATTTATTACAAATGTACCTGTTTGGGGTTTTGAGTGGTTAAAAAATTAGTTTGGAGCAAATTTATTATAGATGTACCAATTTGTGATTTTTGGTTGTCAAAACATTAGTTTAGGTTTTACCAAAAAAAAAAAATTAGTTTAGGGTAAATTTGTCACATGTATACTAATTTGAGGCTTTTTATGGTATTAATCTTTAATTTTATTATGCTAGGAAAATAAAACAAGAAAGCTAAATGAAGTACAATTCCTATCGAAAGAAATTTGCATGAGTAAAAACGAATAAATCAAAACTGAAATTAGAAACTCAACAATAAGAGTTTCACTATAATGTCAACAAAATGGGAGAATTACCAACAAAGTCTTAGATTTATTGCACTTATAGCAATTCAGTCTTAAATCTTTTAATTATGCCAATTGAGTCTTAAACAATTTCAGATTTTGCTAATAGAGTCTCTCCGATCAATTTTGGTCGGGAATCGCCAATGTAAATGCCAGCCATTCTATGTGGTACGACCAACATTGATGTTGACATTTTTTTAATTATATTTTAATAATTTTTTTTTCTTTCCTTTCCTTTGCTCTACTTTTTTTTCTTGGACTTAGGGCCAGTGAGGGCCTGGATGCCCTCGTCGGCACTAGGTGAGGGCATCGTGGCCCCTCGCCCAGATCTAGCCAGGTGAGGGTTATGTAGCCCTCACTAGCCCTAAGTCTAGGAAAAAAAATAACAAGTAAAGAAAAATAAAAAGTATAAAAAATTCAAAAATTATTAAAATATGTTCACGTTAGTGCTGATGATGCCATGTAGGACAGTCGGCATCTATATCAGCGATTTCGGGTCAAAATTGACCGCATGAATTTAATTGGCAAAACGTGAAATAGTTTAACTTTTAATTGACACAATTAAAAGGTCTAGAACTAAATTGGCACAAGTGTAATAAGTTTGAGACTTTTTTGATGATTCTCCATCAATGAACATTTGAAAGGTTTTACTCCAACAGATGGGGGTTATATTATTAAATGATTTTGGAAAAGAAAACTAATTTTAAAGGTACATACAGTGTTTTATAGTTGGCCAAGGACTTTTAAAATCTCTCGAACAAACATTCCCTTATCATAACTCGTCCTAAAGACACATACTTTGTTATATGATATTTCTGCAAGAGATATCGTGACATCCATATAAAATTTAAGAGGAGTGATTTTATAGTAAATAGGTTCATTTATAAATGAGCGCAAAAACGTTATGAATCATACAAAAAGAAAACCTTGTCACCTATGCCGACTATAAATACAATCTTTGCTGAGTTCCTACAAGAAAACAATTAGCAAATTTTCCTTTTGGACTTTCATTACCCCCACACTTGGAATTTTTAGTTTCCAAGAAACTCAAAAGTGGGTTGTGGGCTTGACCTTTTGGGTCCTCATTCTGGAAATAAAACTCAGTCTATTTCGTAAGTCACTCATAAGTAAAATTTGGGAATTTCAGTATCTTAACTATTATCGTTACAATCTAATACGTAAATCCAATTTGTTTTGTAAGTATATGAATTTAAGATGCATAGTTTCTGGAACTACTAAAAGTATCGTTTATTAAATGGAGAGTAATTACTAGATTAAGAATGATGTACTACTCACCCTAAACTTTTAATACGACTGTTTTGCACTATTGAAAGCAAAGTGATGTCTCTTCGTGACTTTTATTGTAAAGCGATTATGACTTTGTTCGCTTATGTTTGAATAAGAATGTTATAATAATTAAATATTAAACTACGCTTTCATCTAACAGTTTAAGTTTTTAGATGAAGGCCTTTATTTAATAAACAAAGATGGTAGGGATAGGCGACCGACACTAACAACACCCATTGAACCTTACCATAAGGGTCATACTCTCGCCATTGAATGTTCGATTTGAGCTAAAACTACTCAATACCACCCACGATATATGGCGAATTAAAGTTGGGGAGCCTATCACCGTAACCCACAAAAACGCAAAAAGTCATGAAATCTCATGACCTCATGAAAGATACAAATTATCCCATAACTAAGCAACACAACATGAGCAGTTTAGATGCTTACGAGGTGAATCGAACTCATGACCTCATGAAAGATAAGTGACCCATTTATCATTAGGCCAATGTCGAATTTTTCATGATAAAGGAGGCGATGGGTCTAAACCTAACGTTAGTAGGATTCCTTTCTTGCTTGACTAGGAGGCAATCAAACTTCACCACAAACTTTAAGTTAGATAAATTTCTCTGATATTTTCTTGGCATTTACATTTTCTTTCCTTCATTTGGAATGAATCAGTATTCACAAGGCAGTGGGAAATCCCACAAAGTGGACAAGTTTGTGCAAACTCATGCCCATGCGTGTTAGGTACTTCAATTGGGCTCAAATTACGATTAATGTGGAACATGAAGACAAATTACCCCAAAGATGTCTATAAAGAGAGAGAGAGAGAGATGGAATGCACCAAAGTATTGTACATGAATGGAGGAAAGGGAGAACAAGTTCTTTGTTAAAATTGTCCAACATCTCTTAAAGTTATTGCATTTTTGTCAATTCAGCTCTAAACTTTTCAATTTTGCCAATTCAATACTAAATCTTTTGCATTTGTATTAATTCATTTCATCCAGCCAATTTTGCCTGGTTGGCGCTGAAGTGGACGCCAGCAGTCTGACCAATGTTGATGTGGCAGTTTTTAATATTTTTTATTTTTGATTTATTTTTCTTTTTAGGAAGGGACCTTTGCCACATATACTAAGTCGTGTTTGATGGACCCATCCATCAAGGTCATCATGGAATTGGGCCTTCACCGACCTGTCTAGCCACATCAATACTGAAGCATGCAAGATCTCCAATTAAATTTGGTAATGCAATAATTATGAATTTTCATGCATCGTCTCATATTTTGTAAGTTCAACGACCTGTGTTTCATAAAATATACAGGTCGTACTATATGTAGAATGATTTCGCAATGATTGACACCTCATATATAGAAAATTTGTAAGAACACTTTGGGAGTCGGCCAAAGGGTACTGTAACAGTAACCTCTGTAAATTATGAAATACCATTAGCTCAATTATCTTTTTTAATGAGTCAGCCATGGGAGGCCAACAATTACTACTAGACAAGTAGACATAATGAAGCAAGTTTATACTTTTCACAACACTTGAGAGTGTGTATAAGTATGTTCTTGTGACAAGCTCATCAAGTTCAACGTACTTGATCTAAATCATTATCAATTTGCTAATTATAAAAGTGAAAATCAATAATTGATACCTGGTCTGGACCCAAAACTTCAACAGAGAAAATAATGCGCCAACAACTCACTATTTCGCCGCTTTTTTCTTGTTTTCACACCAGGTAAAGTCATGACTTACAATCTCGAGTCGAATAATGTAGACAATAAAGTTTTGTGCATGAAAATTGATGTATTATTAATATGACACGCTTGAAGTAGATCGGCAGAACGGTCGAGAGCTGATTTGGAACGCAGCAAATTTTGTACGCAAATGATAGCATTCCCGTTCAAAATAACTTTGGTGGCCATGTCCGACACTGTACGCGCATATTATTCAATTGACCTGGCCTTGGTCATGAATCTCGTTAGGTATATAAAATTCATGCAATATGCATATTAAAAGACTTCGGGTCTGCTTTCAACGATGGATGACGATCGTCAGACAACAAATCCCACGTTAAACCTTGTACAGAAAACGATGAAATCGTCCGTCGACCAATCCCACGTTAAACTTACAAAGACAATGATGGACTGACGCATGCCATCCTATTCCAACTGCTCCTTGTGAAGCTGGCTCTGTAGGACCTGTTCTTTTGTTCCTCTCTTATTGCTATATTTTGTCTGCCACTTGATGATTGTTCTTACATGGGCAATGCCTACGTGATACGCAACTTGATAGACACACGCCATGAGATAGGACGTAAGTAATAATTTGACATTTATTTTAGCATCCATTTATCATATTAGTCAACGTGCGAGTCTTTTCTTATTGACTAGCAAAGGTGAGCACCACCTGAACGGGTGAAGCTGACGAAAGAATGCATGGAAATCCTCGGCTTAGATTTAGACGGTGCTGTTTGGATATGTTCATTTTGTTTTCGTTTTTTTTTTCCCCGCATGGCCGACAGCCGGGAGGTAAACCCTGGGGGCGACACGTGCTAGCCACCACACACGTGCCACCGGTTAAGTCACCCTGCGGCGCCCGGATTCGAACACTCAACTTTTTGCGAGAGGAAGAGTGCCCGCACCAGCAGCGCCACCCAGGCGGGTGGTTTCATTTTGTTTTCGTTTATATATAACAAAATGGTTTAACTTGTTTCTAATTCAATTAAACGTTATTAATTAATAAAAAAACAGTGTTTGGTTATGCTTAATTAATATAGACGTAACCAAGTGGCCTCTAACTCCTAAGTGTTAAAGAATTTGATGCGGCAGATTCATTGCTCAAATTATAACATCTCCTACTTGTAGTAACTTAGGGGCCACACCTACCATCCTGTAGATAGAGTTTCATCCGAAACGCATGAACTAGGCAATTTAATGCATCTGTGTGGTTAGACAATCCAAAGAAGTTTGGAAAACCTATGTGATATATGTGTCGAGTTTGAGCTTGAAAAAGAAAGTTTTCCAAATTCAAGTTGATTTCCTAATTGGATTAGGTTTCCTAAAAAAAGATTTCCTATTTTAGATCCTGCTCTTGCACATATGTAAGAAGTAGATTCTCTTTGTGAAGAGTTTCCAAAAGGCTACTTCTTGTGAATTACATCTCAAAGCAATTCAATTATTAAAGCCAAATAAATCATGTAGTAAGATTTGTGAATTCGTTTGTGAGATTTTATTTAATTATGAGACTAAACATCGAGTGAGTTATTGGGTGTAATTTGGGGTTGGGAAACCCGAGAGTGTTTGAATGACTTAAGTGTGATTGTAATTTCCGTTGTATCGCTTGATCTATAGTGGAATTCTTTTCTGCTCTTCCCGTAGATGTATGTCACATCGACTGAATCATTTAAATGTGTTGTCTAATTTATTTTCTTATTCTGTCTATATAAATGTGCGATCGCTTGCTTCTGTAACAATTGATATTAGAGCTAGGCTTGACTGGGTTGAAGTGAGCCGATGGTGATTGAAGAAGGAAAACTAAAAATCGATACATTCGATGGGAATTATTTTGGTTTCTAGAAGATGCATATTGAGAATTATCTCTACCAAAGGAATTTGCACTTACCCTTAGTTAGGAAGAAACCAGAGTCGATAAATCAAGTTGAATGGTCTAGTGTCTAACACTATCACCTAAAGCCTCAAGTTTGAATAGATAATTTTAAGAAACGCAACAAAATATTGCAAAATTAAAAGCCTCAAGTTTGATATAAGCGTAATGGATATGAGCATTGAGTTTATATATGTAGGAACTGATTATATCAGTTAGTGCAATGCACTTCTATCAGACAAAAATGAATAAAAGTAGAGAGATACATAATGATAAACTCATAACTTTATAGTAGTTCGGCTTAGTGTAAGCATATGTCTACTTTCTCAAGTTAATAGTTTATTGGCTGGATTTCATAAGTAATCTTTTAGTAATTACAGTAGTATGTGCTGTGTATACTTAAACACTTCTTCCTGAAGTTGGTGTTGCATATACCTAAGTTGATTGATCTCACTATCTCACACTTAAGCACAAACTATTACACTGATGCACTTCTCAAGAGATTACAATTTCAATACATTGAAGACAATATAAGAATGTAAAGCTTTCTCTATTAGTGGATTGGTTGTCTCTCTTGATTACTCTATCTTGATCGACATTTGTTGATTGCCCTTTATACTCCTCAGCATCTATTCTACCAATTGGATAATCTTCTCGAGGATCAATCTTCAAGCTATTATTTAGATAATTGTTGAGCAAATCAATTTAGCCATTGAAGTTGACCAATCTAAGATTCTAGAGATTTGTTCGTCCATACAATCAAATCTTCTAGTTTCCAAAAATGGAGTATCTCAATCAATTAATATATCACGCGTGATTGATATTTTTGGCATATACAATTGTTGAGGTTGATAATCGATCAACTTCTTTGATTTGGAATCCAAGTTAGATCACTATATGTCATAATTGTTCTCATAAAAATAGACATAGAATATTTTTATCCAAATTTCTAGAGCATGTGATAAACTTGTTATATAAATAATTTATTCACTCTACTCATATTAGCAACTCTTGGTTATATGTGGTTTCCCAGTGATATCATCTTTTAGGTATATTGGGTTTCTCGGTTATATCCAACTACTCCTTAAGGGCAACTTTGAGTACATTAGAAATGCGGATCCTGTGGTCCTGTTCATCATGTTAACTTCAAGTCTTTTGACTTTCTTCTAGACTTGTTCGCACTTAGGTTCATCCAGTCTTCACAAATCTTTTTTTTATCCTTCGTACATATTATTTCCTTTTAGAGCGAGTATTACCTAATATATAAAACAACATTTGCAATTATCAAGCTCGTAAGGCATCATGGATTGTTTTGCCGGGTTCAAAATATCTTATTAAATTTTCTCTACAAATGGGAATTGCGGGATGGACAAGGGTTGGGTGTTATTTAGGTTAGCTCGTAACATTGCATTTAATGTTGTGAAGGAGAAGACCATTGTAGGTACAATGAAAGCCCTGTCAACAAGTACGAGAAGCCCTCTGCGATATAAGCTCTACTGAATGTGAGGTCGGTTTAACTTGATGATGAGCAACTGTGCGTCGATTGCTAATTATGTCAATGAATTTAATGTGGTCGTTGATTAATTGAGTTTAGTTGAGATTAACTTTGATGATGAGATACGTACTTTTATTCTATTATCCTTATTGCTTGATAGTTGGGATACTAATGTTTGTGTTGTTATTAATTCCTCTAGATCAACAAGGTTGACGTTTGATGGTTGTCGCGACCTAAATTTTCTCAGGCTAGTGGATTATTAAGACTAAGCTTAACTCGGGCCTTCCCAAGCCCTACCAATTCGCAACTTAAGATTTAAGTTCTTAACGTGCAAATATTTTCATGCTTAGAGTCGTCACTAATCTATTTGTGATATGTCGATTAGAAACCTAAATAAAACATAGGGAGATATATTTTATTCTTACAAATAAGAGATTCTAAGCTTGGGGACTTAGTTACGTTAGATCTAGTTTAACGCCCTTTCGGTACCTTTTCTTTTAAAAAATATTTATACATGCAGTCTGGATCCATTTTATTACCTAATTATTAACATGTGAAGTGTTCATGCGGGTGCGCAAACCACCAATATAACACCCAAGAAAGTAATAAATAAATTACAAAATTAGGAGAATGATGTACCTTAATGCAATGCAATCATATGCATTGTTAGTAGAAAATCATACAGATAATCCTAATATGATTTCTAATTAACAAAGCAAGGCACTCGAGGTGTTCTTTAGGGTTTGCACTTTATTAAAATGCAAACCAACCTATATGCAATAATATGCAAAAAATGACATGCGATTAATGCAACCTAGCATGCGAACTATATGTCATGCGACGACGTGACCTAATTCTAATGACGGACGTATTTTTCCAATGAAATTTGGAATTAAAAAAATGCCTAATTAACATGTAATCTATTCTAAAAATAATGATAATTTAATCTATCCTAAAGTGACTCATTTTTTAGATTTTCATGGAAATTCGGAATCTAAAAATAACCTAAATAAGCTATTAGGATTAGAATAACACCTAATTTAAACTAGGAAATAAATTATCCTATCTTCTAGATATATTTAGGGTTCCCTAAACATATAAAACTTCTAATTGAAATCGTAACTAACATATTTTTGGATTTTCTTTATTTAACAAAAAATCAAATGACACCATATCACAAAATATTATTGACATCCATTTAAATTTAGCAGCAATAGATTGACAAATCGTATCCCGGGCATGAGGATCGGATTGGCCAATTTTTTTTACGCAATCGCGAATCATATCTAGGGTGGGAGATTGGATTAACGATTTTCCATGCGGTCGCGAGTCATATTTCGGGCATGAAATCGGACTGTCAATCATATGCACGTTGTGAATTAGGAAATAATTCCTAATTTAAATCTACCTGAGGATTTCATGGATATGAATAATATTCGAAGATTCAAACAATATTGCAATTTCACAAATTAGGCAATAAAATATACAAAAATTGAATTAATGAAGATTCTTACCTAATTTACGGAGGACTTCCAAATTCGAGCTTGACTTCAGATCGGGATCGCGGAATGCAGAGTGGCTTGCGGTGTGACTTGGCCAAGCAACGGATATGTTGATTTGGTAGAGAATAGCAACGGCAAGATGGCTCTTTAAGGAGTGGCTATGATGAGGCTCAATAAACCAGGGTAAAAAAAAGTTGGGCATAGCAAGATGGACTTCAATATTCCTGGATTAAAAAAATATGATCAAAGAATCAAGTAATGAAGCTTTGACACACGTTGAACTGGACAAGCCTAGGATTTGTTAGGTATTGCTGGATTCGGATGAAAATCACCCGGAAATCTTGATCTTGCCAACTAGCAATTGCTAGGGGTCCAGGTTTGGCTGTGAGAGAAGCAGTGATGGGTGGTGGCTAGGCAATCAGCAGTGGGACGGCAGCGTCACCGAACAACAATGGCAGCAGTTCGAGCAGCGTAGATGACAGCGTCGGTGCGGATGCTAGACGGCACGGGCGCAAGGTGATATGGGCGTGAGGCAGTGCGGCGTTGGGGCAGGCGCGTGCGACCAATTCTCCCTTGTTTTCGCTCTGGCTCTCACCTTTTTTTTTTTCTCGTGTATGTCCCCCCTCCTCCTTTTATATACTTTTTTTTCATCAACAAATCTTTGGACGCGTGCATATTTTCTTTCCTCTTTCTTTTCAATCAAATATTCCTTTTGTTGACTAAATCTTGCTCTCAACTATTTATTCCCTCAAATAGTTGATCTCACAAATATCACAGGAATTATGCCGATTGCTTTTTTCTTATTTGCTATGTTCTATTGACCGACGAAATCTTGCTTGTTCCACAAATATCGAAAAAATAAAGCCTATGAAATCATGGACATCTTCAGAAAATCATGAAAGATATTTTTGCACATGTGCCTAACCAAAAATATATTGACCGAGAATGACCCACCAAAATTTGGGAAACTTTAACATGCACACAAATAGAAATGTAGGCTTTCCTACGAGATTTCTTGCACGCTATATATTCCACTCATGATCGCATCTCCCGATTCAGCAAACTTCCCAACGAATTTCAGCCATGAGAATTAATGGGCTATGTCAAATTTTCATCACTGCGAGCTTAATTTGATTAAGCGCAGAACCACTCACTCGAGTCCATCCGCCGACGGTCCAAATGCAACTATATGAGCCTATCACTAATAGTGCTCCTAAATTCTATATGCAATGCAATATTTTTTTAGGGACTAATCTTATTAGTCCTTAATTTTTTATGCAATAAATTCTTAATAGTTAGCCAAAATTTAGGTGTCAACAATGGTGTTTGCAATTTGATTCTGAGTGAGGACATCCTTAGAAAAGAATCTAGTAAACTTGTATCTGCTGCTTTGGTAGTTGAAAGTAGAGGAAGAGTTAGTGTTAGCGGGAGTGGTATAAACCTAAACAGACACAATTAGTCTAGGACCGGTGGTGCTATTTTTTGGAGTTGTGACAAGAGAGGGCATCTTAGAAAGGATTGCCATAAGTTGAAGAACGAGAATGATGAGAAAATTAGAGCTGAGTCTACTGATGATATTGCCATAATAGCTTACCATAATTTGGATAATGCTAATTATGTCTTGTTTATTATTGATGATTTGCTATTTGGCCGATAGATTATGGATTCTGGTTGTTCATTTTATACTACATCAAATAGGAACTAATTTTACTAGTTATCAATGTATGGATAGTAGTAAAGTGCATTTAGGGAACAACAATGAATGCGATGTTGTGGGTATTCGTGGCATTGAAATTAGAATACATGATGGCATAGTGAAGACATTGACTAGAGTGAGATATATTCCAGAGTTGAAGAAGACCTAATTTCTTTGAATGTTCTGGACACAACTGGTTTTGGTATTCTTCAGAATATGGAGTTCTAAAAATTGTTTGATGTGCTCTAGTGATAATGAGAGGAATTAAGCACAGTGGATTGTATGAGCTTCATTATGAGATAGTGAAGGATTTCGCCACAGAGACGTTAGATGCATCTGTTAGAGAGTCTAAATTGTGGCATATGTACTTATGGCACATTAGTGAGAGAAGACTAAAAGTTTCACATGAAAACAACCAGTTGTGTTTTTATATTGCTGACGATTTGAATGTATGCAAATGCTGTGGCTTAGATCAATGGATAAAAAAATGTAGTTCAGTATGACTGTCAGAGAAATCATAGAGATTATAGAGTTAATTCACTTGGATGTTCGCAGATTGTCACGGTTTTGTTAGAAGAAGAGTGCTAAATTTATGCTAATAATTGTGGATGATTACTCGAGGAAGACTTAAGTGTTTGTGCTGAGGAATAAGTTTGATGCTATTGTTAGGATCAGACAGTTAAGAGCTTTGATTAGAAAAGAAATTGGCAAAATGATCAAGCACGTGCTTATTGATGAAAAAATACTACAAAAAGTCCTAAACCTATTTCACTTTTGCAAATTCAATCATAAATTTATTTACGTTTTGCCAATTTTGATCGGAAATTTCTAACACGAACACTGGTCGTTCTACATAAGACAACCGGCTAGTGCTAACGTGAACAATTTTTAATGATATTTTAATAATATTTATTTATTTTTCTTCTTTTCTTTTCTGTTATTTTTTCATAAACCTCTGGTTGGTGAGGGCTACGACACCCTCGCCTTTTGGTCGATGAGGGTTGCGATGCCCTCGCCTGGTTTGGACAAGGGCCATGATTCCTCGCTTGTGGTCGGCGATGGTCAGCTGGCAACCTCGCTAAACAGAGGTTTAAAAAATAACAAAGGAAATAAAAATAAAATTTAATAATAGAACCTTACAAAAAATAAATAAAAATTAATAATAGAAAATCCAAAAATGTTTAAATATTATTACAAATTATTAATGTTAGCGTCAATCGTGCCAAGTAGGACGGCCAGCGTCTAATTCAGTGATTTTCGATCAAAATTGGCCGAATGGATTCAATTGACAAAACTTGAGAAGGTTTACGATTTAATTGACATAATTAAAAGGTTTAAGGCCGAATTGACAAAAATGGGAAAATTTCAAAAAAGGACCCCAAGTGGGGTCCTTTTCTCAAAAAAGGACCCAAAGTGAAAAAAGTGTCAAATAAGGGTCTAAAGTGCCCAATCAGTCCCAAATAGGGGCCCAAAGTGCCCAAAAAGTTTCAAATAAGGGCCTGGGTCGCCGGTCGGCCAAAATACCCGCCGGCCGGCGAGCACAGTACCGACCAATCTCTGTTTTTTTTTTTCCTTTTTCTGTTTTTTTTTCTTCTCTTCCCTCCGTCGGCCATAACCGGGGCCGGCGGAGGTCGCCGGCCTCAGGCGAGGCCGCCCTTGCCGGCGTCGGGCGAGGGCCGCCCTCACCTGGGCTGGGCGAGGTCGGCCTCGCCCGACGTCGGTGAGGTCGAGCCTCGCCAGCAACGGCGAGGTCGAGCCTCGCCCGACGCCGGCGAGGGCTCGGCCTCGCTGTTGCAGGCGAGGCCGGCCTCGCCCGACGCCGGCGAGGGCTCGACCTCGCCGACGTCGAGCGAGGCCGGTCTCGCCTGCAACGGCAAGGCCGGCCTCGCCTGCAACGGCGAGGCCGAGCCCTCGCCAGAACGGGCGAGGCTCGACCTCGCCGACGTCGGGCGAGGCCGAGCCCTCGCCAGAACGGGCGAGGCTCGACCTCGCCGGCGTCGGGCGAGGCCGGCCTCGCCGTTGCAGGCGAGGCCGAGCCCTCGCCGGCGTCGGGCGAGGCTCGACCTCGCCGTTGCTGGTGAGGCTCGACCTCGCCCAGCCCAGGTGAGGGTGGCCCTCGCCCGACGCCGGCGAGGGTGGCCTCGCCTGAGGCCGGCGACCTCCGCCGGCCCCGGCTATGGCCGGCGGAGGGAAGAGTAGAAAAAAAAACAGAAAAAGGAACAAAAAAAAAACAGAGATTGGTCGGTACTGTGCTCGCTGGAAAAGGTACTGTGCTTGCCGGCCGGCGGGTATTTTGGCCGGCCGGCGACCCAGGCCCTTATTTGAAACTTTTTGGGCACTTTGGGCCCCTATTTGGGACTGATTGGGCACTTTAGGCCCTTATTTGACACTTTTTTCACTTTGGGTCCTTTTTTGAAATTTTCCTTGACAAAAATGCACTATGTTTATGACTTTTTGAACAATTTACTGGCAAACTGATAGTAGTATAAAGTTTTGCTTTGAGTTGTTAAATGAATTTTACATGATAAAAGGCATAGTGAGATACCGCACTAGTGCCAATGAACCATAACATTTACAAAAGTTGATGAGCAGAACATTAGTAAAGACAGCTCATAAAATACTGTCTAGGGCTAGTATAATTAGGAAATTCCTAGTGGATGCGCTTAGTACAACAAGTTACCTGATTTAAAGATCTACATTGACTAAGATTGGATGTCAGACCCCCGAAGAAATGTGGTCAGGTAACGTTATTGATTATTCTATTCTTAGAATATTTGGTTGCCGGGATTATGTTTGAGTAGTGATGGTAGGCTTGATGATAGGGCAAAAAGGTGTACATTCCTAGGTTCTGCACAAGGTGAGTGGGCTATAGGTTGTGCTGCTCGAAATTAAATTCACCTGTTATCAACAAAGAAGTTACGTTTGATGAGTCTGTAATAGTTTTGGGTAAGAGTGTTATCGACAGTGTTCATATGGATCTGAATGGTTTTAAACTCGAGATGGAGTTGCAATAACTAGAAACTTCTGAGGTAGCAAATACTAGTGGGGTAATCAATATACATGAGACTTGTAGTGAGATGGAGCTCATAGAGCCAACGGTTGCCGTAACTACTGACTTTGACAATGTGTGTGTTCGATCTCTTGACAGATTTGGATGCTTTATCTGTGATATCCTCTAGGTGATATTGCTAGCCTCCAACACAAACGACTCCCTATTTCGTCTCTTTCTTCTTGTTTTCATACTAGATGAAGTCTCGGCTTACGGTGAAATCTTAAGTCGAATAATGCAGAGATATAAAATTCTGTCCATGAAAATTGATGTATTATTAATATGACATACCTGGAGTATATCGGTGGAACGTTCGGAATGCGGCAAACCTCATATTCAAATCATAGCATTCCCACTCAAGATAACTTCATGATTCTCGTCCTGTATATAACATTTGTTCGATATCCCTATTCCAAGACTTCTGGTCTGCTTTCAAGCATGGAGGGCCGATCTTCAGACAAAGATGTCCTGACGCACACCATTCTATCATATTCTATTCGATCCTCAGCCGACCAAATCAAAAACGATATACCGAAGCACACCATCCTATTCCAACTGCTCTTTAAGAAGCTGGTTTTCCACGATTTGCTCTTTGGTTTTATCAACTTTGTCTTCGTTTACAAGTACTAAAATGATTTGGCTTGTTTTTAGTTCCAACAAATTTTTATTAATCTATAAAAAAAACAACGCTTGGTTATGCGTAATTAATATAAACGCAACTAAACGGCCTCTAAGTCACAAGTGCTAGAGGAACTTGATACGCTATATTCACTATTCAAATTGCCACTAAAAATAAACTAAAAAAAATTCCACTAAAATTAGATTATTATGGGAATGGTGACCTTGACTTGGTAGACATTGGCCCTTCAAGCCATTTTCTTCATCATGATGAAATCTATAAGAATCCTCTCCTCTGGCCACTAGCAAGTGGGCAAAACTTGCAATCGAAGAATCGATTAAAAATAATTGCATTATTGACTTCTGCTGACTAATCATAGGACCAATCGAATGGTGAGGAATCATGAGATTGGACGATAAGTATTAATTTGACAATTTTTAAATAGCATCCATGTGTTATGATAGTCTATGCGTGAATCTTTTCTTATTGGCTAACAAGCGTGAGGACCGCCTGAACGAAGCTGAGGAAACAATGCTCGGAAATCCTAGGCTTAGATTAGTAAATTATTATTTTGTTTTCATTTGTCAATGAGAAAATAACTCGACTTGTTTTTAAACATTTTCTTAATTTAAACCGATATTGGGTTATGCGTAAAGAATATAAACGAAAACAAACGACCTATGATCACTAGCATTAAACGATCCAATGTGGCGGAATTTATAGTGTCTCGCACTCATATTATTAGAGAAATTGGGAATTAGAATGGGAGACGTAAATGTGCACCGATTTCGACAAAAAAAAAGTGGCCAAATATAATTTTTTTTTTCATCATCACATTTTCTTGTCATGAATCATGTGAGAATGCATGGGACACACATTTTGGGCCCCACAAAATGCACAATCAATCCAATTTTGTTTTTGCAATTGGAAACTTCTTATGTGCACGACCTATGCAACTATTAGGAGGTCAACATTGATGTCACAACGATTTATATTTTTTTTATCTATCATATTTCTAACTTCATTTTTCTTTCTGACTTTTACTCTATTTTTTGCGGAGCATGGAAGTTGAACCCCGCACTTATGAGACTAGCATCCCCATCTCCTAATTCCTTTACCAGCATGACCGCATGTCTATTGGCCATACCGACACTTCAAGTTAGCTATTTTATTCCCACTTTCTAGTTGAATTTTCAAAGAATCGAGACGTAGTGTCCTTGCAATTGCCTTACTAGTCTATATCCCATAAATCAAATGTTGTCAAATTAAATGATGAAATTTATATTCCCATCATCACATCAACTTGTAAAAAGAGTAGCTTATGAGTTTGATGCTACAAGAGCAACTCATTGGGTAACCCCTTATATTGGCTTGGTTAGTTAGGGGGTTCTCAATTCATCAACTTTGGCTCTCTCTAGAGAGGGGTAAGTGCAGATTCCTCCGATACAGATAATTCTCAATTTGCATATTTTGAAAATCAAAATCCTTCTCAGCAAATTGTGATTTTCACTTTTCCTCGTTTTGTAGAGAGCGATTTGCTTCAACTTGGCCAAGTATAGCTCTAATACCATATATCGTGGAAGTAAGTGACGTGGGAGCATCGGGTTTTATCGATCAACCCACAAGCTCAACTCATATTTCGTTGATTGAAACAACCCATGCAGTATTCATAAAAACAAAACCCAATTCATGCTACAATTTAATCATGTGGATCCAAGGATGAAGCTTGCCGAATATGTGACTTGGCTGTTGATTACAAGTTTGTTGCCGATTTCAAGACTCCCAATCGACAACCTATTGATTGGAAGCTATTTTGATCAATTTCTATCGCTGTTTGGTGACTTTCTACGGTGACTATTTGGCTTCCAAGGCCGGTGCACGAATTTAGAGAGTCTCTTCAGATTTCTTTTCACCTAATAATTAGTCACAAGCATTTAGGACTCTTTATCCGTAGCTTTTTACAAGTCTTTCATGTGATGTTGTTTTTAGGAATCTTAGTTAGGTGAATTCCCCAAGAGTCTGTTCGGTTTTCGAGAATTCGAAAAGTCTTTTATTTTATTTAGGACTCTTTATTGACTAGTTTGCTAAAACTCAAAACTACAAAGTAGTTCATTAGGGCCTTATTATGTAGACTGGAAATTTTGAGGGCCTAGTAGAAATTTTTATGGGGTCAATTTGCTAAAAGTCTTAGATAAGATCCTCTTGGGCTTAAACTTGATTTGCAAACTAGTCATTGGTGAAAAACGAATTTTGTAAAAATTTGAAGGTCTTTCGAGAAAAAACTCAAAACATGAAAACTGTCACACATGGAGAATACTAACTATCTGAAAATTTTTACGGCATTTTGATAACAGTCACTATTTTTCCCACAATTGTTTTGAATTCAAATTCAAACCGGGTCTAGATTGTCACAGAGGGTAGAATTGTCTTTTTCGTGAAAATCGATGGGGAACTAGGAAAAGTGTCTTCTTGACTTTTTATCCTTCTGACATAAGCTTTCTAATGACACAAGAATCACTTCATTTTGATATCATTAGGTTGATTAATCATACTCAAACATAATGGGTTCGAATTTAGTAACTAATGATTGATTAAGCTGTTCTCTTATGAGGCCCACTTCCTATTGCTTGATTGGTTGAGAAACAAGGCTCATGGGCCTGAATGCATGCTTTACTCATTGCTATGCATGTATTCGTTAGATGTATATTAGGTCCGGTGCATGTTTGGCAGGTAGCCCATTATAGTCACTTAGAACCCGACTTTAGGGGTTAATCAATATAAGTTGCCATTTTATGAATGCAAATGGTAGCCTGTTACCATTAACCATTAATCAAATAATGTTAGATGATTAAGTGAGTGGGTAAATCGAAATGCATGTAAAGCAAAGACCGATCCTGAGGCCTATATTGATTAGTGAATTGTTTGCATCATTACGTTTCTTTGGTTGTTCCTTTGTGCATTGTTTGTCATGAGTGTATCTTATGGATATAAGCACCGACACCCGAGAGGTGGTCCATGGAGGGGATAGTCCAAAATTATAAAAGACTAAGGCGATAGACTGATGTCCAATCCGGTCTCAATTTGTATTCACTTGACGGTGGCAATAGACCGATGTCCAATCCAATTTCAATTGCTATTCAATTCATTCGTTCCCGATCATGTCTCAGGTTTTTAATTTGTGTTGTAATAAAAACTCGACAAGTTACGGGTTTTACTTTCTCGCACTTGGAATTAGCTCGTCCTTCTAATACCTTGAGTGTTTACTTTGTGCAATACTTTTCAATACAATTGTTTGTTTCTTTTCTTTCTAGACTAAGATAGGATTGGTGTAGAATATTAAATGAAAACAAAAAAATAAAATGCATGATCACCTAATGGGCTAAGACTTTGACATGAATAATGGTAAAAAGAAATGCATGACAATTTATATAACAGTCATGTTAAGTTTAGTGGTACCGAAAGAGCGTTAATAAAAATATTAATGTAAGCTAGTCCCCGAACTCATGATCTCTGATTTTCGTAGAAACTGAAACGAAACTTCCGTGTTTCGGTTGGGTATTCTAGCCGACCCCCGACCTAGGCTAGTAGCGACTCCTAAAAAGATAAAATCAATCCGCTATCACACGAGATATGGATTTATGGAAAATCCACGTTCATGATGAATGAATCGTATGGATGACTAAAAGATCGACGCTTTGGTAAGCCGTCTTTTATGATGTGCCAAATGGACCATATGAATAACCAAAAGATTGACGCTTTAGTAAGCAGTCTTTTATGATATGCCATGCGGACGATATGGATGACTAAAAGATCGATACTTCGGTAAAGCTGTCTTTTATGATGTGCCATATGGACCGTTTCATGAATACTTACCTTTAAACTTGCTTTATCGAGTTTGGCCCTCGAGAGTTTGGTTGCGACACTAGTTCCTTGGCAGTCCAATTCCCAGTTCCAAGGGGGAACCAGATCGGCCAGATTAGATTGACTACATAAACCTTTTTATTTCTTCAAAAAAAATTAGTAAAATGTGAACTAAACCTTAAATTAACTTCATTGAAAAAATTAATAAAATGTGAACAAACCCTAAGTGAACTTTATTGATAAAAATTAGTCAAATATGAAGTAAACCCTACGTGATTGGTTCCATTGGACTGGACCAGAATCGTATTGGATAGTGCTATGGTCTAGTTCTTGATCCTAGGAACAACTGGTCCGGTCCCCGATTCGCGGTTTCATCTTGGAATTGGACCAAATTGGGAACCGATCATCCCTACTATTATGTGTCACTGAATGTTAAAGAACAAGCCAATCAAGGCACCCGTTTTCTTAAAATTCAAAAGTGAAGTGATTTCCCTCAATTGCTTTTACAATTAGGTGATTATAACTTTATTTGCTTTTGCAATGTTACACTTTTGTTACAGAATGTTCAATTTGAGTTATAACTACTTCACACCACTGCAATCTAAAGATTTGTTGGTTAAAAAGCTTGTCACCGCAACCCCACCATAATGTTAGTAGCCAAGTAGTCTCTCTACATCTATTAGGCAATAACTAGGCGATCTAACACAAGATGTTCAACGTGAAACTTATAATTTCGCGGAAGACAGGTGACTCCACCACTAGGCCAACCACCTTCGTGGTAACTGTGTTCGCGTACTGCAACTATAGATACACAATATCCTTCTCTCCCCCATTAGGTCACTTGTTAAGAGAGCATGATATAGTTTTCTCATAATATGCACTTTTTAAATTTTCGAAGTGCGTCAGTAATTTTTTCTTCTAGCGTTTTAAGAGCGATCGTTAATAAAATTTTTGAAATTAAATTAACATCTTTTGATTTCAACCGCATGCCTGGCAATACTGCATGTATCTAGACTCGTATTATGTATGGAGAAGCACAAAGCGACATGATCATCACAAGTATCTTGTCTTTTTTTTACCTTTATTCGGAAGGAATCGGAATTCACATGGCAGAGAGAGATCCCAACAAGTGGTCATGTGCGTGCAAACTCATGCCTATGTGGGTTTTACACACAAATTGGATTCAACTTATAATTAACGTTAGACATCGAGAAATAGTACCCCCAAAATGTCTGTAAGTAGAAGAGCCTCAAACCAATTCAGATGCAAGCCAACGAGAGAGAGAGAGAGAGAGAGAGAGAGAGAGAGAGATGGAAGTCAAGCAAGTACTGCACATGAATGGAGGAATGGGAGAAACAAGTTATGCTAACAACTCATTGCTTCCGGTACATCTCTCATTGTCCTACTGTGGGCTCAGAAAATCTTGGATTAAACTGCATTTAATGTTTGATTGTTACACGCTTTTGTGTACCATAACATGATTTCTTCATATTGTGGTAAACTAGGGTTCTTTCTCTTTTTCCAAGATTTGAAATTCTACATGCAAAATGACGCCAATTTACCATGCCCTTCGAGATAACGTGACTTGCCATTCAAGAATTGAAATTATGCCTAATTCGTAGATAGACTTTTCAATCAACATAACCAGAGGGTATATGAAAGTACTAGATCTCGCAAAATCATTGCAATATTGGACAAACCCATTCCCATGATGTTCTAATTTGAATTGACAAAGAAATTGCACGGAATCTGCAATATTATTTCGTTTTATTTGGACTGCCCTCAAATATATCTTCGGATAAATTCGCTAGTTTTGGGATTTATTTCTTTGTACATGAAAAGCTAAAGACACGAAGTTTTTTCTTTATATTGAGTCAATGCTCTTCTTGTTGTAGAGAAAGGTGATATCGATGACGAAGCCCATAACAGAGGCAGCGGTCACAGCTCTCTTCTCCACTGCTGCCGCCACCTTCCCAGCTAGCCTTGCCATCGCTGACTTGGGCTGTTCCACCGGCCCCAACGCTCTTTTCGCCACGTCCGAGATCATCAGCATCGCAATTGATGTCTGCAATGCGATGAAGCACAAACTGCCGGAGTTCCAAGTGTTCTTGAATGATCTCGCAGGGAACGACTTCAACACCCTCTTCAGCAGCTTCTTGCCGAGATTCCATGGGAAGCTGAACGAGCAAATGATGAGCAACTACGGTGGGTCAGCATCATTTTTGTGCTTCTTCAATGGCGTTCCTGGTTCGTTCTATGGAAGATTGTTCGCTCGAGAGAGCCTGCACTTGATTCATTCTTCGTACAGCCTCATGTGGCTCTCTCAGGTAATTTTTTGTCCCATAATTTCATTTGTCAACCTGATGCGAAACATATGACCAGAAATACTATTTTTATCATCGTATTATTATTGTTTTCTGGAAACTCTTGTCTGACCCTTTTTTTAGGGTAAAGTCGAGTATGCAAGGAAGTCAGTCTCAGGGTTCTAGGAAATTTCTCTGTTTTTTTATTACGAAGAAACTGGGCAATTACTTGGAAATCAAACTCTCTCTCTCTCTCTCTCTCTCTCTCTCTCTCTCTCTCTCTCTCTCTCTCTCTCTCCTCGTCAGGTCCCAAGAGGACTAGAGGGAAACAAAGGCAACATATACATGGCAAGATCGAGCCCTCCGAAGGTGCTTAGGGCATACTACGAGCAATTCCAGAGGGACTTCTCGACGTTCTTGGAGTGCCGTGGGCAAGAGTTGGTGGTGGGAGGGCGTATGGTTTTGACCCTCCTAGGTCGAAGAAGCGACAATCCTTCAAGCAAAGAGTGTTGCTACATTTGGGAGCTCTTAGCAATTGCTCTCAATCATATGGTCTCCGAGGTAACAAATAAATATCAAAAGAGCACTTGAATTGTCGCGGAGACATTAAGATAAAATTTAGGTTAGCTTTGTTAGTCTTTCGTGAAATATTTTTGACACATAAAAAATTGTCGCATCGTACCGTGGACCCGTTAAGTTTTGCTAGTCCTGTGGGAATGGTTTTTGTTTTTGCACTCTCAGAGATCAACTATAATCACTGAGTATGTTAGATGACGTCAAAAAAATTTTCTTGCGAACTTTTAGTTAAGCTTGCACATGAATTCTCTGATCGAAAGCAATAGTCAATCCGGAAATCTTCCATGATTAATCCCATTTCTCTTCCTTAGGAATTTATTCGTGAGAATCAGAGGGAAATTATCAAAAAAGACCTAATTCTATTGCACTTACGTCAATTTAGTTCTAAACTTTTCAATTTGGCTAATTTAGTCTTAAACCTTTTGATGATGTCAATTTGGTCATAAACCTTTCAATTGTACCAATTCAGTCCTACACCATTTTGCAAATTTACCAATTTAGTCCTAAACTTTTTGAGAATTTGTCAATTTAATCATTCCGCCTAATTTTGGCCGGTATCGCTGACGTGGCGATCTAGTAAATGCTAGCTATCTTACGTGGCACAGCTGGCGCTAGCATGGATGGGATTGACTTGATAATTTTTGCAAATTTTTAATTTTCTAAATTGTTTCTCCATTTTTCCCTTTTCTTTCTTTCTTTTTCTTTTTTTTTCTTTTTCCCTCCATTGACCATCGCGGGGCCTTGGCCATGGTCAACAAAGTTTTCCGGCCTCAAGTGATGGCCACCCTTGCCAGCGGAGGGAAAAAGGAAAATATAAGGAAAAAGGAAAAAAAGGAAGAAAAAATTCAGAAAATTAAAAAATTACAAAAATTGTCCACGTCAAGACGGTTGCCGCTGACTAGACCGGTACGTAAGTGATTTTCGGCCAAAATTATCTGGAAGGATGGTAAATCTTCAAAATGTTTATGATTAAATCGGCATAATTGAAAGGTCTATGAGTAAGTTGGCAAATCGTCAAAAGTTTTAAGACTAAATTGATTAAATTAAAAAGTTTAAAACTGAATTGACACAAGTATAATAGATTTATGAATTTTTTGATAATTTTCTTGCAAAATCATAGTACAAGAGATAAAACTCTTGGGTGCTTCGAGCGCACCCTTGTTCCCTCTTAGGCTAGTGTAGACTTGATTAAACTGGAATCGACATTTACAGGATATGAAACAACACACATTATCAGTATGCAATAATTACATACCCTATTACATACACAAGTAACGATGATTTTTTTAAAGATATTATAGTAACAACTAATGCTATTGCAATTGTTACTTATTTTCGGTTGCAAAATCTAAACTTCTGCATCTACACTGATTCAGGGACTCGTAGAAGAACAAAAACTAGACTCCTTCAACATCCCACAGTACACGCCCTCACCAAAAGAAGTACGATGGGAAGTCCAAAAGCAAGGCTCATTCTCAATTGATTGCTTGGAGGTGTCCGAAGTGAATTGGAGTGTACTTGACACCAATTCTGACTCTGACGTTGTCTCGGAGGATGGGGGATACAATTTGGCCAAGTTCATGAGAGCCGTGACTGAGCCCTTGCTCGTTGATCACTTTGGCTAAGAGATCATTGATGAGGTCTTTAAGAAGTACGAGGCTCTACTTGTCGATCGCATGTCCAAGGAAAAGAATGCGTTCGTCAATGTCATCATTTCGCTAAAGAAAATCACCTAGATAAATTGCAATAAAATTCACGAATAAGTACTTTACGGATATACGTACTTTATAGTGAAGTCGAAATATGAATGTCACAAGTGCGTTTAGAATTGTTTGAAGGAGGCGTGGCTGGTTTACTTGTATTACTTCTCATGTCTTGTCTTGAGTAAAAAACAAGAGACTTGCAAGTTGAAGGGCTTGACATTTCGCATTTTGTTGGATTTTTCTTTCATACATCCACCATAATGCATTAGCTTAATCGAGCGTGTTAAAATATCCCACGTCAATTGATAGTAGAATTTATATGCTCTCTCTATAAATATGTGATCTTCCTCCTATTAGTTTAAACTTTTAGGTTGACTTTTTAACATGTATCATAGCCATGTTTTGCCTCCTTTGCTTGTGTGTCCACTCCTGTTATTCAAATTTTACGTGCACTCCTAATTCGTCCTACACGTGAGACTTGGTATTGATAATGTCGCACATCACTTAACATTGGAGTTTAGATGCTCTTTATATATATCCTAAGGTGCGCCGGGTGCACACCTCTCATTTTGTGTATTTTTTCTTTTTCATTAACTATAAATATCCCTCTCATGACGTTGATCCTCAACAATGTTCATCTTGCCCAATGATGACATTAGCGGCCACGTTAGTATGTTCATTTGTCGTGTAGCTTGTACAATAACCATGCCAGCCTTTTGTCGCGACGACAGGCTCCTGTGCAGCAACAGCCTAGTACCATGTGGCTTGCACAACAATTACTATAGCCTCCTGTCGTGATGCCGGCCTCTTGTCGAGACGATAGCCTTCTGTTGCGTAGTTTGCATAGTAGCCACGACAATACACAACCCATGTAAGAAGCCATGTCAACATCAGAATTTTCCCTTGAATTTCCATCTCTCGTGATGTTGCATCTAACTAGGAGATTCGCCATATTTCCTCTAGATTATGCAAATCCTTGACTGACATGCAATCTTAGATAGTCATATAATAAAACATATAAATAGACTCATAGACTCTTAATTATGATACATTTAAATATAAAATATATATATATACAATTTCCTCTTCTACATTATTCTTGTCTTAGTATTAGAGCTAGACAATCTTGAGGTGCACCAAGTGCACCTGAGTGCACACCCTAAGCACACTTCTTATCTTGTGTCTTTTGTTTTTCAATACCTATTAATGTCCCTCTATCAACGTTGATTCTCAACATTGTTAGTCTCGTCTAATGGTGACGTTAGTGGCCATGGCAACTTATTCTGTTGTCGCATTGCTTGTGTAGCGGCCACAATAGCCTACATCAATTAATTTAAGCTTTTGGATTGGATTTTCTAATAAAATGAATTTAGTGTTTTCTTGATTTATATATGCCAGGAAATAAGACAAGAAAGCTCGATGAAAGTATGATTGCCATCCTACGAAATCTGCATGAGTAAACACGAATAAATCAAAACCAAAATTAGAAACTCAACAAAAAGAGTTTCACAATAATGTTAACGAAACATATGAAAGGTTTTAACTCCAACAGATAGTGGTTCTACTGGAGAATAATTTTGAAAAAGAAAACTATTTTTTTTTTGGTATCGAAAGAAGCAAAGCCCAGAAATTACAATATAACTCGTCTAACGAAACTTGAACCAACCTGATCTCCTATCAATAGAGGAATCAACCCTCTTGGTGGCCTATCTAGCACTAAGGTGTCATTTGCATCATAAGAATGAAAGACCCAATTTGCTAACCAATCAGCACATGAGTTGCCTTCCCTAAAATTATGTAGCATTTTGACATTCTGGAAACACCTTAAAAGTTTCTGAATATGAGGAATGAGCATGTCGCCAAAGTGGAGAGCAGGAGATGATCTGTGAAGTAGTGAAATGACGACTTGCGAGTCTACTTCCACAATAAGTTTAGCTATGCCCAAAGAAATTGCCATTCTAAGACCCAAAAGGATACCCATAGTTCTGCTTTGAGCGAAGAGCACACTCCCGTAGTTTGAACAAATCCAGCAAGCCAGTTGCCTGATTCATTGTGCAGAAGCCCGCCCACCTACTGAGGTAGGTCCGGAGTTGCCTTTAGAGGCCCTTTCGGAATTGAGCTTGACCCAACCAGTCAGAGGGGCAGTCCAATCCACAAGCTTATCTCTTTTCTCCTTATGAGGAGACAATATGTGTTTTGCCAGTTGAGCCGAAGCAATATCTTTAACATGGCCTACAATTACGCACAAGGGTTCGCTAGTAAGACAAAAATCCTTCTCAAATATTCTTCTATTGCTCCAGTTCTAGAAATACCAACAAGCAACAACAAAAATAAGTGACCAATTATTTCGAACCCTAGTTGATGAACCAGATAAGTTTAACATTAACCATGGGAGTAGATCTTGGGTGAATAACTCACCTTGTAAACTAGAAGGTAGAATCTTTTGCGAAACTACCTTTGCATACTTGCAATCTCTAAGAACATGTATAATTGTCTTCGGAGAGTGCAAGCACATCACACAGCAAGAGTTTGCTGTGAGACTACGTCGAAATCTTTCATCATTAGTGAGTAGGCACTGATGAGAAACCAACCATAAGAAACTTTTGATTCTTTGTGGCCCATCCCATTTCCATACTAAACTCCAGCGTCGATTAGTTGGCATTTGAGGTATTGGTGCAACTAATTCATAAGTTTCTTTAACTGTGAAGGAACCATTGCTATCACTGCCCCAGATAAGCAAAAGGTGGAAGCCTTGAATGTATACGCATCAAGATTGATTGCAGTAGAATGTCTTTTAGAATTGCAAGGTTCCATTAATTGTTGCAAACGAAATCACGAACAGTGCAGTCTAGGTTCTAAGCTACAGCAGACGAAAAAATCCAATGGGTCAGTGGGCCAACCTCATCAACCCAGTTATCCTTCCAGAATTTAACCGATCTCCCATTAACAACTACCCATCTCATACCCTCTACGACATCACTCCAGACACTGCTAAGAGCCTTCCAAAATAAAGAATATGTAGTACAAGAGGCTATAGTAGATGGTACCAATTCAATACAATTGTATTTATCTCGAATATATGAAACCCATAGCGATGTTGGTTTCGAAACTAAGAACCAAGACAATTTCATAAGGTAAGCTTTGTTACTATCTCTCATATTACGAAATCCTAGCCCTCCACAGTTTTTCGGATGGCAAAGCTTCTCCCACCTAAGCAAGTACATTTTCTTTTTACCTTTAACATATCCCCAAATGAAGTTTCAATACACTCTCTCTATTGCTTCGCATGTAATTACAGGTAGCTTCGCTGCTTGCATCGCATAAGATGGCATAGTCATAGCAACAGACTAAACTGGGGTGATTCTACCAGTAAGAGATAAATTTTTAGCTTTCCACCCGCTTAACTTACCATGCACTTTGTCAACAATAGGTTGGTAAGTTCTACGGGTAACTCTTTCATGAAGCAAAAGTACCCCTAAATATTTGCCAAGATTGGTAGTAAGGGGAAAGCCTCCCATGGTGCTGATAAGTGTCATTTCATGTCGAGGGACGTTCTTCGAACAAAAGAGCTTGGACTTAGTAGTACTAACCTTTTGACACAAAGCATCGCAGAAAGAATCCAAGCACTGTTTGATAACCAGCATTTGTTGAGGAGAGGCTTCCGCAAAAAGGAGATCGTCCGCAAACATTAAGTGCGAGATTACAGGGCTTCCTGGATGGGTACGAAACGGCTTCCATTCTCCCTTCTTAACCAACTCCATGATTAAATGAGAAAGTCGTTCCATACAAAGGATAAATAAGAAAGGCGAAAGTGGGTCCCCTTGTCTTAGGCCCCTGGTAGGCTTAAACACTTCAGTTGGTTCCCCACTCCAAAGCAGTTGCCTATTGCTAGTTGTAACACACTGCATAATAAGATGCAACAATGATTCAAGGATACCAGCCAACTGAAGAGTCTCGCGAATGAAATCCCAATTTAGTTGATCATACACCTTCTATAAAACTATCTTAACTAGCATGTAACCCTTCTTTCCCCTCCTCTTGCGCATTGAATGAATGATTTCCTGAGCAATGATAATGTTATCTTGAATGTAGCGACCTGGAACAAAGCTCACTTGATTGGGTGAAGTCAGAAGTGGCATTACTTCCTTCAATCATTGACAATAATCTTAGTGATTATTTTGTAAGAAACATTGCAGAGGCTGATGGGTCGGAAATGAACCAATCTATCGGGATTATCAACTTTAGGGATCAAGGTGATAAGTGTCTAGTTGACGGCATCGAGGTTTCCATCCCGGAGCCATAGTTTCTCAATTTCAAGATTTACCAAGTTGCTTACTGTTGCCCATTGGTTCTGATAAAAAATTGCCTGAAATCCATATGGTCCTAGTGCTTTAAACGGTCCCATTCCAAACAATGCATTCTGAATTTCCTCTCTACTAAGATGTTTTGAAAGCCTCTAAATCTCACCTTGGGAAACACGGTCGAATTGATCAAGCCAAGTCACCATGGAAGTGCGTGAACATTCTTCTGTGCATAGCTTCTGAAAATAGGAGATAGCCGAGTTCTTCAATTGAGTGGGATTGTCAATCCAACTTCTATCCTCGCTCTTTAGGGATAAGATGCCATTCTTTCTTCGTCGAACGATTGTTGTGGTATGAAAGAAACGAGTGTTCCTATCCCCAAAAGTGATAAATTTATGCCTGGCCTTTTGAAACCAAAAAAATTTCTTCTTGCAGTAAAGTTTCCATATACTCATGTTTTAGCTTCTACTCAACTTCCTCAAGAAAAGGATTGTGTCCCTGTTCCAATTTTCTTTGGATACCTGCAATTCTAGCAAGGAGCTATCGTTTGCGTCCAAAGATATGTCGGATTGTATTCCTATTCCATTCTTGTATGCATCCCTTGAACTATCCCAATTGGGCTTGAAGTGTAGTGTCAACACTCCAATTTTCTTTAACAAAGTCAGAGAATTCAGGGTGAGTTATCCAGGTAGCTTCGAAATGGAAAGGTTGATTAGCGCGTTTATGAGTAGTGACGCCGCTAAGGTTGATAAGAAGTGGATGGTGGTCAGATGTAACTCGCAGTAGGACCTTGACAAAAGCATTAGGAAACATCAATCGCCAATCTGCGTTGCACAACGTTCTATCCAACATCTTGAAAAAGCTAGCAAGTCCTGACCACTTCGGACTTCTCCAGGTGTATTTGTAACTGGTGAAACCGAGGTCAAGAAGTTGACAGGAGTCCATCCAATTTCTGAATTTGTCACATTTGACCAACGAAACAAGAGCTCCACCAATTTTCTCATGACCATAAGCAATTTCATTAAAGTCGCCCGCGATGAGCCAGGACATGGTCATTGAGATAGCTAGGTTAGCAATAGTAGACCACATTTCTTTTTCTTGCTCTCTGCAGGGTTAGCATAAATAGCGGTGCAACAACATGAAACCCGATTCACCAGCAGCTCGACGTGGATGAATTGGGCATTAGAGCAAAGCTAATCTACTCAAATTGAGTCATCCTTCCATAGAAACCATTTATCTCCAGAGAAACCTTGTGCATCTTCTGTAACTGAATGCCTAAATCCCAGTTTTGCAATAACTGTGGAAACCTTATCACCGCTGATTCTAGGTTCTAGCACTACAAGAATATCGGGCACCTGTAGTTTAATAATATCCCTCATGGCTATGAGAAATTTCTTACTACCAGCTCCTTGACAGTTCCAAACTATAATATTCATCATAGGAAAAGATTTTGGAGAGGCAAATTACATAGAAAGGCAAAGTTAATTCATGATCTCATCAAAGGTATCAGATACCAATGAGATAGCCAAAGTTCCCGAATCATCTTCCATGTCCTGACTGCTACTGTTCAATATGGGATTGGGGGGCTTGGGTTGCATATTAACCTTAGTGCTCCAATTTCCAGAATGTGAACCGACCCCTTTAATGCTCACTAACATATCCATTTCACATCCCACCGATGATGCAGGGTTGTGGACGACTACTAAGTTATCATCCATAGCGGTGGGTGGCTCGTCTGGCCACGACGAGGCTCCACGGGCTTGTCGCGGCGATGCTCGCTGAAGAGTGGTTCAGTGTGGCAAACTCACAGTGAGATAACAAGGCAGGAACTAGCGGGTCAGCCTGCGACTCTTTGAAGAACTCAAACAACTTGGAAGACGGGAAGATGTATGCTTGTGGTCAGTTTCAGAGAACAAGACCCAATGCATTCTCTTTTTATTATTCCACCCACACGTTGGAATTCTCTATTCACCAATCAAGCTCTCTCTTTTACTTTGACCATGCAACCCACCGCTTTGGCTCACGATTTGCTCTTACACCTCTTGGCTGGATGCCTTTTCTTTGACCACCTAGTGACTCTTAACGTAAGCTGGATTGGACCTCCTGGGAGTGGCTCAAAACGGTGAAGCTTTGAGAGGCCCATTGGACTGAATTGCAGTGGCAAGGAGGCTGGCGTTGCTCCGAGTCTGCCGCGATAGGCTGCTGCGTTTATGATTGAAGCTTGCTGGTCGCAACAAGAACACTCAGAGAAACTTGTCATTCGTGGACTGGAATGCCGGTTGCTCGTAGTGCCAGGGTTGGACGAGGTGGGGGTGAAGGGTCAAACTTGCCGGAAATTCGTCTGGCCTTTGCGATTGGAGCTGCTTGATTCGTCGGGGATCACTGCCGAAGGATTTTGTTGTGCAACACAGCCCGACGTTGCTAGGTGTTGGAATTGCAGGAACAATGTGGGGGACAACGGCAACCTTGTCGACTTGTGTAAATATGCAAAAAGAAAAGAAATTCTGCCTCTCCAGTCGTCCCTCCCTCACGTGCTCTTTCTAAAAACTCTGATCTTGAAAATTATGAGAGCCCCCTCATTGAAAGGTATAACATGTATTTATAGTATGACCTAGGTTTATCTTGCTATTGCGGACTTAATTTAGGCCCCTTTTCCAATGTGATGGGCTCTAATACCCTAAAGTCAACTTGCAATTAAACTTTAATAGGCTGAATTATGATCAAATTAAGTTCAATTGAGCCCGTCATGCCTTGTAATTTTATGCCCTTATCCCTTGAGTGAGCCAAGTTTTGTTCGATACCCAAGCTCGATTTACGTGATGGATTTTCAACTTTCTCGCCACCGTCGGTCCGATGTGGAATGCAACTAACCTATATGAACTTAAACTATATGATATGCACGTTTAATATTTTTGTTTATGGGTTAAAATTTAATCCCTAATTTTCTGTGCAAATTATTATTAAATGGTCGGTCGAAATTTAGGTGTCAACACCATTCTAGTTATGGCCACCATTCACCGGGGCTTCGATCGTCGGCTTCGGTTGTCATTAGGTCACCAACTTCCTTGACATTCCAACACTAGGCAGGCATCAACTCTCGACTTAGTGGAGACCTGTGTTTTTAGTAACAGTAGCCCGAGTCTAGTCACTGCGACCACCCCTTTGTGAGGAGGCATCCCTTCTCTCGAAGTTACATGGCAATTTTGCTGAGTTCCTTAAAGATAGTTGTTTCGCGCTCCTAGGTATTCTCTTCAATGGAGGAATGGGAGAAACAAGTTATGCTGACAACTCATTGCTTCATATACATCTCTCATTGTTGTATTGTGGGCACGTAAAGTCTTGGATTATACTGCATTTAAACATCGATTATTACACACTCATCGTTATTATGTACGACAATATGATATATACAGTCTGTATCTAACTAGGGTTCTTTTGTTCACCAAGATTTTAATTTCTATATGCAAAAGATGCCATTTTAGCATGCTCTTTGAGACCGTGTAACTTATCAATCAAAAATTCAAAGTATGATCCTAAAAATGCTAAATCTTGCAAGATAATTGCAACATCGGACAAATCTATTCCCATGATGTTCTAATTTGTATTATCATAGAAAATACAAGGCATCCATGATATTCAATCGTTATTTATGAACTGTCCGCGCATTCAATCTAGAATATATCATTGGATAAGTTTGCGAGTATAAACAATACATGACAAATGATATCTATTTCTTTGTAAATGAAAAAACTAAAGACATGAGGCTTTTCTCTTTATTAAGTCAATGCTTCCTTTTCCTTTTTGTAGAGAAAGGTGATATTGATGACGATGCCCATAATGGAGGCAGCCATCACAGCTCTCTTCTCCACCGCCGCGGCCACCTTCCCAGCAAGGCTTGCCATCGCGAACTTGGGGTGTTCCTCTGGCCCCAACACTCTCTTAGCTGTGTCCGAGATCATCAGCATCATGATGGATCTTTGCAAGGCGACGAAGCATGAGCTGCCGGAGTTCCAAGTGTCCTTGAATGATCTCCCAGGGAACGACTTCAACACCATCTTCAGCAGCTTCTTGCAGAGATTCCAAGAGAAGCTGAGTGAGCAAATGAAGAGCAAGAACGGAGAGTGGGCAACGTTGCCTTGCTTCTTCAGTGGCGTTCCTAGTTCGTTCTATGGGAGATTGTTCCCTCGGGAGAGCCTGCACTTGATTCATTCTTCATACAGCCTCACGTGGTTTTCTGAGGTAAATTTTTGAACCAAAGCATCACTTGTTAACTTGATGGAAAACAAACTCATTATCTCTCTCCTTTTGTTTTTCTTGTCAGGTGCCACAAGGACTAGAGGGAAACAAAGGCAATATATACATGGCGAGGTTGAGCCCTCCGAGGGTGCTTAGGGCATACTACGAGCAATCCCAGAGGGACTTCTCAACGTTCTTGGAGTGTCGTGGGCAAGAGTTGGCGGTGGGAGGTTGTATGGTTTTGACCCTCCTAGGCCGTAGAAGCGACGATCCTTCAAGCAAAGAGAGTTGTTACAATTGGGAGCTCTTGGCTATTGCTCTCAATCAGATGGTCTCCGAGGTAACAAAACAAACATAATCATAAAAATATTTGAATAGTCATGTAAACGATAGTACAATATTGAGGTTAACCTCCCAATGATTTTGTAATGACTTGGTCCAACAAGGGTAGGGAGTGGTCACCGGGGCCAAAGAGCCTGAACAAGAAGTGGCTCTTAGCAGGCTTCTAGTATGGTGAAGGCGGTATGAATAAACCGAACTATCCACCGAACAAGGGGAGAGCTATTTTGAGATATATATGTAAAAACTGAAATTAACTCATGAAGACGCATTTTGACATAATGGCAAGCTTTACTTTAGAACTCCAAAGTTAAGTGAGCCTAGGCAAAAGTACTACCAGAATGGGTGACCTCCTGATAAAGTACCTACCTGTACGCCAAAGGACAAAACCGTGAGGCTCGGTATTAGACAGGTTAACGCGGACAATATTTCAAGTGAGTTAATTCAGGAATGTCATAATATGATAACAGAGCAGGACCCCCTTTAGTAGGTGTATGGTTCGGGGATGAACCAAGCGAAAACTGATGGACCTGTAACGACCTGATCAGACAAGGGTGAGAAGTGGTCGCCAAGACCAGAGGGCCTAAATAAGGAGCGACTCCTAGCAAGCTTCTAGGATGACGAAAGGGGCATAAATGAACCAAACCGTGCAGCGAATAGGAGGAGAGTAATTTTGAGATATAAATGTAAAAACTAGAATTAAATCATGAAGACGCCTTTTGACTTAAAGGTAAGCTTTGCTTTAGAAATCCAAAGTTAAGCAAGCCCAGGTTAGAGTACTATTAGGATGGGTGATCTACTGGAAAAGTGTCTACCTGTACTCTAAAGGACAAAACCGTGGAGCTCGGTATGAAACGAGCTAAAGCGGACAATACCTCGAGTAAGTTGATCCAGGGGTATCACAGATTTTGTTAGTCCTCTAGGGATAATATTTGTTTTGGCACTCCGAGATAAATCCTAACCATCAATTGGACAACAAAAAAGAATGAATTTAATTATTACAACCAATGACAATTCATGATCCTAAAGTAGCTAAAAAAATTGTTAGATGACCTCAGATTTTCTTGTCGACCTCTAGCTACATTCTTCCCACGAATTCTTTGAACAAAACCAATACTGCAATTTGGATAACCAACACAATTGATCCAATTTCTCTTTCTTAGGAATGTATTCGAGAAAATTATAGTATAAGTGATAAAATGATTAGGTGTTACGAGTGCACACACATTTCCTCTTAGACATAGTGTAGATCCAATTTAAAGAGAAAAATACCAAAAAAGTCATGAACCTATTGCATTGGTGTTAATTCAATCCTAAACCTTTCATTAGACCAATATATTCCTAATCCTTTTGAATTTGTGCCAATTGAGTCAATCCGACCAATTTTGGCTAGAAATCATTGAAGTGGATGCCAGTCGTCTTACGTGGCGCGATGAAAATTTTAATTAAAATTGGCACAAATGCTTGTGGTGTTTATAAGTAGTATGTAATAGTTACTTACCCAATCACATAAACAAGTGACTATGACTTTTGTAATGATATTATACCATTAACTTACGATTTTGCAGTTGTTTCCCATTTCCAATGGCAGAATCTAAAATTATCCGCTTGTTGTTGATACAGGGACTCATAGAAGAAGAGAAACTAGATTCCTTCAACATCCCTTAGTACACGCCCTCACCAAAAGAAGTAGGATGGGAGGTCCAAAAGCAAGGGTCATTCTCAATCGATTGCTTGGAGGTATCCGAATTGGAGTGCATGTGACACCAATATCGACCCTAATGTTGTCTCGGAGGATAAGGGATATGATATAGCCAGGTGCAAGAGGGCTATGGCCGAGCCTTGCTCGTAGATCACCTTGGTCAAGAGATCATCAAAGAGATTTTCAAGAGGTATAGGGCTCAACTCGCCAATCACATGTCCAAGGAAAAGATCGCATTTGTGAATGTGGTCATTTTGCTGAAGAAGATTGCCTAGATAAATCGCAAAAAATTCATGAATAAATACATTACATATATATAAGTATATAGTGAAATTGAAATATGTATGTCACAAGTGTGCTTATCTTAGTTTGATGAAGGTGTGGCTTTCTCACTTGTGTTACTTCTTATGTCTTATCTTGTGTCGGGAAAATGCAAGACTTGACGTTTGGGATTTTTTTGGGGGAAGAATGGCATTAGTGCCAAAACTTATATACGGAAGCCACTTTGGTGCCAAAACTTCCATTTGGATCATTTAGGTGTCAAAAGTTTACGCCGGCGATCACTTAAGTGCCAACGACGAGAAATTCTGATCAAATTTAATACATAGCTTTTATATTTAAATTTTAATGACACATGGCATTTTCAAGTGTATAATTCAATTTTGTAAATATTTTTTTCTTTTCTTTTTTCCTTTCTTTTCTTTTTTTTCCTTTCCTTTTCTTTTCTTTTTTCTTATTTTTGGTGGCTTGCATCCGGTCACCAGCCATGCCCGGCTTCGCTGGGCGTCGCCTTCCTTCGGGCGAGACCACCGTGGCCTCGGTGAGGGCCGTCGCCTGGGCAAGGCGAGCCCCGGTGAGGGCTCGCCTCACCAGATCCGGTGAGGCCGGCCCTCGCCGAGGTCATGGTTGCCTCGCCAGGCGTTGCCTTCCTCTGGGCGAGGCCCGGCGAGGGCTGGCCTCGCCGGATCCGGCGAGGCTAGCCCTCGTCGAGGCCACGACTACCTCATTGGGCGTCGCCTTCCTCCGGGCGAGGCTCGGCGAGGGCTTGCCTCGCCAGATTCGGTGAGGTCGGCCCTCGCCGCGGCCTCACCCGAAGGAAAGCGACGCCCGGCGAAGCCGGCCATGGCCGGTGGGTGGTGGCCGGTGCTCGAACGCCGGGCATCGAAAATGAGAAGAAAGAAAAGAAAATAAAGGAAAAAAGAAAGAAAAGAAAAAATAAAAGAAAAGAAATGCCATGTTAGCCTCTGGCGAGTCACATTAGCTTGAAAAATTAATAAAAAAATGCCACGTCGGATTTTTGGCGAAGTGGCATTTAAGTGATCGTTTTTCACAACTTTTGACACTTAAGTGATTCAAATGAAAGTTTTGGCATCAAAGTGATCTCTGTACACAAGTTTTGGCACCAATGGTGTCTTCTCCCGGATTTTTTTAAGGATTTTTCTTTGGCATATCCCCCACCAGCATTGGTTGATTGAGCGAATTTTTCTTGATGCATCTATGCCCGGAAAATATAACAAGAAAGCTAAATGAAGTACGCTTTCCATCCAAAGAAAACTGCATGAGTCAAACTCGACTAAATCAGAACCAAAATTATAAACTCAACCATAAGAGTCGTACAATAACATATACGAAACATACGAAAGGTTTTACCCCTACTACCATCAATTTGACATAGAAAACTAATTTTAAAGTTACGTACAACGTTGATCAGTACCATACGAAACAACAATTTGCATTCACAACCATCGATTGAGGATCTAAACATGCAAAAAAGTTAATGAAGCCAACTACAGATTAAGAACTTGGAGGCATAATTAAACTGAAGGTAGGAAGTCACTATCATAACATAAAAACACCATGTAGAGGGCTATTCAATAATAGCACGTAGATCCTAACTTTTTGTAACGTGGGTGTGGCACTCTCATAGACACAACACCCAAGGAATAGTCAATACTCAGGGCATGAAAAACTAAACCAAATCGAAAATTTCAGGCCTTTTCGATTCGGGTAATAGGTAAAGGATTTTTGGTAGTTTGCCAGTTCGGTTTAGGTTTTGTTTTTCTAATCTTTTAAAAATGCAAATCAAAACCAAACCTTCTGCAATTCGTTTGAAAACCCCAAAAAACCTTTAGTCTCCGACTATCCCTCGCTCTCCTCCCCAATTCTCCTAAGACCTCGTCGGCGATGAGCATTGACAGTGCACCTCCAGTGGTGGAGAAGACGAAGCCAGTCTTCACGAAGGTCAATCGCCTACAGCTCGAAATGAATGGCCATACCCTGACGGTGAAGGTGGTCAACTCCAAGAGCGTGCTCGTAAATGCCAGGGCCAACCGGTCATCATCAAATGCCGTGCTCTCTCGCCCACCTCCTTGCAACACCAGCATTGTCGTGTGCCTCGTCGGGGATGAACCATGAACAGAGATATTCATATATGGTTTACTCGAGGAAAAAGGGTTGCTACTCTACGTGGAAAATGCTGATATTCATGAAAATGCCGGAAGCACATCATCAAATTTAAGAAAATATTATTCTCTTGCAATTTAATGTCATTCGTCACAAATATCAACCAAGGTCTTTTATAGTCTCTCAAAGAACCATTCCCTTATCATAATTCGTCTTAAAGACATGCTTTGTCATATATAATTTCGGTAGGATACATCATGACATGCATTTTAAATTTAAGAAAAGAGTGATTTTTTAATAGTAAATAGGTTCATTTTGGTCATAAAATGAGTGCAAAAATGGTATGAAACACACACACACAAAAATGATGTCACATTTAGTAAGTAAATTTGGAAAAATTATCCAAAAAATCTTAAAATCTATTGTATGGCACCGCCAGTTCAATCCTAAACATTCTACTTAGGTCAATACAGTCCAAAACATTATGATGATTTTTCAATATAATTTATCGAGGCAATTTAAGCCAAAAATCGCCGACATGACGATCTAGTGAGCATTGATTGTCCTCTGTGGCACAGCCAGCAGTTGGCATGGAGGAAATGAATGAAAAAAAACATTGCTTTGAAATTTTTTTTTATCGATTGCGGATGGTGGTGATGGACATGGCTTGAAGATAGATTTTTGTATTAAAGGGGGAAGTCTGTTGGCTATGGGTTGAATGGGGTTGAAGATAAAAGAAGGAAGATATCGGTGATGATGGGCGATTGACGAGGCGATTGTCTAGGAGATTCAAGATGTCGATGATGATGATCGGGGGTGATGAAGATTGAGCGGGGTTGGTGAAGAGAGGATGCCCCGGGGAGACAAAGGTTCAACGTTCTTCAACCGAGCGTCGTCTTCCTAGGCAATACTCGCGGTCTTTCACTGGGAAATCCCGCTTGACCCGACAGACCCAACAAGAAAAACACCCTTTTCCCCCATTGCTCTCTGAGTCTTTTTTCTTTGCCTGCTTTTTTGCCCTCTGGTGAAGGAGTCCGAAGCTGTATCTGTATTGGTGAATGGATCTCTCTCCAAATCTGAGCATTTAAGAACCATGATCTTCTTTTCTTTGCTTTGATTGAGCGATCCCTTCCAAAAACCGTCGCAGCAGAGTTCATGAATGGCCCGCGTGAATGTTCACCCGGCGGAATGCATGGCCGTGAATCTTTGATTGAATCTTCTTAGTACGACAACCGTGATTTCTGCCTTCGCTCTGCATTTCTTTCCTCTTTTCCCCGCTGACATCTCTGTTGAAGACATGTTAGTCCTTTATGATCGTCTGCTGGCTGTGCCAATGCCTTCTTTTCAGCTGCGAAAATTGACAATTCGTGGATGGCCGCCTCTCTCTCTGCTATTCCTCCTCAGCTTTGACTCTTGATTGCTGTCTTTCCTGTCACGTTCTACCTCGCGTATGGGGCTCTACTTATTCATGTCGGCTTTGACTCTTGATTGCTATTTTTGGGATCATTTTTGTATTAACTTTTTTGAAAAATAATCACTTTAGTACTAATATTGATATGACCGCCGGAAATCTGACATGAATCTTTTTTTATTAATTTCCGATACTGACATAGCTCATCGGAAATCTGACGTGGCTCGCCGGAAATCTGACATGCCTCTTTTTTTTACCGGAATTTTGGTCAAAGTCACTAAAGTGATCTATTTTCTCCGATTTTGACATCAAAGTGTTCCGAAAAAAAATTACGGCACCAAAGTGATTTCCGTACACAAGTTATGACACTAAGGCTGCGTTTGGTCGACCGGATAAAAGTCAGGATAGGATATGTTTTATCCTATCCTGCGTTTGGCGGTGGTCCAGGATATGATAAGGTCGGATATAGACCGGATAAAAAAATCTGGTGAGGGGGGTGGGATAGACCCGGATAGGATTTCTAATGCATATATTTCCAAAAACGCTACACTCCGCTCGCCGACATTTTCATCCCCACACCTTGTGCGCTTTCACCAAAAAAATTTCTTCGCTTTTTTCCTTCACTAACTCCTCCGAACCGATGAATAACAAAAATAAAAAATAAAAAATATCCTATCCGACTTTAAATCCGTAGTCCACCAAACAGTGGACAGGATATGAAGAAATCCCAGAATTTCTTATCCCATCCTATCCAGTCCTATCCCGTTTAGAAATCCGGACGACCAAACGCAGCCTAATAGTATTTTTTTACCCTTATTTATGGCAGCTTTGTCTCCTCCACCTTTTACCCACAGCACTCGTCACTTTCACGTTTCTGCCATCTCCCACCATCTTTACTTTTTCGACTTTTACTTCTCCATTTTGTCATCCAATGTGAAAATAGCACTCCAACTCGTTTTTGGTCCCCCTCCAACGCCTCCTTTGCTTCATGTAGTAAAACTAATCCGAAGCTTAAATTCATATAGTTCATAAATGCAAATGTAAAGCCATGCTCATATCTATTTTTATTTAGGTGTCAAAGTTTGATCCCTAATTTTCTCATGAAATGATTGGCTAATACATGGGCCAAAAGTTTAGGCGTCAATAATAAACAAACTTCGATTCAAATTTTATTTTGATAACCGAATTAACTTGAGCTCAAGCACTTATAAATCATTTTTCAATTTTGCTCTTCAATGAATTGGTGGTTTTGCCTCATTATGAGGAATATGCTCGCTGATACAAGCAGAATTTTGATCTTTGTGGTTGGGACTCAACATCGTAAAACAACTTAGTTTTCTCGAAATCACTGTCAAGATTGACTCCGAAGCCATCACTGATCTTGTTACTCTAAAGTTTATGATGAAGTACTTTACCTAAACATATTAGAAGACTATTGCACTTTCACTTCAAATCGAAGCGTAACATAACTTTCAAGAAGAAAATGCTGCTGACCGGCTTACTAATTATGAAATCGATAAGCACTTAGATACTAAATTCTTTTCATTACTTCTTAAAAAGTTACTTCATGTTTCGTCGGATAATAAAATAAAGATGGTACTGACACGAGTTTAGTGATAATTTGGAGCGAATGGACTCGGCTCGACTCGACTCATGTCGGGCTTCATCCCAAGAGGCAATAAAAATAAGTCAGATTCTAACCCGATGGTTATTTAATTCAATTTTTTTTATGATTTTTTTTTTGTCATAATGACCCCATCCGCTCTAAGTACACAATGTGATGACCGAGTGGCTTTTTCAACCTCCCCAAAAAAGAACACGAAAGAGCAAAAAGTTCACTTGGATCCCTCTCAGAAACGGCATTTAGGTTTGCATTGCATCCAAGATTCCTCCTTTGGAACTTCCCTCTCGGCAGGCCATCGCCGAAAGCCATTAATCCGTTCCTCTTCAATCAGAAGTTCCGCCCCCTCATAAAGAAACTTGCGGATTTCGACATGTCGATCAATTTTGGCCTCTTCTCGCTGTATGTGCCTCCGTTTCTCTGCTCCCACATTGCCCAAGATGCCCAACTCTGCGGCTGTTGTTCACCAACCGAGATTTAATGCTTTACTCACGTCTCCTCCTCCTTCAAAGTTCAAATCTTTGAGGCCGAATCACATTTTGGCGTTCGACTTTCGCCGCTTGAAATCGATTGGCCATGGTGGGTCTGGCTCGATCGTGCTCGCCAGTGGGAAAGACGGAGTCTTGAGTCGGATGCGCATGGCGGAGACTGTGAGAGATGCTTCTTTCAGGAGCGGTAGTGGCAGCGACGAGGATGTTAGGATTCTCGAGCAGGAAGGTTTTACGAATGGGTCGGCTGGTTTCGTGGCTGGTGGCTTGGAATCGACCCTTAATCGTCTGGTTGGTGCCTTCTCCGTTTGGTCGTTTTTCTTTCGAAAATAAGCTGATTTTGTTGCCTTTTGTTCATAAAAATTACAGTTTGCGACAGTGTGTCCTGTGTGTTAGTTATATAGGAACAAGGCTTTGATCGTTACAGTTGCCGGGTTCTTCTTTTAAGCCACGCTAGTTGCACTAGGTGGGTGGTTAATCTTGTGCATCCCTGTTTCGTCTCTTTGTTTGCTTGAAAGTTTCTGGTGATTGTGCTACCTTCTTGGAGTTGAACTGTCAGGGAAAGCTCTCACCGATCGAAGCCCGATTAAAGTTGGAAAAGAAAATATAATGTAAAAGAGCAAAGTTCTCCACATGCTTTGAAATGTATCGGATGGATATTTTGTAAAACAGTAGCTTGTTATAGCATGATTGGCTCGTCTATTCAATAAAGCTCAGAATGCTATAGACAGTTGTACACTTATTTACCCTGTGTGTTAACTTCCAAGAAAATCTTTGCTGTTGATTGCAGAGCAAGTGGCTTGTTGCTGGTGTTTTTGGTGCCATCATTTTATTGAGGCATGATGCTGAATCTCTGTGGGCTGCTATGGGTGCGGTTGTAAATACCATTCTCTCGGTCGTACTCAAACAAATACTGAATCAAGAAAGGCCAGTGCCCACCCCGAGATCGGACCCTGGGATGCCATCTTCGCATGCTCAGTCCATCTTCTTCACAGTTGTGTTTGCCATTGTATCAGGTTAATCTATGGTTCACTTTGATCGATCATCGCACTGTCTTAGAGTGAGAAACATAGGATAACTTTTGCTTCTTCATGAAAGTCTTATGCTTTAATCAGCTACCATTGTGATGGAGGGTTGGAAGGCAGCATCAGCTTGTGCAAATTCATCAATTTGTTCTTCCTAGAATAGAATCTGTCAACTGGGTCTGAATTGTGGGTCGATGACTGGAACTTTGTTTCCTGCAGGATGATTAGATTAGACTTTTCCTGACTAATGTCCTTCATTTGTCACACTGATGACTACTTCTACTCTTTCCTGTAATGTCCTTGTTTCACTCATCTACATTTTCACATTGGCCTCTAATGGCCTATTTACAGTGTCCTATTAATAAATCTTTGCAGTTTGAACCGATAACTTTTGAATTTCTGTCTTATGGTTTAACCGTGTTTCTTCCCTTGTGAGAGAGAGAGAGAGAGAGAGAGAGAGAGAGTCTAAAGTCAGTGATAGTCTCAGAACCTCAGTTTTGTGAAGTTCAACATTGTCTAGCTTATTAACATTCATCAATTTTGAGATTCTGATGCTGGCTTTCCTGTATGTTCATGCAGTAGTTGAATGGTTTGGAATTAACGAGAGTACTCTGATTATCAGCGGGCTTGTTTTGGCATTTGGCTCATATCTGGTAAGTATCTCTGTGTTTTTGCTTTTGTCTGGTGTAGTCGTGTCGGCAGCCTCGTGGAGAAATTGTTTCGACTTTTAATACCATATATAATCCTAGAGCTGGAAATTTGGTGAAATCTATATATGCCGAAACTCTGAGAAGTTGTATCCTTGCATATGCATATGATAGTGTCAATTTTTTTATTCTATTCAGCCAAATAATTATTATTATAGCGTCTGAAAGTTCTGGTCCATTTCATGCGAAGTTTCTTATGCAGAAGCATAGAAGCAAATTGCGAGTTTCGTACTGATGTGTGAAGTAGTTCTCAATTCTGATATAGTCGATGTATGTTAGGATTTTCCTTTACTAGCCCATGGTTTCATTCGGTACACTGGAGTTAGAAATGTGCCGTTAGTAGTAAATCTCATGCTTGTGGCACAGTTACAGAATTTTGCAAGACCGGAAGTCTGATTGACTTTAATGTAATTGCATGATAACGCAAGATTTTGAAAGAAATGTACCCGTCAGCTATATCTAATTCATGGTATGTGTGAAACCACAAAGAAGCAGATTTTTTATTTTCGAATCTGTGTTTTGCATTAGATTTATATCCAGTGCAATAGAAGTCCAACACTTACTCGTGAAGTGAAGAGTCTAAAGATTTTTAACCATAAACGGTGCCTGCTATAACCATCTTTTACCTTATTGAAACAATTCTGCCTTGAAGGACTGACTTTTCTACTAAATTTAACCTGAAAATGTTGCGGGGTTCTGATATTTGTATCATAACCTGTTTTTTCAGTCATGGTTACGGGTTTCGCAGCAACTGCATACAGTCAGCCAGGTGGTCGTGGGCGCCTTCCTGGGGTCGGCTTTTTCTGCATTGTGGATTTGGTCTTGGAGTGCTTTCATGCTGAGAGCTTTTGAATCGTTTTTGTGGGTTAGAATCGTGGTCATTCTGGGTGCATCTTGCGTCTGCCTCGGGTTTCTTTTGTACGCAATTCGGTACTGGTTGCGCGATGAAAGATGAACTTCGACCTATGATTTTAAATGAGATGATCACATCTATTCACTCCCTAGTTGCCACTCACAAATATGTCCGATGTCTAGGAAAATTCATTGAGAACATTCATCCTTTAGCCTCTATATGGTTGAATACACTAAAAGCAACGTACCAACTGCGTCTGACTTGTGACTTGATTTATCAGCTTCATCAGACTCCTATGAGTAGTGTCATTCTGTGTTATGCTCGTGTCGAATTAAATGCGCCTCCACCTATTTAAATGGCGGTGTTGAGACATGTTCAACACTAGTGTAGGACGGCAACTAGATGCAGCTAGGACGAAGCTTAAATCGGTCCTGTAAATGGGCAAAGGCACGTATTGCCAATACTACACTTCCTAATTACTTTGGCTGATGATATCCTCATTAAGAACACCTAAATGTTTGATTAAAGATTGGACAGCAAATGAGGGCTACCATCTATCACGCGTCTCGATCAATTTGATCACAAAGAGGGGGGAAATTGGAGCAATTCTAGTTAGCCGAACGAAAGAACATAATTTTGGAATAACCATTCCATTCCGAGAACCAACCGAAGGAATGTGTATTCTGTTGATATTTCTGCTCTGTTTGATTTTTGTGGAATAGCATTCTGTTTCTGCCTTCTTTTGTTCCATGAGCCAAACGTCAGGTGAGAACTTAAGAAGATTTCGAAACACATACGACGTAAAAGCATCTTGAAACAATTGCCGGACCTCCTTGACCAGCCACTCTAGCACATAATCCTTCCACAAATTTTTCTAGAATCGCAGCAATAACTAGTAAGAATCCGTACTATTGTCCTGTGATGAAAACTTTCCTTCCAAAGCCACATCTGGAACACGATGGCCACCTGTCTCGTGCATCCCAGAAAGCACATGAACTGGGTGTGATCTCATGAAAAATAATCACCCTTCATCAGCCTCCAGATGGTGCATGGCAACAGCATAAGTTTCCCGTATTATTTGTTGGACGATGCATCCATAAAGTTAAAAAAAAAATCATATTCACAGAGTTGAGCACCCTTCCCTTTAGCAACTTTGTCAAGTTCAAAAAAAGGGAGTCACTATTTGGCTCCATTGCTTTGCGCAGTAGCCAGAGAATGGCTAGTGGTGGAGGATCCTTGTCCTGCTGGGAGGTACGACCACACCGACACTGCACTACCAAGTGATATAGGACCTGCTATAGACGCCAAATCCATCTCTGCCTTCTTTTCCTTCTTTGCTTGAGTCGCCGAGCCATCTCTACAAGATGCAGAGGGAAACAAATATCAACTTAATTGCCTCCATCTGACTTGCTTCTCGCCAGTATATAGCAACTGTTTGCCAGCATTGACGTGTCGCACCCATTGCACAAACAAATGAACAATCTCCTATATTTGCCTTATCATCGAATCATGATGAAAACATTCAATAGTTCTATGTTGTAGTCAATCCGGCGCAGCAAGTCATGGTGGTAATTATAAAGAATAACATGATGTTCGTATCTACCATTGTTAGAAAGCTGATTCTCCAAAAGAATCGAGATAATTGGGGGCAGTGGAAATAACATGAACAACAAAATCAAGGAACATGATGCGCCTGCTCCCCAATCATGTATTCCCATTTCCCTGAGTTACATTGAAGCAATATCAAGGATTTTACAATTGACAACATTCAAGTCTCTTCCTATAGGTTGATGGTCTCTACCATGTTAACAAAATAGAATGGCTAACCCATCACGTTCACTCGCCATTCATATCATCTGTGTTTCTTCCCTTACATGTCCAACATCACATAGTAAATGCCCTGGAATTGGAAGTTAGGACATTCTAGTAGGAACCTCAATATGCAAGAAGCAGAGTTGCAAAAACATATTACGAAGGCAGGATTCAGCATGTACAGTTTCTAATTACTTCAAGAACAGAGAGAACATCTAAAATTTAAAGCAAAGCTATAGCATGATAGCAAATGCATCTGTAAGCATATCCTTAACATCACATCCAACAGATGAGAACCAGATTCCCAGTACTTCTAAAGATACGTATCACAAATCAAAAATTCTGAAGGCATAAAGTGGAAGGAATCTCACCAAACGCTTCCTGGTTCCTCTGGGACATCTCGTGATTCACAATCTCATAATAGTTAAGCCGCTCCAACAATCGGGCGATCTCAAAATTCCTTTCCTTGACCTGAGCTTCCACCTCCAACTCCACTTCTGCCCTTGCAATGCCCCTCCCAACGGCATTTGATACAAAACGTGCAAGAAAAACTCTTTGCAACAACTCTTCAAGGGAATCGACCTCCAACTGTTCACATGCCATGTCTGGACCTACATGCAGTGTCAGTCCCATGGAGGATAGCTCATGCTTGATCCTTTGCTACTGGCTTTGCAAATGGGCCAAAGCTTCCTCTGCTTGCTTGCGCTTTTCTATTTCCATCAATAAACTCAACCTAATCTCACGTAATTCCTCCTCAAGATCACGACGAGAAAACAGCGCTCCACCCTCAGATGACAACTCTAAAGAGGAAAGAGAAAATCAGCTCATTTACCATGTGATCAAATAACAGCAAATTTTAAGGATAATCATGTTGCTTTTCATATGCACTGATTTTCTTCCCAATAAAACGACTAGCATCAGAAGCCAAAATCTATCTAGAAAGATTTACAAAGATTACGAGAAGCTCAACCCATGAACGAAAAGCCACCCTGCCACCAAAAACACGTGCAAGCACCCCTGAGTAATGTGAGAGAGAGAGAGAGAGAGAGAGAGAGAGAGAGAGAGAGAGAGAGAGAGAGAGAGAGAGAGAGAGAGAGAGAGTGGCTTCATTGAGGCAGATTCAAACACACACACACAATACAATTCTAATTGAGAAGAGAACCATGGTTACGTATTTTCATAAATCAAAATGGACGACATCCTAGTAAAAAATTCTCGAACAACATACACGCAAGAAGAAAAAACTTAAAATATGAAAGAAATCATAAAAAGATGCACAAGAGCTAGAGTACCTTCCCGAGCTAAAGTACCTTCCCAAGCATCAATAAACTCCACCACCGGAGTTTCAAACTTCAAAAGATATTCTGTCGTGCGATTTTCCTCGCCATCAGTGTTACCTGTATGACTAGAGGAATCCCAAGGATGACAGAAATTTTCACTATTCCCCTCAATTGCAGTAGCCAGTGCAACAGGCTTAGCAGAAACACAATTTGGCATCTCGAACTACCAGTTCCAGCATCCAAAACTCTGTTCTTTAAGTCCTTGCAGCTTACGACCTCACTTTCATCAGCCCCAATCACATGCCTATCGGCAATATGTTGATAAAATTTTGATGTGACAGCCACATCCTCTTCACTAGCAAGACAACAAGTTTCTGCATCTTTGATGTTGCCATTGGACTTCTCTTCATCTAGGACCTTGTGGTGAGAGGAAGCACTGTCCAGTGACAAACTCTTCAGGAGTCTTGGCCCACGCCGCTTGTGATTGATGATGTAAGGGGACGAAGAAGGAAGCGAGGAAGGTGAGTCAGGAAGAGGGGTCACCTCAGGAGTGGCATACAGCGACGGCCTTAGCCGAGGCAGCTGAATTTTCCTTCCAATGGCTGGTACACTGTTACGCCTCTCTAGCTTCGACTCCAACACTGGGTTGGGCTTTGGTGGCTTAGCATTAGGAGCAGAGCTTGAAGTGTCGACTCCTTATCGACCAGTTTAAAAGCCCCAGGTTCTAACAGCCTGTTCAAAGCTATTGCTGTGAATGTCGGCATGGCTCTGCATAACCGAGTTGTTGAAAGACAAAGGTCAGTATCAATACACGTGGAGAAATTTAAAGACTCCGAATTTAATGGAAATTTGCTTTAAGGGTGCTGAGAAAGTCGGAGAGAACATTATTCATATGCCGGTTTGTTCAGGGTAATGTATGAATGCACTGCCTTCTACCGACTTCCTCACTCATTTCAACTCTTGCAGCTCATCTAAAATTCAAGAATTTAAAGCAACAAAGAACGAAAAGGTCAACCCGAAGAGCACCTCCTAGCAACGGCAACTTCATATATATTCACCAAGGCGGCTTTCAAAAGAAGAATGAGAACACGACCTCCGATCTAGTGCCATTATTCCAAGAATGGATTCTAAGAACAGAACTAGAATAGTAGCGGGGCTTTTCTCCGCTCATTCCAATTCTCTCAATTCCTAAGACAGAATGACGAGCGTGAAAAACCAAGAAGCAACCAAACCCACCACCCAAAAATGCAGCGGCAACCGACGAGGAAAAGGAAAACAGAGTAAAAACATGGCACAGGAAAGCTCATTGCAGCCAGATATAAACCACCCATGTTCTCGACTCATTTCACTGCCGCTACGCACCGCGCTCAGCCTCATCACGCGCGCAAGCTGAACTACAATAGAAGGAAGTGTTCAAACTAACAAGTAATCTGTAATGTTGTTTTTACCCTGAAGCTCGCCTGTCCCAAACCCCAAGGCGAAGAGGAGAGGGAGGAGGAGGCAACGGAGAGTCCGGACCAGAGAGATGTCAAACCGGCTTCGACGGCGGCGGCGACGTCATCGCTCTCATCAATAAATACCCCATTTCTGTTGCGGTCCACCACAAATATTTCGAACGCGCGATCTTTGCCGTTTCTCAGCCAATGCCGCTCTTTTTTCTTCCCTCCTAATCCTCTGTGGCCACTCGCCGAGGAAATAACGACATGGCCCTCGAATCCATGGGGCCCGCCGCAGGGCAGCGGAGAAAGAGTGCGGGCATTTCGGCCCGGTGGCGGCGGGAGCAGAAGTGGGAGGCGGAATGGACAGCGAAGTGTGTCTCCTCACGTGGGGGCTTTCCTAGTACGAAGCAGTTCCGAAAACGGCACGGCGTCGCCGGGACTCTGTTGGGCTTTGACTTTTAGTCAAAAAGAAAGGAGACATTCTGTTGTTTTTCAAAGAACAGAAGAAGAATTGACAGCAAAACTGTATTATGCAACAAAACTGTATTTTTCAGCAAAAGCTGTATTTTTGTAGCAAAACTATATTATGCAACAAAACAGAATGTATTGGAAGGGAACTTCTCATTCTATTTAGAAAACTGAAATTGCTTAAACACAAACTAAAGCTTATCCATAAATACACGTTGCCCACTAACTAACAGCTTGCTTGGTCCACAAAACCAACAACAAACTAACGGCTAAAGAAAACATGCAACTAAACATGCCTACAAAATAGGACTGACCAAGTAAAACCACAACTAATTAACTCTTAGAAAATGGGACATCAGCAAACTGACTTGATAGAAAATAGATAGTGCAGCCTTGATACAACAACACTCTCCTCCTGGATCAAGTGCTGCACACTCCTATCTTTGCCCTGAGAAGTTCAAATCGACCAACATGAAATGACTTAGTGAATATATCTACAATTTGGTTTTCTGAACTACAATACACCAGCTTCACCTCTCTAGCCTTTTGCACTTCTCTCAAGAAGTAATACTTGACCTTAAAATGCTTTGTTCTTCTATGAAGTGCTGGATTCTGTGAAATGGCCATAGTAGCTTGATTATCCACAAATACTTCTATGCCTTCTTCTTGCTCCAAATGCAAATCATCCATCAACTTCTTTATCCATAATGCTTGATTCACAGCTGCAATAGTTGCAATGAACTCAGCTTCTGCAGTTGATTGAGCCACTATTTCCTGCTTCTTTGAACACTAGGAAAAACATGCCGACCCAAATGTAAAGCAATACCTTGAAGTGCTTATCATATCATCCACTGATCTTGCTCAGTCACTATCAGAATATCCCTACAACTTAAACTCCTGAATTCTATAGAACTTAATTCCATATGAAAGAGTACCTTTCAAGTACCTCAACACCCTCTTCGCAGCTACCATATGCAACTCACTCACACAATTAAGGAATCTAGACAAGACACTTATAGTAAACATGATGTTTGGCCTAGTTGCAGTGAGATACATAAGACAACCAATCGAACTTCTATAAACTCTTTCATCTGCAGGTTTTGATCCATCCTTCTTTTGAAGCTTTTCCTTCTGACCCATTGGAGTACTCACACTCTTGCACTCCTCCATGTTGAATCTCTTCAGGATCTCCTTCATGTACTTCTTCTGACAGATAAAAACTTCATTCTAAGTCTGCCTAATATCCATCCCCAGAAAATACAACTTCTCACCAAAATCAGTCATTTCAAACATCTTCATCATCTCTTGCTTAAATGCAGTAATTTGAGCACTATTACTCCCTGTCACCAGCATATCATCCACATAAAGAGACACCACCACTAAGTCAGATACTAACTTCTTGACATATACAGTGGATTCACTGAGGCTTTTCTTGAAACCCAGGCCTAGCAAGTGCTCATCCATCTTATTGTACATGTTCTTGGAGCTTGCCTCAAGCCATAAAGAGCCTTTCTTAGCAAATAAACTTTCTCCTCCTAGCCTGGTGTGACAAAGCCTTCTGGCTGCTCAACATAAATCTCCTCCTGCAACACTCCATTCAAAAATATAGATTTTACATCTAAGTGATATACCTTCCATCCTTGTTGAGCTGCCAAAGCAAGAGTTGTTCTAATTGTATCCAGTCTTGCCACAGGGGCAAGGGTTTATGAGAAATCAACTCCCCAAACCTATGCATATCCCTTCACCACCAACCTGGCCTTATGCTTGTTCACTGAGCCATCAGGAATGAGTTTGGTCCTGAAAATCCATTTTACTCCAATCACATTCCTGTCTTCAAGCCTTTCTACTAGTTCCCATGTCTGGCTCTTTTCTATCATAGCCAATTCTTCCTTCATTGTATTCATCCACCTCTGATCACTTTTAGCTTCTTCATAACCTGCAGGTTCCAAAACAGCCACACTGTACCTCTGATATATATCAGTAAGAGATTTGGTGCCTCTAACTGGAACCTCATCTACCAGCTCGTCAAGTTCCAGTGAAACCTCCTTGTGCTTGCCTTGTAGCTCATCTATCTAGTCCCATTGCTCATCTTCTAGGAACTGAACATCCCTGCTAGTGATCACCTTCCCTGTCTATGGTTGATAGATCCTGTAGGCTTTTGACACTAAAATGTAGCCAACAAAGATCCTAGGTTCAGCTTTCTCTCCTAGCTTGTCTCTCTTGACCTGTGGAATATGAGAAAAACACAGACAACCAAATACCTTCAAATTTCTTAGAATTGGCTTGACACCAAACCAAGCTTCAAAGGGTGTCTTCTTCTCCAATACCTTTGTAGGCAGTCTATTCAATAAAAAAACTGTCGTGTTTGCTACTTTTGCCCAAAATTCTTTTGGTAGATTCTTATCATGCAGCAGACACCTAGTCATCTCCATAATGGTTCTATTCTTCCTCTCACTAACTCCATTTTGCTGTAGAGAGTAAGGAGCAGTAAGCTGATGCTCAATTTCAGCCTTTTCACAGAAAGAGTTGAACCTCTGTAAAGTGTATTTTGTTCTATTATCAGATCTGACGAGCTGAATCTTGCAGCCACTTTGGTTCTTAACGCATCTCTTAAACTTCAAAAATACCTCAGTAACTTCTGACTTTTGATTCATGAAGTAAATCCAGCACATTCTAGTATAATCATCAATGAAAATAATGAAATACCTGCTGCCATTTAGTAAAGGAGTCACTTGTGGACCATAGAGATCTGTATGAATCAGCTGTAGCTTCTCTGTAGCTCTCCAAGTGGATTCCTTCAAGGGAAGTCTTATCTGCTTGCCCAGCAAACAAGCCTTGCTCCTTGCGATATGCTCCTCCATGCTTGGTAACCCAATTGCCATTTCATTCCTATGCATGAACATTAAGCCTTTGTGATAAAAGTGCCCCAACCTCTAGTGCCATATCTCTTAATCACTAGCCTGACACTTGAATGCCACCTGCTCTTTCTCGAGAGGATTCAGAGAAAAACTCTTCTATTGCATCTTTATCTTGAATAGCTCCTGATCACTAGAGTCAAAGATCACACATTTCCCCTCTTCAAATATCACCTTAAATCCCTTTTCTACTACCTGCCCCACACTCAGCAAATTCTGATCAATCTCAGGCACATACATCACATTAGAAACCAGCTTAGTTCCAGCACAACTCTCTATTGCTACAGTCCCTTTACCCTTCACTTCTAAGTATTCTCCATTCCTAATCCTCACTCTTGACTTCAATGACTTGTCAAGGTCTATAAATAGCTTTTCATCACTTGTCATGTGGTTTGTGCAACCACTATCAACAAGCCAACTGTCACATAAAGTACTAGAGGAGAAACAAGAGGCAACAAACAGTTGATCTACCTTTTGCTAGATTGCAGCATGTGCCTCACCTTGCTGCTGATCTCCCTTCTCTTTGCAGAACTTCTCAATGTGTCCAAGCTTATGACATTTTCTGCACCTTACATTTTTTTTTGGGTAAGGATCTGCACCTTACATTTGGCCTCTTCCAACACCTAAAATGTGGATGATTATGTTTTCCACAGTGCTGACATGAGGAATACCTTCTCCAATTGTTCTTGGACTTGCCTGCACTGTTCTCTCCTACAGCGGCTTCTGAAGCACTACTGCCATTCCCTTTCTTCCCTTTCCACTTCTTGCCTTTCCCTCCTACATTCTGCTATTCTTTGGCCTGCAAAGCTCCTTCTGTACTTCCCTCCAGCCTCATTAACTTCCTCTGCTCTTGTGCTTGCAGAGCACTTAGCAATTCTGCCAACTTGATCCGAGATAAATCCTTGGTATTCTCCAAAGAAGCAATGGTTGCCTCAAACCTTTTAGGCAAGGAGACAAGAATCTTCTACACTAACCTGTTATAAGAGAGGTCAGTGCCTAGAACTCTTGCTTGATTTACAATGCTTATCAACTTATCAGAATACTCCTTAATTGTCTCAGACTCCTTCATCTATAGTCTCTCGAATTCTATGTTTAGATTTAGCCCCTTCATGCTTCTAATCCTCTCATCTCCTTGATACTCAGCTTTGAGGAAGTCCTAGATAGCTTTGGCTTATTCACAAGCCATAATTTCATTGAAAATGATAGGTGAGACAGCAGCATATAAACAAGACTTTGCCTTTGCTTTCCTTGTTGTTCTCTCCTTGTGATACTTGATCTAATTAATGGTTGGATTGTCAGGAAGGGGAACAACTTCATAATCTTGTTCCACAGCTTCCCAAAAATCACAACCCTCTAGATAAGCTCGCATTACCATTGCCCAGGCTTGATAATTTTCTCCATCAAACACTGGTGGAGCCATTGCTGAAAAACCACTCGATCTTGCCTCCATCTTGCCTTCAGCTTCTATGGATGCAGACAGACCTCTCAATCAATCTCAAAGTCACTCACAACCCCTTAAGATCAAGAAAGCTTTCACACCAATGTTGTTTTTCAAAGAACAGAAGAAGAATTGACAGCAAAAGCTGTTTTTTTGCAGCAAAACTGTATTATGCAACAAAACAGAATGTATTAGATGGGAACTTCTCATTCTATTCAAAAAACTAAAATTGCTTAAATATAGACTAAAGCTTATCAATAAACACACATTGCCCACTAACTAACAGCTTGCTTGGTCCACAAAACCAGCAACAAACTAACAGAACAGTTAAAGAAAACATGCAGCTAAACACTCCTACAAAATAGGACTGACCAAGTAAAACCACGACTAATTAACTCCTAGAAAATAGGACAGCAGCAAACTGACTTAATGGAAAATAGATAATGTAGCCTTGATACAACAACACATTCTTGCGATCGTGAATCGACAGATTCAGCACGGGCCATGGTGCTGGCGTGGCATCTTGCAAGGCGGTGCGGGGGGTTCCTACATAGCGGGAAGATATTGTATACATCATATTTGCCGACTCTACTTTGAAACACTCCACTCAGAGATCAACATGTGTCAAGCGGGCCCACATGTCAACTTTTTGACAAACCAACTGAATCATGAACGGGAAGTGTCTCGTACCAAAAGCCATAGTTGATTCTCTACCACGCTCCACTATCGCGACTAATACTCAGTCCTCCTAACTGACGCCTTAGGGGACTCGCCTAGCCACTAGGGGAGAGTGACGCTCGACAATATCAACCGAACACCGGGCTCTAATACCAACTTGCAGGGGTCTCGTACCAAAAACTATAGCCAATAATAGAGGGGAGTCCTGAAATTTATTTACAAGCCTAGAACGCCCTGCCCAGGCGATGTTGAACTCTTACTTACTTACGAGGTCTCATATCAATAAATATATTTAATGGTAGAGGGGAGTTCCGTAGCTTATATTTAGGCAGGGCGACCAAAAGCTATAGCTGATGGTATAGGGGAGTGTATATTTAAATAGATTAAGCAACATAATGGACTGTATATTCATGCCATCAAATAAATAGAAAAAAAAGATAAATGACTTTTAAAACCGTTTTTCCAAATTAAGTAAGAGACAGAAGAATTTGACAACAGAGGTACTCTTCAAAAATAAAAAGACAAAAAAATTCTTCGTCAGCTCTGTCGCGACCCTAAAAAAAATCGGTGTTTCAATCTTAGGTTAATGGATTACTAGATTAATTAAATTAACTAACCTAGCTTGAGTTCTCCCAAACTCTGCCAAATCGCAACTTAGGTCCAATTATGAACATGCAAATATTTTCAACGTGAGTCGACACTAATCATTTAGGGTATGTTGATTAGAAACCTAAATAAAATAGCGGTAGTACTATTTTATTTCTACAAACTAGAAACTATGGATTCGGAGACTCGGTTACGCTAAATTCCTTAATGCCCTTTCAGTACAAATTTCAGGAAAAATACTCAATTGGACAATTTTGAAAATTTCTAATTTAAAGTTCAAAGGTGCAGAAATTTCTTTTTTGATTTTCTTTTATTTAAATGAAAGTTAACCTATATGTAATGGCGTGCAAAATTGACATGCGATTAATGCAACCTAACATACAAACTATATGTCATGCGACGACGTGACCTATTTCTAATGACGAGCATATTATTTTTTGTATTTTTTTTAATGAAATTCAGAATTAAAAATACGAATTATCTAAACATGCAATTAAAGAAATTAACCTATTCTAATGCAATCTTTTTGGTATTTTTTTTTATGAAAATTCGAAATTAAAATCAAGTAAAAAAATATAACCGCTAAATCTTTCAAATTGAGTTTCGATATGAAGCTTGACAGATCAATCCTACAATTCGAAATTCCCGCTATGGAAATAATTCTATCTAAAGCCTGATAGATAAATTTATTTCCACATGTGCGGTTGCGGATTACGAAATTTTCCTAATCGATCACATCTTGAAAGAATTTAGATATCTCAAATATCTTGAATATATTTAAAGGATTTTGAAAATTCTAAATTCTATCCGAATTAAACAAGTAATGGATATCTAAGATTTCAAAAAGGAAATAAATCCTAATTGGAATATACCTATTATTCAAAATACGCAAGATTAGATATCCATAAGCATAAATTAGGCAACGAAATATTTAAATTAAATCGGGATAAGGATATTACCTGATTTATTGATTTCTTTCCTAATTTGAATTTGCGATGATCAGGATTGCGGATCGGCGATGCGTCGGGAGTGGTGGCGCAGTGTCGGGAATGGCGATGGTGCGGCATAGCATACGATAGTGGTGCGACGAGCGGCACGGCGCAGCGATGACTTCGCCGGTCTCCCTCTCTCTCTCTCTCTCTCTCTCTCTCTCTCTCTCTCTCTCTCTCTCTCTCTTTTCTTTGAACATTCTGATCCTTTCAAAATATTTGTATACAAATTGGACCGGCGGCGGGGTGATTCGGGGCACGACACTATGCTGAATTGTCACCGTTGGAGATGTGGTATGAGCTGGTAACCTCCTGGAGTTCACCGAGAAACCTGCAGAGGATAAACAAATGGACGGGTCTCACCAGGGGTACTCGAGGAACTCGCCAGTCAACGCTGTATATTAGGTGAATCTGCAGCAAAGTTTTGTAATGGCGATGACTCGATGGTGTAGGCGGTGGGAGAGCTTCGGTCGGATGTTGCTGATGCGGCTGATGCAGGGAAGTTGGACAAAGAAGTTTTTTTGCACATCCTCTCCTCTTGGCGTTTTTTGCACGGGGAGATCTTCAAGGCTGTGGGGGCGTCGGTGAAGAGGAAGAACGTGGCATGGGCCAGCGAACAGCAAAGCAGCAACACTTGCAAGTCTTGCACAGTGGTGGCGGCGGTTCTCTCTTCTCACGTGTGTCTCTTGCGTGTTTCTCTAAAAAATCAGCTTTGAAAATTCTGAGAACCTCGAATTATGAGACTTAAACACATATTTATAATGCTAACCTAGGTCAATTAGTCGGGCTTTCTAACCCTAATGGGCTTAGGCTTGGGCTTAGGCTCTAATTTTAATTAAATTCTAAGTTGGCTGAATTAATGTGGGCTCTTATTTAATTAAGCTTGATGGACTAATTTAAGCTCAAATTAAGACAAGCAAGCCCATTGTGACGTGTAATTTTTGGCCATTGCCTTCTAAGTGAGTCGAGTCTCGTTCGGTATCCGAGTTCGATTTATGTAATGAATTTTAAGCTCGCTTGCCATAGCCGATCCGATGCAAAATGCAATTAATCTAAATGAACCTAAACTATATGTTATGCAATTTTAATATTTTTGTTTAGGGGTTAAAATTTTAATCCCTAATTTTCTATGCAATTAATCACTAAATAATGCGCTGAAATTTAGGTGTCAACAGCTGCCCCTCTTTGAGTGGAGGCTCGCAGAGGTTTCGCTCAAAAACTGAGACCTAAATTTAAACTATGCAAAATGATGAATGATTTTTTTAATGCAATGATGTGCAAACAATAAGGAATGTATGCTAAGGCTTTTCACTTCATGCGGAGCGGTGAAAGAGTCTTGCATACGGATCGCACAAAAAGCATCCGAGTGATGAAATGCTTTATAATGCTTTCAATTCCCTCGATCTCCAAACTTCTAGTTAACTGGAAGTAAGGTTTTCGAGGTATTGGATTGTCTATTTGTTACCTGTAGTTTCATACAGATGCGAAATAGCGCATGCTATGAAGAAAAAATGGGATGTATTGACTGGTGTGCTTCGTATTCCACTTAGCAACACCAAATGAGAAACTATGCCGCCGCGTACTCCACTTGGCGAACATGAAATGGGGTGTGCCACGTACTTCACTTGGCAACACCAAATGAGAAATTATGCCACCGCGTACTCCACTTAGCGAATATGAAATGGGAAATTATGTCGCTGCGTGCTCCACTTGGCGAACATAAAATGGGGTATGCCGCGTACTTCACTTGGCAAACATAAAATGGGGTATGCTGCGTACTCCACTTGGCAACACCAAATGAGAAACCATGTCGTCGCGTACTCCACTTGGCGAACATAAAATGGGAAATTATGCTGCCGCATACTCCACTTGGCGAGCATAAAATGGGATGTGCTTTGTACTCCACTTAGCAACACCAAGAGATATGTCACCTGTTCCACTTGGTGAACATATGAGAGAGATAATTTCTCCTATTCTAGAGAGAGAAATAATGAAGAATAATTAGCAGATGTACCTGAATTCTTCTTATGGCGGAGCCAATTACATTGCACCTGTTTTTACCTGAGAAAATGTTAAAATAACATATGCGCAAGGGCAGAGAAAACATCATTCATGAATCTGCTTGCATTACCAAGCTTTACTGAGGGAATTTATCAATAAGAACAATCATTTTGTCCTTTTGACAATTTGATCACATTAGCATTATTAAGCTTTACTGGGAAATTTATCAATAGGAACAATCATTTCGTCCTTTTGATAATTTGATCACATTAAATGAGAGACCTTTAATCAGAAAAGACTTTCCACTCACTCTCAATGAAAGGCTTTTGACCCGACCTTTGATGCGGGTATAAGAATCACTCAAACTCACTTCATCGTGCTTGACAAGGGTTCGGATATTCTCAAAATCAGTATGACTTGGCCAAGCTGAGAGGTCTTTATAGGGACTTATAACGTGGACTTGGTCAACGGCTTAGCAAAAAGGACTCTTCGAGTCGAGATTATTGAAAGAATTGATATCACCAGCTGCTCCGGGTTTATAAGTCATGAGTACTGCAAAAATGAGATAGAAAAATCTTGCTTACACTTCTTCGAGCAACATTTATAAGCATTTGAAATTCTACGCCAATTCAAGTGTCATATTCTGAAGAGACTTCGGTAAGGGTTGTAACGTAAGTTCGGGTAAACTTGAAATGAATAGCCTATTTTCATCAAAGGGGGTATTATGAACATGGAGATTGGTGATCATCCAATTGATTTATCTCTGGTGATTGTTCCATAAATGAACCTTCAAATGGTCTTTTCCTTGAAGAATAATCTTACGTATCGACTCAGTTCTTGCCGACTTTTCTTTCTCTCTCTTTTTCTCTTTTTCATCTCCCTTTTTTTTTAGAGAGAGATTTTCTTTTTCTTCGAGAGATTTTTCTCTCTTTTTTGAAAGATCTTCGATTCATTGGAGTTCTTTTGCGTCCTTTCTCATGAATTTTCCTTTGAGCTCCCGTTTGCCTCAAGTCACCTTGAACTTGCTTTGAGATGATTTCATTTGTTTATCGTAGGAATGATCACCAATCGGGTTGAAATGAATTCACCACTCAAATTGGGTATGCAAAGGGTATAATGTGTAGGGATATAGCAAGAAACACTCTTCGTCATATCTAAGGCACTCGAGCTAACACAGAACTTGCATGCAATAAATATACTTGAAAATTGATGCAAGTGAAAGCCAGAAAATTCTAACTATTTTGAACTTTATAAGAAATTGCCCCAGTATAGGGTTATTCCTGACAGGGGTAAGAAATGAAACTCCGTTCAAAAGAGTTAAGCAAATGATGACCTATAGTGTTTAGATAGAGGAAATGAATGCCCCTTATCATTTTAGTCGTTATACTTTTCGTGAGATAATCCTTTATCTTGTCAACACGGAATTTTTACTCAACTCGCACTGGGGATTATTATTTAGGACGTGTATGGAAATGTCTTACCTTTCGTTATCTTGAAGTCTCTCATGCAATATAATCACTTCATTAGGACAGAAACAAATTGCCAAATCAAAAGTTTTCCTCAAATAAAGCTTAGTAATATCAATTGATTCATGAAATTCAATTTGAAACTTGATTGAAACGAAGTCAAAATGAGTACAATCAAGTGTAATACTTCTTCACAGAATTAGAATTAACTGGACTGGAAAAAACACGACCATCCATCTCGGCTAAAATCAAAGCACCTCTTGGAAGGGCTTTCTTCACAATGTACGGGCCGCCATAATTTGAGGCAAATTTTCCTTCCGCAAGAGAAACTATCGGCAATAACTTTCACAGGACAAGGTCGGCTACCTAGAAATGTTGAGGCTTGACTTTCTTGTTGAAAGATTTAGCAACTCGTTGTTGGTAGCACTGACTATGGCATAAAGCTCTAAGCCTTCTCTCATCAACCATGCTCAACTGGTCCAACTTCTGTTGGATCCAATCTGCTTCTGACAATTGTACATGTGAAAGAATACGTAACGAAGGAATTTAAACCTCAACAGGTAGAACTGCTTCCATACCGTACACAAGAGAGTATGGAGTTGCCCCTGTAGATGTCCGACTAGAAGTCCGATATGCCATAAGTGCAAAAGGTAATCTTTCATGCCAATCACGATAGTTCTCAGCTGTTTTAGCCAAGACTTTCTTGATATTCTTGTTGGCTGCTTCGACTGCTCCGTTCATATCACATATATGAGGATCCACAATTTCCGTCCCTTCGCATGCCTCGAGATTAGTACTGAAACATGAAAGAAAGGGATAAAAAAGACAAGACAGGGCTTAACTACAGGCAATTTTCAAAAATTGATCCTTGTTTCTTGAAATTCATTTTGCTTTCAAAGACCTTGAAACGAGAATTCTTGAAAAGCCCAACCCTCAGTTCTTACCGTAAATGACAAATTTTTCAATCGTTAGTTATCGTCATCGGGTTGATTTGGGGTACTTCAACAAGATTCAAAATGATAAAAACTTCTGTAATTTTATTGATATAGAATCAACAAATTACATCTTATTTGATTGAAAACTGGGAGAATAAAGTCATAGAAATGAAAAATCCTAAAAAACAGCTCCCGAGACGGGGCAAGTCCTAGAAGGCAGTAAAATTTCCCACGCAAGAGGGGTGTGCGAAAAAGTAAAGGTGTTACTCTCGCGGGCCAATGCCCATTTCATCCGACGGTCCTTCCTTGCTAGCTCCAATGAGCACGTTATTGAACAGGGCAGTGATTCCTTCCATCGCATCATCAGGATCTTTCGTCACTGGAGGTGTTAGATCATTTATACCTCCCCATCCATCAAGGATGAAATCACGCGGGTCAATATAGAAGCTCGGGGGAGCCGAATATTTCACGTAGTAGTCGAATTTGCCACTCGGTTGCTCCAGGATGTCGATCACCTCTTTCTCTTCATGTATCATTCTTGCAGGACTTGGGGATGTGGTCTAGATGTTTGGAACTATGATAAGATCATCTTGGCCTTGGCAGAGACACGAAGCACGAAATGTTAATGCCCCAGTATCTACGAGGTCTTGAACCTCGTGCTTTAGATGAACGTCATATGACCATGGAACCATCTTGTCACTTTCATAAGCATATGGCTGAGGTGATGCCAGGGTCAATACTTCCAGAGTGTCGGGTATAATGATCCCGAGGTCAATGTCAGAGGTGTCCTCGAGAGCAAGCATGTCAAGATCCAACTTAATTTGTTCATCGGTCATCTTTGCGAGTTCTTCATTCCAGTCAATGGTGACTTAGGATATAGTGGCCACTATCCCGAATTCGTTTGCTATCCCAATCATTCCCTCTTTCACCAATTCATCCACTTTCTTTCTTATGTTACCGAGTGACATCACCTCACTAGTCGAAACATAACCAGCTCGGAGTAAAGAAACAAACATATCTTCGAGAGGGATCCTGAAGCCTCGAACCTGCTTGACTCCCGAGCCGAGAACAACATTTGCACTGTTCAAATGATCAGGGAGTGGATTGTTCTACACATTAGGCTTACTGGCTGGCTGTAGTATAAACGCTCCAGTCTCGAGTAGATCTTGCACTCGATGTTTAAGCACTTGACAATCATCTGTTGAATGCCCAACCTCACCTCTATGGTAATTGCATTTTTTCGACGGATCATACTTTACATAGCCAACAACGTTAGATCTTTGTGGCTCTGAATTCAGCAAGTTCTTCTTCCTTAGCACCTCCAGTACCTGAGATAACGTCCCGGGAAGTGGAGTAAACTGGTGAAGTTTGCGCTGCGGGCGTGGTTTTTGCTGGCCTTGCCGTCCATAAGAGGTTGTCTGCTGAGTGCTGAATTGTAGCTTCGGGGCTTGAGCTGGCAGCTTCTGCAGATAGGTCATGTTGATCTCAAAGACATGCTCTTTGTCCTTCTTACTAGTAAATCTCTTTCCTAATGAACCTGACTCACCGTACCATCCTTTCTTGAGCCCGATCTCAATCTCTTCACCCATGGCTATCAGCTGGCCAAAAGATTAGGCAGCCATTACTAACATTCGTGAACGAACCGACTACGGTAGGGTGGACACGAACAACTTCATTAAATCACGTTCTACGGGTTCTGACATGATCTGCCCCACCATGTTCCTCTAGCGAGTGACATATTCCTTTAAAGTCTCGCCCTTTTTCTGCTCAACTCTCTCCAGATCTTCCGTCGTAATAGTGACGTCGAGATTGAACTTGAAGTGCTTGACGAAAAGGTTTGCCACCTCTTCCTACAAGTCTTTCCGGTTGATCTAGTGGTTAGTACACCACCTCATTGCAGCATCCTTCAAGCTTGCTTAGAAGGTTTGGATCATTAGGGGTCCGTTGGAAACATATCTATTCATGAGCTCCTAGTACATATCGATGTGCTGAATTGGGTTTGAGGTGTCGTTGTACTTCTCAAAGGCTAGCATCTTAAATATATCGGGCACTTGGACCCGAGTAAAAATGGACAAATCAACAGGCGGAATACTTTGAGTTCCCTCCACTTCACGTAACCTCTGGTTGAGCTTAGCCAATAACTTGGCATTCTCATCATTGGGGGGCGAATGAAGAACAGGGGCTGATGGAGAAGTACTAGTGTCAATTAAAATGACATCATCCAGTTGAAGGGTTGGGTTAGTATTCACTGCAGGAGCTTTGTCAAGGCAGAGGCCTGGACGAGTTGGAGGTGGAATCTCCAATTGAGAGGCAGCATTGATCTACTACTGCTTGGCCATGAGATCACCCATCATTTTGGACATGATGGCTGTGATCTGTTCATTGATCGTATTCATGTGTTCTTTTGGCTTTTCATCAATCATGGCTACAATCTTGGCTTGATTGGCCATCCTTCTTTTAGTCACCGATTGAGTATTATGAGGATGAGAGGGATCCGTGGCAAACTACCTGCAAAAAACAACGATCGAATGAATACAACAAGTAAGAATAACGAGTTGGTCCATGACATCCTCTAGACCCTCAAGATGAAATTTCTTTCGAAAGACCGATTCGTCCAGTAAATCTCAAAATTTCAAATTGCTTTATTCAATAAAACCTGGACTGATTCCAAAATTTACAAATCATAGCTCATCGTTTTTCATTGAATTGCTCAAAATGGAAAATGTCTCAAAAGAATTCTTATAAAGATCAACCAGCAACATTTATTACCAGAAAACATCAATAGTAAGCTAACATTTCCTCTTAAGAAAAAGAAAAACTCCCTAAACTAAACAAGAAATCAAACGGTCTTCCTCTTTTTAGAAGCCCCGTGATCTATAGAAGAATGGGCCTTCAAGGCGCGCCGTAATCGTGCATTCTCTTCAGCCAGAGCATCTGTCTTATCTTGGGCCTTCGTCGCCCTTTCTTCGCTGATTTTGATTTGAGTCTGAAGGGTATGCCGTACTATCATGACCGAGATCTTCGGGAGTATCTCAGCCGGGATGGTATGATGCTGAATATACCGGGGCGTGGCAAAGTGACTCTTCATTCTTCCGGTGGGCTCATTGGAGGGCCAAATCAGCTTCAGAGTGGAACAATTCTGCCAGGCCTCAGAATGACGCCTAAGCTCGACTATGTAGGATTCACCTTTCTTGAACTGGACTTGAAATTCATTGGGCCTGAGTGGAGGTGGGACGTCCTGCAGAACTTGGAATTGACGTGCAACCCAAAAGGGATGATAGCAGGTTGCCCCATAAATGCCCATCAAAGGTACGAGCTTCTGATCGCCATGGTATAGTCGAGGCCTCAACCTCCCGAAATCATACAGCTTGCCAAAGGAAAATCTTAGAACTTGGATCCTTGAACAGATGGACCCATTATGTATAGTGCAAACTCTTAGTTTGATCTTGTATTTGTTTGAACCTTAAAATAGGGTTATCAGTCATGTTCCTTTCAAATACAGTCATATTTTCCCCAAATTGAGAAAGGTGTGAGAAAAATCAGATTTGTAAAAGCTCAATCGGTGCTCGAAAAGTTCTATCTTTTCCTTTCTTGAATCGTGTTAGAGATATGAAAGTTTCTGCAAGAATTGCGTTTATAAAACTAACTCTGCCACATATTAGTTTTACCGTCCAGGTTATGACAGGATCAATAGCATTTTGACAGAATGGAAAAATGATGAGTACGAAGAAGGCTAAGACAAACATCTTAGACCTCATGAGGACGGAGTTGTTTTTAAAACATTCGATAAGAAAAGATAATAGGCATGCTTGACAATTACCTTTTAACACTTTTAAAATTTCCTTTTTGGTCAAATTTAAAAATTCAGCAAGCACTATCACAGGGTCTACTTTAATGGGTGGTTCGACTATATCTAAATCAATTGATTTCCCAATGGCAAACCTGTATTCTTCCAGAGTCGGCGTGAGCTCAAACTTACCTCCCAACACAAATGTGGTCATCTCAGGGCACCAAAAATGAGCGAGTGCCTGCATGATTCCGCTCTGGACATCTATGTCTAGGATCAGCGGCATGAATCCGATGCGTTTGAGAACGTACTACTGACCATCTGGCTTCAACTGGCTCCATAACATCTTGAGCTCTAGCTTCGGAGTAGGCACGAAATGGATATCGAGGCGACCCATTCTTATATAGACCACATGCCAAATGACTCAACCTAAATCATGGACCGACTCAAAATAAGATGAAGAAAAGTAAAGATAAAGCTCGAGAAATTACCATCCTTGGGGAGAGAATATCAATCACAGAGACACGCACATGAATCGTGAGTTTAAATATTAAGCTATCTATCCTAATGGCTTTTGCAAAATGAAATGATGGACAGAACGATACGTCGCAGCCTCGCGCACATTCATCATGACTAGTCGCAGCCTTGCATACAATAGTCATGACTAGTCGGGTCCAATCACTTCGGCTTGATTCGATCAACAAGGTTAACCTCCATGCGTTGTAGCCTCACGTGCATGAGGGCGAACCTTGAGCCATTTTTTGAAAAATTTTTCGAGATTCAAATGGGATAACCTTTAGCGAAGTCTTACCACCAAGGTTAAAAAACCATCTAAATACCATCTTAGAACTATGGGCGTGACCCAGGTCCGTTCACAGGTTGTGTGAGGTGTAGTGCAAATACTGTAAATCATGCACAATAATTATATGCAAATAACGCTTTAATAGTGCAAAAGAATTAAATCGAATTCCACTCCACCAAGCCTGCAAAACAAAGGGTTAGCCAATCACTACTCCCCTTATAACTCCCATCCTGCAAAAACATTTAACACCTAATAATGAGAATTCAAGCAAATTTTGTCAAATCGAGTGATTTTTCCATAAAAATTTTTGGCCTAAGTTTTCCTTAATTTTTTTTAAAAAATTCAAGTAATTCCCCAGCGGAGTCGCCAAGCTGTCGCGACCCTAAAAAAAATCGGTGTTTCGATCTTAGGGCTAATGGATTACTAGATCAATTAAATTAACTAACCTAGCTCGAGTTCTTCCAAACTCTACCAAATCGCAACTTGGGTCCAATTTTAACCACGCAAATATTTTCAACGAGAGTCGCCACTAATCATTTAGGGTAGATTGATTAGAAATCTAAATAAAATAGCGGGAGTACTATTTTATTTCTACGAACCAGAAATTATGGATTCGGGGACTTGGTTATGCTAAATTCCTTAACACCCTTTCGGTACCAATTTTAGGAAAAATACTTAATTTGACAATTTTAAAAAATTCTGATTTAAAGTTCAAAGGTGCAGAAATTTCTTTTTTGATTTTCTTTTATTTAAATGAAAGTTAATCTATATGTAATGACGTGCAAAATTGACATGCGATTAATATAACCTAACATGCAAACTATATGTCATGCGACGACGTGACCTATTTCTAACGACAAGCATATTATTTTTTGTTTTTTTAATGAAATTCAGAATTAAAAATGCGAATTGTCTAAATATGCAATTAAAGAAATTAACCTATTCTAACGCAATCTTTTTGGTATTTTTTTATGAAAATTCGAAATTAAAATCAAGTAAAAAAATATAACCGTTAAATCTTTCAAATTAAGTTTCGATCTAAAACCTAACAGATTAATCCTAAAATTCGAAATTCCCGCTATGAAAATAATTCTATCTAAAGCTTGATAGATAGATTTATTTCCATGTGTGTAGTTGCGGATTAGGAAATTTTCCTAATCGATCACATCTTGAAAGAATTTAGATATCTCAAATATCTTGGATATATTTAAAGGATTTTGAAAATTCTAAATTCTATCCGAATTAGACAAGTAATGGATATCTAAGATTTCAAAAAGGAAATAAATCCTAATTGGAATATACTTATTATTCAAAATATGCAAGATTAGATATCCATAAGCATAAATTAGGCATCGAAATATTTAAATTAAATCGGGATAAGGATACTACCTAATTTGTTGATTTCTTTCCTAATTTGAATTTTCGACGATCGGGATTGAGGATCGGCGGTGCGTCGGGAGCGGTGGCGCAGTGTCGGGAACGGCGGTGGTGCGGCACGGCATACGACAGTGGTGCGACGAGCGGCGCGGCGCGGCGATGACTTCGCCGGTCTCCTTCTGTCTCTCTCTTTTCTTTGAAAATTCTGATCCTTTCAAAATATTTGTATACAAATTGGACCAGTGGCGGGTGACTCGGGGCACGACACGATGCTGAATTGTCACCGTTGGAGATGTGGTATGAGCTGGTAACCTCCTAGAGTTCACCGAGAAACCTACAGAGGATAAACAAATGGACGGGTCTCGCTAGGGGTGCTCGAGGAACTCGCCAGTCAACGCTGTATATTAGGTGAATCTGCAGCAAAGTTCTGTGACGGTGATGACTTGATGGTGCAGGCGGTGGGAGAGCTTCGGTCGGATGTTGTTGATGCGGCTGATGCAGGGAAGTTGGACGAAGAAGTTTTTCTGCATGTCCTCTCCTCTTGGCGTTTTCTGCATGGGGAGATCTTCAAGGCTATGGGGGCGTCGGTGAAGAGGAAGAACGTGGCATGGGCCAGCGAACAACAAAGCAGCAACACTCGCAGGTCTTGCGCAGTAGTGGCGGCGGTTCTCTCTTCTCACGGGTGTCTCTTGCGTGTTTCTCTAAAAAATCAGCTCTGAAAATCCTGAGAACCCCGAATTATGAGACCTAAACACATATTTATAATGCTAACCTAGGTCAATTAGTCGAGCTTTCTAATGTAAATGGGCTTAGACTTGGGTTTAGGCTCTAATTTTAATTAAACTCTAAATGGACTGAATTAATGTGGGCTCTTATTTAATTAAGTTTGATAGACTAATTTAAGCTCAAATTAAGACAACCAAGCCCATTGTAACGTGTAATTTTCGGCCATTGCCTTATGAGTGAGTCGAATCTCGTTCGGTACCCAAGTTCGATTTATGTGATGAATTTTAAGCTCGCTTGCCACAGCCGATCCGATGTAGAATGCAATTAATCTAAATGAACCTAAACTATATTGTCGCGACCCTAAAATTCAGTTTTCAGGCTAATGGATTACTAGGTCAATTGAATTAACTAACCTAGTTCGAGTTCTCCCAAACTCTACCAAATCGCAACTTAGGTCCAATTGTGAACATGCAAATATTTTCATTCTTGGAGTCGCCACTAATCAGTTTGTGGTAGGTCGATTAGAAACCTAAACAAAACATAGGGAGATATGTTTTATTTCTACGAACCAGAGATTCTAAGCCCGGGGACTTAATTACGCTAGATCTAGTCTAACGCCCTTTCGGTACCTTTTCATTTCAAAAATATTTTGTCAGGCAGTTTGGATCCATTTTAGCTTAGGTACTAACATGTGAGGTGTTCATGCGTGTGCGCAAACCACCAATTTAACACCCATAAATCAAAGCATTAAATAAATTGCAAATTGGAGGAATTACTTACCTCGAGTCCATGCAGCATCTGCATTGTTAGCGAAAAATCATACAAACAATCCTAATATGATTTCTAATTAACAAAGCATTCACTCAATTTCTCCTTTTTTGGATTTTCACTTTATTTAAATGAATCTTAAACTATATGCAATGACGTGCAACAATGACATGCGAATTAATGCAACCTAACATGCATACTATATGTCATGCGACGACGTGACCTAATTCTAATGACGTGTGAATGAACATTTTTTGGTATTTTCTAATGAATGAAATTCGGAATTAAATGAAATTCGGAATTAAAAACATGCCTAATTTAACATGCAACCTAATGATTTCTATTTTTGGTATTTTCTGTTTAAAATTCGAAATTCAAAAATACCTAAATTAACATGCAATCTAAGATGATTCAATCTATCCTAGAACGACTTATTTTTGGGATTTTTGATTAAAAATTCGGAATAATAAAATAACGTGAATAATCCATTAGGGTTTGAAATAATACCTAATTTAAATTAGGAAACTTGCCACGTTACGTCCTAATTTGAATTAGATATTTATCTTATCCTTCGGGATATATTCAAAAACAACCTAGACATGCAAAAATTCTAATTTAAATCAAAACAGAAAATATTTTTGGGTTTTCTTTTTATTTGAACAGGAAAACAATTTAAAACAAGGATAACAACCGATTCAAATCAACCACGCGATCCGCCATATTCGCTTCAAACTCGGATTAGGCACAAGAATCAAATTATCGGCCATATCTAAAGGGTTATAGATATTGACGGATAATTGATTATTCAAATTTGGAAAGCGAACTAAAATCATTATCGTATTCAAGTAGTTATGAATAGAATAATGATTTTCCGTACCGCCGCGTATCGGACCTTAGGGTTAAGGTCGGATAGTCGTCCCGATACGTTGCTAAATTAGGAAAGTTTTCCTAATTTGGATATTTCAAAATATTGCGGATATCTAGCACATTATCTAAATATATCTAAAGATCATCCAGATAATCATGCAATATTCAAATCGACTCAAACTAGGAAATTAAATATTTGAAAACATATCGGATAATATCATTACCTAATTTACCGATAACTTCCAATTTTGAAACGTCTCGGGATCGGGATCGACTTCGAATCGGGATGGCGACGACCGACGACAACGGCACCGGCGGGGCTCACGGCAAGGCGCGCGACGGCGACAAACGGCGGTGGGATGGTGTCGGGAATAGCAACAGCGTCTCACGTATGGTCGGGGGGAAACTCCAGCGGACGGCGGCTGAGGCAACTGCTCCGGCGAACAGGCTGTTCGGCAAAGGGGCAGCTTCACCGAGGCTCTCTCTCTTCTTCTTCTCACGATCTCTCCCTCTCTGTCCACGTATTCTGCATGGCTTAAGGATGTGCCGTGGTCGCTCACTGCTGCAGCTGCCGTTGATTGGCCACTGGACGAGGCTGTTCTGATCAGTGGGGGGCGAGAGACTTGTCAACGCGAAGAGTCTTCAGCTGGGAATTTGACTTCGCTGCCTGGAGATGTCGTCGTGTCTTCTTCTATACATTCTGCATGTCCACCTCGTCTTCAGGGCTGTGGGGCGTCATGCACGAGCATGAAGAAGCAACAACAGAGGCGGGCGTGAAGAAACAGCGACGGCAGTGACTTCCTCTCGGTTGACTGGAGAGACAGCGCTGATTTGTCCAACCAAAAAAAAAGTCTTCATGCACACTCGGGAGGCCTTCACGGCTGTAGAGGAAGAGGCATGGGCAGCTAACGTCAACTCCTCTGGAAGCGTGGTGGTGCAGCGAAGACAGCAGCGTGGGCAGCGGTCGTCGTTCGGGGAGGCTGTTCCGGATCAATGCGGGCACAAGGGACTATCCACACGGCAGAGGAATACCAAGGCTGCTGGATGCTTCGCTGGAACCGGTCAAGAATTGCTAGTTGGCTCCTCTTCAATGCGGTGGACTCGTCGGGTTGAAGAAGAGCATGGCTGTGCATGAAGAAACAGCAACCAGTATCGACGGAACGTTGACAACCTCCGGATTCTTCAAGATACTTCTCAGTTGACTAGGAAAACCGTGACTGCAAAGCTTGTTGGAGATTCTGATCTTGTTGCATGGACTGGACGTCGTGGCTTCGTGGAGGGCTTCGTGAGACAGAGACTTCGGCTGCTTGTTGATTGGTCAAACCAAGAAGCCTTCATGCACGCTGCATGGGGAGACTTCAAGACTGTGGCTGCTTCAAGGACACCAGGGAGAAGCCACGATCTACCGTTCTTGAGTGTCTCGGTGGTGGAGTGAGGAACAGCAAGTAGCGGCTGTGAATGGCGCGGAAGGGCGGCGCACGGCAATGAGGCTCCGGACACGGCGGCTCCGGCACGGTGGGACGCCGGCGGGAGGCAGACGCAGCGGCGGTGAGGGGCACGGCGACCGCGGTCTCTCTCTAATTTTTCTAATCATGAATTGTGTGTCCCCCTCTAATTTGACCTAATGTGATGTTTATATAGGCTAATCCTAGGTCAATTTAGATGGGCTCTAATCCTAGTGGGCTTAGGCTAGGGCTTAGGCTTAATTAAAATTTAAATGGGCTGATTTAATGTGGGCTTTAATTAATTAAATTCAACAGACTAAATCAAACCCAAATTAAAAACAACCAAGCCCGTTCGTCTTGAAATTCCGAGCCCGCACATTCCCGAGCGTACCGAGTATTGTTCAAAGAAATTTAAGCTCGCTCGCCGACGCCAATTTGATGCAAAATGCAATTAACCTAAACTATATATTATGCAAAAATTAAATGTTTTTGTTTAGGGGTTAAAATTAATCCCTAATTTTCTATGCAAATTTAAACTAAATGCTCGGTGAAATTTAGGTGTCAACATATATGTTATGCAATTTTAATATTTTTGTTTAGAGATTAAAATTTTAATTTCTAATTTTCTATGCAATTAATCACTAAATGATGTACCGAAATTTAAGTGTCAACAAGCTCCATGAGGGTCCAAACAAAATGGTGATCATTCCCCTCCATATAGGAAGATTTTCCAAGGTCCCCTAAGCATTACAACCAAAATTGAACAGTTTATTACGAAATTAGGGAAGTTTCATATAACCCCCTAATGGAAGCTGCTAGTTAAGCATGATTGCGTGCCCAAAACTTCTAGAAAAAGTAGGGAAAAGCTACCAGAAAATTGGACACAGCTTAGCTCCAGCCGGCCAAAGTTCTAAATTCTTTCCTCAAAGTCTATTCGAACGAAGGCCGATCTGAACGTTAAGCAAAAACTAAATTGAGCTTTGCATTTGATTCAAACCGCCAAGAGTACTCACAAGCACAGAATCAGTACTAGCTGAAACTGATGTTGTGAACCTGAAATGCCATCCTTTATCCTACTTTGAGATTTCAATTGGGGAATCCAGTACTAGTGAACCAGGGAAAAAGGAGTGTCAAAACATGAAATGAAATTCTCAGCACAGGGACGCTATGCTGGTATAAATAGGTTCATTTCCTGAATCCCAAGTGTGAAAGTAGAAAGAAGGAGAAGTAACCGTCAAGTTCCTGAGAATATTGATGATGAACTGTATGGGCCGAATCAACTAGCTTCGACCCACGAGAGTATTTGAATCAAAGGTTCATCCTCACGGTGCATCCGGATAGGATTCCTTCATCCGCCACCACCTTCCCAGCAAGCCTCGCCATCGCAGACTTGGGTTGTTCCTTCGGCCCCAACACTCTCTTCACCATGTTCGAGATCATCAGCATCATGATTGATCTTTGCAAGGCGACAAAGCAAGAGCCACCGGAGTTCCAAGTGTTCTTGAACTTTCTCCCGGGGAACGACTTCAATATAATCTTCAGCAGCTTCTTGCCAAGATTCCAAGAGAAGCTGAGCGAGCAAACGAAGTGCAAGTACGGAGCATCAGCCACGTTGTCCTGCTTCTTTAGCGGCGTTCCTAGTTCGTTCTATGGGAGATTGTTCGCTCGAGAGAGCCTGCACTTGATTTATTCTTCGTACAGCCTCCACTGGCTATCTCAAGTAATTTTTTGACCCACAATTTCATTTGTAAACTTGATGGGAACAAACTCATTCTCCCTCTCACTCTGTGTTTTCTTGTCAGGTGCCACGAGGACTAGAGGGAAACAAAGGCAACATATACATGGCAAGGTCGAGCCCTCCGAAGGTGCTTAGGGCGTATTACGAGCAATTCCAAAGGGATTTCTCGACATTCTTGGAGTGTCATGGGCAAGAGTTGGTGGTGGGAGAGCGTATAGTTTTGACCCTCATGGGTCGAAGAAGCGACGATTTTTCAAGCGATGAGTGTTGCTACACTTGGGAGCTCTTTTAGCTATTGATCTCAATGAGATGGTCACCGAGGTAATAAAAAAAAACGAATCAAAGGATACAATTGAAGTTTTTGCCTGTAAGAAAATTTGTATCATACTACCATTGACCCCGATGAGTTTTGTTAGCCCTCTATGAATAATTTTTGTTTTCGCAATCCAAGACCAATCATAGCCATCAATTAGACAACAAAAAAAAACACTGAGATTAATAGTTACGACTAATGATTATTCCTGATTCTGTAGTACCTAACGTATTTGTTAGATGAGTTCTAGCTATAGTTTTCACATGAATTCTTTGAAAGAAAGCAATAGTGCAATTTGCAAATCCTACATATGTAATGCGATTTCTCTTCCTTACGAATGTATTAGACAAGAGATAAAATTATAAATACTTAAAATGTGCACTCGTTCCCTCTTAGGCATGGTTCAGAAAGTGGAATGCACATTTACATAATAGGAAACGACATATATCAGCAGTGTTGCACACTTACACATCCAATTACATAAACAGGTAACTATGCACATTATACTAACGACTTATGATTTTGTAATTGTTTCTTATTTTTAGTGGCAAAATCTAAAATTCTACGTAAGTCGTTGATGCAGGGATTCATAGAAGAAGAAAAACTTCACTCCTTCAACATCCCTCAATACACACCCTTACTGAAAGAAGTACGACTGGAGGTCCAAAAGTAAGGATCATTCTCAATCGATTGCTTAGAGGTGTTCGAAGTGGATTGGGGTGTAGTTGACACTGATTTCAACCCTAATGTTGTCTCGGAGGATGGGGCATACAATATGGCCAGGTGCATTAGAGCTGTGGCCGAGCCCTTGCTCGTTAATCACTTTGGTGAAGAGATCATCGATGAGGTCTTCAAGAGATTTAGGTCTAAACTCACAGATCGCATGTCCAAGGAAAAGACCACGTTGGTCAACATCGTCATTTCACTTAAGAAAATTACCTAGATAAATTGCAAATTCACAAATAAATACATTACAGATGTATGTACTTATATAGTGAAGTTGAAATACGAATGCAAGTGTGTTTACTATAGTATATAGCCTATATAGGTGTGACTGTTTTATTTTTGTTGCTGCTTATGTCTCATCTTGAGTAAAGAAAATGCAAGAGACTTGCAAGTTGAAGGGGTTGACATTTGAGATTTTGTTTTAAGGATTTGTTTTAATTGAGCGAATTTGGTGTTTTCTTGAATTATTTAAGCCAGGAAAATAAATCGAATACGCTTAATGAAGTACGATTTCTATCCAAAGAAATTTGAATGAGTAAACAAGAATACATTTCCAACCCAAAAATCAAGAATAAATCAAAACCGAAATTAGAAACTCAACACTAAAAGTTTCGCGATAATGTCAACGAAACATTTGAAAGGTTGTACTCCTACTACCCTCAAATGATTTTGTAAAAGAAAACTGATTGTAAAGATACGTGCGGTGTTGATCGCTAATATATGGAAATCACAATTTGCCTTCATAAGATCGATTGAGCTAGAAGAAAGAACTAAAACAATATCTGTTACACAAGTGAGAAATCTGTACATGCATAAAAGTTAATGAAGCCAACTACAGACTAAGAACTTGGAGGGATAAATAAACTGAAAGGAGGAAGTCACTATGATAATATATAAACACCATGTAGAGGGTTATTCAGCAATAGCAGGCAGTCCCTAGCATTTTGGAAGACGGGTGTCTCGATCTCACATATACAACATCCAAGGAATAGTCAACGCTAGTAGCTTATCCCTGCTCTTTTACTTTATATATCTGAAAACAATGGAAACACAGATTGTGTATAATTGTTGTGCCACGTTATATCTGTAATAGCCCATTCAAAGCACGACACATGTCACTCCGGGCCCACCTGTCAAAAGTTTTAAAATTTCCTCTATCATCGCTCTCTTTTGCACTTGATTTTCTTCTTTCCTCTTGCGTCCGCCTGGCTCAAGCTCAAGCGCAAGGCTCATGGCTGCTTTGGCCATGGAGCTCGACCTCGAACGCGGAGCTTGGGGTAGCCTTGGCCTCCCTCCCTCCCTCCCTCCCTCTCTCTCTCTCTCTCTCTCTATTATTCTTTCCTTTTGCGTCCACCATGGCTCAAGCTCGAGCCCAAGGCTCGTGGCTGCTTTGGTCATGGAGCTCAACCTCGAACTTGGAGCTTGGGGTAGCCTTGGCCACTTTAGTTTCATGCTCGGCCTCAAGCTTGTAGCAATGGCCACTTCTGCTTCAAGCTCATGACCATGGTCGCCCGAGCTTTTGAACTCCCAAACGTGGCCGCTAGATGGAGATCTCAAGGTTACAATCATGGCCATATGAGCTTTGACATCTTGCCGCCATGTTGTCACTTGACCTCAAGCTCACGGAAGCCATGCCGCTAGAGTTTTGGGTTTGTGGCTATCAATGCTCAATGGGAAAAAGTAATGGAAAAGATTATGAAAAATTGAGAGAGAGAGAGAGAGAGATAGAGAGAGAGAGAGAGAGAGAGAGAATCTCAAAATTTCTTATAGGTGAGCCCAACACAACACGCGTCATGTTCTGAATGGACTATTGTAAATATGACGTGGCACAACAGTTACACCTAATATTTTCTTGAAACATAGACATCAAAATTCTTAAAAATGATATACTCTTAGCAATGAAAAGTCATTTGTAGCAAAAACACACGCGTATGACCGGTCAAGGTCAAGAACCATCACCTTATCATAACTCATCCTAAAACACATATTTTGTTATATATTTTCAGTATGAGATATTGTGACATGCGTATAAAATTTAAGAGTAGAGTGATTTTTACATTAAGTAGGTTCATTTTTGCTACAAATAATTGCAACACAAACCAAAAAATTTGTCACCTAAATCGGTATGGTTACAATCCTGTGAGTTGGCACTAGAAATAGAATTTTCCCAAAGTGTTCCATAAGCCAGCAACAGGACTCAGCCTGCATAGCGAGGAGGTCATTCTCTGATGGGCTGTTGTCCTAAAGTCAACCACACAACAAAAGAAAAAGAAAAAGGAAAACCGAATAAAATAAAAGAAAAAGAAAGCACGTGTTAAGAAATTGCATGGAAGCGTTGTGGGCGTGACCTTTGGGTCCTAGAGTAAGCGCAGTTTCTCTTGTTACTTTCATGAATTTAAAACTCGTTTATTTTGCGAAAAAAAAATAATTTAAAAAATACTTTTCTTAAAAAAATTACTAATATCTCTTACAAAAATGAATGAACAAAAAAAAATTTCACCATCCACAAATTGTTTAAATATAAATTGTTACTAATAGTAAAAGCATTTGTCATCAGCATTATAACTTTTAAAAATACAAAGAAAGGGTTTTTATTAGCATTAGTTTTTTTGAATAAAATAAAGCTATAGATATTAAGACTATAATACTGAATAAGTTTACTAAATACTGTGGTAAACTGTAAGTGTTTATTCAAATTTATGGGCTCACTTACACTTCCAACGGAAATATGTTGTTAGTGATCTACCCTAAGAATCAATCAAGGTTGATACTATAATATTAGTTGTGGATTAGGTTGTGTCGGAAAATCGATCTTCACTATACTTACGGAGTTATAATGTCTTGCTAAAGACCTCTTATGACTTGTGGGCCAAAAAGGATTTTGAGCACACTGGTAATATTTAGTGAACCTACAGCGTCGCACACAGTAGCGAGTTGAGTTAATATTTTATATGCGTCGAGATCTACTTACGATAAGAAGTAGATTTTAATTTGTTCTCTATTCAACTTATCTACGTGATCGTACACGTTATGAGATAACAATTAAATGCACGATTGAATGTAGACAGTTTGGCAGGTCCTAATCGTCTGGCCCTACTTCTTTTAATTCGCATAGATAATGAGGATATATATATAGTGTGTGGGTGACAAAAAACCCTAAGAGAGAGAAAAAACCGCCTTCAAGAGAATACGAAAAGAATCGTTCTCTGTTCAGAGATCTTTGAGAGAGTCTCGAAGATCAAAGGCGATAAAAAAAAAAGTTCAAGATCTTTAGCTAGCACTTAGATCGTTGGAGACCTCCATTCGTGTGCGTGAATACCGATAAAAGCACAACACTTGGGGAGCTAATCCAGACACAATCGATTGTCAATTTACCTTCGATCTGCAAAAGGTATGTGTCAAACTTTTATTTAGATTTCAATATACGCATGGATCCTGTCTAGGGTTTCGATTTATAGATTCCGCTGTGTTTTTAGCACTAGAGGAACCCTACATCTGCCATGTCATTTGGTAAATCCAATTGGTATATATGATTCTTAATATTTTTAGTATTAGTTTTTTAAATATTCAACCATTTCTTTAGCAAAAAAAAAAAAAACTACCAATGCTAACGATAACTTGAATATCTTGAAAATTGTAGAACGGTGCAAAGCGATCGTAAAAACTCAGACTATATATTTTTATCTGAAGTTGATTGGAGCAAGGTAGGTTAGGAAGGTCAATCCCCTGTTTATACACTATGAGATGAGCACAATAAATTTCATGTCATCAAGGTAAAGGGTTTTGTCGAGAAATATACGCAAACCCAAATGACGAGAGGCATTTTATTCTTGCATCCCAAACAATGCAGGTAAACCATTGTTTAACCCATTTGAGCTTAATTATTTGGAATTTTTGTAAAATTAAACCCATCAAGAACCACCCACAGCGAGGGCAAAATGGAGGTAAAGTTAACATTACAAGCTTAGAAAAATATATAAAAAAATTTTACCCTCACTTGTAGCAATCTTCAAGTATCTTGTCGTAAATAAACTCAGACGAGAATTTAAGTGCCTTAATATCATGAATTGCATTTCTTTCTTTATCCTACATACTTTTACCTCTTGCATAGCCCAATTAAGCCTGCAAATTCGTTTTTAGAGCCTAGTTGGTGACATCCCCACACTGGGGCAAGATAGATGAATTGCCACATTCAAATAGGAAGATCTCGGAGCATCGACTAAAAATAAAGACCACTAGAGTCCAAAACTGCTGAGCCATGCAAAAGCAAATGAAGCCACAAAATGTCAAAGTCTAACCGGTCCTTACTGCAAAGAAGTTTGTTGCAAAAAAAAAAAGCAAAGCAAACAAGGCAGGAAAAAAAGTGAGAAAATGTTGATGTAAAGCCCAGTTGTTGACAGGAATAAAAGATGTGGCCCAAGGTCAAGTCTGTAAAAATCATCCTCAACGGAGAAGCAATGATCTCCTAAGTTTCAAAAATTAATGTGAAACTCTTGACAAATTAATGTGAAACTCTTGTGGTCAATGAAGTATCTACACAAGAAGATAATCCCCAGTGGAGGAGAAGATTGATCCAAAATGATCACCAACTTCGAAACCCTTTCATTGAAAAGTTGTTGAGCCTAACCAATCTTTTCATTTCTTAACCCTTAATCGAATTTACGTTATGCCCATTGCAAAGTCTCATCAAATTATGACACTTATATTAACATAGGAGTTTCAAATGTTCAAAGATTTGCCCGAAGAAGTGTGGACAATATTGTTTTTATCTTATTTGTAGGATTCTTGACTTGTAATCCCCGCTAAGATAATGCATTATGAAGGTTTCTTTCATAGCCACGAATTGAATTAACCATTTGATAAGTTGTTGACCAAGTCTACATTATGGTCATATAAAAAAACCCCTTAAATTGGTGAGGTTGTACCGCTTATGAGAAAAATCGGATCCTTGTCAACATGATTATAATGGTAAGCTCAAGTGTCTCTCACTCTTTTCGCATCAATGGATGGGACAAAATAGCTTCTAAATGAGAATGAGTTAAAAACTCTTTCAGATTGAAAATCTCTCATTTAGCATTTTCAAGATATCCATGTTATGATTGAAAATTGTCTTAACTATGATTCTCCCCAGTGAAAATTTAGTGAAGCAAGCATGATAAAATAACTATCCATAAACCTCAATTAAATTAAAAAAAAGTCAATTGCTTGCAAAATATTTTTCAAAATAAAGGGAAAATGTACCGAAAGGGCATTAGATTTATTTAAATCAAGTCCCCGTATCTATGAATCTCTGGTACACAAAAGTAAAGTGATCTCTTACACTTTACTTAGGTGCCTAATCAACCTACCAATAACTAATTAGTGGTGACTTCTAATTGAATGAATTGCATGTTAAATTGATTAAGTCAAAATCCCAAAGTTGTGATTGGTATAACTTGACTCAAAACCTCTGGCTTAGCAATCTATTAGTTTTCCCTTGAGTACTTCAACTTTGGAAAGGTCGTGATAGGAGCGTTGGGAATTTTCATCTCAGAAACTAGAGATCACCCGTTCAAATTTCACTAAACGCTTTCAAATTGCTCTAGGTCAGAGCAACCTACATAGATTAAAAAAAAAACATCGATTTAACCAGTTCATAGAGCTTGCAGGATGTTTTCTTGGTCTCTAGATAACTAAGTATCTACACCATATCCCTAGGTTATCAAATAAGAAAAGGCTTTTTGAGTGAACCGATCAACCATCAAATATGACCACTTCGAAGATTGTTATTTAGTGCATCATCAATTGGAGGCATTTTTACGTAGTCTAATACTAGCCCCGTCCCTCCTAATGCCCCATGGGGCATTTTTTTGCAAGGAAAACTACCCCAATCTGGTAGTGCTCCACAGGCCACTATTTCCCCAATCTCCGTCCCCATCCCTTGCTCATTTAGAAAGCATCTCCAAGCCCTTACGAAAGACATAATGGGTGGACAGTTCAAAATGGGCCAAACCCGACCCATGAGCCACAAGGGCCTACAAGGTAGTTATTTGCCTATCACTATAAATAGTAGGCACCCTTTGAAAAAAAAACATATTTTTTCATATGCAAAAGAACATACTCCTTCGAACATAACGTTTTCTCTATTTTTCCTTCGGAATGCAAACGAGTACAAAAGACGATCGAAGAACTCTCAAGCGCAAAGTGGCACTTAATCTATGACAATACAGGGTATGTTCATTGTGTGATATGCCTGTACGATCAGTGATACCAGTTGATGGTCATCGGGCACGTTTTCCACATTGATCGAATTCGTTTTAAATATGTTTCGAATGTGTCGATTGGGGATTGAGTTTTCCCAACATTGGTATCAGAGTGCACTTACTTGTTTCCTGATCATGCATGTGTATTGTCTCTAACATTGAAGTGTATACAGCTTGTTTTTTCGTTTCGGCCTTGTTTTTCGTTCGTTTTCTTTGTGTCGTCGAACTGTTCATGCATGTTTTGATTTTTGTTTTTCGTCAAGACTTGAATTTTATTGCATAGACAGAAAGTGCTCGTTGAGACGAGCAAAATGAGGGGCGGTGCGTCGGAGGAGGAGGCCGCACGCGCCCTCACATGCCGACAAGGGCTATGGGTGTAACGGCGCGTGAGGCCCACGCGCGGCCGTGGCAAAACGGTGCGTCGGTCGTCGCCAACCACCGACAATGTCGTCAGCGTGACGTCATCTAAGCACGAATCTAGGTTTGACCCGAGATCCGACCCGGTTGTGTTGACCTATTGACCAACCCGGTTGACCGTTGACCCGACCTGGTTGACTGGTCAAACCAGACTGATTCAGACGGGGCAGAATGACCCAATTGTGTTCTTTCGGCTCGTTCGAGCTCATTTGAACTCCGATTTGGGCGTTCTTGGTATCGACGTCCTCGTATCGTAATGCTGTACATTATGGTATATTCATATTACATGTTTTCCGCACTTATGAATGTGAAAATGCACAATAAACCCTATGTACAAGTACTTAGGGGTATATTCTTTGGCATTTTCTCTAGTATTTCTCTATAGTTTTTTGAAATACAAGTGCTAGATCATATGTATATGAATAAGCATTCCTTATCTTAATGTGTCATGGATTATAAGTAATCCCTTTGTTCTGCATTCATTGTAGGAACAATGGTACATTGGAGAGGCACTCCGATAATCTCAAGAACGGCAACTCAAAAGGGGAGGCTTGAGAGACTAAGAATCAAGCTAGCTCTTTATCGATGTGACGCTGGAGATGATATGATGACACACATCATCAAGGTCAACAAAATGATACAGGATATCATTTGGAACGGTTTTGTAATGCCGAAATATGTAATGGTCGGAGCTCTAAAATGCACTATTCCTGAGGAGTTGGGAAGAATGTTTAATAAGGTTAAAGAAACCTTAAAGGGTCCAAGATATAAGATGCTTGTGGAGAATTTTCCACTACAAAAAAACATAGATTTTGCCACGGAAATTTGTGACGGGAAATTTTTTGTCGCTAATTGACGACGAAATTTGCGATGGATTTATTTTTCCGTTGCAAATTAGCGACGAATAATTTTCGTCACTAATTTGCGACTGAATTTGCCACGATATAAAAATTCGTCACAAATTAGCGACAGAAAAATAAATCCATCGCTAATTCCGTCACAAATTAGTGACGACCAATTTTCTGTCGCTAATTTGCGATGGAATTAGCAACGGATTTACTTTCCGTCTCTAATTTGTGACAAAAAATAAATCCATCGCTAATTTCGTTGCAAATTAGCAACGACCATTTTTCTGTCGCTAATTAGCGACGGATTGAAAAATGCCCTTTATTTTTGGAATCCGTCGCAAATTTGCAACGGAAAAATAAATACGTCGCAAATTTGCAACGGAAAAATAAATCCATCGCAAATTTGCGACGGATTGGAAAATGCCCTTTATTTTTGAAATCCATCGCAAATTTGCGACGGAAAAATAATCCCTCACAAATTTGCGACCGATTGGAAAATGCTCTTTATCTTTGGAATCCATCGCAAATTTGCGACGGATTTTGTTGCTAAATCCGTCGCTAAATTTAGCAACGAACTCTGAATTTAGTTGCCCGCCAATCTCTCAAATCTACCCGCCCTCACCCTAGTTTTTCTCTCTCTCTCTCTCTCTGCTATTCCTCAAAACCCCCTCTCCGCCAAACACCTCTCCATCGCTCCCTCCTCCCCTCCGCCAGCCATGATAGCCACCCTCGCCGCCGCCGCCGCCGTTGCCTCCTCCTCTATCACCATCCGCCCGTTCCGCGCCCATAAGCCCTCTCGCGCGCCATGCCGGGATTTGGTGCTCTGTCACCAAGGGCCCCGCGATCTCCCAGCCGAGGGCCGCCGGCGGGGGATTGGTTGATTGCATGGTGGTCGGGGGCGAGATTAGTACTCCTAGGCGATCGCCACGAAGCACCGCGACAGGGCCCCAACGTGATCATCATTGAGGCCAGGGACCTCGTCGACGGCAACATCACCACCGTCGAGAGGGACGGCTACCTGTGGGAGGAGGGCCCCAATAGTTTCCAGCCATTCCGAGATTTGTACGTTCTGTCGGTCCCATTCCAAGATTTCTTTCCGTCGGTCCCATTCCGAGATTTGTACGTTCTGTCTACTCTGATTTTGTGACCTTTTTTATTGAAGTTCTCGAGTATGTTTTTGTGTTAACTGATAGATACATCGTCGGATTATTGTAATGGTTGTAGTTGCTCTTGTTTCGTTAGAATTGGGTATATTCTTCATCGAGAAATGGAGATGATGTTTGTGAGTTTATAGGGTAAATGGGTCAGGATAGGGTGCTTTGCAAGTGTTTGATGAATGACCCAGTTCTCCAATTTGCGAATAGACGTGCAATTTTGGACTTTTTTTATGCTGTCGCGAATAGCGGGGCGAGGCTCAAATCGGCGTGAGTTCTTTCTTGGGTGTTCTTCCTTTTTTTTCTGGGGGAAAGGAAGAAAAGGTAGGATATAGTTCTATGTATTGTTGATATTCGCATTGAGGTTGGCAATGAGATCTTGCCAGTGTACAGTTGTGCTGTTTTTGTGCATATTGGTCATCAATTTTGTTTGTTTGCAGATGGAAACAAGAAAAGCAGAGCTTCTTTACCAAAAAAAAAAACAAGAAAAGCAGAGCTTGAGACTAACCTTGCAACTAATCTCACGAGGCAGAAGCAAGAGTATGAGGCTATTATATCCTCGTCAGAGACTGGTTTGCATGAAAATGAAGCGGAATCAAAGTGGCAGGAGCTAAAAGATACTAAATCATTTGTCATTGATGCAACCCAGCGATTAGAAGGTGGAAATTTTGGATTGATCGGAATATTGTTGTCTTTAAGCTTTAAATTTTTTTGTTCGCGCTTTTGATTGAAACAAAAATTATCAGGAATTAATAGAAGTACAAAGGAAAGAAATAAGCAAATCAAAAAGATCAAAGATGAGATGGCAAAGTTGAACGTACTATTTAATTTTTTCAGTGTGGACTAAATGTTGGTATTCAACTCTTTAGTTTTTTCTCAAATGATTGCTCGAATGCAGGCTTTGGAGGACACCTATGAGAAAACACTTCAGGATGAAACTAAAGAACTTGAACAACTCTTTAGCCAGAGGAATACTCTTATAGCTAAAAAGATGAGTACTCAAAAAAGATAAGGAACTCAGGCCCGTTATCTTCTTATGCTTTTGAGACGTATGTTCCCTTGTCTAACTGTGAAAATGTTTTGACTTTGAAAATGCTTTTGAGGCGTATGTTCCCTTTGCTACTGAATTTTAATTTGGTTTCCACTGTTGAAGCTCATCATACCTCATTTTATATGTTTGAGATTATAGGTATAGACGGAGGAGCATCAAAGAGTTGCAAAAGATGCTTCACAAATGCAACGAGCAGCTCCGACAGTTTAGTCATGTAAACAAGAAATCACTTGATTAGTACGTGAACTTCACAGAGCAAAGAAAGTGAGCATCTCACATGGACCGTGTCTTTATTTTTGTTCAGTATTTATATGATGGAGATTGTCGCTAAAAGCTGGATATTCTTTTTTGATTCATTTCTGTCGTCATTGTTTATTGTGCAAGATTAGTTATTATGCAAGATTATTTATTCTCTCATTATGTGTACTATAAAGAAAAATATTTATGTCATTCTTGTGGAAAATGTAGATGAATGTATTTCACTTTTACCTTACCAAAAAAAAATTTCCTTACCAAAAAAATGTATTTCATTTTTATATTATTATAATATTTTGATGTTATTAAGTGCTTAATCAATGTTAAATATAAATTTCAGAAATTAATTTTTCTTTTAATTAAGTTTAAAATCGAAAAATAAAATAAATGATTTTATCGTACGATCACAAATTATAAAAGTTCGTTACAAAAATAAAATTTCGTTGCTAATTTCGTCCTTAAACGATATTCGTTGCAAAGTTCATCGCTAAAGAATTAATAAAAAATCATTGCTAAATTTGTTCATGAATAATGTTCATGGCAAAAGTCAAAATTTTTCGTGATAAATTTGTGACGAATTTTGCCACGAATAAGTTCGTCACAAATTACAAACAAAAAAAAATTCGTGGCAAATTAGCGACGAATTTTGTGACGAATATAGCTCGTGGCAAATTAGCTACGGAAAATTGATCATCACTAATTTGCGACGGATTGGAAAATGCTATTTATTTTTGGAATCTGTCACATTACGATGGAAAAATAAATTCGTCGCAAATTTGCGACGGATTGAAAATGCCCTTTATTTTTGGAATCATTGCAAAATCCGTCGCAATTTTTGTGACGGAAAATTTTTGCGACGAATTTTGCGACGGATAAAGTTTGTGGCTAATTTGCAACGAATTTTGCGACGGATAAAGTTCGTAGCTAATTTGCGACGAATTTTTTTCCGTTGCAATTTAGCGACGGAAAAAGAAATTTTCTATCGCAAAATTTTGTGATGCTAAATTAGCGACGGAAAAATTCCATCGCTAATTTCGTCGCAAATTTGATTTGCGACGGATTTTGCCAAATTTTTCATCCCAAAATTCGTCGCTAATCCCTTGTTTTTTTTTAGTGTTCGGCAAGAATACATAAGGGACGGGAGAAGGAGATCATCAACCCTTGCATTGAATGGGTCTCGACGCAAACCATGGCCTGGATCTAAGGGTTTTTCGAGAGTCTCCATTTTTGTTCCAAAGAAAATAGAATTTTCTAAAGAATTTTATGAGTCATTTCCTATCTATGTGTTGGATTGGTACACTTGATATTGTTCTTTTAGGATTTGGAATCAATTCTGTACATGTTTAAAGTTGATATTATATGCTCTTAAATATTTGTGAATATGTTATGAAATATATATGGCTATGAATTTTTGTGATTTCTCATTTTATATTGCTATATTATATGTTATGTTATATGTGGGAAGTTCTTAAAAGTTTGTATAACTTTTTGAAGAATCAATTTCTTTACATAAATGATTATGTTAATGATAATTTCAAATTAGGATTTTTAGACGATGATTGGGAACATAATGAACTTTCGACTCTAAGACGTTTTGTGAAACTATTCATTAATATGATTCATTTATGTAATCATGATACTGACGAAGCATTTAGATAGGCTTTAATAATTCGTGCGTATGTGTTTGAAATGTTCAGATACGATGGCTTTAACAACTAAGAACATAGTGGCTGAACTTAATAAGGGAGAAAAATTGAATGACGACAATTATGAGATTTGGAGTCTCAAGATTCAATACATGCTGGAAGAGTAAGAGGCATTCGAAGCTCTTAACCAGATTATGGAAGAACCTGAGGATGGGACATCTGCCCAACACAAAAGGGACAATGATGCATTTGCTATTTGGAAAAGAAAGAACTCTCTTACTCGCATTACATTGCTAAGCAGCATGGACAATGACATCATGCGAGAGTTCGGACGCTTTAAGAACAATAAAGACATGTGGGTTGCACTACCATCAAGATTTGGTCGAATTTCTGTGATCAAACTAAGACAACTCACTATCCGTTTTGACTCATACAAGATGTCTCATGGAAAGTCCATGAAACAATATTTGAGGCAGATGTCGAATATGATTAGTGAGTTGAAGGATGCCAGTCACATTCTCACTGATGAACAGCAGGTGCAGGCAGTAATCCGCTCCTTGCCTCAAAGCTGGGAGCACATGAAGATCCATTTGAACCACAATGAGGATATCAAGACCTTCGAGGATGCTATGCGGCATCTTGAGCTGGAAGAGGATCGCCTCATGACAGCTAAGCTAGAAACTGATATTTACTTTGCTAGTTTTAGCTCGTATGGAGTTTTTGGCTCTAAGAGGAAGCACCTTACTGGGTCAAAGAAGTGGAAAGGCAATGAAGCAAGTCCTTCAGGGAAGAACCGAGGCACAACCAATGGGAGAAAGGAAAACGTCCTTTCAAGAAAAACATTTCAAGAGTGAAATGTTACAACTGTGGCAAGAAAGGTCACTTTACTCACGACTGTGGCGAGCCAAAGAAGGTAGAAACCCTTAGCATTCATGAAAATGCTACTTATGTGTCTAGTTCAGTGTTTCTAACTGAATCTAATCCTTTGTGGACTATAGACTCAGGAGCCACAGACCATGTAGCGAAGGATAGAGAAGCTTTCGTGGAGTTCTGACGAGTTCCACAAGGAACGAAGTGGATATACATGGGGAACAATTCAAGAGTGGAGGTTAGAGGCATTGGCACCTATCAACTACATATGCGCGGTGGATGCACATTGTTCCTACATGATATGCTATTTGCTCTAGAGATTCGTCAAAACTTAGTTTCGATGTTGGTTTTAATTAGACTTGGTTTTAATGTAAACTTTCATAACAATGGTGTAGACTTGTCTTTAGGTACAAGTTATTATGGTTTCGGATATTTTTTAGATGGTTTCATTGTATTAGATGTTAACTATTATGAAGTTAATGTTAGTTATTCCTTATTTACATCATTTGATTCTTATGAGAATGATGTGAATGTGTGGCATGCTGGAGTTGGTCATATTGGCCAATAAAGAATGAATCGATTGACTAAAGATGGCTTATTGGGCAATATTAAAAAGGTTGATTTGCCCATATGCGAGCATTGCCAAGAAGGAAAAACAATGCGGAAACCATTTGGAAAAGGAACAAGAGATGAATTTCCTTTGCAATCTTAACCAAAAAAAAAAAATTTCCTTTGCAATTAATCCATACTGACATCTATGGTCCAATGAATGTAAAGGCAATGCACGGGTCTGTTTATTTCATCACATTCATTGATGATCATACTCTATTCAAACATGTCGATTTGATTTTTCATAAGTCCAAGACTTTAAATTGCTTTAAAAGATTTATGAGTTTAGTGGAAAATCAATTAGACAAAAAAAAAATAAAAGCATTAAGATTCGATCGAGGTCGAAAATATCTGTCTGATCAGTTCAGAAATTTATGTTATGAAAAAGGAATAGAAAGACAACTGACTATTCCATATACTCCTCAATAAAATGGTATTACGGAAAGAAGAAATAGAACATTAATGGAAATGGTTAGATAAATGATGGCACAAGCTAACTTGTCCATCACCTTTTGGGGTAATGCTTTGTTGACTGCTGCCTACATACTTAACCGTATGCCTTCTAAATCAGTTGCTTCTACTCCATATGAGTTATGAATAAGCAGAAAACCTGATTTAAGCTTTCTAAAACCTTGGGGTTGTGCTGCCTATACTCGTGAGTCTTCTCACAAGTATGGAAAATTAGGCCCAAGAGGCCATAAGAGTATTTTTATAAGATATTCAGAGTACTCAAAAGGATATGTATTCATAGATGAGCAAGAAAGTGAAAATATAACTAATTTGAATCACAGGATGTTACATTATTAGAGAATGAATTTCCTAAAAATGGCGAAGTAGGTGGAAATTACTCACTATACGAATCTGTGGATCGTGATAGTGAAGTTAGTGAGAGCATTGTGACAAATGGAGAGTTGAATGCAACCCAGTCTCAATTGCAACCACTTAAAGAGACAACACTACTATTGTCCAATTCAAGTGGGAGTGCAATGGAACGTGGTGAATCACCAAGAGTACAACATTCCATACGATCGTCAAGTCATAATAGGATTCCCTGTCGACGTTTTAACATTGAAGGAAAAGCTTTCATGATCACCCCACAAGATGAAGATGAGCCAAAGAATGTGAACGATGCTCTAATGTGCCATGATAAGGGAAAATAGATACATGCAATGGAAGAAGAAATGGAGTCGTTAAGATCAAACCAAGTTTGGGAATTGGTTGACCTTCTAAAAGAACGCAAAACCATTGGGAACAAGTGGATTCTCAAAATAAAGCGTAAGGCTGATGGCTCAATAGAGAGGTATAATGCTCGTCTTGTGGCGAAAGGATATAACCAACAGGAAGGAGTTGACCTTGAAGAAGCTTTTTCTCCTGTGGTTAGATTTACCTCTATTCGCCTTGTTCTGGCAATAGTAGCTAGTATAGATCTTGAATTACAGCAAATGAATGTAAAGACTGCATTTCTTAATGGAGAATTAGATGAAGAAATTTATATGGAACAACATGTTGGTTTCATTACAAAAGGCCAGAAGCACAAAGTGTGTTGACTATTGAGGTCGATATATGGCCTTAAGCAATCTTCAAGACAATAGTATATACATTTTCACAATGCCATAATGGCATATGATTTTGTAATGATTAGTGAAGATAATTGTGTATATATCAAAAGATCCAAAGATCAAATTGTGATCTTATCATTATATGTTGATAATATACTAATTGCCGGAAGCAGTATGGAGTTTGTTAGTACAGTCAAGAATTGGTTATCTTCCAATTTTGAGACGACAGATATGGATGAAACTGCATACATTCTTGGAGTTAAGATTTCAAGAGATCGCTCAAAGAAATCCCTATCCCTTTCACAAGAAACATATGTGAATAAAATCCTTGAGCGATTTCGTATACAAGATTGTAAACCAATAGATACTCCAATTGTAAAGGGCAAAACATTAAGCGACAGAATGTGTCCTAAGACTTCACAAGAAAAAGAGCAAATGGAACAAGTTCCATATGCTGGTACTATCGGAAGCTTGATGTACGCTATGATGTATACAAAACCTGATATTTGTTATGCAGTTGGAATGGTAAGTAGATAGCAATCCAATCCAGGTCAAGCACATTGGATCGCCGTAAAAAGAATCCTAAGATAGCTAAAGGGAAGTGCCGACTTATCAAGGAAGTGATCTACACTTTAAAGGCTATACTGATGTTGACTGGGGAGGAGATTTAAAAGAAAGGAAATCTACTTCTGGATACGTGTTCTTACTGAATAATGGCATCATATCTTGGAGCAGTAAGAAATAACAGTGTGTAGCCTTATCTACAATGGAAGCCGAGTTCGTGGCTCTATCAGCAGTAGCACAAGAAGCTGTTTGGCTTGGAAGATTTTTGGATCATTTAGGTGTTACTGAGAATTCTGCAAACCTAGTATTGGTCTATTGTGACAGGGAAGTAGCAATAGCGTATACTAAGGATCCCAAGTACTATGGAAAGATCAAACATATGGATATCGAATCTAACTTTGTCAAGGACATGATTGCACGAAAGGAAGTGAACGTGAAGTACATATCTACACAAAGGATGATAACAGATCCTATAACAAAATCGATTCCTAGAGAAGTTTTCCATGGTCATGTAAGATCTCTAGGACTGTGTAGAATATAATGTACTGAATATTGTAATTTTCCCTAAATGTTCACTATTAATGAAGTTTGTTATTATCAATGCCTATAAGTTTGTATGACGTTTGTGAATGTTGATGCTGAGTGCATTATATTGAAAAGGTATGTCGGACAGATGAGAGATTAGCCCACTCACACGAGTAATCGCCTCTACTCACTGTGTGATGAATAAAGATGAGATAATTTTAAGCTTGTTATCTAGGTGATAATTGAGAGCTCAAGCTTGAAGCATGGACGTCGCCTTAACAGAATGTTAAGATGAGGACATATAGAATATTATGTCCAAAAGTGAAATGACCCACATATTTCACTTTACCTGTCTTTAATGCCAGATGTAAGTTCTGATATACACTTATGAATAGAGTAGATTTGTGAACTCAAGTTAGCCATTGAGTATGTTTAACTATCATCTATACGGCATTGAGAGTAAAAGCATACGCTCTATGAGAAAAGGAGAGAATACCGTAATACGTATTTCATATTACGTATGCATGGGACAACTGATAAGAGTTGGCAAAAATTATGATCTCAAATTTTAAGTCGTGTGCGACTCATGAGGAAAATAGTTTTTCTCAATTAAGCCCTCATGACTCTTACTTATTCTCAAAATTTCTATTCAGTGTTTGCTATCTTAGGATGTTGCCGATGATTATGATAATTCGGTCTAATAGGGCATTTCTAGAAAAGCGAGTTGGACTGAAATGGAGAGGTTTAAGGCAAGAGAAAGATCAATTTAATTTATGATGTCACATTCTATATTTGTATTCACAAGTCGACCAACTATGATTTTGAGTAAATCATAGCTGTGAATACAATATATGAGATACTAAAAGAGATCAAGAGAGATAAAAAAAAATGTGACCGATTGATCTAGGGAACTGCATACTAATTCTATTCTGGATAATACCTAATTTGAGCTGCTATATATTCCTAATAGATGTATAATAATGAGCTCTTGTAGTATGCTGGTTGTACGAATTATTTGCCAATATGAACTTTACAAGGAAGAGAGTTGTGTTTAGCCCATCGTGAGCGAGTGGGAGATGAAAGACATAATGGGTGAACCGCCCTAGATGGGCCAAACCCGACTCGTGAGCCACAAAGGCCCACAAGGTAGTTATTTACCTATCACTATAAAAAATAGGTATCCCTTGGAAAAACAAAAACATTTTTCCGTATGCAAAAAAACACACTCCTTCGCACATAACGTTTTCTCTGTTTTTCCTTCGGAATGCAAAAAAGTACGAAAGACGATCAAAGAACTCTCAAGCGCAAAGTGGCGCTTAATCTGTGACAATATCAAGTATGTTCGTTGTGTGATATGCCTGTACAATCGGTGATACAAGTTGATGGTCATCGGGCGCATTTTCTACATTGATCGAATTCGTTTCAAATATGTTTCGAATGTGTTGATCGGGAATCGAGTTTTCCCAACACCTTGTTACCTAGGACAACCTGGGCAGGCTCACGAATCGTTGTAATGAAATCTACTCCATACCAAAGCAGTTGCCATGATCCCTTGTTCATTGAACGTCTCTCATGGAAATTCTTCCATAGGTGGGGGTAACAATGCATGATCGTTACGCCTTCCATGTAGGTTGAAACTTACTCGACAAGAAATTTCGCTACACTAAGACCGTTCTAGTTATGGCCGCCATTCACCAGGGCTTCGATTTTTGGCTCCCTTGTCATTAGGTCACCAACTTCCTTGACCTTCCGACATTGGGCAAGTGTCAACTCCCGACTTAGTGGAGACCTACGTTTTTAGTTACAATAGTCGAGTCTAGTCATTGCGACCCCCTTTGTGAGGAGGCACCCCTTCTCTCAAAGTTACAGAGCCATTTTGCCGAGTTTCTTAAAGATAGTTGTGTCGAGCTCCTAGGTATTCTCTTGAATGGAGGAATGGGAGAAACAAGTTATGCTAAAAACTCATTGCTTCAGTACATCTCTCATTGTCGTATTGTGGGCACGTAAAGTCTTGGATTATAATGCATTTAAAGATCGATTATTACACACTCATCGTAATTATGTACGACAATATGATATATACACTCTATATCTAACTAGGGTTCTTTTGTTCACCGAGATTTTAAATTCTATATGCAAAAGATGCCATTTTACCATGCTCTTTGAGACCATGTAACTTATCATTCAAAAATTCAAAGTATAACCCTAAAAGTGCTAAATCTTGCAAGATAATTGCAACATCGGACAAATCTATTCCCATGATGTTCTAATTTGGATAATCATAGAAAATACAAGGCATCCATGATATTCAATCGTTATTTATGAACTGTCCGCATATTCAATCTAGAATATATCATTGGATGTGTTTGCGAGTATAAACAATGCATGAGAAATGATATCTATTTCTTTGTAAATGAAAAAACTAAAGACACGAAGCTTTTCTCTTTATTAAGTCAATGCTTTCTTTTTCTTTTTGTAGAGAAAGGTGATATTGATGATGAAGCCCATAATCGAGGCAGCCATCACAGCTCTCTTCTCTGCCGCCACCGCCACCTTTCCAGCAAGGCTCGCCATCTCGGACTTGGGGTGTTCCTCTGGCCCCAACACTCTCTTGGCCGTGTCCGAGATCATCAGCATCGTGATGGATCTTTGCAAGGCGACGAAGCATGAGCTGCCGGAGTTCCAAGTGTCCTCGAACGATCTCCCAGGGAACGACTTCAACACCATCTTCAGCAGCTTCTTGCCAAGATTCCAGAAGAAGCTGAGCGAGCAAATGAAGAGCAAGAACGGAGAGTGGGCAATGTTGCCATTCTTCTTTGGTGGCGTTCCTGGTTCGTTCTATGGCAGATTGTTCCCTCGGGAGAGCCTGCACTTGATTCATTCTTCATACAACCTCATGTGGCTTTCTCAGGTAAATTTTTGACCCAGAGCATCATTTGTTAACTTGATGGAAAACGAACTCACTAGCTCTCTCCTTTTTTTTTTCTTGTCAAGTGCCACAAGGACTAGAGGGAAACAAAGGCAATATATACATGGCGAGGTTGAGCCCTTCGAGGGTGCTTAGGGCATACTACGAGCAATCCCAGAGGGACTTCTCAACGTTCTTGGAGTGTCATGGGCAAGAGTTGGTGATGGGAGGTCGTATGGCTTTGACCCTCCTGGGCCGAAGAAGCGACGATCCTTCAAGCAAAGAGAGTTGCTGCAATTGGTAGCTCTTGTTTATTGCTCTCAATCAGATAGTCTCCGAGGTAACGAAACAAACGTAATCAAATAAAATATTTGAATAGTCATGTAAACGATAATATAATATTGAGATTAACCTCCTAATGATTTTGTAATGACTTGGTCCGACAAGAGCAGGGAGTGGTCGCTAGGGCCAAAGAGCCTGAACAAGAAGTGGCTCCTAGCAGGCTTCTAATATGACGAAGGGGGTAGGAATGAACCGAACTATCCACCGAACAAGGGGAGAGCGATTCTGAGATATATATGTAAAAACTGAAATTAACTCACGAAGATGCATTTTAATGCAATGGCAAGCTTTGCTTTGAAACTCTAAAATTAAGTGAGCCTAGGCAAAAGCACTACCAAAATAGGTGACCTCCTAATAAAGTATTTACTTATACGCCAAAAGACAAAATCGTAAGGCTCGGTACGAGACCGGCCAAAGCGGACAATACCTCGAGTGAGTTAATCCAGGAATGTCACAATATGGTATCAGAGCGGGACCCCCTCTAGTAGGTGTATGGTTCGAGGATGAACCAGGCGGAAGCTGGTGGGCCTGTAACGACTCGATCCGATGAGGGCAAAAAGTGGTTGCCGAGGCCAGAGCGTCCATATAAGGAGTGGCTCTTGGCAAACTTCTAGAATGACGAAAGGGACAATAATGAGCTAAACTGCGCACCGAATAGGAGGTGAGCAATTTTGAGATATAAATGTGAAAACGAGAATTAACTCATGAAGACTAATTCGGACGTAATGGTAAGCTTTGCTTTGGAAATCCAAAGTTAAGCAAACCCAGGTTAGAGTACTATCAGGATGGGTGATCTATTGAAAAAGTGCATGCATGTACTCCAAAGGACAAAACCATGAGGCTCCATATGAAATGGGATAAAGCGGACAATACCTTGAGTGAGTTGTTCTAGGAGTGTCATAGATTTTGTTAGTCCTCTAGGAATAATATTTGTTTTGGCACTCCGAGATCAATCCTAACCAATAATTGGACAACAAAAAAGAAAAAGTTTACTTTTTACAACCGATGATAATTCATGATCCTAAAGTAGATAAAAAAAATTTGTTAGATGACCTCATCTTTTCATGTCGACCTCTAGCTACATTCTTCCCACAAATTCTTTGAACTAAACCAATATTGCAATTTGGATAACCAACACAATTGATCCAATTTCTCTTTCTTAGTAATGTATTCAAGAAAATTACAATATAAGTGATAAAATTATTAGGTCTTTCGGCTGCATGCACATTTCCTCTTAGACATAGTGTAGACCCAATTTAAAGGGTAAAGTACCAAAAAAGTCATAAACATATTGCATTTGTGCCAATTTAGTTATAAACCTTTCATTGGACCAATTTAGTCCTAAACCTTCTGAATTGTGCCAATTAAGTCCATCCGGCCAATTTTGACCAGAAATCGTTAAAGTGAATTTCAGCCGTCCTACGTGGCACGGTGAAAATTTCAAGAAAAATTGGCACAAATGCTTGTGGTGTTTATAAACAGTATGTAATAGTTACTTACCCAATCACATAAACAAGTAACTATGACTTTTATAATGATATTATACCATTAACTTATGATTTTGCAATTGTTTCCCATTTTCAATAGCAGAATCTAAAATTATCTGCTCGCCGCTGATGCAGGGACTCATAGAAGAAGAGGAACTAGATTCCTTCAACATCCCTCAGTACACGCCCTCACCAAAAGAAGTAGGATGGGAGGTCCAAAAGCAAGGGTCATTCTCAATCGATTGCTTGGAGGTGTCCAAATTGGAGCGCATGTGACACCGATATCGACCCTAATGTTGTCTCAGAGGATAAGGGATATGATGTAGCCAGGTGCATGAGGGCCACAGATTACTTTGGTCAAGAGATCATCAAAGAGATTTTCAAGAGGTATACGGCTCAACTCGCCGATCACATGTCCAAGGAAACGATCGCATTTGTGAACATGGTCATTTCGCTGAAGAAGATTGCCTAGATAAATCGCAAAAAATTCACGAGTAAATACATTACATATATATAAGTATATAGTGAAATTGAAATATGTATGTCACAAGTGTGCTTATCGTAGTTTGATGAAGGTGTGGCTTTCTCACTTGTATTACTTCTTGTGTCTTATCTTGCGTCAGGAAGATACAAGAGACTTGAAAGTTGAAGGGCTTGACCTTTGGGATCTTTGGCATATCACCCACCAGCATTGGTTGATTGAGCAAATTTTTCTTGATGTATCTATGCCCGGAAAATATAACAAGAAAGCTAAATGAAGTACGCTTTCCATCCAAAGAAAACTGCATGAGTCAAACTCGACTAAATCAAAACCGAAATTAGAAACTCAACCATAAGAGTTGTACAATAACATATACGAAACATATGAAAGGTTTTACCCCTACTACCATCAATTTGACATAAAAAAACTAATTTTAAAGTTACATACAATGTTGATCAGTACTATATGAAATAACAATTTGCATTCACAACCATCGATTGAGGATCTAAACATGCAAAAAAGTTAATGAAGCCAACTACAGATTAAGAACTTGGAGGCATAATTAAACTGAAGGTAGGAAGCCACTATCATAACCTATATACACCATGTAGAGGTCTATTCAATCATAGCACGCAGATCCTAACATTTTGGAACGCGGATGTGGCACTCTCATAGATACAACACCCAAGGAATAGTTAATACTCGGGATGTGAAAAATCGAACTGAACCAAAAATTTCAGGTCTTTTTTGTTCGGGTAATAGGTAAAGGATTTTGGGTAGTTTGCCGGTTCGGTTCAGGTTTCGTTTTTCTAATCTTTTAAAAATGCAAATCAAAACCAAACCCTTTGCAAATCATTCGAAAACCCCATAAAACCTTTAGTCTCCGACTATCCCTCTCTCTCCTCCCCAATTCTCCTAAGACCTCGTCGGCAATGAGCACCGGCAGTGCACCTCAGGTTGTGGAGAAGAGGAAGCCAGTCTTCACGAAGGTCGATCACCTATGGCTCCAAATGAACGACCCTACCCTGACGATAGGCATGGCCACGGTTCGGATCCTGCGGTTCCGGTTCGTAGCCATGTGTGAACTGGAACCGGAACCACCCCTAGCGGTTCCGATTCCGGTTCGTAATGGCAGTTCCGGTTCCGGTTCATAATTTAAAAATAAAAAAAATTATGAAATAAAAGAATAATGAATTATAAAATTATGAAATAATGAATTATTCTTTTTTTTGGTAAGGATGAAATAATGAATTATTCAATATAAATTATAATCAAAATATAAATTGTATGGGTAATTGGTTCCCGGTTCAGTCCAGTTTCGCTCGGAACCGGAAACCGAACCGATAAGACCGGTCCCTTAATTTTAGAACTAGGAACCGAACCGACAAATCATAGAATCGAAAACCGGACCATTGGTCCGGTCCAATTCTAGGCGATCCAATGGAACCCTTTACTCTTAACTAGCAAAGGATTATAGTCACAAAAAGCATACAACTTCACATGTTCATGGCTTAGCTTGGGTTTTATACATGTTGACACCTAAATTTTGGTAATCTAGTTAATCATTAATTTGCATAAAAATTAGGGATTAAATTTTAACCCCTAAACAAAAATATTTAAATTGCATAACATATAGTTTAGGTTCATTTTAATTTAATTGCATTTTGCATCGGATTGGCGATGGCGAGCGAGCTTAAAATTCATCGAACAAAATTCGGTTCGCTCGGGAATGCAAGGGCTGAGAATTTCAAGACGAACGGGCTCGGTTATTTTAATTTGAGCTTAATTCAGCCCAAGTTAATTCAGCCCATTTAATTTAATTAGAGCCCAAGCCCAAGTTTAAGCCCATTAGGACATTAAGCCCATCTATTCGACCTAGGTTAGAGTTATAAATACATCTTTTAAGTCAGATTTTAGGGGGGGCTCTCATAATTTTCAGATCAAAAATTTTTAAAGAGACACAAGTGTGAGAGAGAGGGAGGGAGAAAAGCGACGTCGCGCATCACCACCGAGGACGCCGCGCGTCATCACACCGCCGTCATCGCACCTTAACTACCTGTCGACGTCGCTACCTTCCACCCAACGCGGCTGCTTTTGCTCTCTCTCTCGCCACAGAAGCCCGAAGACGCCTTGCTGTGTTGAGTCCCCTTTGGCGTCAACGTGGACGGTTTCTACTTCTTTGATTCTTCACCAACGCTGCTGCTCCTCGTCCACTTCCTCTCAGAATCGCTCACTCCACAGAGCTTATTTGTGAAAACTCAAAACACGAAAGTTGTAGATCTACGAGTCCTTGATCTGTGGCTTTTAGAATCGGGTCAATCCGACGTGTATCGAGGAAGTTACGCCCATTTTTCCGGAATCGTGCAGTCCTGAAATTTTCCACCCGAGCCGCTCGGACCAACGCGCCTAACGTCCACGTCATCCAGAGTAAACCCGCCGGAACAGCCGTGCCATTGCTGCTGTTCGTCCCCACACCGGTGTCGTCCCGTCGCCGGCCGTGTCCCGTCGTCGTCGTTCGTCGCAATCCGATCCGAAGTCGAGCTCGATCCCGATCCGAGTTCAAATTAGGAATTATCCAAATTAGGTAAGATGATTATCTAATGAATTTTCTGAATGTTCCAATTTCCTAATTTGAGTATTTTGAATATTGCATGATTATCACGTTGGAATATTAGATAGCTTTAGGATAATGTTTGATATCCGTGATATTAAAAATATTCAAATTAGGAAAATTTCCTAATTTAAGCAACGTATCTGGACGTCTATCCGACTTTAACCCTAAAGTCCGATACGCGGCGGTACGGGAAATTATCATCCTATCTATAATCACTTAGATACGATGATAAATTTCATTAGCTTTCCAAATTTGAATAATCGATTATCTGTTAATATCTATAACCCTTTAGATATGACCGATAATTTGATTTTTGTGCCTAATCCGAGTTTGAAACGAATTTGGCGGATTGCGTGGTTGATTTGAGTTTGATTGTTATCCTTGTTTTGATTTCTTTCCTTTTCAAATAAAAAGAAAACCCAAAAAAATTTCTGTTTTGAGATTTAAATTAGAATTTTTGCATGTCTAGGGTTTTTGAATATATCCCGAAGGATAAGATAAATATCTAATTTAAATTAGGACGTAACGTGGCAAGTTTCCTAATTTAAATTAGGTATTATTTCAAATCCTAATGGATTATTCACGTTATTTTATTATTCCAAATTTCTAATCAAAAAATCCCAAAAATAAATCATTCTAGGGTAGATTAAGTCATCATAGATTGCATGTTAACTTAGGTATTTTTGAATTTCGAATTTTAAACAGAAAATACCAAAAATAGAAGTCATTAGGTTGCATGTTATTTTAGGCATTTTCATTAATTCCGAATTTCATTTAATTCCGAATTTCTTTAAAAAAAATACAAAAAAATACATCATTGCACGTCATTAGAATTAAGTCACGTCGTCGCATGACATATAGTTTGCATGTTAGGTTGCATTATTTCGCATGTCATATTTTGCACGTCATTGCATATAGACTAGATTTCATTTAAATAAGTGAAAATCCAAAAAAAAAAGGGAAATTGAATGAGTGGCTTTGTTAACTAGAAATCATATTAGGATCGTCTGTATGATTTTTCGCTAACAATGCAGATGCTTGCTGGATTCCAGGTAAGTTGTTCTCCTAAGCTTGCAATTTATTTACTGCTTTGATTTCTGGGTGTTAAATTGGTGGTTTGCGCACCCGCATGAACACCTCACATGTTAGAAATTAAGTTAAAACGGATCCGAACTGCTTGCCAAAATATTTTTAAAATGAAAAGGTACCGAAAGGGCGTTAGACTAAATCTAGCGTAATCAAGTCCCCGGGCTTAGAATCTCTGGTTCGTAAGAATAAAACATATCTCCCTATATTTTATTTAGGTTTCTAATCAGCCTACCATAAATTGATTAGTGGCGACTCCAAGCATGAAAACATTTGCATGTTAAGAACTTAAACCTTAAGTTGCGAATTGGTAGGGCTTGGGAGGGCCCGAGTTAATATTATTCTTAATAATCCATTAGCCCCGACAAAATTGACAAAAAAAAAATTTTAGAGTCGCGACAGCTTGGCGACTCCACTGGGAACTTGAGTTAGAACTCTTAGTGGACTTAGGCCAATTTTTCATTTAAAAAAAATAATTTTTGTTTGGCAGCGAGAATCCCAGGTACGTCCCTAACATTTTAAGGTGTTAAATGTTCTTGCAGTATCGGAGGTATAAGGGGAGGCGTGATTGTTAACCCTTGTTTTGCAGGGAGGTGTGCGGATGTATAGTTTAATTTATGCACGAAGCGCTGTTTGATATCACCTGCTGTGCATGCCTTGCATTTACACTACACCGCACACACTACCTGCTGCCGGACCTGGGCGGCATAGGTTTAAGATGGTACTGAGATAGTGGATACCCCGACTAAAACCATGTGGTACGGGTCGCCCTTCTCGGTCCCGAAATTTTCTTTCAAGGTGTCATTAAGTACCCACCACGGTTGTATCCCACTCAACCCGGGTTGGCTCTTTGACTAAGCCGGAGTCAGGGGAACCCCGGCCTAACCACCACCATGACTGGTTTAGCTCGGCAATTCTCTCGTCTCCATTTTGCAAGCCAGGGTCTAGGTAGAAATCGAACCTCACATTTCATGCGCATGTCTATGTGATTGCCATTTTCCTACCCGGTGAAGTAAGTTTTCTGAACCTTTATCTTGCAATTTACTTACTTTTCCGTACATTTGGTCGGTCCATGATAGGTCTAAGTCGATCGTATTTTTTTTTTGAAAGTAATGATCATTGAATTTTTTTTCAAAGGAAAAGAAGAAGAAAAATTAAAGCTTTGAAAAAAAAAATTACTTTCAATTCTTATCATTATTTTCCTAGCTTTGTCATAAGTCATTATTTCCTAAGAAGTTGGCCATCATTTTCACAAATACATGGAATAATGAAAAATGTCATGAAAAATGGGAATAAAAAGGACGATTAGACTGAGTCATGGACCGATCGTTTTGAAGAAGCATACTTACCATGCTCTATTTTTGAAATTAGGTTATTACGGACTGTCAATGTTCCCCAATCCGTACTCGCTCAAGAGCAAAAATGACTGACCAACATGGGCAGACTCGTGTTGCTGTCCTTGAAACCGAGATGAAGCAAGTCTTGAATGTGCTCAAGAATCTCACCAAACAAGTTGCTTCCCTACAGACAAGCATTTCCACACTATCTGTACCTGCTCAACCAAGTGTAAAGATTGTACTGCCCGATGACTCTCCTCCTGTTGAGTCAAAAGGTAAGGAAAAAACAGTTGCCATTGGCACTTCGTCGACTGAGAATGGTGCAACTTTAACTTACAAAGCTCATCCGATCATTACAAATGGGGGCGATACATCTTCTAAGCCACCAAAGAGTGATGAGGCTGAGCGCATTGATAAGCTTGAAGAAAAATTCCGTCAAATGCAAGGCTTTGATGATCAACTCCCACGAGGTCTTGCTCACATTGTCAAGGTTCAAGTCCCTAAGAAGTTCAAGGCGCCTGAGTTTAATAAGTTCGTTGGCCTTTTCTGTCCTAAGGTCCATTTACAATACTACACGTCAAGGATGTCGCCGTATGCTGATAATGTGCCACTCATGATTCACACTTTCCAAGATAGCTTAACCGGACCCCCCTTACAATGGTTCGTTTTGAAAAAGATTCACTCGCTCAAGACATGGGAGGATTTGTCTGATGCCTTCATTCGTCAATACAAATTCAATATTGATGTGGCCCCGTCACGTGAGGATTTTATTCGCACCGAGAAGAAAAAGACCGAAACCTTCAAGGCCTATGTCACTAGGTGGAGAGCTCTAGCTGTGCAAATTATTCCCGAGTTAACTGAGAAAGAGATGCTCGATACCTTTATGAAGACTTTACCATTCGAGTTTCGTAACTGAGTGTTAGGTTCTAATTTTAATTCTTTAGCTGAGCTGATACCAGCAGGAGAACGTATCGAGATCGCTCTGCGAGATGGTTGGGCCACTGAGCAGACTACCTTCGCTAAGAAATTCACCCTCAAGAAAGATAAGGAACCGGCACCTGAAGTGAATGTAGCTTACTCTCAACAAAGCCGTGACATTGCCCCATCAATGCAATTTGCTGGCAAACAACAAGGTGGACGCCAATTCACTAGTCGACAACAAGGTACTAAAAGGAACTTCACACCTCTGCCTGGGCCGTTATCCAAAGTTCTGCCTGTCCTCCAAAAGAAAAATTTGCTTTCAAGTGAGCCGAAACGCCCGAACCCCGAGCGGTTCTCTGGTTATGACTCCTCTAAGAAGTGTGAGTATCATATGGGGGAGGTCGGTCATTCTACTGACGATTGTTACGTACTGAAGCATAGAATTCAAGACCTCTTGGACACAAAGGCATTCTCTTTCCGCAGTGATCAACCAAATGTCCAGCGGAATCTTCTACCGAATCATGTTGGAAGCGCGGATGCTGTTATTGAGTAGAGAAATTTCTATACTCCTCTGCGAAGGAGTCTTTCATGCTTTCTAGGATTTCAAGTGTTTTCTAGGATTTCCTGCTTTCTAGGATTTCAATTCATGTTTATGTTTTTAGGGCTTTGATTATTTGCATTTTCCTTCCAATAATGTAATTCATTCGACTCTATTCAATGAAATTACAAGTTTATTTGCATTTTGAGGGAATGTTAAAGTATACCAAACTAGCCCGGTGATGATATCCAACCATGAAAAGACAATATCATCCAAGGAGAAATTCTGAGGGCTGGGCTTTCTCATGCTCCCTATAAAAAAAAAGACTTTTCGACAATAAAAGCATTTTACTGCTTTAAAAAAAAAACTTTTCAAAATCATGCATGAAATAGACCCTGTTTGTTTGTCTAACTCGTTTACTTCATGTCTCAGAGTATAATTCTCTAGCTTGTTGTGATGAGGAAATGACACATCAAGTTTAAATGATGATGAACTGAGGGGCATGTTGAACTTTGATGATGATAATGAACTAACAAATCCGATATAGATAATGTCATGGTTCTAATTTGAATCTTCTGAGTCTCAATTCACATTTGCTTAGTATCCAATTCATGCACGTTTTCTTGTGCAGGGGCAAAAGCAAAGATGGAGTGTTCATGTGTCCATCATTTCCAAATAAGGGCAATCAAAGGACTCTCATTCCTAAGGACATTCTTCTTGTTTGATATTGTTGAGCAATGACATGTTCTTGAAATGGATGTTATGCTTCTCATGCATTTAATGAAATTTTTGAATTATGAACCTTTGCATGCCTAAAGCCAATATGTATTCAAAATACTGATATCTTTCGAAAGAGGGTTTTGCATGATAATTTATCTGTTTAACTCATCAAGTTCATTGAGAATGACCCAAATGGACAATTTAATGAATGATGTGGTATTATTTGAGTATGCTAAATGAGATGTGTCGGGATGATGAAAGGCAAACCATATTATATACACCGTCCCCTATTCATATACTTGTGAGATGAGTGAAATATTCCATGTCCACAAGGTAAAGGGTTATCTCGCGAAAGGTACGACTTTTGAAATGACGAGAGGCAATTCACTTCTCTATCCTAAACAATACGGGTTATCCATTGTTTTGCCACTTTGAGCCTAAACACTTGGAGAAGTTATTTTTCAAAGTACCCCTGTCAAGAATCACCCCACATCGGGGTAAACTGGAGAAAAGTCGACATCGTAAGGTGAGAAAAATGAATAAAAATTTTCTTGCTCACACTTGCATCAATCTTCAAGTGTTGCTATTGCAAATGAACTTAAACATTAATTCAAGTGCCTTAGAATGATGAAGAGCAGTTTTTTTCTCTATCTTACATACTTTATCCATTGTTTAGCCCAATTGAGCCTGCAAATTCGTTTCTTAAACCCAGTTGGTGATCACCTCCCACACTGGGGCAAGGTAAAAGTCATCATTGTTCGAATAACATATCCGGAGCGTCAATGGAAGACAAGAATCCTTGAGGTTTCAAATGGCGAGTCATTCAGTCAGATATAGCTGGCCAGTGTTTATATTCCCAACAAAAAAAAAGAAGAAAAAAAGAAAGGTCAAGAAAAAGCAGTGTGGCTGGTAAAAGCAAGGCCGATGCCCAATGAAAAATGTCAGGATTTGACATATCAAAATCATCCCCGGTAGAGTAGTAATCCTGCAAGTCTCAAAGGAATCGAGTGATGAACTTTCGAAGTCAATGGAACATCTACCGAGGAGATAATATCTGGTGAAGAAGAAGACCGGTGACAATGCCAAGATGATCACCAACTTATTCACCCCAATTACACCACATTTTGAACCTAATGATCCATTCATTTCTCAACCCATGAGCCTAACCTACGTTACGTCCCTTACAAAGTCTCTTCAGATTAGGGCACTTGAATTAACGTAGAATTCAAATGTTTATAAGCTTAGCTCGAAGAAGTGCGAGCAAGTCTATTTTTATTTCATTTTGCAGGGTTCTTGACTTGTAAACCCGAAGATGATTGCAGAGTATTTTCTTTCAATAGCCTCGACTCGAAGAGTCTCCTTTGTTAAGCCATTGACCAAACCGACATTACGGTCCTGACAAAGACTTCTCAGATTGATAAGGTTGTACCGCTTGCGAGAATACTCGGATCCTTGTCGACATGATGATGGTGAGATGGAGTAATTCTCATAAAATAGCCCTTCTGAATGAGAGTGAGTGAAAGCCCTTTCTAACCGAAAGTCTCTCATTTAGCATTCTTAAGAAATCCACGTTACGAGTGAAAATTGTTTTAATGATAATTCTCCCCAGTGGAAATTTGGTGATGCAAATATGGTAAAACCATCATGCATAAATCTCAATCGAATTGATGAATTCTGAAATGTGTGTTCTAGAGTAACCGTGATTGCTAATCTCTTTGATGAATGCATATGTGTTTTTGCTCTAGTCATGTCCAACAGGTATTGTTTCATCGAAGACTAAGAGTTCCCGACGCTCGAGTTGCTATCTCGAATTTGTCTAAATATTTTCAATATTCAAAATACCTGATTGTAGTTTCAGGTATCATTTCCGAAAATCCGAAGGGAATTTTCGATCTTATTAATTATATCTGATTGCAGTTTCAGATATCATTCTCGAAGATCCGAAGGGAATCATCAAGCCCATTCAAATGTCTGATTGAAGTTTCAGGTATCATTCTCAGAAATCCGAAGGGAATTTTCGATCCTATTAATCATATCTGATTGCAGTTTCAGATATCTTTCTCGAAGATCCGAAGGGAATTTTCGAGCATATTCATATTTCATTGCAGTTTTAGTTTCAAGTATCTTCTCAAAGATCCGAAGGGAATTTTTGAGACCATTCAAATGCCTGATTGTAGTTTCAGGAATCTTTCTTGAAAGTCTGAAGGAAATTATTCGATACATTTTATCGAAAATCCGAAGGGAATTTTCGGCCCATCTCATCTCAAGCATCTTCTCTGAAAATCCGAAGGGAATTTTCGAGTTTATTTCAAGTCTTATTTCGAAAATTCGAAGGGAATTTTCGAGCTTTCAAATACTATTGGGAATTTCAGATACTTGGCGGGTTTCCAAAAGCTATTCTATACCCTAAGTTTGCTTTCCCAAATCTTCAGGTAAGTAAGTGCAGGTATGTTTTCTATCTTTACATTAGCATTAGCATCCACATATCACATTAGAAAATGGGTGTGGGCTCATTGGGATCCCATTTACTCGACAAAAAGATTACTTTTTCTCATTGCATTTGCACAGTCAAAATTTAGGTATCATTTTATCTTTGAATGAAACCTCTTCGAGCTCCCCTTCAAAGAGGGGCAATACACAACCCCTTTGATGGTCTCTTCATTCCGATTCGATATGGGACTCTTGGCATTTGTATGAAGACAAGCCAAGAGTCTCACATTGAAGGTGTTCAAGGCAAGCCGAGAGTCCTACATCAAATGGGAACGAAGACGCATTAGAATCATTGTGTATAAAACCCAAGCCAAGCCTTGTAATTAGAGTTCAATACACCTAAGCCAAATATTGTAATTAGATATCAATGCACTTACAATGCATGGCAATTAGAGTTCAAATTTTTTTATAAAAAAAATTAAATAATGAATTTTTTTTAATTTCATTATTATTTTTTACAAAAAAAATAATTTGGAATCGGGCACGTAGGCCATGGGTCGATTCCGGTTCCAAACCGCTGGCCCGATCAACGGGTCGGGCCTGAGTTTGATCGAGCCGGTTCCGGGCCAAAACCGGCCAATGGCCATGTCTACCTGACAGTGAAGGTGGTCAGCTCCAAGAGCGTGCCCGTAAACGCCAGGGCCAACCGGTCATCGTCAAATGCCGTGCTTTCTCGCCCACCTCCCCGCAACACTAGCATCGCCATGTGCCTCATCAGGGATGAACCATGAATAGAGATATTCATATATGGTTTACTCGAGGAAAAAGGGTTGCTACTCTACGTGGAAAACGTTAATATTCATGAAAATGCCAGAAGCACAGCAACAAATTTAAGAAAATATTATTCTCTTGCAATTAAATGTCATTCGTTACAAATATTAGCCAAGGTCTTTTAGGGTGCGCATGGTAACGATTCTATACCCGGGAACTGATTCTACTCAGAAATTATTTTTTTTGATTATGTGCCCGAGAACAATTTCTAAGCATTTGAAAGCGTTTGGTAACTGCCCAAAATTTTTATTCTTAGAATAGAAAAAGAACAAAAATGTGTATGGTAACTACACAAAATTTCTTTTTATTAATAATATTTTGAATTTTTTAATATTTCTTTCTTTTTCTTTTTTTAATTTTTTTTCCTTGGCCATGGCCGATCGCCAGTGCCGACGACTGGCCACAGGCTAGGGCTGGTGAGGTAGGCTTAGCCTTGCCCGAGCGAGGCTCAACCTCACCCAAATCTGGTGAGGCCGACCTCACCATCGCCACCCCCGACGATAGCGAGGTCGAGCCCCGCCCGACCAAGGCGAGGCCGACCTCGCCGTCCCCACTCCCAGTGACGGTGAGGTCAGCCTCGCCATGGCCGAGCAAGGCTCGATCTCGCCCAAATCTGGCGAGGCCGACCTCATTGTCGCCGAGGGCGGCTAGGACCGCCCTCGCCAGCATTGGCCGAGCGCCAGCAGTCGATCGACGGCAACGAGCCGGTGGCAAACCGGGACGAAGATGAAGAACAAATAAAAAAAGGTAGAAGAAAACCAAGAAGAATAAAAAATGGAACAATTGTTCGAGAATCATGAAGCTACTTTTTTTTGCTTGTTGATTCTATTTCAAAACTGATTTTGGGAGGAATTTTTTGTAAATTTGTGCTCAAGCACAAAAATTTTAACAAACGGATTTCTGTTCCCAAACTGATTTTAGGAAAAAAAGAGCAAAAATTAACACGATTTTACAAGTTGCGAAACGCCCCCTTTATACTCTCTCAAAAAACCATTCCCTTACCATAATTTGTCCTAAAGACACATGCTTTATCATATATAATTTCGATAGGATACATCATGACATTCATGTAAAATTTAAGAAAAGAGTGAATTTTCATAATAAATAGGTTCATTTTGGTCATAAATGAGTGCAAAAATGGTATGAAACACACACACAAAAATGATGTCACATATAGTCAGTAAAATTGGAAAAATTATCCAAAAAGCATTAAAATATATTGTATGACACCGCTAATTCAATCCTAAACTTTCTACTTCAGCCAATGTAGTCCTAAACATTTTGATGATTTTTCAATATAGTCTATCTAGGCAATTTAAGCAAAAAATTGCTGACATGGCGGTCTTATCAGTATTGACTGTCCTACGTGGCATAGTTAGCAGTTGGCATGGACGAAATGAATGAAAAAAACCGGTGCTTTGCAATTTTTTTTTATCGGTTGCGGATGGTGGTGATGGACATGGCTTGAAGGTAGATTATTGTATTAAAGGGGGAAGTCTGTTGGCTATGGGTTGAGTGGGGTTGAAGATAACAGAAGGAAGATATCGGTGATGATGGGTGATTGAAGATGCGAGTGTCCAGGAGATTCAAGAGACCGACGATGGTGATCGTGGGTGATGAAGATTGAGCGGAGTTGGTGAAAAGAGGATTCCCCGGGGAGACAAAGGTTCAATGTTCTTCAACCGAACGTCGTCTTCCTCTCCAATACTCACGGTCTTTCACTGGGAAATCCCGCTTGACACGACAGACCCAACAAGAGAAACACCCCTTTCCCCCATTGCTCTCTGCGTGTTTTTTCTTTGCCTCCTTTTTTGCCCTCTGGTGAAGGAGTCCTAAGCTGTATCCGTGTTGGCGGATGGATCTCTCTCCAAATCTGAGCATTTAAGAACCACGATCTTCTTTGCTTTGCTTTGACCGAGTGATCCCTTCCAAAAACCGTCGCTGCAGAGTTCATGAATGGCCCGCGTGAATGTTCATCGGGCGGAATGCATGGCCTTGAATCTTTGATTGAATCTTCTTAGTGCGACAACCGTGATTTCTGCCTTCGCTCTGCATTTCTTTCCCCTTTTCCCCACTGTCATCTCTCTTGAAGACATGTTAGTCCTTTATGATCGTCTGCCGGCTGTGCCAATGCCTTCTTTTCAGCTGCGAAAATTTACAATACGTGGATAGTCGCCTCTCTCTCTCTCTCCTATTCCTCCTCAGCTTTGACTCTTGATTGCTGTCTTCCCAGTCACGATCTACCTCGCGTGTGGGCTCTACTTATTTATCCGGCGTTGTCTCCTCTACCTTTTCCCCACTGCACTCGTAACTTGCACGTTTCAGACATCTCCCACCATCTTTACTTTTTCAACTTTTACTTCTCCATTTTTTGTCATCCAATGTGAAAATAGCACTCCAACTCGTTTTTGGTCCCCCTCCAGGGCCAACTTTGCTTCATGTGGTAAAACTAATCCTAAGCTTAAATTCATATAGCTCCTAAATGCAAATGTAGAGCCATGCTCATTTCGATTTTTATTCTGGTGTCAAAGTTTGATCCCTAATTTTCTCGTGAAATGATTGGTTAATACATGACCCAAAAATTTAGGCGCCAACAATAAAGAAATTTAGATTCAAATTTTATTTCAGTAACTGAATTAGCTTGAGCTCAAGCGCTTATAAATCATTTTGCAATATTCCTCTTCAATGAATTAGTGGTTTTGCCGCATTCTAAGGAACACACTCGTTGATACAAGTAGAATTTTGGGCTTTGTGGTTGGGACTCAACATCATAAAACAATTTAGTTTTCTCGAAATCATCATTGAGATTGACTCCAAAGCCACCATTGATCTTGTTACTCTAAAGCTTATGACTGAGTACTTTACCTAAACATATCATACTCTTGCGCTCTCACTTCAAATCGAAGCGCAACATAACTTTCAAGAAGAAAACGCTGCTGGCCAGCTTGCTAATTATGGGATCCATAAGCACTTAGATACTAGATTCTTTTCATTACCTCTTAGGGAGTTCCTTCATGTTTTATCAAGTGATAAAATAAGGACAGTACTGACATGAGTCTAGTGATAATTTGTCGCGAATGGACTCGGCTCGACTCAACTTGACTCATGTCAGGCTTCACCCCAAAAGGGAATAAAAATAAGTAGAATTCCGACCCAATGGTTAGTTAGTTCAACCTTTTTATGATTTTTTTTGTCATAATGACCCCATCTGTTCTAAGTACACAATGTGATGACCAAGCGTCTTTTTCAATCCCCCCCCCCAAAAAACAACCCCCCCCAAAAAAAAAAACACGAAAGAATAAAAGGGGTGACTTGGATCCCTCTCAGAAAACGGCATTTAGTTTTGCATTGCATCCAAGATTCCTCCTTTGGAACTTCCCTCTCAGTAGCCAATTGCCGAAAACCATTAATCCGTTCCTCTTCGAAGAAAAAAAATCCCCCGCATAAAGAAACTTACGGATTTCTACATGTCGATCAATTTTGGCCTCTTCTCGCTGTATGTACCTCTATTTCTCTGCTCCCACGTTACCCAAGATGCCCACCTCTACGGCTGTTGTTCACCAATTGAGATTTGATGCTTTACCCACGTCCCCTTCTTCTTCAAAGTTCAAATCTTTGAGGCCGAATCACATTTTGGCGTTCAACTTTCGCCGCTTGAAATCGATCGGCCATGGTGGGTCTGGCTCGAGCATGCTCGCTCATGGGAAAGACGGAGTCTTGAGTCGGATGCACATGTGTCACGGCCAAAAGAATTAGATTGTTCTTGAGGTTTTCTTGAACGATGGACCGTGACCCACCCATGAACGAGAAGGCGGGCCCCAAGTGTTCTAAGTACTAGGGTTTTCTTGATGTATTCTAGAACACTCCTATGGGTGGGCGATACGGTAATTATACCCTCTTGTACTAAATGCAATAAGTGGGATAGTTTGAGGGGTAGGATCTCTACCGTTAGATCAAGAAGAGATATATGGATACGGTCAGTCATGTACTTGTATGTAATGGGGTCTTCTTCTCCTCATTTACTCATCTCTCATTTTCAAGAAACAATACACTTTCAGAGCTTCTCTCTCTAAAGTTCTTGTGAGTGAGAGTGAAAAGGCTTACTTGGGGAGAAATTCCTAAGGCCGCACAAATGAAGGAACGCTAGATCGATCAACCCGTGACAAGTGATATCAAAGCTACAATGGCCAGAGGCACTGCAGAGCCACAATCCGATGTATCGTCCCAAACTGAGAAGGGAGTAGGTGATGATCGTGGGAGGGCCCCCCGAGAAGCAAGGTGCCAAGGAGAAAAAGGACCATGCTAGCTCAAGTTTGAGGGATATCGTTGGTGACTTGGAGACCTGCATGGCGAAGATGGAGATCGCCACGGGAGACGTTTAAGGAATGATCGAGGATATGTCCATATGCATTAAAGGAGGCGAGTCTAGAACGGGGGAGCTTGAAGACGAGGTGCTAGAGCTCAAATCTGGCTTGGGAGAACTTCAAGGGGAGATGTTGGGCAACCTGACCGATACCACCAAAGAACTTTAGCAACGGGACGATGCGTTGGAGGCCTTGGTGGAGGCCATGCGCGCAAAGATGGCCAAACTTAAGGCGAAGGTCACCGAAGTGGAAGGAGCACGCGTGAACGGGGTGATCACCGTGCAAGCCGATCCACAAGTGGACACCCCGAAGCCAAAGGAGTTCAAAGGCTCACAGGTGACAAAGGACGTGGACAATTTCCTATAGTACATAGAGCAGTACTTCCTAGCATGGAGATCACTGACAATGCAATTCAGGTAAGTACCACAGACCTGTATTTATTGATGATGCACTCTTATGGTGGAGTCATAGGAGTGATGATCGGAGTGGTGAACCGATCACTACATGTGAATTGTTCGTTGAGGAATTCCGACAACAATACTATCCCACTTAGGCAGAAGGACACTATTTGTGCCATAACTTGTGTACGGCGATCACTTTGGTACCATAACTTTTTTTAGGATCACTTTGGTGCTAAAATCGGAAAAAATAGATCACTTTGGTGACTCCGGCCAAAAAGCTGACGTGGCATTTATATTTTTTTAAAAAATAATTTAACTTGTACACGTGGAAATTATGTGGCTTTTTTTTGAATTTTTGAATTTTATTTTATTTTTTTTATTTCTTTTTCTTCTCCGGCGAGGGTTCTCGCCGGCGTCCGGCGAGACTGCCCTCGCCGGAGTCGGGCAAGGGCCGCCCGACGCCGGCGAGGGCGGCCCTCGCCTGGGCGGGCGAGGGTCGCCCTCGCCCGACGCCGGCGAGGACGGCCCTCGCCCGACGCCGGCGAGGGCCGCCCTCGCCAGATCCGGCGAGGGCAGCCCTCGCCTGGGCCGAGCGAGGGCCGCCCTCGCTTGCGTCGGGCGAGGGCGACCCTCGCCGACCCAGGCGAGGGTGGCCCTCACCAAATCCGGCAAGGGCGGCCCTCGCCTGGGCCGGCGAGGGAAGCCCTCGCCTGAGTTGGGCAAGGGCCGCCCTCGCCGGCGTCGGGGTCGGGCAGCCCTCGCCTGGGCCGGCGAGGGAAGCCCTCGCCTGAGTCGAGCGAGGGCCGTCCTCGCCGGCGTCGGGCAAGGGCGACCCTCGCCCGCCCAGGCGAGGGCCGCCCTCGCCCGACGCCGGCGAGGGCAACCCTCGCCGTAGAAGAAGAAAAAAAAATAAAAAAATTTTAAATTTTATGTGTTATTTTCCTTTTTTATTATTTTAATATAATATAATTTTTATTTTTTAAAAAAATACACGTCAGTATTAAATTTTATTTTTAATGCTGACTGGACCTCTCCGGCGAGCCATGTCAGCGCCACGTAGAATTTCCGGCGAGCCACGTCAACGTTGGCACCAAAGTGATCGTTTTTCAAAAAAGTTAGCACCAAAGTGATCGCCGTACACAAGTTATGGCACCAATGATGTCCTTCTGCCATCCCACTTATATAGAAGAAGAAGCTCGGGATGAACTCGGTTGCCCCGAGCAAAAAGGAGGAGTTCGTGAGTATGTTCGGAAGTTCTCGGAGTTGCTACTCCAAGTCCCATCCATGAATGACACGGAGGCCTACTTCCAATTCATTGGTGGTCTAAAGCCATGGGTTAAGCAAGAGTTGAAGCGATACAACGCCAAAGACCTTTCGACGGCCATGTCCGTAGCCGAGGCCCTAGTGGAGTACAAACCGACTTCCGTAAGCAAGCCGGACACTCGACCAAGGGACAAGGGCATTGGTGGGGGAGAACGTAACAAATTCCACCACTCAAGTGCAAGCAAATCACCAATGATCCCTCCAAGAGCGAAGGTGGAGTCAAGCAGATGAGAACATAAGAATGGACGTCTCTTCAAGTGTTTCTTGTGCGACGGGGCACACATGGCTCACGATTGCCCAACTCGAGGCAAGCTAGCGGCACTTGTCAAGGCACACGAGCAAGAACAAAAGGAGGTGTTACTCGGTTCGTTGCGAATCCTAAGTTCCATAAAGTCCAAGAAGGTGAACAAGCCCAAGGGATTGATGTTTGCAGACATGACGATCGGAGGAACCACGATGAGTGCTCTCGTGGATACTGGGAGATCCAATCTATTTATTTAAGAAGAGGCGGCTAAGAAACTCAATTTTCGGATTGAGAAAGAAACCGGTTGGCTCAAGACGGTGAACTCTAAGGAGGTCCCTACTAGCGGGTTGGCTAAGGGCGTGGAGTGCCAACTCGAACAATAGAAGAGAAAGGAAACGATCCAGGTAATTCACTTGACGACTATGACTTTGTCATTACTTTGGGATTCCTTGATAAAATAAATGCTCTTATTGTCCCATTTGCCGATTGTATTTATATCCTGGACGCACATTGTCAATGTGTGATCTTGGTCAGTTAAGAGTCGGGTTGTGACTAAAAGATAATATCAGCAATGCAAGTTACTAAAGGGAGCAAAGAAATAGGAGGTTACTTTCTTGGCAACCTTGAAGATCGAGGAACCTGAAGGTGAAGGGAATGATGTCCCAACTAAGGTAACCCAAGTCCTAGACTCTTTCAAGGACGTCATGCCTTCCAAGCTGCCGAAGAAGCTTCCAACTCAAAGGGAGGTGGATCACAAAATCGAGCTTGTGCTTGATGCTCAACCACCTGCCATGGCACCTACGGCATGGCGCCTCCCGAATTGGAGGAACTAAGAAGACAACTCAAGGAGTTGCTTGATGCGGGGTATATCCGACCATCGAAGGCTCCGTTTGGTGCTCCAGTCCTATTCCAAAAGAAGCACGATGGATCACTTCGGATGTACATCGACTACCGGGCATTAAACAAGTTGACGATCAAGAATAAGTACCTGATCTCTCTCATTGCTGACTTGTTCGATTAAGTTAGAGGAGCATATTGGTTCACCAAGCTTGATCTTCGATCGAGGTACTATCATGTGCGGATTTCCAAAGGGGATGAGCCAAAGACCACTTGTGTAACGAGGCATGGATCGGCCGAGTTTCTCGTTATGCCATTTGGCTTGACAAATGCTCCAGCCACATTTTGCACGCTTATGAACAAGTTACTCCACCCGCTCTTAGATCAATTTGTAGTGATTTATCTCGATGATATCGTCGTGTATAGCCGAATACTTGAGGAACACATCGAGCATCTCAAACAAGTTTTCCAACTTCTACGGGAAAATGACTTATATGTCAAATGGGAGAAATGTGCCTTCGCACAATCGGAAGTTCCATTCCTAGGACACATCGTCGGAGGTGGGTGTGTGCTGATGAACTTGGCCAAGATTAAGGCCATTGTAGATTGAGGGCTGCCGACCAAGGTGACAGAGTTAAGGTCATTCCTTGGCCTCACCAACTATTATCGACGGTTTGTTCGAGGATATTCAAGTATCATCGTGCCACTCACGAATATGTTGAAAAAGGAGAAGCTGTGGGAGTGGACGGCCCGATGCCAAAGGGCATTTGATCGGTTAAAGTAAACCATAACCGAGGAGCTAGTGCTCATGCTACCTAATCATGCCAAGCCCTGTGAGGTAGAGACCGACGCTTCCGATTTTGCTATTGGTGGTGTTCTTATGCAGGATGAACACTCAGTGGCATTCAAGTCAAGAAATTTTGACGATACCGAACAACGGTATACGGTCCAAGAGAAGGAGATGACCGCGGTGGTGCATTGCCTTCGTACATGGAGGCATTGTCTCTTGGAATCCCGATTCGTTGTGAGGACAGACAACGTGGCCACGAGCTACTTCCAAACCCAAAAGAAGTTAAGCCCAAAGCAAGCTCACTAGCAAGATTTCCTGGCAGAGTTCGATTATGTGCTCGAGTACAAGCTTGGGAAGGCGAATTCCGTGGCCAACGCTCTTAGTCGAAAGATGGAGTTGGCGTCATCCATCAGTCGTCCTGAGAATCCATAGAAAGAGCGGATCAAGGAGGGACTCAAACATGATCCAACCGCCAAGGCTCTCCTTGATTATGCACGGGAGGGCAAGACCCGGAAATTTTGGTGTGAAGGCGACTTGCTTTACACCAAGGGATGACGGTTGTACATGCCACTCCATGGGAAGCTAAGGAAGGAAGTCCTATGGGAGTGCCATGATTTCAAGTGAGCGGGTCATCCGGGAATCCACCACACTATGGCCCTCGTGGAGGATCGATACTATTGGCTTCACTTACGCAACAACGTTGAGGCATTTTTGTTGACATGTCTTGTGTGCCAACAAGACAAGCTCGAGAAACGGTCGTCGGCGGGGCTTTTGGAGCCACTTCCTATCCCAGAGCCTTCATGGGAGAGTGTTTCCATGGACTTTATTGTCAACTTGCCAAAATCCAAAGGGTGTCGGACTCTCATGGTCATAGTAGATTGATTTTCCAAGTACACGACGTATGTGCTTGCATCAAAAGATTGTCCGGCTGAGGAGGCGGCCAAGCTATTCTTGGAGCACATTGTCAAATATTGGGGAGTGCCACAAACAATCATGAGCGATTGTGACCCTCGATTCACGAGTAGGTTTTGGACCGAACTCTTTAAATTATTGGAGTAGGATCTTAACTTCTCCACGAGTTTGCATCTCCAATCCGACGGACAAACAGAGTGGGTTAATGCACTCTTGGAGTTGTATCTCTGGCACTACGTGAGTACGACGCAAATAAATTGGGTAAAGTTGATCGACGTAGCGCAATTTTCCTACAATCTTCAATGGAGTGAGTCCACAAACCGAAACCCGTTCAAGATTGTTACAAGGCAGCAACCACTCACCCCGAGTACGGTTGCAACAGGCTATAAGGGGAGTAGCCCATCCGCTTTCAAGTTTGCCAAGGGGTGGCATGAATGAGTGGACTTGGCGCAACTTGTCTACATAAGGCCTCAAAGTGTATGAAGAAGTGGGCCGATAAGAAGCGACGACACATAGAGTTCTAAGTCAAGGACTTGGTGTTGACCAAGCTGCACCTAGTTCTCCAATACAAAGACATGCGCAAAGGGCTTATCCGTCGCTACAAATGGCTGTTTCGAGTGTTGCATCGAGTCGGGAAGGTCGCATACAAGCTAGAAATTCCACCAAAGCTTAAGGTACATCCGATCTTCCATGTAAGTATCCTTAAACCTTTCCATGTAGATGAAGATGACCCGGATCGAGGGGAGTCGCAACGGGCACCGCTTGGAACAAAAACCTCCTATGATCGAAATGTCAACTTCATCATGTCGGATCGAGCCATACTGAAGCGATACCGGGCACCCAAGCGAGAATATTTGATCCAATCAAAAGGTCTTCCGGAGAATGAAACAAGTTGGGAGCCCAAAGAAGCTCTTTGGCAATTCAATAAATATATCGATGCTTTCCATACCGAAGACGAGATGAGGGCGTTGCCAGAATAGGTGGGGGAAAATGTCACGGCCTGAAGAATTGGATCATTCTTGAGGTTTTCTTGAACGATGGACCGTGACCGACCCATGGACAAGAAGGTAGGTCCTAAGTGTTATCAGTACTAGGGTTTTCTTGATTATTCTAGAGTACTCCTAAGCGCAGGCAATACAGTTAATGTACCCTCCTGTAATAAATGCGGTAGGTGAAGTAGTTGGGAGAGTATGATCTTCACAGTTAGATCGAGGAGAGATCTACGGATACGGTCAATCATGTACTTGTATATAATGGGGTCTCCTCCCCCTCATTACTCATCTCTTATTTTCAAGAAGCAATACACTTTCAGAGCTTCTCTCTCCAGAGTTCCTCTCTCTAAAGTTCTTGTGAGTGAGGGTGGGAAGGCTTACTTGGGGAGAAATTCTTAAGGCCGCACGGGTGAGGGAACGCTAAATCGATCGACCCGTGACGCATGGCTGAGACCACGAGAGTTGCTTCTTTTAGGAGCGGTAGTGACAGCGACGAGGATGTTAGGATTCTTGAGCAGGAAGGTTATACGAGTGGGTTGGCTGGTTTCGTGGCTGGTGGCCTGGAATCAACCCTTAATCGTCTGGTTGGTGCCTTCTCCGTCGTTTTTCTTTCGAAAATAAGCTGATTTTGTTGCCTTCTGTTCGTAAAAATTACAGTTTGCGATAGCGTGTCCTGTGTGTTAGTTACATAGGAACAAGGCTTTTGATCGTTACAGTTGCCGGGTTCTTCTTTTAAGCCAAGCTAGTTGCACTAGGTGGGTGGTTAATCTTGTGCATCCCTGTTTCGTCTCTCTGTTTGCTTGAAAGTTTCTGGTGATTGTACTACCTTCTTGGAGTTGAATTGTCAGGGAAAGCTCTCACCAATCGAAGCCCGATTAAAGTTGGAAAAGAAAATATAATGTAAAAGAGCAAAGTTCTCCACATGCTTTGAAATGTATCGGATGGATATTTTCATTTTTTGTAAAACAGTAGCTTCTTATAGCATGATTGGCTCGTCTATTCAAAAAAGCTCAGAATGCTATAGGCAGTTGTATACTTATTTCTACTGTGTGTTAACTTCCAAGAAAATCTTTGCTGTTGATTTTAGAGCAAGTGGCTTGTTGCTGGTGTTTTTGGTGCCATCATTTTATTGAGGCATGATGCTGAATCTCTGTGGGCCGCTATGGGTTCAGTTGTAAATACCATTCTCTCGGTCGTACTCAAACGAATATTGAATCAAGAAAGGCCAGTGCCCACCTTGAGATCGGACCCCGGGATGCCATCTTCGCATGCTCAGTTCATCTTCTTCACAGTTGTGTTTGCCATTATATCAGGTTAAGTCTCGCTCTTTCACTTTTGGCATCATTTTTTAAGAGAAATAATCTATGGTTCACTTTGATCGATCATTGCACTATCTTAGAGTGAGAAACTTACGATTACTTTTGCTTCTTCATGAAAGTCTTATGTTTTAATCAGCTGCCATTGTGATGGAGGGTTTGTAAGGCAGCATCAGCTTGTGCAAATTCAACAATTTGTTCTTCCTAGAATCGAATCTGTCAACTGGGTCTGAATTGTGGGTCGATGATTGGAACTTTGTTTCCTGCGGGATGATTAGATTAGACTTTTCCTGACTAACGTCCTTCGTTTGTCAAACAGATGACTACTTCTACTCTTTCCTGTAATGTCCTTGTTTCACTCATCTACATTTTCACATTGGCCTTTAATGGCCTATTTACAGCGTCCTATTAATAAATCTTTGCAGTTTGAACCGGTAACTTTTGAATTTCTGTCTTATGGTTTAACCGCGTTTCTTCCCATGTGAGAGAGAGAGAGAGTCTAAAGTCAGTGCTAGTCTCAGAACCTGAGTTTTGCGAAGTTCAATATTGTCCAGCTTATTAACATTCATCAATTTTGAGATTCTGATGATGGCTTTCCTGTATGCTCATGCAATAGGCGAATGGTTTGGAATTAACGAGATTACTCTGATTATCAGCGGGCTTGGTTTGCCAATTGGCTCATATCTGGTAAGTATCTCTGTGTTTTTGCTTTTGTCTGGTGTAGTCGTGTCGGCAGCCTCGAGGAGAAATTGTTTCGACTTTTATTGCCATATATAATCCTAGAGCTGGAAATTTGGTGAAATCTATATATGCCGAAACTCTGAGAAGTTGTATCCTTGCATATGCATATGATAGTGTCGATTGTTTTATTCTATTCGGCCAAATAATTATTATTATAGCGTCTGAAAGTTCTGGTCCATTTCGTGCGAAGTTTCTTATGCAGAAGCATAGAAGCAAATTGCGAGTTTTGTACTGATGTGTGAAGTAGTTCTCAATTATGATATAGTCTATGTATGTTAGGATTTTCCTTAACTAGCCCATGGTTTCATTCGGTACACTGGAGTTAGAAATGTGCCGTTAGTAGTAAATCTCATGCATGTGGTACTGTGTCAAAATTTTGCAAGACTGGAAGTCTGATTGACTTTAATGGAATTGCATGATAACGCAAGATTTTCAAAGAAATGTACCCGTCAGCTGTATTTAATTCATTATATCGGTGAAATCACAAAGAAGCAGATTTTGTATTTTCGAATCTGTCTTTTGCATTAGATTTATATCCAGTGCAATAGAAGTCCAGCACTTCCTCGTGAAGTGAAGAGTCTAAAGATTTTTAACCATAAATGGTGCCTGCTATAACCATATTTTACCTTAATGAAACAATTCTGCCTTGAAGGACTGACTTTTCTACTAAATTTAACCTGAGAATGTTGCGGGGTTCTGATATTTGTATCATAACTTGTTTTGGCAGTCATGGTTACGGGTCTCGCAGCAACTGCATACGGTCAGCCAGGTGATCGTGGGCGCATTCCTGGGGTCGGCTTTTTCTGCATTGTGGTTTTGGTCTTGGAGTGCTTTCATGCTGAGAGCTTTTGAATCGTTTTTGTGGGTTAGAATCGTGGTCAATCTGGGTGCATCTTGCTTCTGCCTCGGGTTTCTTTTGTACGCAATTCGGTACTAGCTACGCGATGAAAGATGAACCTCGACCTATGGTTTTAAATGAGATGATCACATCGATTCACTCCCTAGTTGCCACTCTCACGAATGTCCGCGCAATGTTTAGGAAAATTCATTGGAAACATTCATCCTTTAGCCTCTATATGGTTGAATACACCAAAAGCAACGTACCAACTACGTCCGACTTGTGATTTGATCTATCAGCTTCATCAGACTCCTATGAGTAGTGTCATTCTATGTTATGCTCGTGTCGAATTAAGTACGCCTCCACCTATTTAAATGGCGGTGTTGAGACATGTTCAACACTAGTGTAGGACGGCAACTAGATGCAGCTAGGACAAAGCTTAAATCAGTCTTGTAAATGGGCAGAGGCACGTATTGCCAATTACTACACTTCCTAATTACTTTGGCTGATGATATCCTCATTAAGAACACCTAAATGTTTGATTAAAGATTAGACAGCAAATGAGGGCTACCATCTATCACACGTCTCGACCAATTTGATCTCAAAGAGGGGGGAAATTGGAGCAATTCTAGTTAGCCGAACGAAAGAACATAATTTTGGAATAACCATTCCATTCTACGAACCAACCGAAGGAATGTGTATTCTGTTGATATTTCTGCTCTGTTTGATTTTTGTGGAATAGCATTCTAATTCTGCCTTATTCTGTTCCATGAGCCAAACGTCAGGGGAGAACTCAAGAAGATTTCGACAGCACATACGACCAAAAAGCATCTTGCAACAATTGCCGGAGCACCTTGACCAGCCACTCTAGCACATAATCCTTCCACAAATTTTTCTAGAATCGCAGCAATAACTAGTAAGAATCCGTACTATTGTCCTGTGCTGAAACTTTCCTTCCAAAGCCACATATGGAACACAATGGCCACCTGTCTCGTGCATCCCAGAAAGCACATGAACCGGGTGTGATCTCATGAAAAATAATCACCCTTCATCAGCCTCCAGATGGTGCATGGCAACAGCATAAGTTTCCCGTATTGTTTATTGGACGATGCATCCATAAAGTTCAAAAAAATCATATTCACAGAGTTGAGCACCCTTTCCTTTTGCAACTTTGTCAAATTCAAAAAAAGGGATTCACTATTTGGCTTCATTGCTTTGCGCAGTAGCCAGAGAATGGCTAGTGGTGGAGGATCCTTGTCCTGCTGGGAGGTACGACCACACCAACACTGCAGTACCAAGTGATATAGCACCTGCTATAGAACACCAAATCCATCTCTGCCTTCTTTTCCTTCTTTGCTTGAGTCGCCGAGCCATCTCTACAAGATGCAGAGGGAAACAAATATCAACTTAATTGCCTCCATCTGACTTGCTTCCCGCCAGTATATAGCAACTGTTTGCCAGCATTGACATGTCGCACCCATTACACAAATAAATGAGCAATCTCCTATATTTGCCTTATCATCGAATCATGATGAAACATTCAACAGTTCTATGTAGTAGTCAATCCGGCGCAGCAAGTCATGATGGTAATTATAAAGAATAACATGATGTTCGTATCTACCATTGTTAGAAAGCGATTCTCCAAAAGAATCGAGATAATTGGGGGAGTGGAAATAACATGAACAACAAAATCAAGGAACATGATGCGCCTGCTCCCCAATCATGTATTCCCATTTCCCTGAGTTACATTGAAGCAATATCAATGATTTTAACTATTGACAACATTCAAGTCTCTTCCTATAGGTTGATGGCCTCTACCAAGTTAACAAAATAGAATGGGTAACCCATCATGCTCACTAGCCATTCGTATCATCTGTGTTTCTTCCCTTACATGTCCAACATCACCTAGTAAATGCCCTGGAATTGGAGGTTAGGAAATTCTAGTAATAACCTCAACACGCAAGAAGCAAAGTTGCGAAAACATATTACCGAGGCAGGATTCAGCATGTACAGTTTCTAATTACATCAAGAACAGAGAGAACATCTGAAAGTTAAAGCAAAGCTATAGCATGCTAGCAAATGCATCTGTAAGCATATCCTTAACATCACATGTAACAGATGAGAACCAGATCCCTAATACTTCTAAAGAAACGTATCACAAATCAAAAATTGTAAAGGCATAATGTAACAGACTGAATTTTCGATCCTTTTTCCGGGGTTTAGAAAATGAATATTGATCAATGCACTATAGTGAAATCTCACCCGAGACCCGTACATTCTTGAAATGCTAACCTTATAAGTAAGGCCAGCACAAGATTGAGTTCGCACAATCAAAGAACTTGACCTGGGGTCGACCTTCGACCATAATGATTGACGAGGAAATGTTTTGGGTCAATAGAGACCGGTCTATTTGATTGATCGTGTCCAAAGGGAACTAGTGACAGATCCTCGCAATTATATGACAACCGAGGTCGTCCTAAGTAAAGTAAACTTAAACATGATTTGACTTAGTGTCGATCAAGGGTCGAGAGCGCGTAATCCCAATGAGCCACCCGTTAGCAAAAGATAAAGCTAAAGTCGTGATTGTTCAATTTTAGTCATTTCTTGGAATTCGAGCCCGGGAATCGAGAATTTTGAAAGTGACAATTTTGGATGGCCGATGACGTTTTTGGCTTGGCCAAACTTGGGGCCACCCATTTTTGCAAAAAAATGGATTTCAGTTCGGGACCGGGAAAATTACGATTTTGCCCCTGTGGACACGATATTGGATTTTGAGTTCGTTTGAGGTTATTTTTAGAGGCTAGTGTCATTTTGGGGTGGCCATGCACATTTAGAGTCATTACGGTCAAAAATTGGAATTTTGGCTCGAAAGTGAAAAATAATATTATTTTATTTCCCAGGACTTTGCAGTCGATTTTCGAGGGCTTAAGAGGTTATTTTCGCGATTCCGACGCCATATTATGTTTGTCACACCCATTTGCGGTTGGTACGGGCGAAAAATGGAATTTCGCTCCAGGAATGGAAAAATGACCATTTTGCACCTGGGCCTGTTTCAGTTCCGAATTTTGGATCAATTTTTGGGCAATAATTGAGGATTTATTAAGTGGATAATTGTTATGATTTATTGAATTACCATTATGCCCCTAAATTATTGGATTGAGATGAATTAATGCCATTGGATCAAGGGTAAAATGGTCAAGGGGACTAGGATGATGACATGTGTAATCTACTAAGGGATATTTGACCCAACTTTGACCCCTTTCTCTCTCTCCTCTGGCCATTTTCCTCCCCCGTTCATTCCTTCCACGCCATTCCTCCTCCTTCTCCTTTCTTCTTTTCATTTTCTTCATCTTCATTTCCTCCCGATGCTGCTGCTGCTAGTCCGGTAATTCCAGCTTCTGTCCAGTCCGTTTGTTCCGTCTTTCTAAGGTAAGTGTCTTCCCCAAATACCACTTGGGACCTCGGATATTGCTAAGCTCGTTTAGGGTTCGGTTTAGATGATTTTCGTGGCTGTTTTAGACTGAATTTAGTGGCGGATTGTGCTTGGTTTGTTTGATTTTCAGTAAGGTTGCTACTGCATCGCTGGAATTTGCGATTTTTACTGTGATTTGTGTGGCCCGAATTTGAGGAAGTGTTCTTCATGAAAGTTGTTTATAACATCTTGAACTTTAACATATATTAAATCTGTAATTTTTGGAGATCATTTAGCACCATTCGTAAATCCATTTTTGGACCGAATTCAATCTACCCGATTTACTGTTCACCCGACCTTATGGTTTGTTCGAATTTTTATAAATTTTCTCAGGCCTATTTTCAAAATACTTCCTTCACAAAAATTGTTGGAGACATTTGTGGCTATAACATATAAAAATTTCAAGGTTTTCCAAAATGATTTGGGTACCTTATGAGTTGTATTTTGATGGCCTAAGGGGCTGTCCAAGCGAACCGGATTTCGTCTGAATTTGAGTGTCAAAACGAGATGTTTACTGTTAGAACTGGATTTTGAGTTCTTCATGGAAAATGTTCATCGAGATGTTTTATATAACATATCCAAATTTCAGAATTTTTAGAATTTATTTACTATTTATTTCAAATGGATTTCGATCATTGTGCAACTGCCAGTTTGGACCCGATTTTGTATATTCTCGGTTTCTCTCTCTCTCTCTCTCGAGGATTATTCAGTATTATCGTGGCATTTTGACAGGTAGTTTGATGCTTGAATGAGCTCGTATGTGTGATTGGGTGGCGTGTTCATGTGATAAGAATGCGAAATTGTGGCATGTGTGTAAGGTGTGTATGTTTGGCCGTGCGATTGTTGGTTGTGTATAAGTGTGGTTTGAGTGGAACGAGTGTGCGAAAATGTGGGATTGGTTGGAAAGGATCCATCCCGAGGCGTGTGTGTTTACGCGGGACGATGCCGTCCCTGACGAGGTGACGATGCCCGGCCTGACGAGGTGTCGATGCCTGACGAGGTCAGAAGACCGTTGGCCTGGTGCGTTTTACGCGGGCACGGTAGAAAGAAAGTGTGTGTAGGATCCGTCCCGAGGCGTGTTCGTTTACGCTGAACGATGCCGTCCCTAACGAGGTGACGATACCTAGCCCAACGGAGTGACGATGCCTGACGAGATCAGAAGACCGTTGGCTTGGTGCGTTTTACGTGGGCGCGGTAATGGTGGAAGAGTTGAGATTGAGCAGGAATTGGCTTGAGAAAGAGACGAATGATGTGAGTTAGTGTGCAAGTGTATTTGTATTGCGTGATGTGATGCTTAATTATGAGGTAGAAACTGCTAGTCCCGGTATGGGACGTGGCCAAGTGGTTTCTGTCTTATAATTAAGGCACGCGCGCGTCTGTGATATATTACTGTGAAGTGCTGGCTGTATTATGGTCTAACGTGCAAGAACGTGTATGATGGGTCCCAGGTAGGTTCGTGTGTGATTGTTAGATTGATTGATCATTGTGTGAGATGCATGTTCTGTCTGGCGGTACGTGAGTGCCTACGTGGGGTTTGGGATTGTACACTTATTGAGATTTGTCTCACGGTTGTATAACCACCACTTTCAAACACCCAACCGTAAACCCGGGAGGTCTGCCTCCTCTTTTTGGAGTTTGAAGAACTGCCCATGGTGCCCAGTGGAACTACAAGTGATCCTCAGGAACAGATTGGAAAAAGGCGACCAGTAGCTTTCTCCCTAGGCTGTTTTAGGGGTTATGTAAATCGGGTTAACCCATAATGAAGTTAAGTTAATCGGACCCTAATCTTTTGTTAAGTCGGTGACTGCAAATGTTTATTTGTCAATTATGTCCGTAATACGATGTTTGTATATTTGGTGCTGTGAAGATGTTGTTGTTGTGGTTTGATTTTTATGGTGTTCTACCCCGTTGTCGTCATCTTTTGTCCGGGGTTTTTATATTCACTTCCGCATATGGCTATGATGTTTAGGTTAGGTCGGTGACGTACCTGGAACGTCACAATAATTCGACCGGAGCAGGATGTTGCGAGCTCGATGGGGGTTCGGAGCGTGACACATAAAGTGGAAGGAATCTCACCAAAAGCTTCCTGGTTCCTCTGGGACATCTCGTGATTCACAGTCTCACAATAGTTAAGCCGCTCCAACAATCGGGCAATCTCAAAATTCTTTTCATTGACCTGAGCTTCCACCTCCAACTCCACTTCTGCCCTTGCAATGCCCCTCCCAACAGCATTTGATACAAAACGAGCAAGAAAAACTCGTTGCAACAACTCTTCGAGGGAATCAACCTCCAACTGTTCACATGCCATGTCTGGACCTACATGCAGTGTCAGTCCCATGGAGGATAGCTCATGCTTGATCCTTTGCCACTGGCTTTGCAAATTGGCCAAAGCTTCCTCTGCTTGCTTGCGCTTCTCTATTTCCGTCAATAAACTCAACCTAATCTCACGTAATTCCTCCTCAAGATCACGACGAATAAACAGCGCTCCACCCTCACATGACAACTATAAAGAGGAAAGAGAAAATCAGCTCATTTACCATGTGATCCAATAACAGCAAATTTTAAGGATAATCATGTTTCTTTTCATATGCACTGATTTCTTCCCAATAAAACGACTAGCATCAGCAGCCAAAATCTATCTAGAAAGATTTACAAAGATTACGAGAAGCTCAACCCATGAACGAAAAGCCCCTCTGCCACCAAAAACACGTGCAAGCACCCCGAGTAATGTGAGAGAGAGAGAGAGAGAGTGGGTTCATTGAGGTAGATTCAAACACACGCACGCACAATACAATTCTAATAGAGAAGAGAACATGGTTACATAATTTCATAAATCAAAATGAACGACATCCTAGTCAAAAATTCTCGAACAACATACACACAAGAAGAAAAAACTTAAAATATGAAAGAAATCATAAAAAGATGCACAAGAGCTAAAGTACCTTCCCAAGCATCAAAAAACTCCGCCACAGGTGTTTCAAACTTCAAAAGATATTCTGTCGTGCCATTTTCCTCTCCATCAGTGTTACCTGTATGACTAGAGAAATGTCACGCCCCGAACTCCATCGAGCTCGCGACATCCCACTCCGGTCGAATTATTGCGACGTTCCAGGAACATCACCGACCCGACCCAAATATCAGAGACGCATGCGGAAACGAATATAACAAAACCCCTGACTATAAAGACGACGATGGGGTACCTCAACCAGACAGTCAAATAACAACAACATTCATTTATACACTATGCCAAAGCATTATACATACAAACATCATATTATACACGAGCTTAGCAACCAAGCATTCACAACCACCGACATAACAAAAGATCAGATGGTTTTGTTAACTTAACTTCACTATAGGTCGACCTAACCAACAAAAGGTAACTGGTCAAACTTATTCTATACAACCCATAAAATACCCTAGGGGAAAACTACTAGTCGCCCTCTTCCACTCTACTTCGGCATCTTCTGGCTCGGGCCCCCGGAAGATTACTTGGACCACGACACGGGGAAATCGCCTGCAACTCCACTGGGTTCCATAGGCGACACCTCAAAACTCCAAAAAAAAGGAGGCGGGCCTCCTGGGTTTAAGGCTAGGGGTTTGAAAATGGTGATTATACAACCGTGAGACGAATCTCAATAAGTGTACAATCCCAAACCCCACATAGGCTCTCACGTATCGCCAGACGAAATACGTATAACACACATCAATCAACCATACTAACAAACACATACGATCCTACCTAGGATCCATCATGCACGTTTCTGCACATTAGATAACAACACCGCCAACATACCACAGTAATACATCACAGTCGCGTGCGTGCCTCAATTATAAGGCAAAACCCACTTGGGCACGTCCCATACCATGCCTAATAGTTTTTACCCCATAGTCGAGCACCACAATACCCAATACCAACCACACTCGCACACGAACTCACGCCATGCACCAATTCTCACACGTCAAACCAATTCCAGCTCATTCTCAACTTTCCACCACTATCGCACCCATGTAAAACGCATCAAACGGTCTTCTGACCTTGTCAAACATCGTCACCCCGTCGGGCCAGGCATCGTCACCTCGTCAGGACGGCATCATCCCGCGTAAACGAACATGCCTCAGGATAGAATCCTACACTTAAATTTCCTTCTACCGCGCCCGCGTAAAACGCATCAGGCCAATGGTCTTCTGACCTCATCAGGCATCGTCACCCCATCGGGCCGGGCATCGTCACCTCATCAGGGATGGCATCGTCTCTCGTAAACGAATACGCCTCAGGACGGACTCACCCCGCGTAAACGAACACGCCTCAGGGTATCACTTTTCCAACCAATCCTACATTCTCGTACCTTCGTTCCACACATTTCACACGTACCACACGGCCACACATACACACGCCATACACAATCCCACGCCACACATGCCTTATGCCAACACACATTACCATCACACAATCACGCCACACGGCCACACATGCTTGGCACGCAGTCACACGTAATTTCTCGCTCATAAAAATGAACATCCATAAAATCAAAGTAAATCTGGGCAGTTTACATAATGATCGAAATCCCATCAAAATAAATAGTAAACGAACTCCAAGAATTCTAAAATTTGGATATATCATAAAACACATCTTGATCAACATTTCTTATGAAGAACACGAAATCCGTTTCAATCTACAACCATGCCTTTTTGTCCTTCGAAATCAGACCAAAATTAGTTTCTTCTAACAAACTGTTTTGTCCTCAAAACACATTTATTTCAATATCCAAATCACCTTGAAAAGCTTTGAAATTTTTATATGTCATAGAAAAGAGAGTTGCCAACAACTTTCGTGAAGGAAGTTTCTTGAAAATAGATTTGGAAAATTTTATAAAAATTCGGCAAAACAAGAAGGTTGGGATGAACAGTATTCCCGGCGGTTTCAATACGATCTGAAAATGGGTTTTCGTACGACCCAAATGGCCTCCAAAAATTTCAAATTCAAAATACATTATTCTTCAAGATGTTGGGAGCAACTTTCATGAAGAAAACTTCCTCAAATTCGGCTCCCAAAATTCTCCACAAAAATGGCAAGCCGGACGGGTACAGTAATCACGAATCCGATAATCACATCAAACCTCACGGATTCAAACGGTAATCGTTTCGTATCATCATGGCCCTATCCGAACCTCCCAAACCTCGCATTTTCCATCGCCTAACCAGTCCACAACCACCAAATACTCAGCCCTCATCACAGTCCCAAAGCAGCCACTAAATTCACCTAAATCGAGTCCTAAAAGTGTCTAACAATACCCGAGGTCCTAAGTAACGTTTGGGAAAGTCACTTACTTGAAAAGGCAGACAAACGGGCTGGATAAGGGGCTAGAATGACCGGACCGGTGGTGGCAGCGGCGGCGAACGGCGGCCGGCGGTGCTCCTCCGGCGGCAACGATCACGGCAAGGAAACGAGAGAGAGAGAGAGAGAGAGAGAGAGAGAGAGAGAATTTCGGGAGAGAGGGAGAAGGAGAAGTGGCAGGGGGAAATGGGGAATGAATAAGAGGAAAAACAAATATATTAATGAGTCAAAGAAGTTTGACCAACATTTCCATAATTCCTACTTTGCCCCTCAATACTTGGCCAATATTCATCCTCATCCAAAAAGCTAAGGGCAATTTAGTCCAAGGAGAAATGAATTATTGGGCTGAAATAATAATTAATTTAATCCATAATTTAATCCCCAAAATTGCCCAAAATTCGGAATACCCCAAAATAGCCTAGGGGCAAAATGATCATTTTTCCGGTCCCGGACCGAAATCCTTTTTTTTTTTTGCAAAAATGGGTGGCCCCAAGGTTGGCCAAGCCAAAAACGTTATTGGGCGCTCAAAATTGTCACTTTTAAAATTATTGATTCCCGGGCCCGAATTCCAAAAAATGACTAGAATCGAACAATTGCGACTTTAGCTTATCTCTTGCTAACGGGTGGCTCGTTGGAATTACGCACTCTCAACCCGTGACCGACACTAAGTCAAATCACATTTAAGTTTTCTCGAACCAAGGCGACCTCGATTGTCATGTAATTGCGAGGGTCTGTCACTAGTTCCCTTCGGACACGATCAATTAAATAGATCGCTCTCTGTTGGCCCAAAACATTCCCTTGACAATCCTTATCGTCGAAGGCCGAACCAAGATCGAGTTCTTTGGTCGTGCGAATTCAATCCCGTAATGGCCTTACCCCTAAGGTTAGCATCCCGAAAATGTGCGGTTTCGGATGAGATCTCACTATAAGTGTCTTGGCCAAAATATTCATTTCATAAATCCCAGGAAAAGAATCGAAAATTCAGGATGTTACAAGAGGAATCCCAAGGATGACGGAAATTTTCACTGTTCCCCTCAATTTCAGTAGCCAGTGCAACAGGCTTAGCAGAAACATTTTCCTCCACAATTTGGTATCTCGAACTACCAGTTCCAGCATCCAAAACCCTGTTCTTTGAGTCCTTGCAGCTTGCGACTTCACTATCATCAGCCCCAATCACATGCCTATCTGCAATATGTTGACAAAATTTTCATGTGACAGCCACATCCTCTTCACTAGCAAGACAAGTTTCTGCATCTTTGATGTTGCCATTGGACTTCTCTTCATCGAGGACCTTGTGGTGAGAGGAAGCACTGTCCAGTGAGAAACTCTTCAGGAGTCTTGGCCGATGCCGCTTGTGATTGATGATGTAGGGGGAAGAAGAAGGAAGCGAGGAAGGTGAGTCAGGAAGAGGGGTCACCTCAGGAGTGGCATACAGCGACGGCCTTAGCTGAGGCAGCTGAATTTTCCTTCCAATGGCCGGTACACTGTTACGCCTCTCTAGCTTCGACTCCAAAACTGGGTTGGGCTTTGGTGGCTTAGCATTAGGAGAAGAGCTTGAAGTGTCGACTGCTTTATCGACCAGTTTAAAAGCCCCAGGTTCTAACAGCCTGTTCAAAGCTATTGCTGTGAATGTCGGCATGGCTCTGCATAACCGAGTCGTTGAAAGGACAAAGGTCAGTATCAATACACATGGAGAAAATTAAAGACTCCGAATTTAATGGACTTTTCCTTTAAGGGTGCTGAGAAAGTCCGAGAGAACATTATTCATATGCCGGTTTGTTCAGGGTAATATATGAATGGACTGCCTTCTACCGACTTCCTTACTCATTTCAACTCTTGCAGCTCATCTAAAATTTAAGAATTTAAAGCAACAAAGAACGAAAAGGTCGACCCGAAGGGCTCCTCCTAGCAACGGCACCTTCACATACATTCACCAAAGCGGCTTTCAAATGAAGAATGAGAACACGACCTCCGATCTAATGCCATTATTCCAAGAATGGATTCTAAGAACAAAACTAGAATAGTAGCGGGGCTTTTCTCCGCTCATTCCAATTCTCCCTGTTCCTGAGACAGAGTGACAAGCGTGAAAAACCAAGAAGCAACCAAATCCACCACCCAAAAATGCGGTGGCACCCGACGAGGAAAAGGAAAACAGAGTAAAAGCTTGGCACAGAAAAGCTCATTGCAGCCAGATATAAACCACCCATGTTCCCGTCTCATTTCTCCACCGCCACTCACCGCGCTCAGCCTCATCACCGCGCGCAAGCTCAACTACAATAAAAGGAAGTGTTCAAACTAACAAGTAATCTGTACTGTTGTTTTTACCCTGAAGCTCGCCTGTCCCAAACCCCAAGGCGAAGAGGAGGGGGAGGAGGAGGCAACGGAGAGTCCCGACCGGAGAGATGTCAAACCGGCTTCGGCGGCGGCGGCGGCGACGTCATCGCTCTCGTCGATAAATACCCCATTTCTGTTGCGGTCCGCCGCAAATATTTCGAGCGGCGCGATCTTTGCCGTTTCTCAGCCAGTGCCGCTCTTTTTTCTTCCCTCCTAATCCGCTGGGGCCACTCGCCGCAGGAAATACCGACACTGCCCTCGAACCCACGGGGCCCGCCGCGGGGGAGCGGAGGGAGAGCGCGGGCATTTCGGCTCGGCGGAGCGGCGGCGGCGGGAGCGGGAGCGGGAGCGGGAGGCGGAATGGAAAGCGCAGCGCCGTCTCCTCACGTGGGGGGATTCCTAGTACGAAGCAGCTCCGAAAACGGCACGGCGTCGCCGGGACTCCGCTTGGCTTTGACTCTTAGTCAATAAGAAAGGAGACCTCCTTGCGACCGTTCGTGAATCCGCCGATTCAGCACGGGGCCGTGGTGCTGACGCGGCGTCCCGCAAGGTGGTGCGGGGGGCGGGGGTTCCTCCGGAGGAGCGGGGAAGATACTGTACACGTCATGTTTGCCTGACTCAGCTTTGAAACACTCCACTTAGAGATCGACACGTGTCAAGCAGGCTCACGTGTCAACTTTTTGACGAGCCGACTGAAGTGTGAACGGGAAGCGTCTCGTACCAAAAGCCACACATGATTCTCCACCACGCTCCACTGGCGCGACCAATGCCCGGTCCCTCCTCACCGAACGCCGAGCTCTAATACCAGCTTACAGGAGTCTCGTACCAAAAACTATAGCTGATAATAGAGGAGAGTCCCGAAATTTATTTTCAAGGCTAGAACGCCTTGCCTAGGCGATGTAGAACTCTTACTTATTTACGAGGTCTCATAGCAATAAATATATTTTATGGTAGAAGGGGAGTCCCATAGCTTATATTCAAACAGGGCCAGAAGCTATAGCTGATAGTAAATGGGAGTGTATATTTAAATGGATCGAGCAACATAATGGAATGTATATTCATGTCGACGAACAAATAGAAAAAAAAGATAATGACCTTTACAACTGTATTTCGAAATTAAGTAAGAAAGAGAAAATTTTGATAACACCAATACTCTTGAAAAATAAAAAGAAATAAAACTTCTCGGTCAGCTCCACGAGGGTCCAAACAAAATGGTGATCATTCCCCTCCAAATAGGAAGATTTTCCAAGGTCCCCTAAGCATTACAACTAAAATTGAACAGTTTATTACGAAATTAGGGAAGTTTGATATAACCCCTTGATGGAAGCTGCTAGTTAAGCATGATTGCGTGCCCAAAACTTCTAGGAAAAGTAAGGAAAAACTACCAGAAAATTCGACTTAGGTTAGCTCCAGCAGGCCGAAGTTCTAAATTCTTGTCTCAAAGTTTATTCGAACGAAGGCTGGTCTGAACGTTAAGCAAAAACTAAATCGAGCTTCGCATTTGATTCAAACCGCCAAGAGGATGCACAGGTACAGAATCAGTACTGGCTGAAACTGATTTTGTCAACCTGAAATGCCATCCTTTATCCTACTTTGAGATTTCAATTGGGGAATCCTGTACTAGTGAACCAGGGAAAAAGGAGTGTCAAAACATGAAATGAAATTCTCAGCACAGGGACGCTATACTGGTATAAATAGGTTCATTTCCTGAATCCCAAGTGCGAAAGTAGAAAGAAGGAGAAGTAACCGTCAAGTTCTTGAGAATTTCGCTGATGAACTGTTTGGCCCGAATCAACTAGCTTCGACCCACGAGAGTATTTGAATCAAAAGGTTTATCCTCATGGTGCATCCGGATAGGATTCCTTCATCGGCAAACAAAGGTATTGGTAACCACGAGCAATCAGAGTACCGCACACACATCAGTGACTTAGTTCAGCACAGATATGTACACAGAATCATTGCCATCGTTCAGTTATCCATAAGAAACCCCAAGTTTGATAAGTATGGAAGTTTTGCTAATGCCAAGTTCGCAGACCATGGCTAGAATAACTCATATCTGACTAACGGAAATAGCCGCGTCACTGCACCAAAGCGGTAGTGCTCAACAAGCCCTTCCACTGTGTCAGTTATGAAACGAGAATGCCTTCCTCATCGTGGCCTAGCAGTGACCCAGCTACTTCCTGATTCTTTGACAAGCCCTTTCTTCTTCATTTCATTCCTCATAGTATCTACAGAGTCCCACATACCGAATGCGGCATAAAAATTCGAAACCAGAACGTAATAACCCGGCTTATCGGGCTCCAATTCCAACAGTTGCTTCGCAGCATGCTCCCCCCTAGAGAAATCTCGATTGAGACTACAAGCATTCAGCAAAGCTGCCCAGACAGCAGCATTAGGTCTGCAATTACTCTCGACCATTTCGTGAAACATGCACCAAGCATCTTCTGTTTGACCTGCCCGACCCAAACTATCAATGAAACAAGCATAATGCTCTGGACCAGCGTTCAAACCATACTTATGCCTAGCCAGGTTGATGCTTGCCCTACCTTGATCCACCAATCCAGAGTGACCACATGCTGATAAAACAGCAAGAAGGGTCACGTAATTTGGTGAGACTTCACTTCGGAGTGCACCCATCTTGTTGAAAAGCACAAAAGCTTCAAGCCCGTCGCCGTTTATTCCATATGCATCTATCATGGTTGTCCAAGAAACCACATCCTTTCTCAAAATGCTATCAAACGACGTCTTTGCGTGACCAACTTTCCCGCACTTGGCATACATGTCCATCAAAACATTGCACATCTGAGTGTCGGAGGTGAACCCAAAACGTATTGCCACACAATGTATCTGCTTCCCAATCCACAAATCTGAGTTCTCAGAGCAAGCTGCAAGAGCACTTGTGAGGGCAATAACATTTGGTTTCATCAAAGACATTATTGAGAAGGCCTCTTTATACTTCAGATTCCTAACACAAGCGGAAATCATTGCATTCCGCATCACACTCTCACTGTGATCGACACGATTATAAACTTTCAAGGCTTCCTCAATACGCCCAACGCTGGAGTAAAAATCTATCAAGGCTGTGGACAAGACCACCAAGTCCCGGCCCATAACTACCACCATACCATGAACCTGCTTCCCCTGAGAATATGCCTCGAGCAGAGCACAAGCCTTAAGCATCGAACACAAGGTAAACTCGCTGATCTCCACATTTTCCATCCTCATAACTTTAAAAATGTGGAGCGCATCCTTCGCGAGGCCGTGACGCAGAAAACTCGAAAGCAGAGCATTCCAACTGACAACATCCCTAAATTCCATTTCTCCAAACACCTTCACCGACTCGCTCAAGCAACCATACTTGGAATAGACGTCCACGAGGGCGGTCTTGCTTATGGTTCCGGAGTCTGCGCCCGTCTTGATCATCAGGCCATGCACTAGCCGGCCGCGCTGCGGGTGCGGAAGCGCCGAGCACGCCCTCAAGACGGGCGTGAAAGTATACGCATCGAGGTCGGTCCGCGACGAACTCAACCGAAGGAACAGGTCCCACGCTCCAGCATGGTCGCCGCAGCGGACCCGCGAAGCAAGGAGGGAGTTGACCGACCGGAGGTCCCGGTGGGGAATTTCGTCGAACGAGTGATGGGTGTGGAGGTTGCGCGCCGGGATGGCCCGAACAGAGGAGGCTCTGAGATTGCCGAGGATGGTTTTGGCGGGCAAGTGGGTGAGACGACGGCCGATGCATGGGGACATCAACGACGGAAGCGGCTTCCAAAGATCAGTCAGCGAGTGGGACTTCTCATGTTACCCAGTTTCAATGAAGCTTGTCAAGAAATGAATGGGCTTTTCCCAAAACAATGGAGGAATGAACTGCATTCTCTGAGATTTAGCCATGCTCTCGCCTGTTACTATGTTCATTATTATTTTTCAGAGCATTGTAAAGTAAAATGCTTAATCTTTCCTCTCTTTTTTTCAATATGTTCCGGATGGACAAAAAAAAGTGTGTATTTTATTGATGTTTGGATAAGTACATTGGAAGTACTAAAAATTATCGCGAAATGCAATTTAGTTCTAAAACTTGTCGCAAAAATGCAATCAAGTCATAAAACTTTCAAAAAGTGCAATCAAGTCACAAAATTTGTCACGAAAATACAATAAGTACAATCAACGAAAGGAGTTGATTGGATCAATTTGATAAATTTCAGAACTTATTTGCATAAATTTTAAGGATCGATTACACTTTCATGACAAATTATGGGATTTCTAATGCACTTGTCCCTTAATTTTTTCTTCACATTATTTATGAATGTGGTCATTCTCTTATAGTAATTTATGTGATTAAAATAATAGTATGAAAGACGAAACTGCTCACCTTAATGATCTTTTATACTTATTTTTATCTCCCAATTTCATGACTTATCTCCACTAATCTCATGGCCAAGTAAGTATTTTTGCATCATGCATCTTCAATATTCTTAAGACGCTTTTCTTAAAGTAAAAGTTGGGGTTAACACGACCGAAAGTCTCGTGACAAAATTGTTACAAAATTTTAAATTCTACAGCCATTACAAATATACCTAAAGTTCAAGGTAAAATTGGGGTAGAATTAGGAATTTGAACAGATTTCCCAATCTCAGCTCGTTTTCTTTGGATCTTGCTTCACGGGAGGCCTTTCCATGTGAATTTTCATGTCGAACCCACATCAAACGCCGATCATCCCAATTGTGTTGCCACGCGTGTTTTCACATCAGTAATTTAAAAGGATATAGGATAGAAGCTAAAGGGGTAAAATTGTCGAGAATTGTATTTGTTTGGGATTTTTTGAGATGCAAAATTATTTCTAGAGCAATGGGACGCTAATGTATTGATTTTGGATATTTTATGATACGAAAATTCGTTCAATGTAAACGTGAAAAGTGTATACCAAATTTGGGGTTTTTTGCGACGCAAAAATTGATTTGAAATGAATATGTAGCGCGGTTTGAGATTTTTCGTCGTGTATACCTTTAAAAATTATAATACTAAAGCGTAGACAAAAAGAACAACAGCAGAATAATTACGAGTGTGGGGGCACATCGCGCGTGATCTCATCTTGATTATTAATTATGATGGCCGGTTCTGCAACGAGTAGAGTCTGTCGCCTTTTGTTCTCACTTCGATCTTGAACTATAGTAATTCAGGGCATGCCCCATTTCCGCCATTAACACATGATTGTCCAAAAGACAGATGGATCTCCTTTTTCATTTTTTGGGGGTTCAAAGATCACCACCATGATCAATATGAGCTTAATGCTTACAGATGCCAAAATAACCATCAAAAAAGAAATAACACCTGGCAAATAAATCGACTTCGACGGGCAAATTGACCTCAAATATCAACTCGTTGGGATAAAATTATATTCCTTAAGTGTGTCTAAGGAAAGTGTCACGGTCCTGAGACTTTCTATGCATCGCTATTCATCTGAGAAGGCCGGGCAAGCTTCTGTAGTGTTCACTAGAACATTTCAAGGGCTGGCGAATTGGTCGGTTGCGAGGTGACCTCTCATTGGTAGATAGTGAGGTGACATCTTCACCGTTGAATCAAAAAGGGATCAACGCAGGCTGACTTGGGATGAAATTCCTAGGTCGCACGAGTAAAGGAACGCTAGATCAACATGCTTCAAAAGTTGGAAAATTCTCTGCCAACTAATCGTACTTTGATCACCAAATTTCTACTTCATTCACATCCTAGTGCACAACGGAGGGGAGGACATATACAGGACCTAATGCTCATGAAAGGATGAGCCGTGCATTGCTCCAAAAATAGGGAAGACAGGATGATTCTAATTTCCCGGTCTCCAACAATGGATATTGGACTATCAGAAATTGCTTCCGCAGCACAAAGAGAGCGACTTCCTTTCTTCCATCTGTACACGTGTTAAACCTAGCTTGAAAACTTGAAAGAACAAACTACCTTGAAGACTACTCTTACATCCGAATATTGCTAAGTATAGGTCGTTCTTTTCCGCAGCACCCACGAGCTACGGTAATGGCTCTAATTACATCGAGATAGTGGAATGTGAAATCATGGGCTATCGCTCCTCCGAGTTGAATTTGTTCCACGCCTCCTAAGATTGATGGACAAGGGAAGAAGACACATGAGAAAAGGTGAAAAGAGAAAGCAAACTAAACAGGGCACTCTCAAGATCTTGTTGAATGGTTCTTATAAACATAATGCTGAATTACGTACTCTTAAAATACAAATCCACGCCATCAATATGAATAACTCATTGCTCTAATCACATTTTGGTTAATAATAGCATGGCCATTTAGTTATGTGGAGATTAAGTGTCAAAATATAACAGTTTCATTTCAGCCTTAAGGTTTTTGGTGCTTACAAGCGGCTATGCGCAGGCAAGTTGAAAGCCAAAAGCACAGGTCAGAATATTGGAGACACACCTTGAGAAGATCAAAGACCTTTTCGCAGATGTACTTCTGCTGAATACTTGCACCTCGTTGTTGTAATTTGTCAGGATGAACACACAGAGTGGCCTTCCTATAAGCTCTCTTGACTGCAGCGGAGGTTATCACTTCTGTCAGTGGAACGGGTTGCCATCCACTGTCGGGTCCTAGGATCTGGCAACCAAGGAAGTCCCACTTTAAGAAAAACTTGTCAACCAGTAATTTATCAATTTTCTAACACATCTATGTATGAACAAAAAATGTCTAAGGCACAGATGCAAAAATACTTCAAAAAAGAGATCTTTGGAGATCTCAGATGGGTCGATATCAATGGTGACTCATTATTTCGATGAATCATTTCTTCGGACAGAAGAAGATAAGAAGGCCCAGAAAGTCTAAAGTGATTTCTTTAGTTTAATTTGGCTGCTGGGTACATAAACTTAAAAGACTACAATTTCAATCTTCTTCCAGCAATACAGGAAAAGCAGGCTAGATTTCTTGCATGAAACAGATAGAAGTGCAAAGGCATACATATTGCAACGTCGAGAGCAATGCACGTAGGTTCCCTTCTTTACCGCTTGACCACCTTTTGACATCCGCATCAAGATTTTCAGCCAATCTCTGCAATTGTCACATATACAAGAGAGCGAATGAACCAAAATCTGTAAGACAGCTGAAAGATCCACAATATATCACTGTTATGGAGAAACACTTACGTTTCTCTCTGCTTGCTCTCTCTGAGCAAGCAGATCTCGCATGTTCTTTTCTGCAAGAGCCTTAGCCTGAAGGCACCACAAAGGTGGATTAGTCATCAGGATGTTTCAAAAACCATTTTAAAGCAATGGAAGAGGAGAAATCATACTGCTCGTTCAGCTGTCCGTCGATGTCTCTCTAACCTTGCTCTAGACCTTTGAGCTGATTCACCTTCCACTCCTTCAGATCTCTCAGCATTATGAGAACCTTAGATACAGGTAAAACGAAACATTCCAATCAATAATAGTTAGGAGATGGAAACAGAAAATAAAGACACGCAGTTTGGGTTAAAGCGCGCGCGCAGTGTTAAAACTATTCTAGCAACCATACTGCTCACCACTATATCCAGAGGAGTATGCATATCTTGAACTGCTGGAAGAGCCTGCACTTTGGTTTTGTGTGTCCCTCAGATCCTGCAAGACAATATCACATAAGACACTATCAGACAAAATGCATGCCAATGTAGAGATAGTGACAAATCCACTAAATCAAAATATGTTCGCAGTAAGAGAGGAGTAGGAAATAATTGCACCAACCAATGATTGTGAACTTTCTCTCATTCCATTATATCTTGAAGTGGAGAACTTATCAGAAGTGGCCCTCTCAGCCATTGCCCTTTCAGCAGCACGCTCTCGAGCCTCTGCTGTGGCTCTCTCCACAGCAGCTCGTTCTGCCCTGAGCCTCACCTCTGAAGATGACTTCTCAGTAGATGTTCTTTCCCGGGCCTCAGCACACACCTTCTCCAATCTTTCACGTGCCTCCGTAATTGCTCTTTGCCTAGCTTCAGCAGTTGCTCTCTCCAAAGCAGCCCTTTCTGCCCTCTCACGAGTTTCAGATAATACCCTTTCGCGGGCTTCAAGGGTTGCTCTATCAACCGCCATCCTATCCTTTTCTCGTTCCCTTTTTCTTTCCCTCTCCTCTTCCAGCTTTCTAAGGCGCTCCTGTTCCAGTTCTTGTTCTTTTCTCAACCCATCAGCATCTTTCAATTCTGTTATCGTTGCTCTATTTACAATCTTCTCTATTCCAACTCCAATATGGGGAGCATTGTGCTGCTTTCCTGTTTTCTGAGGGTTCAGTAGATCTGGCTGAGATATCTCTGTCTTCTTTCCAACATCAAATCCCTCTTTCAAGACTTGAGTTGATGTAAACTTATCCTTCTTTTCATTTTGCTGCAACGGAATCCGGTTCTGCTCGATATTATCTTTTCTCTCTCCCTTTTCATGGCCAGATTTTCCCTCATTATATGAAGTACTGCAACTGGCACGGGATACTCTTCCACTAGCCTCAACATCCATCTGCTCAACCCCAGCAAAAGTAGCACTAGTCATCTTATCTCTGTTGTCCAAAGGCCATGACTCTCTGATGTTGTCCATTTTACATACATCCTCTCTATTTTTCAACTCGGCTTGGGCCACACCAGCAAACTTACTACCCTCATCAGTCATCTTTGTAATTTCAACTGCCGATGGTTTCTTTTCACTTCCAGACTCATTCCTAGAAACTTTATTGCCCTGAGTAGAGGCCTCCGTAGTTGTTGATGTATCCAAGTTTTCATCACATTCCCCAGGTGCACTATGTGACTGAATATTCTCATTCCTATTTTGCCGGCACGCCTGATCCTTCTGAGCTAGCTTATAATCTTCTGTCAGACTACTAAATTCTCCCATATCACTTACTTCGTGGAGCCTGTCATTAATCACTTCAAACTCAATATTATCTTTGAATGCATTATCCAGTTCTTCCGGTTCGGATTCCTTATCAAATGCTGCTTTGATCTCTTCATTTGTCTGGGCATCCATCAAAACTTCACGATTTTCTGCATACCCAGAAGCCTCTTCAACACATTTCTTGTTGTCTTCATTTGCTTGAGATTTATCGACCACTTTTTCAGCTGCTCCTCTTCCACTAGCCGGCTTTAGCATCTCCCCACTGTCTTCCCGTTGCTTACCTTCTGCCAGTTTTTTCTCGTATTCATCACTTACATGAGCTTCTTTTAGTTTCTTCTCTCTCTCTTCCACTTCAAGAGCTTCTCTAAGCATCTTCTCCTTCTCTTCCTTCTCAAGAGTCTCCCTGAAATTCCTCTCAATTTCTTCCTGCTCACGAGCCTCTCTTAGTCTCCTGTCCATCTCTTCCTTCTCAAAAATTTCCTTTTGCCTCCTCTCCTGCTCATTCTCTTCAAGTTCACGAGCCTCTCTAAGTCTCCTCTCCTTCTCTTCCTTCTCGAGAATTTCCTTTCGCCTCCTCTCGTTCTCTTCCTGTTCATGAGCTTCTCTTAGTCTCCTCTCCTTCTCTTCCTTCTCAAGAATTTCCTTTTGCCTCCTCTCCTTCTCCTCTTGTTCACGAGCCTTTTTTAGTCTCCTCTCCTTCTCTTCCTTCTCGAGAATTTCCTTTCGCCTCCTCTCAATCTCTTCTTGTTCACGAGCCTCTCTAAGTCTCCTCTCCTTCTCTTCCTTCTCAAGAATTTCCTTTTGCCTCCTCTCCTTCTCTTCTTGTTCACGAGCCTCCCTTAGTCTCCTCTCCTTCTCTTCCTTCTCAATAATTTCCCTTTGCCTCCTCTCATTCTCTTCTTGCTCATGAGCCTCTCTTAATTTCCTCTCTTTCTCTTCCTTCTCAAGAATTTCCTTTTGCCTTCTCTCATTCTCTTCCCGTTCACGAGCCTCTCTTAGTCTCCTCTTCTTCTCTTCCTGCTCGTGAGCCTCCCTTAGTCGTCTCTCGCTCTCTTTTTTTTCTTGAGCTTCTTTTAGCTTTTCTTTGTCTTTCAGCTCCTGGAGGTTTTTCAATTTCTTTTCCTCCTCTTCTTGCTTAGACACGTCTGGTAATCTCCTTTTCTTTTCTTCTTCTTCAGCAGTCTCTTCCTTCTTTCGACCGTTTTCTGTCCACTTCAGATCTCCCTCCAGATTCTTCTCAGTATTTTCAATCTCCAATGTTCTCCTTCTGCCATGCTGAATTTTCTCTTGTTCGATAGCTATTCCAGGTCTTCTCTCTTCCCAGTCAGAAATCTGCTCTCTTAACTTGTAACTCTCCTTTAATTCTTCCTCAGATCCAATGCTTGGGCTCACCTTTTCCAGATTCTTCCCATCTTGCCCATGCTGCACACCCTTTCTAATGCCAAAGTCATTCACTTCACCCAGAACTTTGCCCATGCTCTCATCCTTCTTCACATATTGAGCATTCCCAGGCCTACGACAAGTTTCAATCTGATGCGAAGCCATGTTATGCTTTTTCTCAATCCCTTCACTCTGAACATATCCTTCAACCACTTTATCTTTCCTTTCAGGGTCTTTTTGCCTATGGACCTGCTTAGCTGCTGTGGGATTTTCCTTGTTACCCATCCTTCGGCCACTGTCATCAAACTCCTTCCCCCTATATGCTTCTCTGACCACTTTCATCTTCCTACTGCTTTCTTGAGTCTCAAAAGGTTCAAAACCTGCCTTCTTCCCAATCTGCCCATTGCCATGATCGTTATCATACTCAAGAACTCTTTCCCTGTTTGTATGTTCATGAGCCCCTCCAGATCTATCAATTCCTGTCATTTCTGAAAGCAGTGTTGCTTCTTTCCATTCAGCAGCTTCCTCAGAGTGGCCAAACATCTGAGAGGAAGACGATCCTTTCCCTCGTCTTTTGGAGATATTTTCATCTGTACTACCCTGATGTGGCTCCATCACATTCCGCGTTATGAAGCTTTTCATTTCACCGCTATCTCTCTGATTGGTGGCTTGCACTCTCTCAACCTTTCGACTATCCATTCCATCGGCAACCTTACTTCTTACTTTACCCATTATATCTTTAGAGTCTTTATGAGAACCCAGTTTTGTACGGTGCACACCCTCCTTCTTTCTTTCCATCAAGTCTCTGGCACTTCTCAGTCTGGCTTGAGCTTTGTCCATCGCATCTTTCATTGCAGCAGCAGAGGCTACTGCCGCAGATGAACTGGCATCTATCTCTACATCAAAGAAACGGGGAGAACCGTCACCTTCACTGCCTTCAGGAGACATCTCCTTCCAGCTTGAAGCCAATCCACTGGCATCTCCAATCTTCAAATCAAATGCAGGCGGCGGTCTCGAGGGTGGTGGCAGATGAGATGGTTCAGTTCTGAGGTTGATCTCCGAAATCGTCACAAATGCCTTATTGGGGCAAGAATTCATTCTTCCATATTCCCTCTGAGGTCTCACATCATTTTGAAATGTTTCTCGGAAATTGTCCGTGTTAGAGAGGTGTGATACAGTCTTCCTAAGATATTTGCCTTTTCCCTTCATCCTTTCCCTGCAAAAATTAACATCTAGGTTGTCGTCACAAGTTCGCCACGAGGATGGATCTGAACACTCTTGATATGGAATAGCAGATCTTTGATCTACTAAATATGAGAAACCGGGAACGGCATGTATCTGATTTGCATGTCTAATCCCATTTGAAGTTTCTGAATTGCTTCCAATGTTGGCTTTATGGTACAACATGTTGTACTCTATGTCGGCATCAACTGAATTATAAGGATCCCCATTTGAGAAGTATTGATTACTCCCAGAATGGTCTGACTCCTCGGACAAATAATCTGATGGTGATGGGGTCCTGTGAACAAAGAAGTTGAAACCGAAAACATGCTCTACAGTTAAAACAAGCCCTGCTTCGCTTTGAGTCGGTTAATAATGCAGGAAGCCATGATATTTACAGCAAATAGTTTAATTCACAGTCTGTATGAAGATTATCACTCTAGAATTCAGAGTCTTTGCACACAAGGATGAGGAAAATGAGAGAATTAGCTGTAAAAATGAGTCACCGCACTTGGACAACAAACGGAAGGTTTCTCATACTGAAAAAACTAAAATTTCGCCCGAAAATGAAATATTTGCCTTGATAGAAAAGTTCGCTGCAATGCAGTTAAACCTGCCAAGTGACTGGATATATCATATTCAAGTAACTTGCACTTGCAAGAATGATTTGTCCCATCCACCAAACCCCACAAAACCAACCCCAAAGAATCACAAAAAAAAAAAAGAAAAAAAAAAAAAAAGAAGAAGGCCCCGCTTTGACATCTACACTTCACCTGGAAGCCCCATCTACCACACCCACAAAGCAAAATCTCACCATCCCCAAGCAACTAAACCAGTCAATGACCAAGCGATCCTCATGAAACTCATTCAGCAAGCTAAAAGACAAAAACAAATAATAAGAAGAAGATAAAGAACTTGATGCATTGTTCTACAAGCAAAGAACTCCTGACTAACTAACTCACCAACCAGAAAACCATTTAAATGGAGCAGAAACCGGACAGCTAAAGACAACCGCAGTCGCATTCTCTACTCTGAAAACTGAACTAAACCGACCCAAGAAAAGAAGGAATTTCAAAAGAAAAACCCAACAGACGTTCAAGCCGAAGAAGAAGATAGAAATGCACGCGCAGGGCACGTACCAAGCTTCATCGCTGGACCCGCAATCCCCACCATTGGCCTGCCCGGCCAAGACCTCCCGCCCGTCGGCGAAATCCAGGCCCCCGGGCCCGCCGAACACCTCGGAGTAGTCGAACCCGGGGCTCCGGACGTCGACGAACGCGCCGCCGCCACCGGCCGCCGCGGCGGCGGCGGGGGGGAGATCCAGCACGGGGATCGCCGCGGCCCGGGGCGCGTGGAAGCCGCCGAATATCTCGCCGTAGTCCTCCGGGCGCGGGGAGAGGAGGGCGGGGACGCCGCCGTACCGGGGCGGGCCGCCGAAGACGTCGTCGTAGAGGGCCTTGGCCGCGGCCCCGTGCTGCGGCGGCGGCGGCGGCGGCTTCTTGGGGAGCTTGCCCGGGCGGAGGGAGGAATGCGGGAGGTTCTCCATTGCCCGCGGGGCCGCGAGCTCGCTAGGGTTTTCGCGGGTGCGCTCTTCGGCGGAGATGGTGGTGGTGGTGGTGGTGCGGGGTGGTTCCCAGGCGCTCGATTTCCGCAAAGATTGTAGCTTTCTTTCTCTGCTAGTTGCAGAGAAAACAGAGCAGAGAGAGAGAGAGAAAGAGGAGAGAGAAAAGAAGAGGATGGAAAAGAAAAATATGGAAATACGGAAAAATGAAAAAGGGAATGGAAAGGGTATTATTTTGTATTTTTTTGGGTGAAATGACGGAAGTGGGTCTGGGGACATTTGTACGGCGTGGCTGTGATTGTGGGGCCCGAACTTTGCTGTTCTCGTGAATAATAATAATAATAATAATAATAGTAATAATAATGCCTGATTTTGATCGGCTGCCGGAGGAATTCGGAAGCGGAAATTACTGGTTTGACCTCTCCCTTGCCTCGTATTTACCGACAAAGTTCGTTGATTTAGGGGGGCGGCAAGGATTAAAGAGGCCATGGAATTCTGACTCTAAAGGCATTACTTATTGGGAATGAGTGACTTGAGTCATACTCTTCATATGAGACATCAACTTGGGCACGGAATGAGTGACTTCAGACACGAGACCACAAAGATCGGAATTGAATCCTATCGAGATCAAGTAGGTATTGCACCCAAATCGAGAATAGGACACGACGTGAGAGAATGTTGTGCTGGAGACGATTCGATCGTGTTAAACATGGACCTCCGGGAGGCTCGAGTGAGGAGATCTGAGCGAGATACAAAACCATCGGTCAAAAGGGGGCAATGGAAAGATACAAGTCGGAAGGGATGTGTAAGGAAATAATCGGGAAAGATATGAAATGTCTAGAGTTTCCGGGCGATCTATTGAAAGAACCGAGCTCAATGTGATAATATAAATTTTAATACAACAGACAGCAAAGCACATACGAGCATGCGCTCGAATGAAATTTTTAATGAATTCTCTTTTTCATGTTATCTCCCTAATCTTAAAGTTAATCCTGTGTGTTAGCCTCCGGGTTTTGAGAGTAATCCCACGACAGCACACTTGTGGCAGAAGCTTGCATGGAAGATGAATCATTGATGCTTGTGGGAGGTAGCTTACAAGCCAGTCAAACTGAGCCCTTAATTTAATGCCAAAAAAAAAAAGATATCAACAGAGATGCACCAATTCTCTAACACAAAGTTGTGGTTTGGTTGTCTCGTCCTATTTAAAGACAGATATACTTCACCATAAAAGAAATTAATAAAAAAAAAAAGACATTGGACATTTTATACATGGGGGAGTCTAATCATCATACGTGCACTTGGAAATTTTAGGTGCCTATCCACGTTGAGCATAATTTGCTACCAAACCGTCCTAAATCAATGATGGTGACTTTTATTTTTGTGTAAAGATAATAAATATATATATGAATGAAAAGTCCTTGTCACTATTTTGCAGCTTTTCTTGGATGCATTAGCATCGTGGAAATTTCGGTCCTTTTTGGAGCTTTCAAGCCATTGGCAGAAAACCGATGTGACCCTTACTTCTTTTTTATGTTATCTAGTTGCATAGTATAATGCCAGAGTGAAATAATTATTGTCTAGGATAGCCCGTATTAACTTATGGCAAACTGATTTTCACCTTGCGAAATATCATAAATCAATGCCCTACAACACTTTTACTCCGAATTAATATTCATTTCACAAAAAATTCTATTATTTGTTAGTAGGGTGAGACGAGCCGATTTGGATTCTTCACGAGATAATATCATATTGAGACAAATGTGTATTATGAGGATACTGGTCAGAGATTTTTTGTTGGATAAAAATTGGATCAGGGAAAATGTGTCATGACAGTACCAACATAGAATTCTTTCATAGTATTTTCCTTTTTTCTAGGAGAAATTCATGCAACTCAAAAACTTTTTTTCTCCTTTTGGTTAGTTGCACATGCTATTTTGCTGTAGCGTAGACTATTCTTTTTTTTATTATTTTTTTGCAATCTAAAAGCGTGGTCATATTCAAATTCAAGTTGAATTGTACATTCAACAAGAGGCACCATTAAAACTGAAAGTAAAATATCACTCCCAATCTCATAAGTCGTAATTAAAAGTTTAAGCTATTCGAAACAATCTCGCAACGTACTTTTCAATTGCCTCTAGACAAAGGGGTGTGGACATACTATTTAAAACGTCCTAATCTTTGAAGCCAATCATGTAGCATTTCACGTGATTAATTCAACATAAAGAAATTAAGCTAGTGCTAGTGTGTGCTATTGTGCACTTTTTTTTATAACAAATCTCGAATAAACCCATATCTCTCATCAATAATTATATTCTTTCATCCAAATCAATTAGAATAATTAAAAATTTATATAGGAGCATATCGAAATCCAAGATGGTGTGCCAGCAAGATCTCTCATCCAACTAATGAGGAAAAAAAGAAGAAAAAGAATAGAAATTAAAAGAAAAGAAACAACTAGCTAAGACAGAAGAGACTAATGTGGCATAGTAGGACCATGCTAAACGTGAACATTTATACAACTGGAAGCTTCCACACATTCAGAAGATCTATGTTGCAGCAGCTAAGATAGAAACAAAATTAATGGGTGGTCCTAATTCGTTATTAGCCCTATAAGTCTCTATCTATGTATTGTCAATTACACGGTTCCTACAAGTCTATATCTATGTGTAGTTTTACATTCTTATCTATCTTTTTTTTATGAGTTTAATTGCATAATTAATCCGATGATCGATTAAGAGTTTCGCCTTGCACATCAGCGGCTAGCATGTGTGATCGGGTTAAAAAACATTTACTTTTTCATCCATGCAGTTTCACGCCTTTTTCTAATCGATTTCTTGTACTTTTGATTCGTCTAATTAAGGCCTTATGCAATACACAAATTTTATAATGATGTCCCTTCGATACCAAATGCAACATAATTCAGCTGATCTGGCTATTGGATGATGTCTAAGTATGATGCGAACAAACTATGATATACCCATGAGGACGTCGTGAAAAATTTAGTCAATGTGGACGATGTCGGAGTATGATGTCAATAAAACTTAGGCAATGCAGACATTCATGCTGCAAAAATTTCATCCATGTCACAATGTAACGTCAGCTGACGGTTATATTAGCTAGATTTATTTGGGTTTGGTATCAGAATGAGTTAATTAGAAAAATTTATGAAAATAGAAGGATTCGATTGGACAAATAAAAAGTGCAGGGCCTTGATTAAACGTAAAAATGCATAAACAAGGATGAGAAGTAAAATCTTAAAAAAAAAAAAAAAGCTCAAACACAGTTTACCGCCAAACATCCATCATGAAAAGAAACCATGCCTTGTCCCCAACTTGGAAACTTCATTAAAAAGGAAAGCAAGAGAGCTCGCGTTTCTGTCTTAGTATTGCACAAGCTACACTAAGAAGTGTTTTGAAGACACTTATTAAACAATCAATTAAAAAAAATTCATAATTTTCAATACACCAATCACTCTATTACTATGCATAATCATAATTCCGAAAATCGAAATCGAATATACTTCAATCAGTATTCTAAGACAAGCTTTGACGATACTCTTCATTCTATTTCCCTTCTTTGTTTCCTTTGATTTAAGAAGTTATTGTATGTCCCATCATTACCTTCTCTCTCTATCTCGGACACTAGAACCCCTCCTGATCTCTCTCTCTCAGACATGAGAAAATATAAAAAAAAAAATAACACAAATAGTCCTTAAATTTTATCTCAATGTACAATGTGGTCTCTAAAGTTTTAATTTGTTCGAAATCATTTTCTTAATTTGGTTCCCGTACTATATGAAAATATTTAATGTAATCATTTCATTAATTCAAGTTCAGGGACTACATTGAACATTTTCTTATAATTCAAGAACTATATTGAATACGTATCAAAAGTTCATAAACCATATTGAACATTAGGCTAAAATTCATGGACCACATTGAATAAATTAGAAGTTCATGGATCAAATTATACATCGAACCAAAGTTTAGGAACTATTGGTGTAAATATCCCAAAATACAAAGCCTGAAACGAGGTTCTTTGCGTTCTTGACGGTCCACTTTAACGTTTGGCTTTGAGGTCTGTCTCCATATAGAAAGAACCATAAAAAGCACTTGTTTCTGCCCTCTAATGGCCTTCCCAGTTTCCATCCCTTCCTCCTCTTTGCACCGTTCAAAGATATCCCCAGAAAAGCAAAATCGCGCGAGAAAGACAAAGTTCGATTTCCGACACAATTTCTTAGTTTCCTTCTCCTTTTTTAAAGTCCCAGATTTTTTTTTTTTTCCTCTTTTTGAGCTGGTGGCTTCTCGTCCGTGGAAAAAAGCAAGGAAGTGCTGCTTCTGAAATTGTCTGAAATAATCTTTGACCCATATAAAACAAAAAAGAGGAAATTTGTCTGAAATAATTGAACGAAAGACGTGGGCCCCGTGATTACGGGGAAAGGGGAGCTCCCCGTGGGCCCCCGACACCCGCGCTGGCCGCCTTTGTTTTTTTGGGGTCGCATCTGAATGGGCTCAAGCTGTCATCATTTTCTGGAATTAAAGTCTATTTCTCGATTTACATGCTGTACTGCACGTTGTACACCATATGTTTTGAATAAATAATAATAATAATAATAATAAATTGTATCCTGGGATACGTCCAAACCGGCTTTTAGGCATATTTATTTTTGTGAAAAATGAATGATGTGAAAAATATTTTATTAAAAGTGATCAGTTGTATCGTTTACAGAAACGAATAAACGAAAATTGTTGCCGGAAACAAAAATATTTTCATTGACCAATCATTTCGAGTGATACAAGTAATCATTTTAAGGAAAATATTTTCCTGAATCATTCATGTTCCACTAAACAAACGCACTTTAACGTCTTTTCTGATTGATACTGGCCGGTTCAACTTCTTTGATAAAATATTGAGCAGTAAATCCAATTTAATCTTTGAATACCATTTTAAAAATATTATTCCATGTAAGAAGAATTAATGATTACTTCTTAATAATGTCATTACACGTCGCAAGATGGAAATCGGCATTGTAAAATCAAATTTAGGAATGTTTCGACTTCGCTATGTTGATGCTAGATGAGTTCGACATCGGACAATCTGTCAAATTTATTCGGGAATTTAGGGAAGATTTTTTTTGTGAGCCATACCGGTGGTTGTCAATTCCCATTTTGGCTTATTAGTTGACACAATTATCAAACAAAAATCTTTGGTTGTTTTGGCGAGAATTTGAGCTATATTTTTTAGGAATTAAGTCCTAAATCTTATCATGTTTTGTTAATTCAGTCTTAAATCTTTATATTGTGTCAATTAAGTCACAAACCTTTTCACATTTTGCCAATTGAGCCCATTTAGCCAATTTTGATTGGAATCGGCATAAGTATATTAAGGATTTGTTTGGTAACGCTTTTGTTCCTAGGACCAATTTTTGTTCAAAAATAGTTTTTTTAAATTTCTATTCCCAGGATGAATTTATGAGCAAAAGAACGTGTTTGGTAATTGCACAAAATTTATATTCCTAGAATAGAAAAGGAACAAAAATATGTTTGGTATGACCCAATTTTTTTCATTTAATTATAAAAAATGGTCAGTGGAGATTTAACAATTCATGTTTGAATAAAACTATACTAAAAATAGAATATATTATGATATAGAATTAGATGATCTTAATACAATCATAAAGAAAATTACTCTTTATAGAAAAAAAAATACTAGGTGGTGGTTGATGAAATTGCAATTTAAAGTTTAGGGGTTTAGGGTTTGGGATTGGGGACTTGGATTTTAGGGTTTCGAGGTTTGGGATTTAGGGTTTGGGTTTTAGATTACGAGTTTTGGGGCTTAGGGTTTGAGGTTTTGCGATTTAGGGTATTAGGAGTTAGGATTTTGGGTTTAAAGTTTTAGGGCTGTGGTTTTAGGGTTTCGGGTTTGGGTTTTGGGGTTTGGGTTTGTGGTTAGGGTTTTAGGGATTCGGGATTTAGGTTTTTAGGTTTAGGATTTTAGGGCGTGAATGTAACCATTCTGTTTGCCTATTTTTTTTACTTTTTTTGTTTTCGAGAACAAGTTTGGAACAAAAATCCTTTTGGTAAAATAATCTCATTTTTTTTATTTTTGGGACAAATTTTGGCCCATAAATAGATTCGGAACAAAAATGAGAAGTTAACATTTTTTATTTTTTTTTATTTCTGTAACAGAAATAGAATTAAAAACTCTCTTTTATTACTCACCCTAGCCGCTCATCACCGCCCACTCACCACTCGCCTTCGTCGCTTGCCAGCCACTGGCCATTTGTCGTCGCCTGTCGCCATCGTCTCTCACCGGTCGTCCACCACCACCACTGCCGCTCACCGGTCGACGGGAATAGAAATTTTACATTATTATCGGACGAATTTATATTCTGGGAGCATAAATTTTGTGTCTTTATCAAACATTACTTTTTGCTCGAAAACTGGTTTGGAAAAAAGAAATAGATTTTTTAATTTCTAACCATATATAGGATTGGGAAAGAAAAATGTTGTCATTTGCGCCCTTAGTGTTTAGAGTTTGGATATTGAGGTTTATGGTTTAGATGTTGGGATTTTGGGTTTGGGATTTATAATTTAGGGTTTATGGTTTAACATGAAAATATCTTATGAAAAAGAGAGATAACAGATCTTGTTTCTCTATTATTTTTCTTTTCGTTTTTGGGAATAGACAAATAAATTATTTTTAATTCTTTCTTTCTGTTCCAAATTTATCCTCCTGTCACTTTTCTATTTCGGGAAATAAAAACTGATGCTAGAAAATAGATTTGTATTCTTTTTTTATTTCTAAAAATAAAAAAATAAGAAATTTGGAATGTTACCAAACACACGTTATCATCACGACTTTTTGATAATTTTGTCGAGATTCCTCTTATCGATCCTGTTCACGTTAGTGGTGCTCATCAATCACGAGATCGTACGTGGAATGGATCTTTCTTGTTGTCAATGATGAACCCTAATTTCCTTCCTTCCTGCACTGAAATTTCTTGGCCGGCGTACATAGTGGGGAGCACATAATGTACGACGAGCCGACTGCCCTATCATCTATTTTTTTTTCTCTCTTTGTTTGAAGGTGGTGGGATTGCGATTGCATTGAAAACTAAACAAATCCAGACAGTACCTGCGAATTACGTACGGAAGTCGACAATGATTCGTTTTATGCTGTGTCCTTTCTCTTCTGAAGTGATGCTTCTACCTATAATGAGAAAAGATAAAAAGAAAGCAGAAATCAAGGGATCAACATTAAAAAACTTCAAAATTGGGGTGACATAATGGAATTATTCTACAGACACACACACATATATATGTATGTATGTATGTATGTATGTATGTATGTCTTTTGGGTCCAAAATGGTATATTTATGAGGGAATTCCAGGTTGGTTGTGGCCGGGAGTGCAAATTAATTTATTTTATTGTGGGGGGGGGGTAATTTCTTTTTGAATTTTTCTCTTTCTTTTATTTGTTTTTCCTAAAGAGAAGAGAAATGTGTGAAAAAAGCATCCAGTTTTGGCATGACTAGCGTCGAATGGACTAAAAGTGCTCGTTTTACTTTGAAAATGGCAAACGTGTGCAAAGGCCTTACGTGTACATAAGGAAATTGAAAATTGAAAGATCATGCAAAATCACTTTATTATGAAATATTAAAAAAAAAATACCATAAATTTTATTAAAGCGGTATCCCTTTCTCAAAGTTTCATTTCAAAATGCCTCGTGAACTTGATTGCTTTAACTTAATAACCTCTGAAGTGGCGTCCATTTCCCGAAATTTTCTCATCGATTTGACTTTATTACAACATACGTTATCAACTTGATCACTTTGGTTCAGTAACTACTTAACTCATAGTTGTTAAAAAATAATGGCCCGCCAATAAACATTGCTCGTTATTTACATGTTTTTGCCGCTTTATTGGGGGCATTTCCGAAAAAAACCCATTTCTCCAATACTACTCACACTTGCATAAAACCGTTAAAATGCCCAATATTTGCCCCAACTTTTAAGAATTAAAAAGAAAGAATTAGGGTTGTTTAGGTATGGATTGAAAATATGAGAAGAAAAGGAAATTAATTGTTCTCAAACTTTAGCCTAATATGCAATGTTATCCTTGGACGTTTAGTTTGTTCGATGTGGTCATTGAATTAATCTTAAAAGTTCAATCCGGTCCTAAAAATTTCAATTTGTCCATTCTAGCCCCTCACAATGTCAAATCAGTCTATCGAGACTATTTATAAGTTTTCACAATAACACTATTGCCCAGATTTTAGAATATTTCTTTTTCATTTCAATCTATTTTCTAAATCAATAAAGAATATGTTATATTTTTATTACCATTCTTATCTTTATGGGGAATCCATCATAAACTCCAAACTATGCCTATTGCGACACATTTACTCCAAACTTTTTACTATGACATAAAAAATCCCAAACTTGTACCTATATGACCCATTTACTCTTCTGTTAAGGTTCTGTCAATGAGCAGTGTTAAAAATTTATTTACATGGATGCCGAAAGGCAAACTGTGTTAATACGATGCCCACGTGCTTAAGTGAAATAAAAACATTGTTTTGATCGAAAAATCATCTATCTTGATAAGATTTGTCGACCCTGCAACTTATTTTAGAGACAATTTTGTGCTGACACTATACCTCCAAAAACCTTAGGAAACTGCATTGGTCATGTTCCAGGGGTGAACCATGTCATACCAGCGTCGAGAGATGGAATGGAGCGGCGTAAATTCAGCTCCTAAACCCCAAACTCATCACTGGCTAGTAAAGTTGCAGCGCCATCAAAGTACATGCAGTTTCTTCCTTCTCTTAATAGTAAAGAACGTCGCTTGAGGTCGCGAAACTAGGGTAGAACGATAGGGAAGTGCGCGATTCAGAAAAGTATAATCATCTGTCGTGCAAACTTAGCTCCTTCCAAGCTAAACCTTACACGAACATTTGCATGAGTTTTGACGTGCAAGGCAGGGACAAGTGCCTAAATGTTACCATATTGAAGTTCAAGAGCTCACTCTACAGCATGTAACCGCTAATTTCAGCAGAAGATTTGGGAGAAAGGAGAAGGAAATAGAAAGCTCCTTGAAGAGTTGAACCGGGACCATGGCGATTATGCATGCTGACATCTGCCGGAACTTTTCCTGTGCGTGCTCATGAATTTGGCCACGAATTCTGCGCGATGTTGCAAGTGATATCAGTAAGCAACAAAATACAACTTGGAATAGCGGCTTATAGAAAATGGCTTATAGCAAACATTCTAAGGGATCCCTAAGACTTTCAACTTAGAGAGAACATAAATTAAATATGTGTAAGACAGCATTCGTAAAAGGGATGCAAGTAGGACAAGTATAACAAGGTTCCCGACCAGGCCAAACCCTAACTATATGTAAAGCGGTCGAGGGTTTGGGAAAGCGGGACGGGTCTGGTGTCAATTGCTAAAAACCCTACAAGGTAGCTTGGAATTTCATAGTTGAGAAACTCGCTATCCGAATCCGATATGTATAATTACTAAAATGCCATTTGTTTTCTTTATTATTTTAGTTGGTTGAGTTAATATACATTATTAACTCTATTATGATTTATAATGGTTGTTGAGATATTTCAAGTTGCTTTTACTTTGTTAAAACTCTCCAGATTACTTAATTATGATATTTTGTTAGAACTAAAAACCAAATATAGTATAACATCAAATATTTCAACAACGATCACCAATTCAATCCTAGCTTCTAATTATTATTAGACCTTACATGTTTTATGATCGTTAATCTTAGGATTCCGACTGGAGATTTACGATCCATGGGTTTCGAATTAATAGTTGCATTTGCAAATAGGAGGTTGTTTATTATCAATATAAGATTATTGTTTATTACAAAATACTGTGGCGGATTGCATATACTTGACAAAAACCCTACTACTCTGGTGAGATGGGTTTGGGATATTATATCAAAACTTATAACGGTTTTGGAACCAAACCCGTCCCTCTTCCATCCTTAATGCCTTGCTTGAAAAAGAAGTGGGGAAGGATACAAAATGAAAGCTCAGTTTGCTTGAGAAATGGATTTTGGCTTTATCTAAAGCCTTTTGGATTGCCAAAATCTCATACAGGTTACGAGGGTTAAAACAGAGAACAGTGCAACAATGTTTTGAAGAGAGTTAAAATTGAGCAGCAGATCGCTAAGCACGGTAGCGACAGTGCTCACATTGTATGGCTTGAGAAAATTACAATCAAACTGAAACGTTGGAGTCCTTGGAACTCCGCGGTAACGTTTAGAACAAGTTAAACATGTTCCAAAAGAAAGATGGACTCAGGGTTAAGTGCATTTTGATGGCACGTTCTTCATATGCATTCCATTTAATTTCTATTACCTTCTAATTTCAGTAAAGCCGTCGTCCCACTTGGCAGTCTTTTATCCTGTAGAACAATAGGCAAAGCCGTCTCTTCAATGCTAATAAATAGCAAACAACCAAACTCGACGGAATATAACTTACGTAATAAGCATGCCAATAGTACAGGTCCCTCTTAGAACCAGCCTCTACCGCATTCAAAAACTGTTCTGTAAGCTTCTGCGCAATCAAAATGGACACTGAATTAGGACCTGCAACTATAAATATGCCACTACGTCAAAGGTATGGAATGCATTACCAGGAGTATCAGTTTGGGGTGCACGAAATCCACCAGAAGTTTCTGAATCTTTCCCCGTACAAAGAATAATCTGTTTAAACCATGAACAAGATCATTTGGTTTTTTCATCCACAATATGCAGAAAATATTAGGAAGTCCATTACAATTTCATTGGCAAAGAAAATTGAAGGCTTTCAGGGGATGTCGAGAGTGCCTCATGTTGTTCTCTCTGAGGCTAACATGAATTGCATCATCCTAGGCTTACTTCCATTAGAGCTTTGTCACATGCAGACCACTTAACTAACAACCGCATTGCTTGCGTTATGCTATTTATCTGATCTTCAGATCTTTTTGAGTGTCAGTTATATCTGAAAAAAGTTGTAAAGAGTGAATTTTATGGGAAGTTATCTTTCATGGAAAAGTATAACTTTGAGATCTACAAACAAACAGGAAGCAAAGGAATAGAAAGAAACATCATATTCTAAAATGATCACTCCAAAGCAGAAGCATTACTGATTCTTTTAAAATCAACCAACCACAATTTCTTCCTCTTAACGGGATCAATTAGAGAAGTCCCATGGCAATTCAACTTATCATATCACATACATATTTCTAGTCCCTATCTACGTTTTAGGGAACTGATTTACTTCTGGAAGTGTCGATTCCAATTGAAATTCTAAAAAGGTCACTCCAAAGCAGAAGCATGACTATTTCTTTTAAAATCAACCAACCACAATTTCTTCCTCTTAACGGGATCACTTAGAGAAGTCCCATGGCAATTCAACTTATCATATCACATTCATATTTCTAGTCCCTATCTACGTTTTGGAGAACTGATTTATTTCTGTAAGTGTCAATTCCAATTGAAATTCGGGCAAACATATGGGGCTGTTTCACATTTGAATTTCTGTGTATTATATTTTGATTTGTGTCACTACCAGGTTGAATCCATTTTGCGAGCCTTGGAATCTCATAACCTAAGCAAGAAGTACATACCTTTTTTGAGTTGGGTCAGCCAGGATTTCAGCAGCAAGTTCCACTAGTACCTCTTCCCATCCCAATGGAATTGGTTGGTTATCTACGAAAGGGTAGCTGTAAAGGAAAATTTCCATGTGAGATATTAAAATATGAAGTAAGACCAAGCAAGTGCTTTTGACAGTGTGGTGTTCACTTGTGTGCTTTGCAGGCTTCAAGAGCCATAATAGCTTTTCTGAGGTTCTGTTTCGATTTGGCGGCTATCTTGGCAGCGAAGTTCATTGGTAATTCAAAGTCTTCCTTCCTTGCTATTTGGATGAGAATCTCCATAATCTGGGAAAAGAAAGATGGCATGAGCAGAGACAAGAAAAAGCGACGAGCTCTGGTTATAACATTCGGAGTCCACTGAACATAATTGGCTGCATAGATTTTATATGGCACATAATGATAATAAAACTGTCACATCCTTATCCTTACTATTAACAGCGGAGGAGGAGAAAAGCAGAAACAGATGAGACTAGCCTAGCACATAGTAATGATCACGTTATGGATCACCGTACATGCTGTCCAGCAGGATTTAAAAATGTACAAACTTTTCCTTTGGCCGAACCAAGAAAACAAAATAAAACGATGACCTGGCTAATTCTGACATTATTCCTACATACGCTAAACTTGTGCCTGGTCATCAAATGGAAACCAAAGATATCTCCACAAACTACTAACTTGCTTGTATCAATTAAATCTTTATAATTTGTATCTGTTAGTTCCAGGGCTGGCTAGGCCTCACTGTGAAGTAACATAAGAGATGATAAATGAAAATCTGAATGTATAAACAGGCCTACGGATACATTCTGAAAAAATTAAGATATGTCATTTTAATGTTACGCACAAGCTGTGCACTTCCACACATTCCAGTTTAAATCATAAGTAGCAGCGACAACAACAGCAACAAATAAGCTAATTTTCAATTGAATCTGTCCGTCTATGTTGTTTTTTAATTAAGCATGTCAAATAAGCAACCAATGTATAATTACCTCATGAGTGATTGGAGCATCAACATTGATGACTTTGCAGCGGTTTTTCACTGATTCAAGAATAGTTTCATCATCCTCACAGCACAGCATAAGTTTACAAGAATCCGAATAGCAGTCAATTATCCACTTGATCAAGTGTTGGACGTTTTCTGCTGCTTTGTCAATCTCATAGAGCACTATTACTGAAGTCAACAAGATAAAAACTCATAAAAATATACAAGAGGATCATAATGCAGAGAGAATTTTATTCGTTCTAAGAGATGCTGAACCTTTATAATCTGCCTTGAAACCTGCATGACTGACTTCAGGGATGATTGCATGATTGCTACTAATTTCCTTGACTAAAGCCATTAGTGCAAATCTGGAATTGGCTTCTTTATGTGCATTCAGCTCCACATGATGAGCGCTGGATGCCAGCGGAATAATTACTTGCGTTGGCCTTTTCTCCTATGTACGGAAAGCAAAGCAATAGGCACGAACCAAGTATGTCATGATTAGTATGAGAAAAACAGGGGAATCAATCAGCCATGAGAATAATCTGTGTTGGAGCATCAACGTCATTTTTGGGAAAAATGATCGTCCAAAGCAAGAGTTGAAAAATTGTAGATCAGGGGAAACCAAAACAAAAAGAAAGGAGGAATGTTGCTCAAATTTTGGAAGTGCAAAAGAGACGACATCATTGCCAGAATTTCACATCTGGAAATACATAATTCTAATTCTATAGGATCTTTATGTACCTGGATATGGAAGGATCGTAACTCATGAGTTACCTACAGGGAGGGAAATTAAGGCACCAGTCAGCTACAGATCCGTTAACGTATAAACTTGCAAAACTGATACAAATTATTACCAAAGACATACATTGCAAGACTGGTCACCGTAGATTTCACTTAAAAGGGCCATTGTTAATGCCCTTTTTCCAGATCCAGAAGGACCCTTCAACAAAATATGGGGGCAAACATCATTTGACACCTGCAGATCCCACAGAATTTGAATTCAGATATAGTCTCAATAGATCATCCATTCAGGTAGTATTGAGAGACCAATACTAAGAGCGGTCCTAAATATAATGTTATCACTACATTTATAGCAAAAGAATAAAAATAGAGAAATCCAAATGTGAAAATCTAGTGCATAGGGTACTCTTTACTTGTAACGCATTGAATATAATTGATCAACTAGCACACAGACAAACACCAGGAAGGAAGGTCATAAAATTCAATTACGCAGCATAACTTACTAATTTTTTAAGAAGTTGTGCTTCCTGTTTGTGGCAACTGAATCCATCGAGAGAACGAGGTTGATGCTTGTCAGCCCAAAACTGCCTCAGGTTTTCAACCACAAATGCCTTCTCAATGAAGGAGGCTTCATCAAAGGCTCTAGTAGCTTTGGGTGATTTTGAAGTCCTACATGACCCTTTCCTCATACAAGCAAACCATGCTTCTGTCTGGCTCTTCCTACGGTTGGCTGTAAATTTCTTAATGCTATCAGTTGTTCCAGCACTGAAGTCACTCATCTTACTACTCACAGTGCTATTTCTGTTGCTGCTTTTCCTACTTATGTTGGAGCTTAAATTTGGAGCTGTCCTTGATGCACTCAAACTAGATGCACTCCCTTGTGGATTATGGTCAGAGCCACCATTTGATCTCATCCGCTGATGAGAAATGTCCCTTTGTGGAACAGTTTTGGGTATCGGAACAAAATGTGTATCCTGCTCATCATTTCTTGGGAAGACATTCTTCTGAAATGCCAAAGCTGTGTGGTCCCGAGAAAAGAAAATATTGCCAGGTGATATGGAATCTGTGCTTTCAAAAATACTAGCATTATTCATGGGACCTCTATTGAGCTTTAAATTTGCTACCATTTCATTAATCTCACCAACAGAAGGTTTTCTCAAGGGAGAAGCTTCCCGCTGTTTCTGAATCACGTTTCTTTCCAATGGTGACAGGGTCCGCTCTCCCTTTGGGTTGCTATGCTGTTCTCTGTCCCTTGCTCTCTGTTTTGGTGCAGTAACAGATCGCTGACTGCGGTTTGATTTCAAACTTACTCTACTCAGATCAAGGAACTGAGGATGGCCTTCCCTATCGTCCCTTGAATGTGTTCTACAGTTTAACTTCCTGTTTGAGATTGTAATCTCATTTTCATCAGTTGCATTTTCTTCTATTCCAAGCTTATAAGGCGAAATATGCCTCCGGTGCTCAGGTTTTGATAAAGGACTGACATTTCTGCGTGCATCTGATCCAGCTTTCGGAGAAAGAGCATTTCCATTATCTCTCCTCGGCTTGTACGGCGACTTACTGCTGTGTCTCCGCCTAACTAAACCGGCTTCAGTTTCTTTTTTAGGAGAAGACGCACCAAGGACAGGTTGCCTCCTGCTCAGCTTCAGGGGACTAACGTTCCTGGGCCTGCTCAAATCGACTTTCGGACCTTCAAACTCCAAATCGCCATCGTGCTGTCTCTGCTCCCGCCGTGGATTCTCGTGCCACTCCGTCTCTGTATCGGACGGCTCATAACCGCTCCTCAACTGATAGGGCCTGCTATACTTGGGAGGATTCTCCATTCTCTCAGGAAAAAGAAACAAAAAGAAGATCAAGAATTCGCTGAACCCACCTTACTGTGGCATTACCAGAAACGTTTATCAGGCACAAGAGAGAGACCCAGAATCCCAATGAAAACTATCTTGTTGTATAGCAAGTTTGAGAATCTAGAACAGTGTGATCGTGGCCTAATATAAGGCGGGACACGGTTAAGGAGAAGAATCCTATGGTTCCAAAGATGAGCGCATCGGTGAAGACGAAGCGAGCAAGCTGGAGACACAGGAGGCCGTACGCACAGCTCGTTAACAACCATAAAGCTCTAACCTTTTCCTGCAATTTCTATGTCTGGCATTGCGGATCTCCTTGTCCGGTGTCGAGGAATGTGTGCGTGTGCGCGTGTTTTTTTGTGCTGCTTCCGATGACGGGAGAAAGCGATGGTTTTTTTTATCCACTTTGCTGTGCCCGGGACTTGCCGATGCAACGACATCAACCGACTTTTTGCGATTAACTTCTACGCATCTACGAAAGATTCTCTTCTGTGCACGTGCACTTACTTCGTCTTGATGGGATATTCTAAGTTTCCATGAGCGTTTGCATTTGGAAAATGCCACACACAGTTTCTAAATTTTGTACCAACATGCAATGTGATCTTTAAATTATTAATTTATTTAATATGATTCCTAAATTTTTAATTTATTTTATGTCGTTTATGAATTTTTAGTACATGTTCAATTTAATCTATATACTATATGAAAATGTTCAATGTAATCTTTTCATTAAAATAAGTTCGAGGATTAATATTAAAAGTCTAAGGACTATATTAAATAAATTAAAAATTTAAAGATCATATTAAATATATATTATATATTAGATCAAAGCTCAAGATCTGTTTGCATCATTATGCCTTTTTTATAATATTCCACACTTCATTTTCTATCGCTCATTAATGATGTCACAAAAAGTGAGAAGACTTCTTGGTTCCCCATGTCATTTCAAGAAAAAAAAAAGTGCATAAATGGCTTTGATAGTGATCTAGAAGGTATGTCCATTCAGAGTCCTTTTTTTCAGCCGGTGAATGCAAAACTGTACAAAGTATTTCTTTGAGAGAATCGTGGGCACTCAGTCAAAGACTAAGGGCCCGTTTGATAATTTACTAAATAGTAAAAATTTTTATTCTTTTGTTCTTAAAATCAATTTCGAAACAGAAATTTATTTAGTAAATTTTTTATTTTCGGGCACAAATTTACAAAAAATTATTTCCAGAATTAGTTTTGGAACAGAATCAACAAGCAAAAAAAAAAGTAGCTTCTTGATTTCGGGAATAAGAATCATAATTGAAAAAGAAAATTTTTCTTCTTCTTCTTCTTCTTCTTTCCCGTTTTTTCTGTTCTTCTTCTTCATTCTTTTTGCCTGGCTGGCCATCGACCACTAGCAACATAGGCAAGGGCCACCAGTGGCGAGGGTGGCCCTCGTGGGCCTTTTCTAGCTCTCGCCCAAGTCGGCGAGGGCTGCCCTCGAGGCTCGCGGCCTGGGCGAGGGCTGCCCTCGCCAGATCTGGCAAAAGTTGGATTTTCGTTGCCACTCTCGCCCGGGCCGTGAGCCTCGAGGGCAGGCCTCGCAGGCTTGGGCAAGGGCTGGAAAAGGCCAGCAAGGGCGACTCTTGCCCTCGCCAGCCCTGGCTTGTGGCCGGTCGCTGACCATGGCTAAGAAGGAGGAAAAAAAAAAGAAAAGAAAGAAAAAGAGAAAAGAAAGGAAGAAATATTAAAATATTTAAAATATTATTAAATATTATTAATAAAAAGAAATTTTGTGTCGTTACTAAATGCATTTTTATTTTTTTTTATTCCGAAAATGGAAATTTTGAACTGTTACCAAACGCTTTCAAATGCTCATAATCAATTTTCGGGGACAGAAAAAAAAATTATTTCTAAGTATAATTAATTCCCAAGCAGAATCAATTTTCAAACACAGAATCGTTACCATGCATATCCTAAATATATATACACACACGTCCCTAAGCATTGGAAGATGACCTCTAAATTTTCAAAACGCTAGAAGTAACTTGATGAAGTAAATTTGCTTATCATTTTCTCGGTGATTGATAGAGTAGTCAAATCACGCTCCGGAATAAAAAAAAATTCATGCCACGAAGTCCTAATCCTCGATATGTTGCTACAATTGACAAAGATTTTCGAGAAATTCATTAGTTCTTTCTTCTTCTTGGGTTTTGTGAATGGTTAACATCTAATTTGTAATCCATGTTCCGATGGAATAATGTCAATCTAAGCTTAATATTCATTTTCGAGTCTTTGCCTATAGTAAGTTCTGACACCCTTTATACAAAGTATGACACTTCTTAACTACAAAAACACTTGCACTATTTAGGATGTCTCTTTCTCTTAATAAAAGTATGACACTTCTTAACTACAAAAGCACTTGCACCACTTTGGATGTGCTTTTTTTTCTTGGAAAACTAATGTCCGGAAAATATTTTTCCAATAATGATCACTTGTATCACTCATAAAAATGAACTAGCATAATTATTCATCTTGATAATGAAAGTATTTTTCATTTACTAATTTTCTTCTAAACAATACAAATAATCATTTTTAGGATGCTTAGCAATGGAGTTTTTTTTTTTGGTAAGGATGCTTAGCAATGGAGTTGATAGTGGCAAATGCCATTTTACAGCTTAATAGGCAACTTGAGGGCAAATGAGAACAGGAGCAAACAGCAAAGGGACCATCAGCAGAGTCGAGACAAGTATCTGTCGCAAAAGACCAGCACTCAGCACAGCACACACACGGAGCAAAGTACCATACCATATCAGAAGCAACAAAGTTGATATTTTCCTTTATCACAGAGGCCTTATCCACATTGGCAAGAATTAAAGCCACAGAACTGCCATCCCGGATTTCATCAGTTGAATCCTTCACTGGCTTGTCTTCTCCGAAGCAAAAGTATCCAGAGCGTAGCGCCATGGCTATTCCTTTGCAACCGCTGTCTCTACTCGAGGTCTGTTCGACCATGGACGAACTTAAGCAGATTCATGCAAGTATGTACAAATCAGGACTTGTTTCAGAACCCATCCCTTTAAGCAGACTTCTCGCTTTCTGCAGCTCACCGAGTTCCGGCGATATCAAATATGCACAAATGCCGTTTAACAAGACTAACAGCCGAAATACCTTCATGTGGAATGCAATGATCAGAGGATACTCCGACAGCACAGAACCAGAACAAGCCCTTCTTCTGTACAGTGAGATGATAAGTAATTCAGTCCCACACAATACTCACACCTTGCCTTTCCTACTCAGAGCCTGTTCTAAGTTGCCAACCTCAGAGGGGACAATGCAAATCCATGCTCGAGTTGTGAAAATGGGATTTGGCTCGGATGTCTTCGCCATCAACACCCTGCTCCATGCATATGCCGTGTTTGGCAGAATGGAAATTGCACACCTCCTCTTCGCCCATGCTCCTAGACGAGACATCGTGTCGTGGAATACAATGATTAATGGATATGCTAAGTCTGGTGAAGTGGGGGTAGCTTTCAAACTGTTTAGAGAAATGCCGGAGAGAAATGTAGTCTCGTGGACGTCGATGATTTCTGGCTTCGTAAAAGTGGGAATGAACAAGGAGGCCTTAAACCTGTTTCATGATATGCTGATTGCATGTGTTAAACCTGACAATGTAGCTCTGGTAAGTTCCATTTCAGCATGTGCACATCTTGGAGCAGTGGATCAAGGCAGATGGATTCACATGTATATTGACAGAAACCAGATAAAAATAGACCAAGAGCTATATTGCGCACTGATAGACATGTATGGCAACTGCGGTCACATGGAAGAAGCTTTAGAAGTTTTCACTAAATCGAAGAAGAAATGTGTCTCCATATGGACAGCAGCAATTTCTGGTTTTGCAATTCATGGACAGGCAAGAGAAGCAATGGATTTCTATATGCAAATGCAGAAAGCAGGGATCAAGCCAAATTTGATCACTCTTACTGCAATTTTGACTGCATGTAGCCACTCAGGACTAGTTGATGAAGGAAAATCAATCTTCAAGAGCATAAAGTCAGTTCACAACTTGAACCCGGCAATTGAGCATTATGGTTGCTTGGTTGACCTTCTTGGCCGAGCAGGGTTGCTGAAGGAAGCCAAAGAGGTGATTGAGACAATGCCTATCGAGCCAAATGCTGCCATTTGGGGAGCACTCCTCAATGGCTGCAAAAAGCACGCAAATGTCAAGTTAGGCAAAGTAATTGGGAAGAAACTGATGGAAGTAGACCCTGGACATGGCGGTCGATATATTCATGCAGCGAATATTTTTGCAGCATCAGGGGAATGGGACGAAGCAGTGAGAATAAGAAGAATGATGAAAGAAAAAGGAATAAGAAAATTTCCAGGGTCCAGCAGCATTACCATGAATGGGTCTGTTCACGAATTTTCTGCTGGCGACTGTAAACACCCGCAACTTAAGGAAATTCACCAGATGTGGCATCAGATAGTGGAGAAACTAGAACTAGAAGGATACAGACCTGAAGTTGAGAATTCGCTCCTTGATCTTGAGGATGAGGAAAAAGAGGTAGCCATTCATCAGCACAGTGAGAAGCTAGCAATTGCATTCGGGTTAATCAGCACCAAACCAGGGACGACCATTCGAGTCTTTAAAAACCTTCGTATTTGTGAGGACTGCCATGTAGTAACAAAGATGATCTCCAAGATTTACTCTAGGGAGATAGTCATGCGGGATAGAACTCGTTTTCATCTGTTCAGAGATGGAATATGTACTTGTGGGGACTTCTGGTGAATAAATGCAGACACATGAAAGCACATGAAATTAAAAATTGAGCAGTTTAGTCTCCTCATGGAGTACATTATTACAACATAAAAATACAATTGGCCACAATAGTGAAACCAAAAATGTGAAAACAAGATTTCCACTAGCTCAGTAGACTTTCGTGTTTTCAAGGTTTCTTTTAGTGATTATTAAAGGGAAATTAAAAATAATTAAAGTAAGAGGACAGTTTCTTCATAGCTCTTCAGGCAATGCTAAGTATCTGCTTGGCCACCCAAGACTGCTGAGGCTCTATCTGGACATTCCCAATCTGCCACAAAATCAAGAGGAAAATAGTCAGCAAGTAAAATGGGTGACCCACCCCTTACAGTGTTTCTTAAAAATATGAACACGATTCACCAGCATGATAAATAGACAACCTGGAGTTAACAAGTTACATTAAACTATTTAAGCATCTTCTGTACCTTGGCATTTTCAACACAAACAAAGTCTCTGTAACATGCTTCCATCTGTAGATACGGGTTCCACAGGACTGCATCTGACCAACTATAGAGACGAGGGCCAAAAGTAAACTATAAAGAAGAAGGAAAAGTTTCAAATCCCAACAAGCATCGTAGGCTGTTTTCCACACACACTTACTTCGTATTCTGGATAGTTATAGTATCTCCCAAGCCATTATCCAGAATCACCTCACCAGGAGCATCGAGATAAATGCAATCTACAAACCCAGGAAACGTGACAACATCCCTGATAAGACATGGCATTATTAGAAAATACAGTACAATTTCCAGCAAAAGATCCACTGCATAAGCAACAAGCTTAATGGACATGCTGATGTACTGGAGAACATAACATCACTGTGATGCATTTTGATAGAGTGAGGGAAACATGAGAGTGGGCAAGCCAACATGTGAGCCACATTCACTTTGAAGAATAACGGATATTTCTGGGCAGAATTCCAAACAGGTGATGCAGAAAATAAATTATGATGTAGTTATAGTTAAACTGACTATAAATATGCATGCTAGATATACGGTTGGGTTCCCCTCCTTCTTATAAGTGTTGTATAGATACACAAAAAACAGACAAATTGCCAAGTCTGCCATCGGGGCTGCATTTTCTTTCTTTAGCTTTCAGCTTTACAGAGAATAAAATTATGCTACAGTATCTTACCAAAAAAAAATTATGCTACAGTAACTCTGATGCACGAGAGAGAGAGAGAGAGAGAGAGAGAGAGAGAGAGAGAGAGAGAGAGATTACCTTTCTTCCTTTCCCTCTAGTGGATTTTTTGGATCAGGATCTTTGTTCAATGTCTTACAACCCTTCAAACCTCTCACAGAGGCAGCTGTTGCAGAAGCCTAATTGATAGGATAAAAAGATCAGATATGTTGAATTTCACAATTCTTGAAGTTATAACTATTGAACAACACTTTATTTATGATCATCTGCTTGGCATTCTGGAATATACTCAAGTATTAGGCTCATCTGAGGCAGAATCACATCACAGTTTCCTGCTTGAATCCAGTGCTTGATATTTGTGCTCATCCTATAGATATCCACGAATAGATACATTGACTTACATTTCATACATCCACCTTGATTTCAATCTTTCCATGGTCTGTCGATCAGTAAGTTTTAGATTACAGCCCGATTTACGTACATTTTCCTGAGTAATAAACGTCCTAAGATCATCTACTGAGCACTATGCCGCAGAACTTACACGGAAGTATGTATGCAGGGCAGTATTGAATGAAAATGGCTTTGTGTCTGTATTTGTGATAACTAACTCGGTAGAAAGGCTCTTCTCTGTTAAGTAGATCTGCAAAAGAGAGAAAATTTAGTTCCAACTGCTAACATGTGCTACTAAACTTTAAATCACACAAGAATCTTGAAATTTTGATTTAGGGTCAACAGAAAAATCAAAACTTGAAACCCAAAAATGAGTTGATGAGCTTTATTTAACCGGAGGGTCTTGCATCATGTGAGCAAGGGTAGAATGACAGATAGCTCAGAATCCTTTGCTTGGGGAATATGTCATACCTTGTACAAGGCTTGAAAGCTGAAATCCCACATGGAACGGCTGTAGGGGCCATCCTTCAATTCTAGGGTTACAATTGGATTCCCATCCTCAGTTTGGGATTCAGCAACGGACCAATCCATATTCCTTGCAAATCCATGCTACAAAATGCACAGCCAACAAAAGAATGGATAAAAATTATAAGTAATTAACCCATTGCTAGCTTCAGAAAGATTTCTCCATCGGTCCCATTTGGTTTCATTGTCAAGCTGAGGTTTTAATCAATTGGGACACAAGCACAGTAATCCGTGGGTGAGTGGCTCTTGCTTGAAAGTTGAGTTCATCACAACAAGCATATGGTAGCTGTGAAGTACCATGAGTCTAAATGGAAAACCTCATAAAGACACTCAGAAAAATGGCAAGGCATACCTGCTGCATTGGACCCGGTCCAAACTGTGGGAAACAATGCGGGACACCTCCACTGTCCCAGGAAATATAAGTCAGTGCAGGTAAAACCGCAAGTTTTCAAGGCAAAGATACAAGCCAAGTTATGCTACCAAGCAGTGATTACTTGAAGCACACTTCGGAGCTATGCAAATTAACCTTGAAGAAATTTATGTTTCTTAGACTGTGTAAAGTTGGGCTATTAAATGAAATTTCTGTGATCTCTCTATTTTTTTGAGATGTCATCTTTCATAAAGTTTCAACTTATCAGATTGCCACAGCACGCTGTCTTTGGCTGGAGCCTAAATAGAGGCCTGAATTGCCCATTTCGTCATTGGATGAGTATTGGTTTCCCAAACATGAATGGCCTTAAGTTATGGAACTGAACAGAAAGTGTGACACCTCAAGGCTATATTGGCCTATTCTAACTCAGAATAGTAAACAAGAAGGGCACAAATTAAGGTTGATGGAGTCACTTTCTCATACCAGTTTCATGTACAGTGCTCCAAAATAGTTTTTTACATGCTTCAACACACTGCGAAATTCAGTCAAACCAACTGCCGAAACTCAAATTCAGTAAGACATATGCACCTATTTTTGTCAAATTATAAGAATGCATTCAAGGAGAACGAGGTTAGAAATGGAGAAGTTCACCTTATTGGTTTCTTCTTGTTAAATACAGCATCTGGTCGAACAAATAGGAGATCCTTGTCTTTGGCAACTTTCCAGGATGTGATGCAACCACCATAGAGATATATCTCCGCCTCACTGAGAAGGTAGAACTAAGTGAATGAAGAAGCTCAAACATGCTCATCAACAGATTGATGGCAATAAAATCTTAGGGTATAAGAGTCAACTATTTAGCGAGATCCTCTCAAAAGTGCACATCCACGTATAGCATCCGGAAAAAGGAAAATGATTTTTCAGACACTATACATAGCGTTAATCCTGTTGCCAACCCACATTTCCAAAACTTGAAGCAGAGGTGCCATACAACAGCATATGGGCCTGCACTTGAGACCCCAGCTCGAGTCTGAGTAAAACAAACTGATTGAAAAGCCAACATAGAGCTGTGACATAACTACAGTTTAAACCACCTGGACATCGTTCGCAGTTTGCACCAATTTAAAACTTGTACTCTGTCTGATCAACTAAAAGATACTTCAACAGTTAAACAAGAGGCATTTTGCTCAGACACATATAAAAATCCCGAGGAATGCGAAGCAAAATACGGAATTCACGCCACACCATTCAAAACGAGGTCGAAAGAGATGATCAGGCAAGGAATGCACCTAGCTGGTATACGTTGCCCAGTCGCTTTCTTTGCGCTCATCGAAAATTCTCACTTCCCCTATTTCTCCGCGGGTCAACTTCCCCAGGATTGCGCAAATCCAAAAATACAACGAAAAGCTAACTCAACCTTTCACGGAATCAATCACAACAAGACATCCCAAAATAGCGAATGCATCACGTCGCGAAGGTCGTAATCTGAATTTCTCTGTCATTTACTTTGCAATAGATCTCCTGTTTTTGGATTATCTACATTCTGCAACATGAAACTCCTAGAACAGCAGACGACCACGAGCCATCCAAACACGGCGAAAAAAACAACGTCGTCCCAGTCATCGATTTCGCCACAGAACAGGGCAAGAAGGTTCCACTTAACGCAGGAAGAACTCGTATCTCCGCAGCCTCAAATCACACCAGTCTCAGATCCATCCGCACGTTGCCGACAGAGAGCACGGGCAGATGCAAGCGAACAGAAGACGACGCTCAACTCACCTACCATGCGCCGAAGTGAGCACCAGCTTCGGCAGCTTCCCCTCGCCTTCCGTCACGCTCACTCCCGCGCTCGCGAACGCCATCCCGACGCGAGGGCGCCCGTACCTGCACCGCCGCCGCCGCCGCCGCCGCCGAGAGCGGCCGAATTCAGCCACCAGAAGAAGAAGAAAACCGGAAATTCGCAACGCGACTCCAATGCCGATGAAGCAGGAGCTCCGTACACGAATCGCAGAGAGAGAGAGAGAGAGTGGGGGAGAGAGACTGACCGGCGGAATCGGCGGGAGCTGGGGAGGTTAACGGCGGCGAGCGAGGAGGTCACAGAAACCGTCGCCGCCATGGACGAGCGCTTCGGAATTACAACAGGTGGGGAGTCAACTTCGCCTGCATAACGAAAGGGAGGGAGGCCGTTGGGTGGAATGATCGGACGTACGGCGCCGGGCTCGCGCATGGATCAAAAAGATCTCCGCCGCTCGTTTTCTTCGCGGCTTTGTGCTGCCGAGTATATTTCGCATATTCCCCCCTTTTTGTCGGGTTAATAGCACGAAAAATTTCAAACCTTTCATAAATTTATCCGGACTAATTATTTGATCATTAAAAAATTCCAAACCAATATGCAATTGATCCTGAACTAATTTTTTAATCACCAAAAACTCAAGATTCACAAATTTACCTTCCATTAGTTTCGGTTAAAATGAATTAATACTGCGAGAAACCACAAATTAATACACGTATGACAAAGAGAAGGTAAAACCTTAAAGCGGTACATTCGTTAACCACCACGTATTATTCAACTTAATAATTTGACTGTAAAATTTAATAAAAATTAACAGGGGTAAATTCATCGCGGGTATAATCGTTTGTGTTTTTCGTAGTATTAACATTTACCCTTCTCTCTCTTGATGTATAGGAGTCAAGTAATATACAATTTCTGGAGCTTTTATTGTCATTTTCGATATCAAACTATTAACACCTATATTTAATTATATTGTCGACAACCGAAATAAATAAAATAATAATAAAAGACATCAAAGAATGACGTAGCCCATATGAGACGGCTCACGTAAGCAAAAATGCTAGCAAGCATTAGGAGATACCCGCAAGGAATTTGAAATTGAAAGAGCTTGAGTCATTGAGAGAGCGGCGCCGAAGTTGTCGACGAAAATTGTCATCGAGGTTGTCGACAAGGAAAGGATATATGTCAAGTCAGGAAGAGCTCGACGACAGTTATCACCCCGGAAAGGATAGGTGTTAAGCCAAGAAGAGCTCAACAACGGTTATCACTCCGGAAAGGATAGGTGTCAAGCCAGGAAGAGCTTAACGACGGTTATTACCTCGGAAAGGACAAATGTCAAATCAAGAAGAGCTCGATGACGGTTATTGCTTTGAGGAAGACATGTATTAAGACGATATAAGCTCGATGACGGTTACTGTTTTGAAAATGACAGGTGTCAAACGATATGAACTCTACGACGGTTATCACCTTGGGACAAAAAGGTAAGATCAATAGCAGTTTACGGACAGATGTCATTAGATGGATGATGAAGATGGGATCAACGGTGGTTAGTGAATACGGTATCAAATGCGATTACCAAGCCCACATTATCAATAGCACTCGGCTGCCAAAAGAATGCCCTCGTGAATACAAATTAAAATATTGTCTTTCAATTATCTTTACTTGCGAGTATTGCACCTTTCATTTTCATAGTTGTAGTTGTTTACTTTCTAAGCTAGTAGCCTTGTAATGTTGTATATATGAACTTTGGATGTCGCCGGTCACTAGATTGACTCATTTGCATCGTTCATAAATATAAGTCGAACTTCGTTACTGTATGAAATTTGACTTATCGATCAAGGCAATCGAACTTTTTGTTCATATCTGGATAGCTCTTGTTCGAAATTAGACCCAGAACCCGGTCTCCTTTAATTAAAAAACGAAAGAATAACTTTCGGTGAATTATATTTCGTCGCAGGAACATTTCCGGCGAAACACAAACAAATTGGATTACAAGTTCTGTCACCGGTTTCTTCCCAAAACGAATTCAAATTTCCCTGCGGCTTTTCGCAGGAACGTAACGAAAACGAAACACAAGGACGCGACGTGAATCCATAGAAGGATGAAAATAAAAAAAGAATTTGCTTTTGCTTTTGGTTATTAGCATGGCGGAAGATCACTGGGTGGAGGCAGAACAGCTTGATCAGGTCCCGGCCCGTCCTCCACCACGAAAGCAGTTTTCAGTCCCCAACCCGTGTGAAGCTCCAGATGACAGTGCAAGAACCAAACCCCTGGAAAGAAAGGCGATGCAATGAGCACGTCAACGTGAGAATGTATGGCCAAGATCCAAGATTTTGTGTTGTTAAAGTTGGGCTAGGAAGTTAACCTGGGTTGTCTGCTCTGAACCGGATGGCGGTCCAGCCGCCGGTCGGGACTCCCACCGTGTTCCTCTCCACTGGGTCGGCCAGGTTGTACTTGGCAGGGTCCTTGGCCGGGTCGAAGTTGCCGACGCCGGTCCCGACGGCAAAGAAGTTATACCCATGGAGATGGAACGGGTGGGACTCGACGGTCAGGAGGTTGGTGTCCTGCAGGACGAGCTCGACAGTGGAGTTGAAGGCGATCTTGCTGACCCGGGTGCCCTGCAAGGTCCCGAGGTTGGCCGTGAGCGGGGCACCTGTGTAGTTGAACGGGGTCGGGGGCTTATCGGGGAAATTGGTGGTGAATACGCCTTTTGTGTTGAAGTAATGTGCTTGGAGGAGCCCAACCTTGGGCATCACGAAGGAGATGTTGTTCAGGGAGGCCAGGAGGCGCGTCCCGTTGATGCACGTCGGGCACGAGTCCTTGCCTAGCCCGATCGTGTAGAACAGTTTGCGGTCAACCTTCAGAGGGACATTCGCCGGGAACTGAGGCGAGTTCAGACTCCTGAGCTTCTGATTGTAGCTCAGGGCGAAGGCGGTGTCGTTTGGGGCAGGCAATTGGGGGAGGGTGGGCATGACCGTGTTCGGAATACCTTTGTATTGGAGTATCGCGGTGGCGGTCTTGTTGTCCACAGGGATTGGCACATCTATGAACGGCCTCGTGGCCATGAAGTACCTGCCCGGCACTCGGTTTGCTTGGACCAGGACATTGGTGGTCTGGCCAGGGGCAACGAGGATGGCCTCCGTGGTGAACGGCTTTGTGTAAACCGCGTCCACCTCGACCACTGTCATGTCGTGGCCCGCAATCGCGAAGAAGAGCTCATCATTGAGGGCAGCATTGATGATCCTCAGGAGATAGGTCTTCCCCAGCTCGACCTCCATCGCGAATGTATCTAACAACACAAATTCCTAACTGAGCCATTATCCAAAACTCGGCTCTAATAGGTCGAGACAACAACTTTTTTCGAGATTTGGAACTAGAGGGGTCACTTACGCTTCTCGGAACATGGGAAGAGAGGCCCCGGTTTTCCGTTGATCGTGTGAGCATCTGACATGTTGGGCGGCAAACCCATTTGGTTTCCTTGCTTCTCAACCTCTTCAACATCTGAGTTCCACCATTCTCCTGCGACACATGAAGAATTGAATTGAGAAAACTATTTAGGTCTCATGAACTAGGACTCTTTCAAGATTTCGAAAATCTCCGATGCACGTATTTCTAACCCACCGAACAGAATGGTTTGCTCTCTGTCCAGTTGTGGGAACGGGAATGGCGTGCCTTGCTTTGGCATAATCACGATCGCGCCGTATACAGTGGCCCTCAACCAGAGAATATGCGCGTGCCACCACAATGTCCCTCTCTGTCCCGTCACGTTGAAGTCGTAAGTGTAGCTGTTCCCAGTTTGAATAGGGCATTGCGTTATATAGGCCGGTCCGTCAGCCCAGCCGTTGCGATACTGCTTCAATCCGTGCCTATGGAATTCACCGAGAGCGAGAATTAATATGTATATGACAGCTCGAATATTTCCAATTAGTATTGATATGGTGTCTTCTGGATTGGACTTTACCAGTGAATTGTCATGTTGTATCGTGCATGATTAGTCACATTAACGAGGACCCTGCCCCCTTCCCTGACATATATGGTTGGGCCTGGGTACATGCCATTTACCGTGACAATTGGCTTGGCATGGCACAATCTGCTCACATTCTTCACTTGAATCTGTGACATTTAGCCAAAAAAACAACAGCATCATACACATGAAACATATACACCATGTGCAGATCCGAAATACCACGAACGCGAACAGAGATGATGACTCACGTCGAATTGGTACTTCTTTATGGCAGCTTCGGATGAAGTAAAACACGCCAAGAACCCAAACAAAAGAAGGGTTATTCTCGAAAACAAGTTCTTCCCGCGGTTCGACATCATGTCGGTGGAACCAAATGGAGTCGTTTTGCCTTTCCTTTTTTTCCCTTTGTGGAATATGTCTGTTGAATGAGAATGAGACTAGAGCTGGAGCTTCTCGAGTATAAATATACACGGGGGATGCAGTGATGGCATAGCTTATAAGCTATGAGTCTGTTAATAAAAAGAAAAACGAGAGGTGTTAAGTTGGCATGATTAGGTAGGAGCTGAACAGTGAAGATAAGGAACGAGAGGTGTTAAGTTGGCATGATTAGGTAGGAGCTGAACAGTGACGATAAGGAGATTTCGCGAAAGGGGACGCCAAAGCTTGGAAGCAAAACATTGATGGCGATTTCTTCTAGTCAGTTTTAAACTGACGTGGAGGCTGAGCTTTCTGGACCAGGATTGAAGCTATGCTGAAACACGAAGCTTCTTGGTTAAACGTTGATCTTGGCCTTGGCTGAACAAGACAATATGTAAATGTATGATGAGGAACTTTTTCTATGTTCTGTGAGAGTTACACGATGCCAACCATACCCCAATCACAGGGCCAAAGCTTTACCTTAAAGCGCAGGCCATGGCCATTAGATAGTGTCAGTTTCAAGGATTCTTGTTCAGCATTCCATGCCCGCAAATGAAAACCAACCCCTTTGATCAAGCAAAACGCTTTCCTTCCTGTGGATGCTGATGGTTTTGTGCATGATTGGTCAGATGTCTCCCTCGATGAAGTGCCTTTTGCCCCCACTCTCTTTAGTGGGCACCAAGTGAATCCTTCTCACCAGAATCAGAATCTTACCCTTTGGTTTTGGGACTTACCAAAAGCCATAGCTGGGGAAAATGAAGGAAGAAAGAATAGAAAGAGATGGCTGGAGAAGCACAAGAAGCAATTACTTCCAAGGGTTTTAGGGGATGTCCTGAATTGCTGGCCATTTTTGCTTGATTGGCAAGGGCCTTCCACCCCTTTTTCTTTTTCCACAATGCTTTGTGGGAAAATTTGTCATTGCTTCCGGGCAAACATTTGAAGTATATAAGTAATTCAGCAAAGGTATAGCATACTACCAACATGAGATTGAGACCTTGAAAAGGGAGTAAAGTATTTACAACATTCCAATTACCATGTGTCTATTGTGAAACACAATCGATTATATTATATTTTCTCAATTTTCAAAATAATTTGGTAAAACATCACGACAAAATATGAGGGGTTAATTTAAGGGAAATTATACAATATCCCCTTAACTTTGTGGATAGTACATGTTTGTTTGCAAACTTTTAATTGTTACACAATACCCCCACGAGCTTTCATTTTGCTATAGCCGTTAGTCCTTTGTTATTTTTTAAGTTAGCATGTCCAATGGGCATGATTTTTAAGGAGTAAAACTATATTTTCTTTTTTTAAGGATATCTCTCTATTACCCTTACCTGCTATAAAAATCAAAAGAAAATTGGAGAAAACTAATTTAATTAAAATACTACTAACAAAATAAATATTATTAACAAAATTAAACAGCAAAAATTTGATGAATATAGCCAATTTAATAGGACTAAATAAGGTACTCTAAGAAGAAAAAAAAGCACAAATTAAACAGAAAAGGGAAAAGGTCTTAGTAACAAAAAGATAAAATTACAAAAATTGGTTACTCATTCCATATATTTAAGGATCACTTAAGGTAAAAAATAATCAATTCATTAAAAGTTATAAAAGAAAATAATGTTTTCAACTCATAAAAAGAAATGATTAACCAAAGCCTAAGGTGATATTATATATTATTTTTATTGATCAATAATATTTTTTGCATTAATTAGGCCATCAATCAAATATACATAATGAATATCCAAAATTTTCAATTCAACATTTTCATTATTGCGGCCTTTTTTTTTTCCTTTTTACTTAGTTGTGTTTCTTTTTCTGTTAAATATACTCTATGTCCTGTTGATATATTCATCAAATTCTGAAAGTATCATTATTGACATTCATTTATCCTGTAGTATTTCACTTAGTTTATTTTTCTCCATTTTCTTTATTTATTTTTTATTTTTTACACAAATCAATCTTAAAGTAGGGACTTCATTAAAAAAATGAAAATATAATTTTATTTCTTGAAAGTCACGTGTATTGTAAATGCTAAGGAAATAAAATGAAATTTTCTCTTTAATTAAATCTTGTTTAAAAAAAAAAAAACTAAAAGCGCTAGAAGGAGGGCTTGAACCTCCGACCTTGTGGTTAACAGCCACACGCTCTAACCAACTGAGCTATTCCAGCTTCTTAGTGATCACATCGTCTAATTTTTCCTTTTACTCTTAAAAATATGTCCGTGCCCTCTTCGTGAGATCTTTGCAAAAGATTTACGATCTTAGATTAAATTTGACAGCACTAACATACGAAGCATTGACAGATCTTGGGTACGTGACACATCGGTTCGATGAATTCATCCATAAAGAAGTACACGAGAAATACAATTATCCGGCGAAAACACAATCTTTCGACGTACCATGACGTCGACACTAGGAAATTGACGTGAAGAGGCTCGCATCAGGGTCCAATGCTTAGATCACGCAACTTCGAGGGGGAATTATCTTTGTGTCGCTTTACATTTTGGGATGATTTTGACTGGGGTTTTGACACAAAGTGAGAGGACCCATGTCACCATCCTCATCCATGCTTGCAAGCCATCGATAGGATGGTGAAAGAGAAACAGATTCCTTGACATGAAATTAGACAAAATTGCCTAAATTGACACAAAACTCTCTACCTCCATTGATTCCGTTGCTGCTTCTTTTGATGCCTCATTTTTAACAGCACATAGAAAAGGGTGCTTGGCCATTGATCAAGCAGTGATTACAAAAAAGTGAGTTTACACAAAGGCAGCAATTTAATCCCATGATTAATGAAATGGGCTTTCCCAGAACAATGATTAACAGAGCTAATCCTATAAAAAATTGAGCTCGGAAAAAACTGAAATTGTCAACAAAAATTTTGGGTCCTTCCTATGTGTCCTAAAGCTATATTCCTCCCTGGCTAGTCTTGGTCAAAAACCCCGCCTTCCAGAATTTTCCCTAGACATATCGGATTTTTCCTCCAGCTTTTTTAGCCCTATACGGCCATGAACTAGACAAGAAAATGACCTTCAAAATTTTGGAAAATGTCAGCCCTCCATCTCTAAACCGACCTTTTATTCATTCAATGATCTTAACGTGCAAAAACTGCCATCTCAATTGCAAGTCGTGAGATCGAAATTCCTTCTTCAACGACTCAATAATGACTAGAAAAAACGAAGAACGTCTCTGATGTATGACTCCCGAAATGACGTTTCCTATGTTTCTGAGGATATTTTTGGCATGTTGGGGGCGAAAAGCAGCGGAAATATACGAATGCGCCCTCAATTTTATAGACGAGAATTTTTGTTCGATGTTCCGGACCTCCTAATGTATCTCTGGCATGAATTAAAAAAAAAAAATTCTGAAAGTGCTTCAACTTTGGCTAGAGTTGATAGCATTGTCCACCTTGTGCTTCACAGAAATTTCCCTTGTATTGCTGTGCAAAGATGCGGGTCAAAAAAGAGAGCTCATACGCAGCCGGACAAGTAAAGGATTAAAGACTAAAAAGTAGTACGAAAGGGAGAAGAATAGAAGAGAAAATCCCTTGTCAAAACAAGCATTCTTGCACGAAATTATTGCCCACGAAAACCCGTCCGTTTGTCCTTTTGACTCATTCATCAACTGCCAACCGATTCATCTTGACGTCTCAATCCACAAGACAAGATAGTCTGTGAATTTTAAGTTAACTCAAGAGAAGAATCACGACTTTCTTCTCCGCTACGGAGCTCGATAAACTCCACGGTCTTGGAGGATGGAACGAATGACCGTGTGTCCCTCGAATTTCATTCGATGTCGAGCAAAGGGTCGCGGAAATGACGAATAAGCTAAAATTTGTATGTGTGGAACATCGGTAGATGCCGCTATCCGTCAACTTGAATCGTTACTCTCAGTTAAGATGACCACAATCACCGATTTGCGAGCAGGGATTTCATTCAAGCTACAAACAAGAGCCCTTTCCAATTGACAAGAACGTGAAAAAAAACTGCACATTTCTACCAATCATACAGCCCTACACACTACCCATCAAAGATTGATCTAGCCTAAGCTTGCCTAACAAAAATTCCCCAGCTACATACATGTCTAGCGGCGAGACAATCCACAGAAGTTGATCCATTCTAGTTTAAAGGAAGAAGAACCTTAATAAACGGAGAATTCTTCACCGCCCAGATAATCAAGTTGTTGTGAGATCACGAAATAACCCGATTATGAATTTCATTTCTTCTTTCGTGGCACAGCAGAAACAGGCTTTTTAGAAAATATCGAGATCTTCCGTCCGAAGAATCCAGGCATCCTGGAAGATGGTTTCGTCTCCGAGCAGTGATAACCAGGGTCTCCTTGCGTAGGGGGATCCAGGTCCGAGAAATAACAACTATCGCTGTCATTCGCATCTCGTAAGAGCCGGAGCAATTCCATAGCACAAACTTTTGATCTCTCGGTGCCATTGATGGATATGCTCACGAGGGCTGGGATGACCGCAAAACCCTCATCCAGTACCAACTGACAATACTGTACGCGTTGAGAGCACAAAGAAAGAAAGATAGCCACGGCGTGCTCTTGCTCCTCGTTGCTCCCAGTCTCGAGTAGTTCGGCGACAGAGGCGATGCACTCGTGGGTCTCGGTGATGGAGATCCTTGCCTCCTCAATATCGCACAAGTTCCTGATGATAAGAAGAGCATATTTCGCTAATTCACCATCCTTTAAAAAACGGACCAACTTCGGGATGCAGGGTATAACATATGGACGGAGATCAGTACTCAAGCAGAGGTTGTAAAGGATTTTAAGGGCGGACATGTGAAGGTCTCTGATCTCGCAGTCGAGGGTCTCCAAAGTAGAAGGAATAGCACCGGAATTAGCGACTTTCAGTCTACAATCCGGCTGAGCAGATAGAATCTCCATAATGGCGAAGGCTTGTTCAGCTACTTCTGAATCAAGAAAGGAAGCCAACATGGAAAATCCATCTTGATGGACATGCATTACTTCGTATCTGCATGAAGCAGCACCCTCGTTATTTCACTACATTTGGTCGAAAGAGAAGGGCGAAAGGAAGAACCATGAAATTATCTTGTATAAGGAAACCAACCACAACTAGTAACCGCACTACTAACCTGCACTTTTTCAAATACGTGAGTAATAACTGCAACGCGGTCTTCTGAGCTTTTACATCGCCCAGATCACGTGATTTCCCCAGAAATCTTATGAGCGCTTCGAGGAAATTCTCAGTTGATGCCGAATGAAGAGATTGGTGATTGTTTTCCAAATTGCTTTTGAAATCTTCAATCACCTTGCACTGAGACTGCCACGGGAGATCGGTTAGTGTAGAAAAGATATCAAAATATTCCTCGTCGACACACCCGTAAGAATGGTCTTGCTTCATGTCTTTTGTATGCAAGGTCACAGGACCAAATGCATTTGCCAATCTTCGAAGCGAAGATTCGGAGTTATTGCTGCTCCCCAGGGACCCAAGTGAGACATTACTGAAGTCCACTTGAAGACGTAGGTCATTCAGCGAACTGCCTAGGCTAGCAATCGATGTACTAGAATTATCCCACGGATGTACCGTTCCTTGCTGTATGATAGGGTCAGGTATTTCTAGTCCGTGTCTTGTACACCACTGTGATATTAGTCCCTTTAAGGCAGTATTTGGGGTCCATAACTGGTGGGCTAGTTTCTTCTTTGTTTTCGGACAAAAAGTATTACCCTCATCAAACCACTTCTGGATCCACATTCTTTCAAATGTCTGTCCAGAAGCAATAACAACCGGTTCATACATCAATCTCAAAGAGAGCGGGCATTTGAACTCTTCAGGGAGTATTGCGTCAACAGAAACATCAACTTGAGCCTCACGGTGCCCTCGTAAATGAGTCTCAGCCACTTCAGCAGCTTCTGTATAGACTGAATTATGTCGGGAATTAGCCGTCAAATATGTTCCTTCATTCTCCATGCGGACGCTCTGTGGTTGCCCACTCACAATAGAATTCCCATAGTTCTTCAGAAGAGATGAAAGGTAAAGTAGAATCTTCTTCTTCTTTGGATCACTTTCACCGACTTTGTCAAGTAGCTTCTTGATCGATCTTCTTTCCACCAATATTGACTTTGGCGAAGTAATAAAAAGCTTTGATGCTGCAAATTGAAGAGCCTTTAGTTCTGAACTTTCGGTTGAACCAGATTCTGAAGGACCCTGCCGAATCAAGTCATGCACCGCCTTTCCTGCGTCATCTTCAGACGGTTCCAGGATAAATGTTGCACTCCTTAGGTTATCTAGTAACTTGGATATCTGCACAAAGATCAGTTGCTTATTACCATCCAATTAATATGATCTGCAACATTTGTTTATCAGAGAGCAAGCATAGCAAATACTAAGTTTATTAAGCTTACAGCTATGGTGCGACAACTAACCTCTATAGCCAACAATACTGGAACCATATTTTGAAGTTGGCCTAAACTTTGCTCCAACATGTTCCTTGACCTTTCGCATCTTGCGACTATTGTATCCCCAGTTAGTGCCTGAAATGATTAAAGTTGGACCATTAAGGAAGGAGGAAAAGCATGATCTGTGGAAGATAACCAGCTTGAGAAAACGTCATTTTATTCTGTTGACTTGACATTAAAACATGTACTTTAACGTACTCTCTTTCTCAATATATTGTAATTTCAAAACAACAGAATGCAAAAAATTAACTACCGATAAGGAACTATCAAAATCAAACAACTGAATCATTGGAGATTGCAACATGATCAGAGTTTCCAAACTAATTCCTTTAAGTTGCACACTTACTCGACTTACTTGACAGCCTGAATCTATGATACTATGCATAAGATATGATGCCCCATTTCAGAAAAATGAGGAATATGATAGTACCAAGAAGTGATCCTTTGCCCGGTGGCCCTTATAATTCTAAGCAAAACAGCCATATCTACCTTCTTAATCAGACACCTACCAGGTAGAGCTTACTAGACTCGCTGCAATGCTGGAGAAGTAGGTTGGCTTTCTCAATGGCACGGTTTAACAAGCACAGTGCCTGTATTCCAGCCGAGCATCGAGGTCGAGCTGTTTCAATCTCCGGTAGTATGCTAGAAACCTTGTTAACTATTCTCATGAGCTCTGCACACAATGCACGGTGAACCTGCATTTATAGGTTGCAGTGAATTAATATATTTCAATCCCAGTTATAAGTACTCGATGATATTTATTCATTACCTTCATTCAGATAAATCTACCACAATACTTGCCTATTACCATTGATGAAATTACTCCAAAAAAGAGAGTGTAATTCTGAAAGTAATCTATACCTTAAACGATGAAGGATATGATCTCTCCACAACTTCATTAACATCACTTCCCATCCGGCACAAAGTCTGTCCCGAATCTGCCGTTTCAGATGCACAAAAAGAACCAAATACTATCAGTTCTTGCACTAAATTAACTTCACAAACTTCAACTACAGCAACAAGAAAGTCCCCTTGAACTGATAGTCATAGGAAAAGTAAACAACATATACCTAGATTTCTCCTAAAGAAAATGAGATGGCAGCTACTCTGCCTCCTATGAACAGCATGAGGAACAATCATAAATTTACCCAGAACCAGAAGCAAACTCTGCGACTAAACTTCCAGTATAAATAACCCTATTTGAAAATGGAAAATATTAAGTACTCAATATCAATTCACCGCATAATAAGAGATATCCTCCAGTTTGATATTGTGAGCAACAGATTAATAAGTTCCAATAGAAGCTACAATCCTACAATAAGATACACTAACGTAACGATGAATTTGATCTGAGAACACCAGAAAATCTTGGAGAACTGAAAAACGCGTTGAAATTAGAGCGGAACTCACCAGGTGAGTAAAGCAACAGATGCGACCAAGATAACTCTGTCCCTGCTTAGGCAATAGAACCACCACAAAATTCTCTCGGCTGCTTTTCCAGAATATCAGCAAAACTATTGAAGCACCACCACTAAACCCAGCGACCACTTTTTATTGAAAATTCTCAACCACCAGACACACAGATTAGGCAGACCCAACAAAATTCAGCTCCACCTCCCTTGAAAAAAACCAACTTCCCGATAGAATTCAAAACCTCTCAGACTATCTTTCTCTTGGTCCTCGCAGAAAAGGAAAGTGAACAGCCAACGACAGCACAAGAGAAACCCTCTAAAGAAGCCATAATCAGAGCTTACAATCTTCTAGCCCATAAAACGCTTCCTGCCTATCAATCCCAGTTCTTCAGTGACGAATCAAAAACCTCAGAGAGGTTTGGCTGATGATGGACCAAACAACACCCAGAAATGCACAGAATCTTGCAAAGCAAGAACAAGGGGGGAACAAAAATCCCCCCAAGAACCACAACAAAAGAGCCCAGACACACCTGTCAACTGGACTCCTAAACAGCACAACTTTCCCTTCTTTTTACTTTCGTGGTTTCTTTATCCCTAAGGGAACATAATTCTCTGCGTGATGTTGTATGTAAACAAAAGATAAGCAGGAGCTCGGGCCCTGTACGACGACCACCAAGTTTGCACAGAAAGAGAGAGAGAGAGAGAGGAGCGAAACGGGGGGAGAGAGAGAGAGAGAGAGAGAGAGAGAGAGAAGAGCAAAATTTATCTTTTTCGCTTTATAGAAACAACAAAAAAGACCCATCAAACAACGAAGGCTTTGTCTTTAAAAACAAGAAAAGATTTCGCAAGATTAAATGAAATCCGACCATTCCTGCAATTGGTCGCCAAATGTTTTAGTGGTCGTCCACAACAGAAAGGGAAATTCAGAGAGAGATGATGATGATGGAGTCTCGCCACCATTTCGCTTTCATGCCATGGCACAAATGGAGGGGCAGGCAAGGCAAGTCAGCTAGCGTCACAGGTCCGTGATGGCTGTGGTTTTCTGTGGACCGCTCCATCTGCAGAAGAAAAGCACAGATTTTTCTCTATTGCCCAAAATGGGTTTCGCCGCGCTGACCGCGTACGTTGACATGTCAACGCGCACGCCCTGTTGATCGCCGTGCGGAGCTGAAAACATGCGTTAACGCTTTTCAAGAACTTCTCCTTCTCCTCCTTCTCCACCTTCTCCTTCTCCTCCATTTGGTAAAAAAGATGGAGAAAAGAGAACAGAGACTGCACAGGGGTCAGAGGCAAAGCCCTCTAGAATCCAAGTCCGAATTTGTACAACTCCTCGCTTCGGCTACAAAAGGACAACATGGCATCGTTTCGCATCCCAAATAACAAACAAGTTACATGGTAATTGGTCGTGTAGTCCCATCTTAATCACGATTATGTAAGTATGTCAAAAAGCGGGCACCGATGAACAAGTTCAAAAAGCCAACTTTAGACTTTACACATTCGGTCTTACGAGAAAAAATCATTGAATCCGGGGCCCCTATCGACACTTTCTCGGGATGAAAACTCGGTTTCAGACCTTTCAATCAGATACAGACTTTGAAATGACGGACTGGCTGAAGTTTTTGCGACACCACTCGGTCGCTAAACAATAATAGCAGACTTTACCGATTCGGTCTTACGATAGAAACTGTCGAATCCGAGGCCTATATCAACATTCTCTCGGGATATAAACTCAGTTTCAGACCTTTAGATCCAATATCAACTCAGAAATGACGGACTGATCGGAGTTTGCTATGCCACTCAATCAATCAATTAATAACTTTTAAGAAAACAAAACCAACTTCGAAATTGACAAATTATACTCGATAGAGAATTTCTCACGAGTCGCGACTTGAAATATACTGTAATCTTCTCGTGACATTTCCAAGTGCCCTTTCCCAAGATATCCAAATATATAATATGCCATGGCAGCGTGGAGTTGACCATAAATTTGTCCGATGTTCTTGGAGTTGCGCTGTGATGTGCAGTATTCAAATGTAATCAATGTTAGTCTCAAGCTCTATTGGGTATGGAGTCTTCGGTACGTGTAGAGAGACTCATGAGATCATGATGATCATGGGGGTCTTTGATTATTTATGCAGTCCTCTTTGATTGATGTTTCTCCCTCACTTTTAGATAAAAGGGATACTTTAAATCGATGTGAACTAGTTTTTTTTTTTTGTAAGGGAAAATCGATATGAATCTAGTTCGTATGCCCAATATGAGGAAAATTATTAAATTGATCCTGAACTTATTATATGAATATCAATTCAGTCCTAAACATTTTGATTTTGATAATATAGTCTAAAACCGATGCTGGAAGGACTACATTAGAATTTCGTTCAACGGTTTAGGACTATACTGACAAAATCGAAAAGTTTAGGACTGAATTGGCATCCGTACAAGAAATTCACGACTGATTTGGTAACTATCCTTCAATTTGACTATAAAAAAAGAGGCGATCAAGCTGCGTGCAAAATATGCATGGGTATAAACTTCTCATAACTTAGAGGTATAATTATTGCACGCGTAATCCAAATACATTAGATATATTCAAACGGGTGGACATCATCGTACGCTGCACGAGATCTACCAAACTTAAAAATTTAAACCGATGAGACAAAGTAAATTGCGTTCTCCATATCGGGGGAAAATATCAAATAAGTAATAAATCTATTATATTTGTACCAATTTAATCTCAAACCTCTCAATTGTGTCAATTGAGTGCTAAACATTTTCACGTTTTGCCAGTTAAGTTTATTTAGCAAATTTTAGCGAAAATCGCTAACATGGATGTCGATAGTACCACGTAGAACAACCAATACCAACGTGGATAATTAATTTTCTTTTCTTTTTTTTTCTTTCCTGTCCTTTTGACACAAAACCCTCGTCAGTCACAGGCGAGGGTCTTAATCCTTGCCTAGATTTGGTGAGGGCCGTGACCCTCGCCAGTGATCGGCAAGATTTGGCTCGCCTGTGGCTAGCAAGGGTTGGCCAACAACCCTCCCCGAGCTTGAAAGTAAAAAAATTATAAAAATTTAGAAAATTAAAAAAAGAGAGGAAAATTATCCACTTAAGCAATGGCAATACCATATAAGACGATCGGCGTCCATATCAGCGATTTCCGACTAAAATTGGTCGGACGGACTCAATTGGCAAAACGTGAAAAGTCTGATAATTCAATCGGCACAATTGATCGGACAAAAAAAAAATCGACATAACTGAAATGTTTATGACCGAATTGATACGAAAACGAATAAATTTACAACTCTTTTTTTTAATCGGTAATTTCCCCCTCTCTCCGATCTCCTAATCCGACTTTTCTAGCCGAGGGAGGCGAAAGAAACCCTACAAAGTCCAGTCATCTTCGGTGGTGGACACGTGGGAGGAGATGTCATGAGAAGCGATCAATGATCACGCACTAAAGAGAAAAGAAAGACGCAATGCATCTCGTGTCAGTCCATGCCCTTCGAACTACTTTCCCTACTTTCCCATTAACTCTAGAACCGGCAACCTCTTCTCGAGAGGATCGGGTCAACCAGTCCACACGCGCATCGGTTAGGATTTGCACTTCCTAGATTGGGTTAGAGAGACCACGTTCGTCCCTCGCTCAACATAGGATTAGCAATGATTGAAAGAGTTCTCGACCTAATGCATCTGTGCCAATTCGATCATGAACCTTTCAATTGTGTCAACTGAGTCCTAACCATTTTCGTGTTTCGCTAGTTGAGTTCATCCGGCTCAATTTATGTCGGAAATTGCTGAGGTGGACGCCGGCTGCTCAACGTGGCACGACCGGCGCTGGTGTGGATAAGTTTTATAATTTCTTTTGAAGATTTGTTTCTTCTTCTTTTGTTTCTTTCTTTTCCTTTTTCTTTTATTCCAAACCTTTTGTCCGCGACTAGTGAGGGCTTCGCCGCCCTTGCACAGTGGCCAATGAGGATTGCCGATCCTCGCTTGTGGTCGGCGAGGGGGTTGGATAGCCCTCCCCCATGACCAGCGACCCTCACCAGGCTTGATAGAAAGAAAAAAAAGTAAAATATTCAAGTGCTTTTAACAAAAATTAAAAAAAAAAACCGTTCTTATCAGCGCTGACCATCTTTCGTGGAACTACCAGCATCCACGTCAGCGATTTCTAGTTAAACTTAGCCGGACGGACTCAAATTGGAAAAACCCGAAAATGTTGGGTTTAAGATCAAATCGACATAAGCGGAATAGGTTTAGGACGGAACTAACACAAATACAATTTTAAAAAAAAGTCTAGGAAAATTTTTAAAAAAATTGGGTGACTTCTCCAAGCGAAGACATGTCGTCAAGGAAGACCTCTTGTAATAACTTAAGCGCACGCACGTCGTTTTCCCCCTCCTCCGAGTTAACTACCGTTCCGTTGACTTTACACGCAGAAGGATCGGTGGATCGTAATGCATGGATGAGGTCGCCATCATCGTGCGTAGAATATGACTATATCGTATGTACATTTTCCTCACTTTGCCCTTCCATTAGCTAGCGGCCACCCCATGTTTTCAAACTTAGATGGCAACATTTTAAGACGCTAGAACGAAGTGCAACTGCCTTCGCTTCTAACGCGGAACTTCCGTCTTCGTGTACTGGTTCAACCTTCAACTTTTTGCATACAAAAGAATTGCCGGTCAAAACTTCCGGAAAAAAAATCATAAACTTTACTGGATACGTGTCGATTCGGTCATGAATGTTTCAATTTGACCAATTTAGTTTTAAACCCTTCTTGACGATTTGTCGATTTAGAACCTCCGGGCAACCAATTTTGATTGGAAATCGCTGACGTGGACGCCGTCCGTTATATGTGGCATGATCAGCGTTTACGTGGACGATTTTTTATAATTCATTATTATTTTGATATTTTTAATTTAATTTTTTTTTCTGTTCTTTTCTTTCTTTTTCTTTCTCCTCCTGCCGACGCTGGGCCTCAACAATGGCTAGCGACCGGCCCAGGTGACAAACGACGAGGGTTGCCCTCGAGGCCTCAAGCGAAGTCACCCGTGCCAGGATCTGGCGAGGGGCGACCTCGCCGGCCTCACTAGTTTCAGGTGAGGCTCGACCTCGCCGGATTTGGCAAAGCGAACCTCGCCCGAGGCTGGCGAGGCCGACCCTTGCTAGATTCGGGCGACCCTTGCCGATCGTCGCGTATGGCTAGTCGCCGGCCATCGTCGAGGCTTGACGACCGGCAAAAGAAGAGAGAGAGAAAAGGATATAAAAAATTCCAAAAAAGTAAAAATTGTAAAGTTGTCCGCATCACATTAGCGATTTTTAGCTAAAATCGAGATAATAAAAAAAATAAAAGGGAAAATTTGACCTTCCCAAATTTAAGCCGGACAAGAAACGAACCGCCATTTTTGGACATTATATGCTCCATGAAATAATAATATTTAGCTTTCCTTGAAATTGACATCTTTGTGCCAAGACCAAGACCTTGATGCCCGTATTAGGTAAGTGTGATTTTCACGGTTTGGTTGAGGAACTCAACATGTATGTGTGACTTAGGTGCACGATATAAGTTCGACATTTTCAAATAGATCGCAATATGATAGTATCTTGCCTTTAAGGCACCATGCCAAGCTCAAATGTTGCATCTTCTTCTTCTTCCGGCATCTGGTTTCGTCTAGCTTCGAATCTACCTCAATTTAGTGAACAATAGAAAGTACTAGTATATATTATATATATATATATATATATATATATAGAAATCAAACTTCAAAGTTTTGTTGTCCACCTCAAATTTACCATTATATCCCCACACCAATAATTGACTCTTGACTTAGTGAAGTAGTTGAGGTTTAATATTGATTTTTACCATTTTGTGGTTATACTTACTGTCCAAATATCTCGGTTATATTTTGCGAAAATCGTTTTTCGGGTCGAATTGAGAGAAAACAGAAAATAGAGGGGAAGGGCAATAGTTATGTCGAGAGGAAATAGTAAAAAATTATGCCAAAATAATAATAATAATAACTGATCCCAAGTCCTAACTTGTATTGAGATACCCATATCTTTTGTTAAAATGTAGTATAGTAACACATTATTGTGATATGGACGAAATCTCATGTCATGAGAATTGTCAATTAATCCTATGAAAAAAAATTAATTTTCATAATTAATTATTAATCTCTCTCATCTTACCATCATCTAAATTTCTTTTACGAGCTAATTTGTATTTTCAAACATTGACCTCTCTCTCGACACGCATTATAACTTTTAGATCTAAAAAATGAATATTTATGATGTCTTTGTTTTTTTTTTTTGGTCGAAAAATATATTTATGGTGTCACTTGCTCTCTTTATTTTCTCACCGGATTATATACAAATAAATTATATAGTGCACAAAAATGAAAAAAAAAAACTTTTTTCATCAGGCAAATATCCCAGTGGATGTTGCATAAGAACAGTCCAAGGGCAATGGCACGCGTGCGAACAGGCTAGTCTTACACTCATAAGAACATTTTGATGGATTTTGACTTGGCAATCACTTCCGCTAGTCAACTTTAGAAATTAATAATTTACATTATAAATCCTCAAATTGTGATATATTTAAAGATTTCTTAATTCTCAACTTGCTATATACATTATCTCTTACATATAATATTGCATCGCACCAAATTTTAATACCTCGTCCTGACCTTATTCGACTCGTAAAACTAAGATACTAATTCAACTCTTGTTATATAAATCTTATGTCAAAATTCTAAACATACCACATGTATACGCAAGTTAAGCAATGAAGGTAAGATAATTGACAGTTTTATGACGGTCAATAAAGAGATATACCTAACGCAATGACTATTTTCGCGATACTTCCGTTCAATCAATCAAAAAAATATTTTACATGCGGGCCACATTACTAACATGGCATAATAGGCAGTCAGGCAGTACCATGGCCATGTGATGGAACCGATCCATCGAATACTTTCTCCGATCGCACGGTGCAATAAATTCTTGAATGTAATCATTAAACAACACCACTTAATTTTTGTGCGGGTTACTATGAATACAATGTACACATCAATAGCTCCTAATGCTGGACTAATTGGAGGGCTCCACCATTGATGGGCTTTTCAATTTGACCTTATAATCATCATTGGAAGAGCTTTTTGGAAGCCTCCACTACATAATGTGGGCGGCTTGGGCAAAGGGAATGAATCCCATCTCTCTTTGATGGAGTACACTAAAATCGGGTGAATGGTTCCGTGTTTCTAACGGGTCATGAGCCAATTAGAGAGATTTCACGAGTGTGTAAAATGTGATCAACATGATCAATCAAGCATGGTAATAGTACAATCAATAGCTTTCAAGCCATTTCGTAAAATCAATTGAGCTTTGAGGTCAATTGCCCACCGCAACATCTTGAAAATTCCTCCTTTTTCTTGTTAGTCTTCTAGCATCATTCATGATCGCTAGTACCAAAAGTTTGTGCTGCTAGAGATGGCCATCGTGACGCATATAGAGGAAAAAATTGTTCAAAAAGTCATCAACTTATTACACTTTTGTCAATTCAGTCATAAACCTTTTAATTGTGCTAATGAAGTCCATTGGGCCAATTTTGGCTGGCAATTGCTGATGCGGACGTTGGTTGTCCTACATGGCACGAGCCAGCATTGGCATGGATAATTTTTAATAATATTTTAATACTTTTCAAATTTTTAATAATTATTTTTTTCTTTTCTTCTCTTTTCCTTCTTTACTTTTTTCTTTTTCCCTTTTCCCCTCTGCTGGTTATCAATGACGCGACAATGGCTAGAGGAGGGGAAAAAAAAGAAAAAAAAAGGGAAAAGGAAAAAAAAATTTAAAAAAAATATAGAAGGAAAAGAGAAGAAAAGAAAAAAATTCATAAAAAATTTTAAAAAAATATTATAATATTATAAAAAAACTATTGACGTCGGCATTGGCCATACCATGTAAGATAGCTGATATCCACGTCAACGATATTCGGCCAATTAGCAAAACGTGAAAATGTTTATAATTAAATTGACACAATTAAAAGATTTAGAAGTGAATTAACAAAAATGCAATAGATTTAGACTTCAAAATTACCGACCTCTTTTTTTATTGGAAAAATAATTGTTATCAATGAGAGATAGTTTTCGATACGCTCAACATCCAGTATATATATTGTTGTTGAGGTGAATTGCTTTAGAAACTTACAAAACTAAAAAGCAGAAAATGGAAAGAGAGTGCAAGAAAAAGGAATTGAAAAAAAAAAGAACCTAATCTATGCTATTATATAAAAGCAAAGATGATCACCTATCAGATCACAATCCTCTTTTTCCCCACGAATTATCATTAGGTAGTTTTTTTTTTTTATAAAAGACAAGAGTTTATGTTTGAACAAATGCGTTGATTAACAATTCTATTTTATCTCTTACATACTGCATTGCCAAAATTTGAATCTTGAAATTTTTTTTCATTTTCCACGTATATGCACACAATTTCCCGTATTGCGTCAATAAATTCTTTCCATTAAGTAATAATTTACATATTGGCAGTAAGGCGATTTCAGAAAATCTTTTCAATGTCAATCTTTGTAGACACGCAAAGTTTGTACATCTCATCTCCAAAAAAGAAAACTACCTAATCTCCTAATCTATACAGTAGAAAAATAAAATTTCCTTGCAGTACGTAGTATGTGATTTGGGCGATAATTTAAAACAAATATGTAGCAAAACCAAATCACGGATTCTAAAATTATCAAAATCGAAGTTGAATAGGGACATATTTGCAAAACGGCCTATATATATCTATATGTATGTATGTATCTAAATCGAATCACATATTCTTAAACTATCCAAATCCATGTTGAATTAGGAAATATTTACAAAACCATCCATATGTGTGTGTGTGTCTAATTCTCACCTAAATCACATATTCTAAAATTTAGTATCATGGATTCCTCACTCAAAAAAACTCCCATCTTGTTCTATCTAGGAACATTCTCTGGCGAAACCACCCATGGGTTCCTCGACCGTGTCACGGGGTGCCTCGACGTGGTGCAAATTCCCGAGCTCGAGTGTCAAGTCGACTGTCTCCCCTCTAAGCACGGATGGCTCCTCCTCTCGTCGAGAGAGAGCTCATCCATCTTCCTCTTCAACCCGATAACCTGAGATCGAATGGACCTCCCTCGGCGTAATCGGCTTATAAGCGCCGGGACATTCACTGCGGCTCCCACGTCCTCGAATTGCACCATCTTCATCGTGAGCACACCTATACACCCACTCGACAATCTAGTCATAATTAACACGTTCACCGTCAGGTCGGACAAAATTTGGACCCGGCATGGTTTTAGCTTTTAAATCCAGATTTCGACTCAAATCTGGCGGGCAGTCTATGCAGGCGGCAGTTTGTATTATATGGACTTGAAAGGAAGAGTAGGTGCATTCAATGTCAAAGACGGCTCATGGAATGTCATCCCCTGCAAGGGTAAGTGCATTAAGATATTAAAACTCCATCTAGTGGAATTCAAAGGAGAGATTTTTGCGGCCAAGAGAGGACGCCACGGGATAGTGCAAGCATTCTTCAAGCTGAAGGTCAGAGATGATTTGTCTGAGTGGGAGAAAGAGGAGGTCGACTGCAACGTTACTTACTGCCTGGGCAACTGTGGCTTGACGGCGATGTCGAGACAAGATCGGAGAGATGGAGCTGATGGTCGCCAGGCACGGGCCGAAGCTCGACGGATCATGTTGCTCGGGATCGATTTGTCAGAATGATTTGTTCAGCAGTGCTTAGCATCGAGTTTGGATTTGAGAAGGGGACTTTAGATGACGCTTGTCCCGGTAGTCAGAATACTTCTGCTGTTATTGGCTTTTGTTAGTTAGATGAGTTACAATGTCCTGATATTTCTTATATAAGTTCTCCAATTTTCGCTGAATTTTCTCTGCTTAGTTTCTCAGGAGGGCCCATGTCTAAATGATTGGCCTGATATACATTTACGCTACATAAAGAGACACCTTTTTTCTCATAAATTTTTCCCATTGTTTCAAGCTCTTCAAGGCCACTCAAGAGTCACTACGCCTGCGTGCGTACATCCTAATGTACTCTTGTACACTTGACGTGCTTCGTTGCGCACAAACTAGCTCATGAGGAAGGTTTTCAACAGTCGAAATGGACAGACACCTCTACGAACGTCGAAATGCCTAAGTTCGACACAAACTTCTGCACTGGCAAGCGACAGACGCGCCGGCAAGCCTCTCCAGCAACTGGGAGAAACACCAATTATTTTGCACTTCAGTAGCGGGTCATGTTCCTCCATTTGTCCTTCAGGTCCACCTGGAACAGAAAAGCTCCATTCCGTGATGCGGTCAATCTATGATATGATAAGATTCACGCATTACCTCGGTTCTCTCCTCAAAAATTCGGCGGTAGCAGTTTAGGATGAGCTTCCAATTTCCTTTGCCAAACCTAGATTGCAAAAACAAATATAACAATGAGATGTCGCGATGTTTACGCCAACTTGGGACCCAAAGCACATGACACCACTTCAACGCAGAAGCACCCAAAAGTCTATGGACAACAAATATCAACAATGAAACCCTCGTGCTGTTAATAGATACCGCAAAAATTAACATTGCACCTGTGGACACCATTCCTCAAAGTTTCTTCTTCCTCCAAACTCCATCTCTTTATTTTTCTCCTTCCAGAAACTTTCAAACTCCGAGTCAATGGCTTCCCCAATGGAGAAACAGCGCTTCTTCTTGGGCTGGGTAAGAGAAGCCTATCTGAGAAACCCGAAGGTCCTTCAGGTGAACCATCTATTGAATCGTCCCACTGAAAAAACGAATCATTAACAAACATAATATGAGCTACTACTATCATATCGTCAAAACAAACACACCAAATTTCCCCAAAAGACCATAATTTAGAAGAGAGACGATAGGCATCAGTACACTTCTGCATCTGCAAGAGTTAATCAGCATTAAGAGTGTTTACTTTCCGTTTTTACAGCTTTACTTCATTGCTTTAATGAATCAAATAAATGATTAGATATACTTTTAGATCGACGTGGCTCCATGATGCCATTTTTATGCCAACCAACTGACAAATATTGTTCTAAAATAATCCACAGAGGATGAAACATTCAGCAGATCAAAGCTATCACCACCTTTGTTCTTCATGCTTTACTAATTATCTTCAAGATCTGGAAGTGAACATTTTCTTCTTCTCACAGCTAGAAGCATCAGCCCAATCTTTTAGCTAATAACAAAATAAAGTATCAACGTACATATGCAGGGCATACCCCCGTTGCATATACACTGGCAAAGTATTATTTATTTAGACAGACAAAGGCCGACACTATAACAAATTAAGTTGCATAACAGAGACATGGAGAGAAAAGCACATGATCGCACATACACAATAATGAAAAAGTCTGAAGAGGCGAAGTAAAATGCAACCGTTAATTAGATACCTCATAGGTACGAGCAGAGCTATTCCTTTCAAACAAACTAGGTCTACGCTGGTTATTCTGATGGCTGGTTGACCGGTTAACATGATTTACTTCACCACCTGGGACAGGCCCAGCATTCCGGTCGACGAAGGCATCAGATGCATCGACATCTTCTCTAATCTGTGCTTCTGCACATTCAAAATTCGCAGGTGATCTGGCAGGGTCATGCACAAGGGAGTCAGCCAATCGGATTGCATCAGGAAGTGGGTCCGCGACCGCTGCTCTCAACTCCAAAGAACTAGATTTGAGCGCTTCTTGAACTCTATTAACATCGGGCGAAAGTAGTGTATCAAGTTCGCTACGTGATGCGTCTCTTCCGGTTTCCCCATTATCAGCAATGATCTTAACTCCCCCTTTGGATCGCCTGTGGCGGGCAAGCTGCTTAGTATTGATCAATCCCTCATCCCGCTTCGACGTTTCTAAGGAAAACAGTTACCCGATTCACCAAACTTGGATCTAATGCTTCGATAACAATCAGCTAGAAGAGAAAAGATTATCACAAAAGCACAAGCCAAAAGACACTTAGATGCAGCAGAGCAACGTCAATGCAAAAGAACAAACCGGGAATCTTCTCATTCGCAAGAACCAATTCTCTGCACGTATTGGCCTCGGATATCCGCCTTGCCGCGACCTCAATGAAAGAAGGACCCATCCTCTCCCACGCCTCGCCCAAATAAGCCCTAACCGACCTAAACGCATCGCCTCTCGTGTTCATCGCCAACAGATTCTCGCGCTCGGCCCTATCGTGCATCGCCGCCTCGACGCGGAGCCTCCACCGGAGCAACTCCGGCGAGAGGAGCCCACTCTTGGTCGCCGACTCATCCATCCCCCGAACCCTCCCACGCCAGATCCTCTCCACGGCACGGAAATACTCGCCCCGCTCCTCTACCCGCCCGCGCAGGAACCTGACGGCGCACTCCGCGGCGACGGAGCGGTACGCCTCCCGCATGGCGTCGGAGACGGGGACGTCGCCAGCCATCCCGTCCACCTCCTCGATGACTTCAAGCGCATCGAGGGTCTTCTCGGAGACGGAGGCGGCGTCGATTTCGGACCGGATGGAGCGGAGGAGGATGGATTTCTTGAGACGGAGGTCGGAATCGGGGAGAGGGAGGAGGGAGAGGGCGAGCTTGACGGAGCTGTCGTCGAGGAGGGGCTGGCGGAGGAGGAACTCGAGGATCCACCGAGAGATGTCCCGGTCGATCTCCATGGGGTTCCCCGAGCAAGTCCACCGAACTGGTCTAGTTAAACATACCATGCAACGGCCGTACGTCTTCCTCAAGATCTATCACATTGAAAAAAACATAAGAATGTTATGCTCAGGAGCTCACGGAATTCAGCAAAAAGACGACTGGCATGCACGTTCGGTCGTAGCAGTAGCCTGTTGCTCACGAAGAACCTCCCTAAAACTAAGGCTTCTTCCGTGCTCCGACTTTGGTAATTACAAAGCCAAATGAAACCCAGAGACGCAATTCCGCCCCAGCGGCTACAATGCAACACCGGGTAAAGTTTGCATTTCGAGAGAGTTCCGACAAATCGACCAAGAACCGGGTTCCCACCCAATCAATCCACAGACCCCCCAGCCCAAGTCCCGATCGAACCAAAACAGTGGGACCATCTGGATCAGAACCGGCGTGATCAATCGGACCGGATTGGACACGGAACCGAAGGTGATCCGGGAAGACCGATCAGTTCATCGAAGTGCTCGGCGGGAGGGACGATTTCGAGAGGACTTACAGTTGCGAATCCGAGAGAGAGAGAGAGAGAGAGAGAGAGAGAGAGAGAGAGAGAGAGTAAAGAGAGGGTGGCGACGCCGCGAGACGGAAAAACCGCCTAGTCGACCTCGTCGGACCTCCGACCCGAATCCAGGCCCGTGTGCTTCGGAAAGCCCAATTTGGACACAAAATATTTTGGGCCGACAATGAGACCTCGCGGTATTGCTTTTTTAGCTGATAATTTTTAATCAAAATTATTTCTTATTTCATAGCCTCAAATTATTATTATTATTATTTATAAATGTAACACAAAGATTCACCGCGTGGTGGAACGAAATATGTTTCCTGATCGGGTGCTATCCACTAATCGGACGATTGACAAGTCTAATGTCGCTGAAGATAATGAGAGAAGTAGGCTTTCATCTAATCGGAAGTTTTCCCCTGCCGGACCTATTGGTACCAGATAAGCCCCGGAGCAAGATTGGACCTAGAACTGCTTTTGTTGTAGATAGCGAAACGGCCTAGCCAAGAATAAGATTTTCGGTCAAGGGCTTTGCCCGCCCTAGTTCTAAAGTCAGGAGAAGAGAAAACCCAGCCAGCCCCTGTCTTTCCTTTATATGTATTACATTTTCACAGTGGAAGAAGACAAGTCTTCCTCAAATGGATCATACACCTATGTTTAACGTGCCAAATCGATCTCGATGAACTTTAAGACTTTAGCTTACTATTATCTATAAGTAGACTAGTTCTTGAAACGTATCACTCATAACGGTTATATTGTAGGTTCGAGCCCTACTAAGCCTACCACCCTCTTCTCTTCACCTAATACAAGGTAGTCGAAGTCCCCGGCCGCCACCCCTCATATCTCAATCTAGTAACGATACTTGGAACCGTCATTTTCTTGAAAAGATATTAGATCATTGCGGGACCCTTTAAATTGAGTAATGCTTACCATTCCATTATTCACACAAACCCTTTAATTTTTTCCCATGCCGGTAAATTTCAGTAAGTGTTTTTGTAATTGTCAACCAATATTATATAAAATTATCAACCAATATCAGGCATTAAGCAGTCACAAACTTACCACACCAGCCTTTAAGGTAAGAAGGTGCGCAATTACTTATCAACTGATTTGGTAATTTATAAAAAAAAAAACATATAAACGTTAGTAACTAACTCAAGTAGGAGTTGGCAACTCATGATCAGTTGATAATTAATAAGAGAAAAAGTCGACAAATCACTTAAGTTGAAGTTAATAATTCATATAACACCCGGTCAATCTAAAGGTAAACAAAAGTTTGTATAAAATAAGAAAAGTCGTCATATAGAAGAAACAAATTTGACAAGTATGATCGGATAAAAAAAATTGGCAAACTCATAATGTTGATAAGAAATGCAAGTAATCTAACAACAATTATTTGACACGTACCAACTCATTTAAAAATGTATCAGTTGAAAAAGAAAATTCTCTTTTTTATAAAAAATGGAAAGGTGGAATCGTCCTTATTTGTTTATTATCTTTGGGAAAATGAGACAAATGGTCCCTAAACTTTGATTTAATATGTAATGTGGTCTCTTAACTTTTAATTTGTTCAATGTGGTCTATAAACTTTCAATTTGTTCAATGTAATGTCTAGATTTTTTGTATATGTTCAATTTAGTCATGGAACTATATAAAAATGTTTAATATTGTCCCTAAACTTTGAATTGCTTGAAGGACAACAAGGAATATTTTTATATAATTCAGGGGCTAAGTTGAACATGTACCAAAAGTCTAGAGACCGCATTGAACTAATCAAATGTTAATGGACCACAATATACATTGGGATAAAGTTCATGAACTACATTAAACAAATTAAAAGTCTAAGAATTATATTATATATTATATTAAAATTCATAAACCACTTGTATCATTATCCCATTATCTTTTATATTGGTCATTGCGTTTGGCAAGCGTATTTGGATGAGTTGCAATATCAAGTAAAGTGACTATTTGGTTTATGATTCTAGATGTGCTTCAAGAGCGGGCGGAAAAAAAAAAAGCTACGTACTCACCAATAATCATTGTTGAAGTTCTTTCCCAAAGAAAAGCAATAGAATGCTACCAACCGGAATAGGTATCATTCATCACCTTCTCAAAACGAAATAGAGGCAATATATTCTGGTCAAGACGAGACAATCGAATAAGAAAAAAAAGGCATTGTGGAGATATGCGAGTGTTTGACAGATAATATGGTCTGTCATTTCTTAAATAAATTTTGGGATAAGTACATTGAATGTGTTAAAATTTATCATGAAAGTGTAATTGAGTCTTAAATATTTCAAAAAACGCAATTAAGTCCTAACTTGTCACAAAATGCAATCAAGTTTCGTGACAAGTTAAAAATTTATTAGATTGATTCAATTAAGTCCTTCCATTGAGTAGACATTTTGAAAGTTTTAGAAATCAGTTGCACTTTCGTAATAAGTTTTAGGACTCGATTGCACTTTTTGAAAGTTTTAGAATTTGATTGCATTTTCGCGTCAAATTTTAAGACCGATTGCACTTCCATGATTATTCGTGATAAGTTTTAAGATTTTCAATATACTTATCCCATAAAAATCTTTATCCAATCGGATAGCACAAATCGTATCTTATAGGGCACTACTAAAAGCATGATGATAGGCGACGGCTGAACCCGACCCACCGGATAAACTCTTATCCAAGGGGAGCTAAAGTGCCTGTGGAATTTGGCCTAACTCAATAACAATAACTCCTGTGGATCTAGAAAACCACTAGCGACGGGACCAAGCAAGAGTGATTAGCGCCGCAACCGGCGGCGGCCAGCAGTTGTGTAACGTGCAAAAAAGGGAAAGAAAAAGGAAAGATGATTGATTGCATGGCCATGCAGGACTGAGCCTGCGACCTTCGCATTATCAGCATGACGCTCTAACCAACTGAGCTAATAGGCCTCAGGCGTCAATGTTTCCGGCTGAAATTTTATAAGACTCTTGCAATCTTAATTGAAAAACATTTATCCTAAACCAGACCTAATCGAATTTGCTGCGCGACGTACGAAGCGACGCTCGCGAACATCTCCAGCGCGATGAGCATGTCCCTAGTGATCTCCCCGAGTGCCGGCGTGAACTCCACCCCGTTGAGGCAGTCATAGGCCGGCGAGTAGCCCGGGCCTTCCTTGATCACCTCCTCGTACTCCTTCGCCTCCGAGAGCTCGTGCGCGCGCCTCAGTTCGGCCTCCACCTTCCCGTACAGCGACGCGCAGTTCGCGTACCCCTTTCGGAGCCGGGGGTCGCCGGTCATGTTGTCGCGGAGCCGAGCGAAGGTCTCGCGGTTCTGCCCGGCTTGCTTCTGGGTGAGCTCGATGGAGACGAGCGAGAGGAGAGGGAGGTCCGCCGAGGCGGTCCGGGGGTCGCTGTTCAGGAGGGAAGCGCAGAGCTCGTCGTTCTGGGTTTGCGAGCAGACGGTGGAGATCGTCTGTTGAGGGACTCCATTGCAGCGGGAAACGAAGGAGGAGGAGAAGAAGAAGACGAAGAAGAAAGGGAGAGATGCGAAGGAAAGAGCAGTCAAAGTTGGTGTCCGTGAAGAGGACATCATCTCATGCTGGGTGGTTTGATTTCAATCGTTTTTTGTGTGTGTGCGTGGTGCGTGTATATATTATATATAGAAATATATATGATATGCGCCTTGATTTTGTGTGATTTTTTATGGATTGTGCTGCGTGGTATCGATTTTGGAAATAAATTATATGAAATTATTTATTTCCTTTGTATTGAATGATTTAAAAGATATTTTTAAAAAAATTATCACTATTAATTAATAAAAAAATCTTCATTATTAATAATAATTTATATTTAAATATTTTCATGAGTAATAAAAATACTTTTCGTTTATTTATTTTTATGAGACAGGTAGTGGCCCGAGAGGGACGCGCAGAGTTTGTGGTTCTGGGTTTACGAGCAGACGGGTGGACATCATCTGTCGAGAGACTCCATTGCAGTGGAAGAAGAAGAATAAGAAGAAGAGGAAGAAGAAAGGGGGAGATGCGAAGGAAAGAGCAGTCAAAGTTGGTGTCTGTGAAGAGGACACTATTGTCCATTGCTAAGTGGCTTTTTTGTTCGTATTTTGTGCGCGTGTCAATACATATGCATATATATATATATATATGGGTGATTTTTTTTTATTCATCGCGTGTCTATATATATAAATATATAATATATATGAGATATGGGTCTTGATTTTGTATGATTTTTTATTGATTGTGTTGTGTGGCATGAATCTCGTGCCGGTGCTACGTCTCTTCTCTTGAAATAAATTATACAGAATCATTGGATCATAAAATATCTAGTAAGGTTATGGGAATGATTGTCAAAAAAATTATAAACTTATTGTTCGGTGTCCAATTCAGTTCTAAATTTTCAATTGTACAAATTTAATTCTAAACCTTTCGATAATTTATCAATATAGTACTTTCGATTAATTTTTATCGAAAATCGCTGAAATGAATATCAACCGTCCGTTGGCCTTTGGGCATGGGCTGCCCTCACCCGTCTCTCGATGTGGCCTTTTGGTTAAATTTTCATAAGCAATTTCTTTTAGGAAGAAGTAATTTCTTTTTCATAAAAAGACCGTTTGGACAGCTATGGATAAAATGGGTTATATTGAAAACAAAAATCTATATAACTTATTATGTTGAAAGTAGAAATTTTCGTTTTTATAATCGAAGACAAAGATAATGTTAGCTATAACTTTAAATCGATAAAGGAAAATTTCGGCACCAAAAGATAGCAAATCTCGTATATTGAGGAGCATTCATCTTCTTTATTCACATTATACTTGTGACCTAAGATTAAGGTTCAGTTTGTTTCTTGAAAAATATTTTTCTGAAAATAATAGCTTGTATCGCTTGAAATAATTAATAAATTAAAAATGTCTCGTGTGTAAACATTTTTTGGCCACTAAAAATGATTTTGGTTTGTAAAATTTAGTAAGCGATACAAACGATTATTTTTAGAAAAAATATCTTTCAAATCGTTCATTTTCAACTAAACAAACGCATCCTAATATATAGCGACGGCCAGCTACGTGATCTCCTCATTTCATGTGATAAACGGTATTAGCTTTTTCGAGATTTTTAATTTTATTTTGATAATTAGAATATGTTTATGTCCGATAAACAACAATGCTATTGTTTTGGGTTATGTGTAGCTATTAGTTTTTTTCTATTACTTTAATAAGACAAAACGAAGTACAAGTAACAGTTAGACACGACAAAAGCTCATTAACGAAAATGATGTTGAATAAGCACTTATTACTAGGCATTGCCAAACGGATAAACACCACTTTCAATTAAGAAACGTTTAAATAAACTTGAAACGTTCTGACCAAAAATAAAGAATAAAAAAAATAAACTTGAAACGGGTTAAATGACTTTGTTATCTATAAATGAAAAAAAAAAAAAAACACAAACGTAACGAGACGATCTCTTGATTTCTCACTTAATTCTCATGTTTTGGACACGATTACTGTGATATTAATTACTCTAGCAAGTGCCTGATCAGGCAGTTTTGATCAAAACCATTTTATGGTAGGTTACTAGAAATGAGAATTACAACGTCTGCAAATAGTATGGAAGTGAAGAAATAATACTCTATAATTGTACGGCGCCATTTGTTTTACAATAAAACAAGTAAATTGAAAAACATTTTTATAAATATGATTACTTGTTTCACTTATAAAAATGAATGAACGGAAAATTTGCATCGTCCACGAAAATGTATAAAGCATAATCGTCCTCAATCTGTTGGTACATGGAAACACAAAAATTCACAACCTTTTTCTTTTCAATGGATCTGAAATCCCATCGCAAATTCGAGCATGATCGTTGCCGATAGCTTCAGCCTCATTCGTGGTCAATTCAATCGAGATGAGTGAAAGCAAGGGAAACCCGCCGAATTAGCGCAAAGGAAGGCAAATGAAATATATGGTATCTTGGGAAATTGCATTGCAATCAAAGGTCGGTATAGAGGAGAAGATGAAGAATGATGATAAAGAGAACACTTACAGTAGGTGGAAAAGAAGATAAAAGCCATTTTTGTTGTTGACTGGGCTGTAGTTGGTGGATATCAGACTTAGTAAACGGGTGGATCGGGTCGGATCGGATTTGAATCGAGTCGTAAATGGTCCGACTCAATCCACCCGTTTAACAGGTGTACTATTTTGATACCTCTTATGGATATATAAATCCAGTACTCACATTGAGATGTGCCTTAGCAAAAGCTTAGACAAATCGTTAAGTCTTTTTTTCTCTACCTAAAAAAGGGTTTGGACGGGATCGGGACCTATCTCATCTGCCTGCTGCAATTTAGACTTTACTACTTGCGTGTTTCTTCCTAGCGAGTGAAATTTGCATTGGTAATAGTTTCTAGCAAGTAAAGGAGCATGTAAAGTATTGCTAAGCCGAGGAAATGGTATGGGAAAAATGCTGGAGATCCAGATATACCTTTGTAAAATTACTCTCTTCTCACCAAAGAAGAAACTTTAAAGAAGGAAAGATTGGATTTATTATGACCAAACTCGGTAAGTTAGCAAAATGTGGGCTGGCCATGGAAATTCAGATTGGTTAACTCAGGAAACAACCCACATTGGACCTTTTCCAATCATTTAAAAATTTTGGTTGAACTTAGGATCGAATATAAACAGTTCATTGTTTTGTAAATCACTTGTAAAAGGTGTGCCCTTTTCATTTTCACCACATATATGCATGAAAGATTCTAGGGTTTGTGCTAATTTAATTCTCACTATATGATGCAACAACATATCTGTATAAATTTTATTTATCATCATCGTCGTCATCATCATCATCTAGTGAAGCTTTTCACGATCCAAACATAGCTCAACATTTAGTGGGAAGATAACCAAACCACTCAAAGCAAAGAACTAAGGTATTGTCATTCCCCAAGCTCCTTTGCCCTTACAAAACAAAGGACTTGCTAGTCAAATTAGGAAATTAATTAAACAGTATAACATAATTAACCATCGTTTACTCGAGTTACGATCTTAATAAGCACCCTCAACGGGATTAATCAGGTGGCGGATGAAGCGGAGAAATAATCACGGACCCTGGCCTCCAACAACGCCGCCAAGAAGGGCTGCAAGTCCACAGGCAGGGTGCAATCTCGACCCACGAAGTTCTTGTAGTCCAACGACTCGTCCTCGAAAATGGGGATAATTGTCAAATCAGTCCTAAACCTATTGTACGACGGCCAATTCAGTCTTAAACCTTTTAATTTTGCCAATTCAGTCCTAAACCTTTTAAATTCTTGCCAATTGAGTCCTTCCGGCCAATTTTGGTCGGCCAGCATTGACGTGGCCTTCGGACGTCCAGTCAATGGTGACATGGCAATTTTTAATTATTTTTTTTTTCAATTTTTTGATCTTTTTTTTTCTGGTTTCTCCCCTCTGGTCGGTCCAGCGATCGGCAACCAGCCAGAGAGGAGGGCCGGCGAGGCCTCTGGTGAAGCTCGCCCCGCCGGCCACCAGCAAGGGCGAGCCTCACCGGCCCTTGGCTGGGCGAGACGAGGTCAGCCACGCCTTGCCGTCTTGACCCAAGCGACGACGAGGCTCGACCTTGCCTCGCCTCGCCTTGCCGTCGCTTGGGTCGTGACGGTGAGGTCGAGCCTCGCCAGATCCGGGCGAGGCTTGACCTCGCCGTCGCGATCCAATCGACAACGAGGCTCGACCTCGCGACGACATCGCTTGGATCGCTACGGCGAGGTTGAGCCTTGCTTGGATCTGGTGAGGCTCGACCTCACTGCCACGACCCAGGAGACGACGAGGCTTGACCTCGCCTCGCTGTTGCCTAGGCCACGACGACGAGGCTTGACCTTACCTCGCCGTCGCGAGGTGGAGCCTCGCAGTCGCTTGGATCACGACGGCGAGGTCGAGCCTCGCAGTCGCTTGGATCACGACGGCGAGGTCGAGCCTCGCCTAGATCTGGTGAGGCTCGACCTCACCGTCGCGACCTAGGCAACAACGAGGTGAGGTCGAGCCTCGCCGTGGCATGGGTCGCGACGGTGAGGCCAACCTCGCCTCACCTAGTCAGGGCCCAACGAGGCTTGCCCTTGCTGGTGGCCGGTGGGGCGAGCTTCGCCAGAGGTCTCGCCGGCCCTCCCCTCTGGCTGGTCGCTGGTCGCCGAACCGGCTAGAGGGGAGAAACCAGAAAAAAGAAGAAGAAAAAGATAAAAAAAAAATTTAAAAAATAATTAAAAATTACCACGTCAGCGTTGACAGGACAGCTGGCACCAGCCGACGGCCATATCAGCGCCGGCCGGCCAAAATTGGCCGAAAGGACTCAATTGACAAAAATTTAAAAGGTTTATAACTGAATTGGTAAAATTAAAAGGTTTATGACTGAATTGGCCACCGTACAATAGGTTTAGGACTAATTTGACAATTTTCCCTCAAAAATGTCCCACCATTTCTTGACCAATGCCTTGATGTCGTCCCTGTCCATGTTGGCCTTGCCCATGAACCGCCACGGATTGGACCTAGCAGTGTAGTAGTGAGCCACCTTGACCTCGTTGAGGTCGAAGTTCTCAGGGTGGCGCCATAGCATGGCAATGACAAGGCTATAGACCGGCGGGATCGGTTTGTAAGCCTCCTTGAAGTACATGTTCAAGAAGTCCGACGACGAATTTCGCGACACCAGAATCAAACATCTAGCAATCTAAGTCACATCAAAGTCCAATTTCGAAACGATTAATGCCATACCATTGCTCGAATCAAATCGAATTGAAATTCATCAAACCTGCTCGGCAAAGGGGTGGGAGGGGTGATCCTGACGGTGCGGAGCAAGTCGTGGTAAGTGTCGAGATCAGGCTCAAACACGAACATGCCCGCATTGAAATAGAGCGGCGGCTTCGGGTCGAGATCCTCGGGCCACCGGACCTTGTTCGAGTTCTGCTGGCAGTACCCAATCCGATTCTGAGGCGTGTGGCTCCACGTCTTCTCGCAGAAGCAGTCCATCACGGCGTAGAAGTTGCCATCCTGGAGGTCGAAGAGATGGTCTATGTTGTTGAACACTTGGATGTCCCCGTCGAGGTATGTCATCTTGCTATACTTCACAAACCGCCAAATTTCGATCAAAATTAGAAAAAAAAATGCGCAAATTAGTAACTCAAATGATGACTAATTTGTAAGGCAAAAGACTGAGTGAATCATCGTAATCATACGATAAATCGAAATAAACATGATTAAAATTACCAAATTACCCCCATCGATAGCCAATAACCCTATTAAAATACCTTAGAAACGTAGATCCAAGTATGTCAAAGTGACGAAACAAAAAAGGAATACGTGCAGCGCATGCGAAGCGCTTACCTCCCAAATGCGAAGCTTAGAATAATTGATGACGTAGTAGGACATGGCGAACTCGGTACGGTGGTTCTCCGGTGGGCGCACCGGCTTGATCTCCCTCACCGCGCACCCTTGCTCTGCCAGCATGCGGCGGTGCTTGGCCGGCACATTGGGCAGCACTGCCACCACAAGCGGGCCCTTGCTCCCCGCCTTCTGCAGCCCCTTGGCCAGCCCTATCACCCCCTTCACGTAGTCGCCGTCCCCCGCCAGGAAAGTCACATACGCCCGGCTCCGCGCGCCGGTGGGCAGCGCCACATCCCCATCGGGCTTGGCGGCAGCAGCCCCAGTGATGTCCGGCGCCATTAAAAGATGTTTGTAATATGACGGCGCGAAGAGAAGTTTGGTTTTTTTTTTCCGAAGACAAGCTCGAGAGTTTTGGTTTGGCTTGAGTGGCTAAAGAAGGTGGGAGTGGTGGGGTTTATATAGAAACTTTGGGTTAATTTATTTGAGGTAAGGAAAATTATATTGAGAATAAATTCTTATAAAATGAATTTATTTTCGGAAAATCTTATGAGGTGGAGTGAATCTAGGACCGCCCGAAGTTAATGCACGCCCCCACGTGGACATAGTCAATTTGATCCCATGCCTTAAAAACGCCGTCGTTTCTTTTGCCGTTTTTCGGTTGACCCGGTGAAGTCGGTTCGTTTTGGGCTCTCCCTAGTCTCTCTATTCATATCATATCCACCATGTGTTCGAATAAAAACCTTACACTAAGCGTTTATCCATGAAATTCAGTAAGTTTCCTTAAGAAACGATAACGTACATTGTGTCGTTGATTAGACAGTACAAGATCACTGGGCAACAAGGGATTATAGTCGTACGAAGATTTAATGTAAGGGTTATAATGTCAAATTTATGGAAATCAATCTCGATTAAACTTCCTAGAAGCATGAGTTTTCAACCTTATGGGAGTTAAATTGGGCATCGCTACTACCCCCACTGCCTTATAAGGCTCCACTGACCAACCTATCCTATCTCGACTAGAAAATATCCTTGCCGAAGGCGATCACCCAGAAATTCAAGGCAACGTGGCTTGAACTCAATAGTCTCTTGCACTACACTTTCTTCTCCTTGGCGAGGGCATATACCGTATTTTTTTTTTATGGTTTCACTCTTTTCTTCCATGTACATGTGTGTGCAGTATTCACGTGAATCGAATCCCGAACCTAATACTCTTCAGCCCTATCCCCAAATTCCTTTACCAGTAGGGCCGTATGTCTATTGGCCATATATTGTATGTGAGCACTACATGTTGGACCACTCAATCGTAACTATCCGATCATTCACTCGTGCAGGGTCACGATACGTTATGGACATGTAGAGAGTTCAGGGTGCTGCCTAACACCCAGATGAGCTTCGAGATCCGCCGTCGTTGTGCGTACTCTTCGCATGCTACGGAATCGTCTCCTTCTTCCCCGTTCCGAATATGAAGAGCACGACAGCTCAGAGAATCGTTAAGGCAAGCCAACCCAGCCGACCGAATCATCCCACGACGAGTCCACGTAACTTTCTCTGCATTCTTTCTTTTTTCTTTCCTTCCCTTTCTTGTGGTGACTTGACTGAACGAAAAGTCTGCTGCAACGCATGCAACGCAAACCGTCGACACTTGGCCGCAGGATCTACGGGTGCCGGCTCGGCCGATTCTCGCTCTGGTAGGCTCCTATGCATCGTTCCAGCTTCTTCTGGCCTCCCCATGGAAAGGTGGCGGCGATTCAGTCGAGTTTTGTGGATAAGGACGTGTGGTGGGACCGAAGTTGCATCAGGAGCAGGAAGGAGGAAAACGAAAAGGACGACAGTTAAAAGGATAATAAACCAACCTTGGACTTTAAGCATGATCATATGACGTGATTTGGGTTTGGCAGTTGGGTCCCGGAGGAAGACTCCCCATCAACTGAAAAAACCGTTATCTTTTCCTAAGGATGAAATACTTGTACTTTTCTCAGGAAAGCCGACCTGATAAAGAGGACATTGTTTGAAAGTTTCCAAGCTTTGGACCAAAATTAGTTGAGTGATTAGCGCTGTATAGAATTTTTGACTAATCCCCTTCTCTTTGGCCCACGCCAATCACCTAGACTCTCGAAAAGTAGGTAATGTCCTGTTCTCTTTAAGGGTTTTCCTGATAAGTAATTACAGCGCTTGTACCGACGGTGTGAAGGAAATGTCGTACAAGCGGCTCCATACACTGTTGATTCGAGAGAGTGGACGGCTATGTCCTCAAATCAAGGGCGGATGATGCCGCTTTCGAAAAATATTAGTTACACCGATGATTGGTGTGTGTACTATTTTTCCTTTTTCGGTCAAGATATCGTTCCTTTTTCTGTTAGGTGGACATTTCTGGATGATTTTTGAAGAGTCAAAGATTCTTAGGATTTCAGGGGATGTTTTTCCTTCGGTTTTGGGACCACTAAATTTAGTTCGTTTATATCAGCTGAGACACCATGATTACTTACCAGCTTTATCTCAATTAGGATTTGAAAAATGTTGCATTCTCTCCAGTAAATTTGGGAGCAGATCAAGGAGCTTTTCGGTTGAATTCTCTCCCTCAAATTTCTTTGGTGACATATCAACACCCCAATCCCAAAAATGGACCAAGAAGCAGTCGAAAAGCCTTGAAAAGCAAAGTGGTGAGCCTGATAGGCCTATAATTGTGCATTTTGTGAGGTTTACTTAGGCACTCTTTAACTGTTCATTTTTGGCTTGATGGATTCAATGAGTTCAGGTCTAAACTTTGTGCATCTGTTGCTTCCTGTCTGATGCCATATCTGATATGCCTGTGTTTAAAGGGCTAATGGTATTGAACAGTTTGAAGAAAATTTTTGAGAAGCACAAAAAACCAGAGAGAAAAGTTAAGCATGATTAAGATGTGATATGCTCAACTTGTGTTGACACGGACAGCAAAGTTTGGTACGGAGATTGGAAAGGCTCAAGAAAAGGTCTAGTCTCGAAGAGTTCCTACTTAGCAACAGCACGTTGAATTATAAGATAAAACGCAGATTACAAATTCATGTGCATGACTAAGACATGCTGACATGAATTTGCAATCCAGTGCTTTGAGCTGAGCCACTGTAAGGACTGATACTTCATTGGTCATGACTTGACTTGTGTTATGCATTTGGGTTCAGATCACAGCCTTCCCATTGTTTGGCAATCGTGTTTTCCTCTCTGTAATGCCTATTAATAGACCTCCACAACAAGTGTATGCACATCTGGGTTTAGAGTTTACTCAATCCTGAAGAACTTCTATGTTGCTCTTTTTCATCTTCAGCTGGTAATATGCTGAATGTTAAACTGGGTCCAAGTAACGAGCCTTCTGGTTGCAAAACTCAGCAGCAGAGTCTCACTCTAACAAAGAGCATTTCTGAATATATTTTTCTAGTTTGATTTAATGCTACAAAATGCAACAATTACATCTCTCCAATGACTTTGCCTAAAGGAAAACTTTTCAATTTCGCATAAGATCATGAAGTCATGGAGGCCTTGTGAAAGGAGAAAGAATAGCATAGAGCAGAAAGAAAGAGAAATCTGTGAGAACACGACAGAAAGAGTTTGAATCTGTCTAGCTCTGAAGAACAAGACTCTTTCCGAGGATCATGTCGTCGGTGGTGAAATCGGCCTCTTTTCTGAAAGTCCCTCGGCCAAAGTCTAGGTTGTAGGAGTCCGCAAGGCCTTCGACCAGGTCAAATTCCGGTTTCCACCCAAGCACACTCTTCGCTTTGTCGACTGACGCAAAGTAATGCTGCATGCATTGTGAAATGTGAGCCACATATTTATGCCAGTAGTGTTGTATCTTGAAGGGTTTCTAGGGGAATGTACTATCTATTGCAACCTAAAAAGATTGAATTAACAGGAATTTTTAAGTCTATAACATCTGGAGAGGGGGAAAAGCCGCCCTCCTTGGAAGTGATTTTCGAGTTTTCAGTCTTCCTGCGGATGTGATGTATGAATGACCAAATGCATCTAGAACTGTCCAGGTGATTCTTTAAAGAGTTTTAGCTTCAGAACATGCATGAAAAGGGGTTGTTCATAGGAGATTGATTATGCGGGATGACAGATCTGTGGCAGTGAATGCACTTCAGGTGAAGTGCTATTTTTTGTAAACAAGATATTTCGTTCCATTTTGAAGTTGGTCATATGTATAGATACTCGAGGAACATATCAATTCCATTTTCTGCATCAAGAAAAATAAAAAAAGCACATGATTTTCTCTCATGTATACCTGGTCACGGAATGGGAATGCCTTCTTTTTACCAAAATCGAACTCCTTGGGATTGTAGTGGATGATTTCAGGCTCCGGAAAACCAGCAGCCTACAAAAATGTTACAGAAGGTTAATATGTATGGGTAATTCGAGCCCAACACTAGCTAATTCCTAATCCTTTAGGCTTTGAGCGGTAGCCAGAAGTACCTTGGCGCATGCTTTTGCCAGCCCGTCAAATGTCACATACTTCTCTCCCGAAATGTTAAACGCTTGCTTGCTGGCTTTCTCATTACCAAGAACCTGAACAAATGCTGTTGCCAGATCCTGTTTTTCCAACCCAAAACCATCATTCCTCCATTCGTATAAAGTCTATACAGTATTGAAAATGGGAGAATCAACTAGTGCACATTCTGTTTTTTGTTTCATAGAAGCAAGATGTTCTCATTATCTTTTCTAAATCTACTTCAGCTCTAACTAGCTCAAAGAATTAGAAGATAATGAGGATCACACAGAGGGATGGTTGTTCAGCCACAAATTTATTGGAGACTGACTGACAAAAGAGAAAAGTAGCAAACCGACCTTAACGTGGCCAAGCTGAGTTATTTGTAGTCCAGAGTTGGGAATCGGAATGGGACGACCTGCTTTCAGACGGTGGAAGAACCACTCTTCTACGGGGTTGTAGTTCAAGGGCCCATAGATATACACCGGTCTCAGTGAAGTCCAGTTGACACCGCTTGAGGCCAACAAGTTCTCGGTTTCAAGTTTTCCCTTGTGCCTACTCTTCGGGTCAACCGCATCTGTCTACCATTGTGCAAAAAGAAATTTGACGAGGATTGTATAGATAATATCAAGAGATAAGCCGAGAACAAAAGGAGAAAAGAAATGAAGTCCTAGAATTTCTGTCAGAACTCTATTATTTACGCATGCCATGAGAGTATTTGAAGCAATAGTATCTTAAGAAACATACCTCATAGTGAGGCATATAATCAGACTTGAGATAGACACCAGCCGAAGAGCAGTAGATGTACCTGAAGATAAGTAAAACCTTCTTATGTCATTAAATTCTGCTTCTTTCAGAAAGATTATTTGTCAATTTTTCAGAGCATGCGATCATTTATAAGGGTCTGATTGTATGACATAAAGGGCAGGTGGAAAGGTAGGTGAATAGCATTTCTGTCCTATGATTTGAGCCCAGCAACCTATAGAGCCATATGCTGAATTTCATGAGCATCGGGATCACAAAATTTTCACAGTTTTGTACGATGATGCTGTGCCTATAATTGGATTTCCAACAAACAGTAACCTCAGTCTAAGAGCAAGAGAATCGCTCAAATGAATTTCATGAGTTCCAGGAACTATGGAGTAACTTGATAGAGATGAACAAAATCTGATTGCACCAGAGAGAGAGAGAGAGAGAGAGAGAGAGAGAGAGAGAGAGAGAGAGAGATGGTACTGTTCTAGATTTGGCAGGGCATCCAATATTGGCGCGACTTCATCCGCCTCTCGTCCTGTAAATGTGAAAGAAGTCTTATACATCATTTGGAGGAGATGGTGATTTATTTATGCAACCTAAAAGCCAAGGATCATGAACATCCTAGCTGGATTAAACCATGTGAATATCAAATGCATTGAGAGAGAACTGAACAAGAAATCACTCCATACCGTTAATGTCGTAAACAACGTCAAAGCCTTCTGCAGCAAGACTAGATTTAACAAAATCAAAATCCTTTCTGTCTCCTTTCAAATGCAGGATCTGACAGAAAAAGTTGACATCAGATATAAGAAGCTCAGCACAAATCATTCTAAGGCAGAATTTTGTCGAATAAATTATTCGCAACGCATGGCTACGCCCAATGCAGTTACCTTGGACGAAAAATCAGCGTAGTCCTTGTCCGACTCACCGGGCAATTGTTGAGTGATGGGTGCTTTTCCCCTGGTAAACAAAGTAACCTACCAAAATAGCAAGATAAGCAATAAAGGCACTGAAAGGTGTTTGAAAAGAGCAAGGTTTCAAGGAAGATTGACATGAGAAACAAAGAGTAACGGATGGCATACAACTTGCCAATACCTGATGACCTTCCTTGACAAGTAGTCTTGACATAAACACACCAATAAAACGGGTGCCTCCCATTATAAGGATCTTCTTATTGCTCGATGCAGTGACCCGCAGTGCTCCTTTAGGCTGCCACACCTTCCTCTTATACTATAACAACATAAAATCAGCTTTAGTTTGAGCTGAATGAGACAGTATTTTCCATTTCTCCATTTCAGAATTCTTCAAAATAATGATCAAATGCTAGAACGTTGTTGAATTCTATAACAGGAGTTTCAAGGCCAAATTTGAGCCCTTAGTATCAACTTCGATTGGGCATATAAAGCTGTATGACTGCTCTTGCGGAGTCACTTTGCATAGGAAATGATCATGAATTCTGGGAAAGGATACGATCATAACAGCTCAATCATACTCTTATTGATGGAGAGACAATGAAATGACATGCTCGTCTTTTCCTTTTTTAAAAAAATGTGTGTTAGTTAATTCATCACAGAACACAAAATCCAAAACCAAGATGATCAATGTTAATTTGAGCAAACACCCAGTAAAGAAAAATGCCAACGTTTCAAGATTTCCTGATTGAACTACTGTGAGAGAGAGAGATAGAGAGAGAGAAAGAGAGAGAGAGAGGACCTGAATGCAAGCATGGAGTCGGGTACCATTGAAGTTAGAGAAAGAAGAAGGGAGGAGAGAGAGGGAAGAAGGTGTCTGGTGTTGAGGCTGCACTGCCACCAACTTTGCCATGGCTCACTCTCTCACTATGCCCTCTCCCTCCGCTTCTTCTTGCAGCAAGTTTATTATGAGACTTAGAAAACTTCTGGGTGAGGGAATTTTTCTGTGTGTACGTGTGTGTGTGTCCGTGCTTTGGTCTTGCAATGGTTTTGTCTCATTTCTTTCTAGTTGGGATAAGACAATGACCCGCCCCAGCTTCGGTTATATCCACACACAACCCAGCCTCAAATTCTTCTTCTTTCCTCCTTCACTTTTTCTTATTTTTGTATTTAACTATTTGTTTTGTTTTGTGCCCTTGAAAGCCTCCTGTGGCCACAAATCACAGTGATACTCTGCATTCATCCAAGCCACTCTGAATTCTCACATCTTGACAAAACCATGAAAACCGCAGCACTTGTTCCCTTTTCTAACCCTCTTTTTCATTCTCATGGTTCTGTACCGTGCAAGTAAGATTTCAGCAAGTGACCAAAAGAAAAAGGTACGATTTCAGTAAAACCCCAAACAATGTACCATCTCCATTAGAGAGATGTACAGGGGAGGCATAGCATACCAAAAGATCTCATTGCTCTTCATTCTCCAACAAGATGATCAGCTTCAATGGACAACACCTCCATTGAAGACCTAATCCTCTCACATAACATAATGTCAGTACACAAATGGGCGTTCCAAATATAATCTTAAATTTGTGACAAACGATAGATTTGTCTTTGTTGTCCCCCTATGATACACCGTGGTCTTAAAATTTTGAAAACCAATAGATTTATTGGGTATACATAAATTATGTATCGATCTCACCATTACGCTTTTTTACTTGATTTTTAAGATTAGTCATAAGAAATGTTTGTCCATCAACGTGGCATAAGCTATAATAGGTGTTGACTTAGCTTGAGCCTAGAGTTTGATTTGTTATTTATCACCTGTAAAAGAACATACAATCTGCCTATAAATTAGAAAAGCGAAAAAAAAAATCAGATATGCTAATAAAAGGAATCAAATGTTTGGAGATTCATCTGTAAAAAAATGTACTTACATTGTAGTAAAAAATGGAAAAATGTAACTTAGCAAAAAAGACAATGGACAAAAGGTTTAAATATGAATACTGTTTTAGAGATTTAAAGACTCGATTTTTAATGACGATTTTATCTCGCGTTTGCTGCTAAGCTTGGCTTTTCTTCGATTACCGAGGGTGTGAGCTTTTTCGACATCGCTACTTGTTCATTCTTCCGGGGCGCCCGACAGAGGTACAGCGACGAGATGTTGCAGTGCATCTTTCTCCTGTCCGATTCCGGGTATGGAACATCGTTCGATCCTGCGCCGATACGTTTCTTGCGATGCAAAGTTCTTGCTTTCTTCTTCTTCTTCTTCTTCTTCCTCTGTTGTTTATGCTGGATTCTTGAAACCGAGATGAAATCGGTGAATCTTCGAGCGGAATGTAATTGTGGGTATCTGAACATGGATTTGTCACAGGGAGGTGATGCTGGAGAAACAGCTCACTGGGCATCGTGTGGATCGGTCCATATGCGCTTGGTATTGGGATCACGCCATTGCTCAAGGAGACCAGGTTCATGTTCTTCACATATTTATCTCACAAGCTCATTTTCGTTCTTGTATCTGTAGCGGTACAGATGCACTAGGCTTTTCTTTTTCTTCTGGGCAAATTACTTGGATTCCATTTCTCGGGGTGTTCTTTTCTCTGATGGGTTTTACCCTTCTTTTCCTGTGATTGGTTGATTGTTGCCCCCATACAGCTACAGCCCGTGATCGCTTCTCCAACGCATTACCTTTTCCAAATTGTTCGTGAGGGCATCACATTTTTAGCTTGTAGCCAAGTCGAGATGCCGCCTTTGATGGGCATTGAGGTACGATACGTTTTAGGCCGGTATTGATGAGCCGCAGGATAGAGTGATATTGGGCGTCGAACAAGACGGGGACTTTTTTGAGTTTTAATTGCTTGATTTTAGTTTCTATGCAGAGTAGCTGATGTCCTCGCGGATTACCTCGGAGGGCTAAATGAGGATGTGATAAAGGATAATTTTGTTATTGTTTACGAGGTAACGTGTCTTGCTGATCGTGTGCTGTTTCTCCCCTCAAATTTTATGACTCGCTGTTTTGGTGATTCGAGTTTATCAGCACGTTGTGGTGAGAGGCTTATATTCAAAATATACATTAGTGTATGATTTCGTTCTAGAAACATGGAGGATAAGATACGCAAGGGCTGGTTGATGTTTTCCCAAGGGCATTTAGTTCTCCCGTCACATGAATGGAGAAATATAGATATTGAGTAAAGTTTGACATTGCTGATAAACTGACTTGCTGTAAATGGTGCCTTCATTTTATCTGTGACAAAATGACTTTAATACTCAGTATTAACTAGGATGGAACATGGGGCCTTACATTCAGTTACTTCAGTATATTACAGCTACTTGTAGCCAGATTTTGTGCATTATTGAAGCTATAGTTATCATATCTACTGAAGCTCATTGCCTGAACTTCTATCTGGTCGCATGTCTTTATCGTTCTTATGAAACATTGGTGAGCACAGTGAATGACTGAAAATGGAAAACACGAGTGACTGCTTTGCCATGTTGTGGGAGAGAACTGTAGCCTAGCATTGTTTTGTTCTTTTTTTGGATTAAATGGTAGGCTGCTTTTAGCTCACTAATCTACTTAACCTGAAAACTCCAGTTTATTCATCAGTTAAGAGGATCCGAATAATGCCCTGTTTGTGGCTCCTGAGGTAGCCTTCTTCACAACATATGTGTACACAATATCTTGAAACTGTTCTCTAAATGCTGTCCAGATACCTAGTTTGATATGCAAAGTGGCCAATTTAACTTCTTGTAGGATGATTACAGTTTCCTTATTGAAATGTTTCGTTAAATTCTATTATGTCCCATGTAACCATTGAAATGTCAATTCAGATGTATGTGTTGTAATCTCTCTCCCTCTTTCGTCTTTGATGAAACTCATTATGGGACTCGGCTGATACTGTGCAGCCTATGTTCGCTTGCATTGTGTAATTATGAACTACCTCCCCTATTGTAATTTTAAGCTTGTGACATCATTTTTCTTTATTTTCTAACGCTTCCCCTTTAGCAAGTCATCCACTCATTTTGCCTTGTCATGTTCATTGAGTGAGAAATAAAAAGTTCTATGGTGGAATGTGCAGCTTTTGGACGAGATGATAGATAATGGTTTCCCACTCACTACAGAACCCAACATTCTCAGAGAAATGATAGCTGCACCTAATTTTGTTAGCAAAATGTTGAGTGTTGTGACTGGCAATAGTTCGAATGTCAATGAGACACTTCCTGCTGCAACAGCATTGTGTGTTCCATGGAGAACAACAGACCCAAAGTATGCTAACAACGAAGTTTATGTTGATCTCGTGGAAGAAATGGATGCTGTCATTAATAGGTATTCAGCTGAAAACCTCGATGAGCTTTGTTAAAGGTTCCTATCTTTTTGCTTAAAGCTGACTTTACCACTTTCCCTCTCTTTCCATTTTCCTCTTTTTAATGACTTACATCTAGCTGTTTCACTGAGTTGACACTAATGAATACTCTCTTATGCATTTCCTAGGGATGGTACGCTTGTTAAATGCGAGATTTATGGTGAAGTTCAAGTAAACTCTCATCTCTCTGGTCTTCCTGATTTGACTCTTTCATTTGCAAATCCCTCTATTCTGGATGATGTGAGATTTCATCCATGTGTACGGTATCGACCATGGGAATCTCATCAGATTCTTTCGTTCGTCCCTCCTGATGGACAATTTCGCCTCATGAGTTACAGGTGTGAAAATATGTTGTCCATTTCCGGAAGTATTGTGAATGGTCAAAACATCATGAGTTTTGTTTAATTTAAGTGGCGTCCTAGCTTGAATGTGAATGGCCTTTGCTTGATTTGAGTGGTGTCCTAGCTTGTAGGTGAATTCTTTTTAATTTTCAACTGCCACATTGAATATGTATCCTTTTAGATAGATTGACTTCAGAAACAACCCCGTGCTTTAGGTGAAAAATTAGAAACATCTTGAGCTCTGTCCTTTGTTTATCAATTCGTCTGTTTTAAGTTCGCTGCTTTTTGCTGTACAGAGTTAAAAAATTGAAGAGCATCCCTTTGTACTTAAAGCCACAGCTGACTTCAGACGCTGGGACCTGCCGATTAAGCTTGTTAGTTGGAATGCGGAACGATCCAGGAAAGACAGTTGACTCAATCGATGTTCAATTTCAATTGCCTCCTTGCATTTCAACTGCTGATTTGAGCTCAAATTGTGGAACAGTTAACATTCTTTCAAATAAGGTACTTGCTAGCGTAATTTAATAATACTCAGTCATTTGATTGTTCGCGGTGCTTGTCTTGTGCTCTTTTCATTGAAGACTGTATTCCTTTTGATTCATCCATTTCTGCAGACATGCTCTTGGTCAATTGGACGGATTCCAAAAGATAAATCCCCTTCATTGTCGGGAACATTAGTCCTTGAGTCGGGACTGCAACATCTTCATGTCTTCCCTACATTCCAACTGGGTTTCAGGATAATGGGCATTGCTCTGTCTGGCTTGCAAATAGATAAGCTAGATCTAAAGAACTTACCTCATCGTCCTTACAAAGGTTTCAGAGCTCTCACTCGAGCAGGGCACTACGAAGTGAGGGCGTGATGTGCTTCAATTTACGGTGAGGTTCTAACTTGGAGGCTGTCTTACTCAGAGAAACTGGGGATCGTGTGGAGGAACATTATTTTGTTCTTTATAAATGATCCTGGCACAGTTTCACTTGAAGCATCCTCTGTGATGCTATTGCTGATTAATGATGTAATTCTTGACTGCAGATTGCTTCAGGTTCAGGAGAGTTTTTTTTTATCTTCTTTTTGCCCTTTCAGTATGTAATTTTACATGATCGTGAAATTGAATTACGCAGTTAATCAAAATAGCCGATTCGCCTCTAAATGTGGTTTCCTTTTTTGTAACCCTTATGTAAAACCATGCACATAAATTAGAAAGAGCAAAACCGAGCATCAAAGAACAACTTTCGGACGAAACTTTGGCGATACTACTGCAAATTGATACAGTCTTGAATTGTGACTGCGAATGCAAATTTGTTTTCAGTAAAGAAGAAAACAGAGCCTCAAGCCAGTAAAAAAACTAGGACTTTACATTTCATCTAAGTTAATTAACCGGCCACCTTGTTTACTCTGGAAGAACACATGACCTGGCGAAGATCATTCTCTTATTCCAGAAAGACATTTTCTGGTGTCTGTAGCCTCAACTCGTACCACTTATTATCCTCACTCCAATGACTGAGAGATACCTCCGACCCTATTCCGGAAAACCACTCAATCTTGGGGCATAACGGCTAGTTCGTTATTGTCGGCATAAGATTTTATGTTCACCTGAAACAAAAGCAGATTCTTTCGACTACTTATTTTGGAACTAGAAACCAGTGCTCGGGGAGGCACACAAAACTGTCATATCGCATAGTAGATGGTTTTCCTATTTTCGAATGAAGGCAATCGATATAACAAAATAGACTTGACTTGATAGTGCATTTTCCAATCATGTGCGATCCTTGACGAGGTGGAAATGATATCGGACTCGTGCCTGATGCCTAGTCTGCTTGACGTGAATTCTGTCAAGTACTGGCTGAGTACTTTCTTTCTAGCTTCTTCTGGTGGACCCAAGTCTTCAACACTCTAGCACCTGGATTATCAAGAAGGAGCACGTTTCCACCAAGAGATTTTCGTCTTAGAACATAATGGGCTCTGGAGAAGAAGATATCAGGCCGAGCACCACGATCCTGAACCCAATTCTGAGAATACTTGAAAGAGTAGCCATCGAGGTATATTGATGTACTCTCTGAACCCAACAGATGGCTGTACAAATGCAATGTCCAGCAAACCAACTTTTGAGAAAGATATGACTTGATAAGATCAAGGCAATCGCATTCCTCTTTGAAACTGCAAAAGCTGTGGTCTGGCTATACATCAGAAGATACCTAAAGAATCATGCAGTGAAGCAACGGTACGTATGTGCCATCGCAGCTTATATGCAAGATAGGATGTAAAATAAATAAACCTCATCCGTCAGTTGTGAATGAAAACTTGAATCATCAGTAAGGAGATCAACACTTGAATGAATACTCAACGACTATCGCCAAGTCCCTATTTCAGCTTCAAATGACGAGGTTTGCACTGAATCCTCATGCTTTTTAAGGCATAAGGATCTCAGAAACATTACCAAACTATTCACGCATGGTGATCAATAACATGATGGATTTCAAATTCCGGAGTATGTCACCAATAGGTCCAAAATATCAAACGTGTAAATGATCTGTCACAGATTATATATAACCATGAACGATAATTTGATTGTAACCAAAGAGAACCAAATTGACATTGACAAATGGAATCGAGATGAAATGCCGAATCAAAAGGAAGGCATGCAAGATGATCGAAACTTCCTCCAGCACCATAAATAATCTTGAGATAAATCACATCTCACACTACTCAAACTCTTGTTGGACAGCATTTGCAATGTCGATAGTGTTCATCAAATAAAAAGAGCATTATTGCTCATCGAGATGTATCCTTCTGATAAACCACTCTATCTATTATGCTGTGTGTGATCTTCCCCCAGGGTGTGATGAGCAGGGGATAGACAGCATTGCAGCATGTCAGTGATTCTACCAAGCACTCCCAATACAACGAAAGAGCTTAATCCCTTCAAGAACTCTTAACCCTTTCTTGCGGAAATCAGATACATATCCCAATTAAACAAATAATTCTCTGAAAGTTCTAATTCTGTCGGAGGGCACCGAAAATCACTTGACCTTGAGCAGTACCTGACGCGAAGTGGAAAATGCTCGAAAAATCAAGAGAAACTTGCGATGGCCACCCTCGACAAGTCGACTTGACAGAAACACAATGCAGAAACACGCGATGCCATTGCCCAACGCGCGAGAAATCAAGTGGAATGAGTTCCTTCTTCCTTATGAGGATTTCGCTATTGCCCAATGACGAAACACGCGATGCTCCTTTCTTCTATCCAGTCGTATGCGAGAACTGAAACTACTGAAGATTCGTCAAGTCGTCCTACATTGTCGTTTTCCAAGATTCTGAGGGAAACAACTTGACAAATGGATGATGCCCATTCCTTGTCAAGATCACAAGCTTCCCCCCCAAAAAAGTTAACCAACCAGCCTCAGACAATGGGAACGTCAGCAGAAGCTCATGGCATTCCTCTTCCCCACTCGCCATACCTCATCCCATGTGCTCAACATCATCTACTTCACAAATGCAGCAACATCAGGCATCTTCACAGCAGACCCAGTACGTAACTCGTCGAGAATTCACATCTTAAAAGCGATGACGACGACGAGAGAGACAGAGAGACAGAGAAGACCTGCATGAGAGTGCGGAATCGAGCTTAAACATCTCAAACTTTTTTCCGGGTTCTCGCGGTTCTCCGATCGCTAAGAGGCAGTTCGGGATCTTCGGAGCTCCGCGGCCGAGAAAAGACGACCCTCCTGGGATTCCGACCGACGTCCCACGTCGCGCTGCCGACGTGGCACGCTGGCCGGCCCCCGCGCGGCCACGTCACCGGAAAAATTGAGAGCGATGACGTGGAAAATCCAGACGGCGGTGCGACCGCGGGCCGCTGATAACGAGGTGCGACGTGGCGGCACGCCGGCGGTCGGGAGTTCTCCACCACGAGCTGGGAGGCAGGGGAAGGGCGAAAACGGTGGACGCCTCGTCATGGACACGTCATCAATTCTTATCCCCCTGTTCCGCTGATCAGATCACGCGGCTTTACAATTGGAGGAAAAATCCGTCCTTCTTCTTTTTATTAACCAAATGTTTTCCGTTGATCTCCGAAAAACACATTTTGCGAAATTGTCGGAAATTAAAATTTTCTTTTTCAGCTAAGACCCTTTTATTTAGGATTACTCATGTCTTTTTATTAAGTCATTAACTGTAGAGTCCCGCTTATTTTCAAAAAAATGATAGAAAACCGCATCATTTTGACAAGAAACCACAAACGCTGCCCACACACGCATATATGATTTTCAGCTTTAGTACTCAAAATGAGAAAAGTATGTAATTTTAATTCTCAACGGGATTATTAATAAGGGGGAATATATTATGATAGACACTAATTTTATTGTTTTTGAGCGACAATTTAACCATCAACTGAAAAAGTGTTTTTTTTTTGGGGGTCAAACATCAACCGGAAGTGGAAAAACAAAGAAATTATTTTTTTTTTAAATTTTCTCTAGGAAGGGGGATAGCGAGGTAAATTCGCGCTTTTCACCGTTGGCCATTCGTCGTCTCCAAGGCAGAGGAAAAGCCTCCTTTCTCTCTCTTCGCCCGCTTGTATAAAAACGGGACCTTTCCATTTCTGCAGCCTACTTCGCCTTCTTCCCCGTTTCGCCCACCACCACCCGAAAGCCAAATTCGAAACTCCTCCCTTCTTCCGCATCCGCAAGTTCTTCTCGCTCCTGCGGTATCTCTCCCTGTAAGCGAGACCCACATCTCCAAAAATCCTCATCTTTTTCGACGCCCGGTAGCGCCTCGACGGGTCGTAGCTGCGTGTGCGCGTGGATTCAATGGATTGTTGAGCACGTCTTCGTCCTTTTGCGACTTTGATTGGCTCCTTGTGACGACCCAGATCGGTGTTGCTCGTGATGAATGCGTTTTTGCTTCTGGGAAGCTCGACCATGAAGCCTGCTTGTAGAATTCTGTTTGCCGCCAGATGTCCTGTGCCGTTTAGATTCATTCCTGCCAAGTGTAGCCATGCCGGATCGATGGGTGCTTCGTCGGGCTCCCGTGTCGATTTCGGCCGATGCCTTTTGCACGCCGATCGTTGCCGGGCCGCGCATCTCGGCCGCGCAATTGATGGGGTCCGGAGCACCCTCTGCTTGCCCGGGTCGGGTTTCGGGCGGTCCGGGAATTTGTTGAAATCGCACGGGTTTCGCGGTAATGTTAGTCGTAGAGGGGTTGTGGTTGTTGCTAATGCTGTTAGGAGTTTGTCGACTTCGGTGGAGACCCGTGTGAATGATAAGAATTTCGAGAGGATTTATGTTCAGGGTGGCATGAATGTGAAGCCGCTGGTGGTCGAAAGGATTGATAAGGATGAGAATATTGTAGGAGGGGAGGATTCTAGTGTAAAAGTTGTTGTTGATGATAACATAAATTTGGAGAAATCTAAGGCTGGTCTGAACGAGTCCATTGATGTTAGTGCTAAGAGAGAGGAAAGTCGGGTCGAAAAGGAGGCGTGGAGGTTATTGCAGGATGCTGTTGTTATGTACTGTGGGAGCCCCGTGGGGACCATGGCGGCGAATGATCCAGGGGATAAGCAGCCACTGAATTATGATCAGGTGTTTATTCGTGACTTTGTGCCGTCTGCCCTAGCCTTCTTGCTCAAGGGAGAAGGAGAGATTGTGAGGAACTTTCTCCTTCACACATTGCAATTGCAGGTCCGTCTTCATATTGCTTTTGCTTCACCAATTAATCCTTGTGCCCATGTGTATATGTCTCTGAATTTCATAGGTGCGTGTCTTGCTGCTAGTTTCTCTCAAGTTATCAATCGAATGCAATCCAAACCTTTCCCTTTACTTTGCTGCTTGGTATAACTAACATGTTTTTCTGATATTGAGCATTACTTGCCTGTGTGAGTTCCCTCTACTCTTGAGATTTTGTTGCTTTTGGTGTGAACTTATTTGGGCAATTGAAAGCTCTGTTAGCTAATATCTGGTATTTTACTTATTATGGGTATGCAATGCTCCATGAGTTTGTGGCTTTGCACTCTGCAAGTTAGTTTCCGTGTTCTGGTTTATATAGGTGGTCACATGATAGTTTGATTCTCCAGGATGCATGCCTATCGATTTCATAGTCTCTGAGAGCAAATCTTTTTCCTATGGTCTGAAACTTTGTTATGCTCGATTTGAAAATATATTGTTTTGAGCTGCTGCCTTTGTTGTAAAGGAAAATTTTCGATTAGCTTAAGAGCTGATTTCAAGAGATGCACCTTTTGGGTAGTTGAGCATTTCAAGTAATGAAGATTGTCTATGTTTTGGATTCCAGAATATGAATAATTTTGAATTACGTGAAAGTCTGAACTCTTGTATTGCATTTTTTCTCAGAGTTGGGAGAAGACAGTGGATTGTTACAGTCCTGGGCAGGGTTTGATGCCTGCAAGCTTTAAAGTTAGGTCCGTGCCTCTCGATGAAAATAAAGTTGAAGAGGTTTTAGATCCTGATTTTGGCGAGTCAGCTATTGGGCGTGTTGCCCCTGTAGATTCTGGTTAGTCCACTATGAAAGATTTAGATGATGCTCTATAGTTTAGATCATGATCATGATCTAACTATACGGATATGTCTAACTTTGACTTTTCTGCTGAGTATCCCATTGGCAAACAACTGGTTTTTCAACATTTCCATTCTGTTGTAGCTATTGAGGACCTGACTTTATAGCTTGCTTCTCATTTTCTCTGTAGGGTTGTGGTGGATTATCCTGCTAAGGGCTTATGGGAAGATCACTGGTGATTATGCATTACAAGAGAGAGTGGACGTCCAGACTGGCATCAAATTGATTATGAACCTGTGTTTAACTGATGGTTTTGATATGTTCCCTTCTCTGCTTGTTACTGATGGCTCCTGTATGATAGATCGAAGGATGGGTATCCATGGTCACCCTCTGGAAATTCAAGTAAGTGCACTTGGGTTTAAGCTATTTGAAATTCCAATCTTCTGTCTGTGCTTGTTAAAGTAAGAAACATTATCAGTACCCCATTTAGTTTTATGGAATTAGTTATTGGCTGTCTCATGGCACTGTTTATTAACTACCATTTGTCGACATCGGTGAAGTAGAAATTCCTGATTTAGACTTTTCTAATACCATTGATATTTGGATGGTAGGAGAATACTCAAGGTCTTGTTTTTTGAACATTATAGAATTTCTGCAAAAAGAATCATGTACCGATCAAAAAGAATGGTATACCCCCCCCTCCCCCTCCCCCCCTTTCTTTTTTACTTCTTTTATTGCAAGTTATAATTATACCTTGTACGGACTTAACTTTTTTACCGTGGTTATTTAAAATTGTTCGGACAATGTGCTGTTTGTTTTCGTATTCTGCTGTGATTTGTAGGTACCTGGGTTGGAAAATTTATTTACCCGTGAACATAATGACGCATTGAAAATATCAACTCCCATAGGCAGAAGTTAGAATATCCTCTCTATTTTGGCTGCTGTTTTCCTATTTCTTTTTTACCTGTTCTAGTACCTGACTTCTTTTGAAATTCTGAGGAGTTTGCTTTCGCTTGGTTCACTGAAGAGTTGGTTCGTCTCAATCACGAAGCGCTTTGATTTTTCAGGCTTTATTCTACAATGCACTGCGATGCTCTCGGGAGATGCTTACTGTAAATGATGGCTCCAAGAATTTGGTGAGGGCAATCAACAATAGGCTGAGTGCTCTTTCTTTCCACATTAGAGAATATTATTGGGTAGATATGAGGAAGATAAACGAGATTTACCGTTATAAAACAGAGGAATACTCAACAGATGCCACCAATAAGTTCAATATCTATCCGGACCAAATTCCCTTGTGGTTAATGGATTGGATTCCGGAGAATGGCGGTTATCTGATTGGCAATCTGCAGCCAGCTCACATGGATTTTAGATTCTTCACCCTTGGGAATCTTTGGTCAATTGTTTCCTCATTAGGTACCCCAAAGCAAAATGAAGCTATTCTGAATTTGATTGAATCCAAATGGGATGATCTTATTGGGCATATGCCTCTAAAGATCTGTTATCCTGCTTTGGAGCATGAAGATTGGCGTATAATTACTGGAAGTGATCCAAAGAACACGTAAGTCTCTGTTTTGTTGCAATCGTGCTTTTGCACTTGATTTCTTGTCCTAATTGATTGTTGCACATTATGTGAACTGTTGCCTTCCACTAACAAGGAATTCCATCTTTTAATGTTCAGTCCTTGGTCATATCATAATGGAGGCTCTTGGCCAACCCTTCTGTGGCAGGTGAGCTTGATCTACCTACCTTTTTGAGTATTTCTCAGCTGAAATGGTTTTCTCAAACTTGACATTCATTATATATGCGTTATCCAAATTTTAAATTACTCATCCATATTTCATTCTGTTTATGTTTAGTTCACGTTGGCATGCATCAAGATGGGAAGGCCGGAATTAGCCGAGAGGGCAGTAGCCTTGGCTGAGAAGAGACTTTCAGAGGACCGTTGGCCAGAATACTATGATACTAGAACTGGAAGGTTCATTGGAAAGCAATCACGACTCTTCCAAACATGGACAGTTGCTGGTTTCTTGACCTCGAAAATGCTTCTGGAGAACCCGGAGACAGCATCTAATCTGTTCTGGGAGGAGGACTACGAGCTACTCGAAATCTGCGTCTGCGCACTGAGCAAGTCGGGAAGGAGGAAATGCTCTCGAGGTGCTGCGAGGTCTCAGATACTGGTATGAGAGGCCGAGTTCATTACCAGACACGCGGCTCGCTTGATCTTTGCATGATTCGGTATTACGTATTCTTGTCTAACAAAGGCTACATTCTTTTGAGGGCGGTAGAACGCCTCATGTATTTGTGCAGTTACTGAGTTTAGGATATAGACTTGTAGAGCTTGGAGCCGCAAGTTCTTACTTGTAGTGAGAGCATAAGGGTTACGGGTCGTTTATACATAGTTGTTAACTTGTTAGCCAATCAATTACTACGTTGATTGGAATAAACTGTGTACAAGTGAAATGTGGTGATAGAGATAGGAATTAGCAAAGACTTCATGTGATTCTTGGTCTGTAACTTATACACACCAATAGTGTTCACTTGCACGGAGTGTTCTGGCATTTTGTTATTGGTTACCTGAAATGTCGTCATTTATGTCCTACTTATGTAATGTGCTACCCATTTTTATATTTTTAGTGTTAATAAACTCTTGTTAGCAGCAACTTCTCTGGCCATATGTGCATGATTCCTAGGAATCGTAGATTCGATCTCCTTATTCGCCCGACAACAGAGATAATACGTGGCCAACCTCCATTCAACATAGCGCAGCACGTTCCGATAGATTTCGTTGTTGCGTTTCTACTAATTGTTTAGGGTCGAAAGCGCTTCTGGAAAAAAAAAAATACCACTTGTACAAAAGTCTGGTCCAGAAAGTGTTCCTTGTGACAAGTACAGATTTCCTTATCTAGAAAAGTAACCATTTGATCGAAGCGACAGAACACAGGGCAAGAATCCCATACCGTAGGCCCGATAAAAAGCGAAATCTTCCTAGAATGAGTCTAATCTGAATAGAGATCTTAAATCAGCATTGACCCTCTTAAGCGAGCTCATTGATCAGGTTATTAATTTGGAATAAAAATATCAACAGTTTTAAAATTTATCACAAAAATATAATCGAATTCTAAAATTTTCAAAAAGTATAACTATCAATTCGATAAATTTTAAAATTTAATTACACTTTTTAAAAGTTTTAAATTTTAATTATATTTTCGTAATAAATTTAAAAGTTGACTGTACTCCTTAAAAGTTTTAAGCCTTAATTGCTAGCCCGCTTGGTTCCACCTTCACGTTAGTTAACTCGCCATCGCCAAGCACACTTTCATTCGCTTCTGCTTCTTCTGCACCGAGCAGAGCCGTTTTCATGAGGCGCAGAACTTCGTCTCAGCTGTGATCTGTGATCTGAGACGGTGTTTTGACGGTCACAGCGATGAAGCAGGGTCGTGCTTAGGGAGGCTATGAGCGGGCACGGCACTATCCATGAGTGCCAAGAAACTGCTATCCACGACGACCCATTACCGACCAATACCAAAAGTAGTGCTGAACTCACTCAGGCGGGTCCGAAACTGCATAACCCAACCGAACCCACCATTCTTGCCGAAGGACTCATCGTTTTTGTCCACGGATTTGGTCAAAACGTACTTCGAGAGTGGACTGGTGAAGGAAGCTCGCGTCCTGTTCGACGAAATGCCTCAAAGAGATGTGGTTGCTTGGACGACCATGATTGCTGGCTACTCTTCTAACAAATGCTACGACGAATCGTGGGCTGTGTTCTGTGAGATGGTTCGGAGCGAGAAGGAGCCAAATGAGTTTACTCTATCCAGTGTCTTGAAGGCTTGCAAAGGCATGAGAAGTCTTTCGCGTGGAGCGTCGGTCCACGGCTGGGCTATCAAGCTTGGCTTGGATGCGTCTATGTATGTTGAAAATGCACTTCTGGACTTGTATGCTACGTGCTGCTCTAGCATGGACGATGCCTGCGTGGTTTTTCGCCATATTCATGTGAAGAATGAGGTCTCTTGGACTTCATTGATCACCGGGTTTACCCACCGAGGAGATGGCTATAGCGGGCTTAGCGTGTTTCGCCAAATGTTATTGGTATGTGTGTGTCATGTCTTGAACAACCACCTTTCATCAATGTGCTTTGGATGAAGTTAATTTGATCTTTTTAAGCAGAATGTGGCCATTTAGGATGCCCACAGTTCATTTTCCTCTCAAGTGGTCTCAACCTAAACTAGTTTTTCACATTATTTATGCGCTTTATGTCAAATCAGGAAGGAGGTGAACTGAACCCATTTAGCTTCTCAATTGCAGTTAGAGCTTGCGCCTCAATTGGGTCTCGAGTTTTTGGCCTGCAACTCCATGCATCAGTTGTCAAGCACGGGTTTCACTCCAATCTACCTGTCATGAATTCTATTTTAGACATGTACTGCAGGTGCTTTTGCTTATCTGAGGCGAGTCAATGTTTCCACGAAATGCACGAGAAAGATGTAATCACGTGGAACACCTTGATAGCTGGATATGAAAGACCAGATTCTAGTGAGGCCCTTCTTATATACTGTAAAATGGAGTCCCGAGGGTTTCAACCGAACTGCTTCACATTTACAAGTGTTACAGCGGCATGCGGTAATTTGGCACTTACAAAATGTGGACAACAAATTCATGGGGTAATTATTCGAAGAGGACTTGAGGGGAGCATGGGGCTTGCTAATGCACTTATTGACATGTATGCCAAGTGTGGAAGCATAATTGATTCACATAGAATATTCATTTCTATGTCTCACAGGAACGTACTCTCTTGGACATCTATGATGATTGGATTTGGTGCTCATGGACAAGGAAGAGAGGCCATTAAGTTGTTTAATGACATGGTCAGGTCAGGCGTAAGACCTGATCAAATTGTATTTATGGCCGTCCTGAGTGCTTGCAGCCATTCTGGTCTTGTGGATGAAGGGTTGAGGTACTTTGAACTAATGGGTGAATATAATGTTACCCCAAGCCACGAGGTTTACGGGTGTGTGGTGGATTTGCTTGGCCGCGCAGGGAGAGTGGAGGAGGCTTATCAACTGATAGAGAGTATGCCATTTAGACCTGATGAGTCTGTCTGGGGTGCTCTTCTTGGAGCTTGTAGAGCACACCGACTTAAGAAACTGGGAAAATTAGTGGCACAGAGGGTACTGGACTCAAGACCAAGGTTGGCCGGAACCTACGTGACCCTATCAAACATTTATGCGGCTGAAGGTAAATGGGTGGAGTTTGCACGAGTTAGGAAGTTAATGAGGGGAATGGATAGCAAGAAAGAGACTGGGAGGAGTTGGATTGAGGTTGGAAACCAGGTTTTTACCCTCGTTGCTGGAGATAAAATGGTTCCTAGGGTGCATGAAATTCTTGGATTTCTAATTTGGGACATGAAAAAAGCGGGATATGTGCCTGACCTAGATAATACAGACAGGCCTAGCAAAAGAAAGAAAAAAAGAAGATAGCATGGACAGAAAAAAAAACGATAAACAGCCTGAGAATCACGGAGACTTGAGACTGGCCTCATGTGTCTGCATGATTTGCAAATTTGTGTGGAGCAGTCGATGCAATTATTGATAATGCAGTTTTTGAAATTCCCAAACAGCTCAAGATGGTAAAAACTTTTGCCATTATACTGTTAAGGTGATTTTTGTTGGGAAACAGATTCCTTCTTCAGTTCACTGTCAGGAGCAGAAAAGCGCGAAGAAACATCTTATGCAAATTGATAAATGGTTGATCGAAGCTTTAATTTGTTCGATCACTCCTTCCTGTTACCCATTTTTTATCTCCTTGGGCTGAATTTTTTGTGAATTCAACCTGTGATCTGGTGTTGAATTAATTCATAGAAGCTGCACAGTTGAAGCCCCATTTTTCCCAGAATAGTGAGATGACGAAGCGCTGTCATTGGGTCTTGCGTATTCTGGCACTTACGACTTCGCAATACATCATATGAGAGGAGTCTCTATTGTATGTTTGTTCGTTCGCATGAAATTTGCTAGTTCATACCTTTTATATGTATGTTCATCTGGATGAAGCTAACAGATAAGAGAAACAAAAATTGATTCCATTGACACTACTACTCAGCTAGTGTAATTCTTCTCAATAAAATCTTCAATTGTGTTGATATGGTCCAGTGTCTGTGCATCTTAAGTTAAAATTCCAGTGTCACTAAAGTTCAAACATGGGATTATGGCTGTGAAAGATCCTGATATGCCTAGAAGAACAGGGTCAGATGCTATTGAGATGGCCAGCCTTCTGCAGGATGTCAACCAATGAACTCATCCTTGGTTATAGCTCGTGATTTAATCTCTAATCTTCCCAATCATATTGTTAATAAATTTGTCATCCCTCGGGGTCGGTGCAATTGATTGATGGATTTGGGGATTTCAAACGTCATTCATTTGCATTTGAAGAATTGTGTATAAACTATTTTGAGTTAGTGCCACATGTATAGATAAAAAATCTAGACTTAACTAATTGATAGGGCTTACAAGGTATCCTATGGGCGTCTAGGCAGTCGAATCTCCAATCTCATGTCCTTGGATTTATCAACAAAAAAAGAAAATAAATAAATGAATTGTCAGTATTATTTATTTTGATGAATACGGTGACCATTTATAAAATTACTTTTAATAATCAATATTTTCATCTTGTCTTGATATAAATCAATGATTTATAACAAAGTCAATTCTTAAATTTCATTATTGGTAATTTGCCCACAGTTGGGCACCGTAAATTGGGACATCATGGGATTTTCAGCTCTTGAATTAGATATCACTTATTCAAATTCTGCCAACCGACAGCTTATAAATTGTTTTGGGTCAGGGCCATTATTGACCTATACGGAAGGTCCGAACTTAACCGGTTCGTGAAATTCCAGGATATTCCATTGGCTTCCAGATAACCTTTCAAATTGCTTAATATATTGATTTTGCATTTCAGAACGAATTTAGTAAGGATGAAGAAAAGTTAGATGATTAGACGCGGTTATCCCGAGCATGCATGACTCCATCGATGCCAAGATTATATAAATGGATTGATAGTGATGCATCTAACTGCTACAAGAAACATAAGTGATAAGAGAGTTGCGTGAATCGATTGGGGAAATGAAAAGTGATGAAGATGGTTGCGACAAATACAAACTGGCTCTCTCATTTTGCCAAGGTCGATAAAGTTCCATTGATCCTAAAGCTAAAGTTTTGGCAAAAAAAAATGTGGTGGCCCTATTTTCACTCTCTTTTTGGCTCATGATACGCCGTATTACGATGAATTGACTATATTATCCTTTGCATGTTTCACTCTTGATTTAAGATTATCTTTTACATTTTTTCTTCCTTTTCTTTTGTTTTAATTTTACTAAAAGACAAAATTACCTACATTCAGTTCAAACAACTTTTTTTCACTTTACCAGCTTCTTACACACCCATTACATTTTAAACATTTCCTTTACGTTTGTCTTTGTATGAACTTAGTCTCCATTGTTATAATATGAGCAAACACTAATCTTATACCGGATTAAAGAAATATTAGTTGTATCTACAAATTATTTACTTTATTTCCCTAGATTATTCTCACGATCGCGGATTTTTTAACTTTGATATTGTGGTTGATGTGTGCATTATGCACAATTTACTCATTTTTCATTGTATTTTTTTTTTGTGTAGTGCAATCGCTATGGATGGCAATAATGTTATTTGTTTAAATGTATCTATTGATGATGAAACTGCGAATCGAGAAGAGCAATCAATCAGTCAACAAGTGCACTCGAAACTTTACTAGGCAATTTTCCATCACAGGAGGATCTTTTGAGTAGTGAGTGGATGCATCTTCTTGCTCAAGGTTATGTTGTGTTTATAAAAAGGTCAAAGAGAGACGGATATGTTCTTCTTGGTTGCGATAGGGAGGTAATTACCATGATCGACATAATATTTCCATTGCACTTCAGAGAAGAAAGATCGGATTTTGTTTGATTGACTGTCATTTTGAAGTCTGTCGCTATAAACAGAAGAACATATTAGAGTCGCTCGAAATATTAAATGCATCACACAACAAATAATAAAAAAAATTTGCTATTAAATTCATTAAATAAAACGAAAATTGACCAGTTAAAATACACATACTACAACCTAATAACACATATTAAAGTTATAATTAAACAAAAATTGGTCCTAAAACTGGGAGACGGTTCTTTTCACTGTTAATTGCACGATGAGCATGCCAAAAATGCTGGCATGTCCTGATCGATCCCATCGAATGTCCAAACTTCTCTCGAACGCGAACTCTTTCCTCGTTGGATTTTTTTTTTGTCAGGGGGTGTCTTTGCGACCTCGACAGTGCCTCCCTTGCGGTCAACATGTCTCCCTCGAATCAAGCCGGAAATCCGTCGCTTCCCTCCTCCTCCTTCTCCTCCTTTCAATTTCAACGCACTTCTCAGTTTAAACATGAAACACAGAGACCTAAATCAACATATTATCCATTACAAAGCAGCTCTACTTTCACATGATAGAGCCGTGAATCTGCCGATTAAACTTGGCGTCTCTGATTCCAAAGAAACAGTGAAAACAGAGCTGAAAAGGAGTGCCTACCTGATTCCGATGGTAGGGGGAAAGGTTTGTCTCTCCACGGCCAAGCCAATGAACCCGGAAAGTTGCCGGAATCCGAGAGAGCCCTCAGGTATATCTCTCTTCAATACTATGTTAAAGAAGTTCGGTTTAAAAACTTAAGCTATTAAGTTAAAGGACTTACATGTTTGTGAGCCCATTGAAATCCTATATTTTTCTTTGGTCGAAGAAACCCCATACTCGACCGGTGGGAAATGGCACTTTTGACAGGTTTATTATACCAAATTGGTGAATCATGACCATATCTTGGTTCGAATATAATTATATGAGTTCTTGCTCACTTCCATTCATACCTTAGAGTGGAATAGTTGTGTGCTTCTGTCAAATCAAGGAGACTTACATAATAGCAAAAAGTCCAATGTATGGCGACTCTGGCAACTTTGATATTGGCACGAGCTGAGCTGTCATCGACTATTGGATTGTAAAATTGTGAGCTTCAGAATTTCGATTTCAGCAGGTACAATAGAATGTTTTGCAACTTCCTCGTACTGATGTGCATAATGCTTCACTCATGTATGGATCTTCTTTCCATTTCAAGAATCCGATGCAATGAATCTAAAACATCAAGAATCTTGTACCATTTGATTTTGCAGTAACGGATAACGCCTTACTGAGTAAATGGTCTACCTGACGCAAAGTACTGAAGGTCGCTATATATGAAATTGAACTGCATGACAGTGTTTGATAAGTATCCATCTGATACTTTGTAAATATGCTTTTGTCGGGCTCTTGGAATAATGGGTGCTTCGGATCCTCTTACGCATAAGCGAAATCAACTAATCTGTCTGGCTCTCATGGAGAAGTGGCTCCTGCAGCTGGTGATTCAGGCCAGCATATTTAGCGTGTGGATGAAGTAAAGATGGATATTTTGTCCATCTCCTGCTACATGCGAGATTTACCGTTCGACAGTAGGATAACAACCTGAGAAAATGTTTTCCATTACATCGAGTATCAAAATTTTTGTTTGTGTGGCTTACTAATTCTGCTGATGTTTAGTCCTGATGCAAGTTATGTGCCCACCATGTGCATTTTATTGTTTCTAAAATGGACTGGACCAACCGTTTCAAGGGATGGTGGCCAGTCATCTAGTTCAGTTCAGCACTGCGTGCAAGCCAGCTTTGCCCTTGTTCAACCGGGTGCAAATTGTGAACCAGTTTGACCGGTTCTTGGCCTGAGGGTTGACAGGTGAGGAGGTTAACCTATACCCTCTTGGATATGACGCTTATGCTGAACTAGCCGGGCCAAGCTTCCCCTTCTTAATTCACTTTCATAGTTTGCCTTCTAGCATCAAAGTAAGTTCGCTGGATCGAGATGAATATAGGTTGTGATGCTATCAATTTTCCACACTAACCTCATTGACAAGGAAAGGTCAAAAGCTCGGATGGGTACCCAAACATAAGATTGCATGCATTAACGATGCGGAAAATCGGACATGTGTCGAGCACATAATCTACATGCACACCTTCATTTCTTAACTGACAAGCCAACCCTATGGAATTATAAGAAAAGATTCATTTTCTGGTAAAAATCAAAAGCCACTTTCTGAAGACTTTGCATAATAAAACAATCTCTCCTTTGCGTTTGGACGACAAAAAGAATAATTTCAGCTACATTAACAGCCAGAATTACTAAAACTTAACAGTCTCAGAGAAAAATTAGAGATCATAACAATTTCCAGTTGTGTATATCCTCAGGCAAATAGTCTCAGACTTCTTCTCTGCAGAGATTGTGACCCTCTCATCAGTAGAAAGAGCTTCTTTATCTCTGCAACAGATACTACCCCCTTCGAACAAGCACTGCACAAGCATCCCATGCAACTTTCACTTAAGACTAATAACAAATCTCTTTCTTCAGTAACATGAAGGTATAAAATCCAATCAGCCAAATAAGACACAGGAATCTGCTCTGAGGATTGCTCCTGCCAACAAAATGAAGTATCGTCTCTTTTCCACAACCTTCCGCCTTTAGTATAGTTAAGTCTATTTTAACTAGCAATTCTCAACACAATGTGAAAGAGATTTTGTAAGCGAGGGAAAAAGTCAAACACCATTTACAGAAGATGTTCCATCACTTGCTGTACAGTCACTTGCTCAGGCTGCAATCCATGAAACTGCATCCATTTCAAGGTCGCACGGCCAATCGATGCAGCAATTTGTCAACTCGAATCTGACCAAGACGCGGATCTCATACTTGGAATGCAACATCATTGCCCAAAGCTGATTTCAGAAACTTTAACTTTCTTCAGAAGTCCTAAATCATCTGAAGCTCCAGCAAGGAATAAATGAGAAATAAATGTCATGCCCAGATATTGGTTTGTCCCCCATTCCTAACAGTTTCACAAGATTGTTTTGTTTGATCTCCAATTCAGGATCTTTCTCCTAAATAAACAAAAACATAAGGAATTCAGAGACCAGAAGATTTTACCTCAAATAATAAAAGGCCTTTCCTTCATCCATACTGGATTTTTCACTTCAGGACTCGCGGGGGCATACGGCGGAAGGAAGTGCTTCTCAAAGCTTAAAGGGTCAAAAAGTTCAAATGTGAGGATCTCTCCAGCAAGGCAGCTATGTTGATCTTGATGTTTAGTTCAGATTATTTGCTACCAAAAGTCCATGCAAGAACAATTTCCTTGCTTGAAGTGGTGGAATCGATGTCTATCTCTCACGATAATGTCACGGTTGTAAGCTTTAGAGGTGAACTTAGCAACTGCGTGACAGTCGTTACATATTCGTAAGTTCTTTATTATTCTAATTGGCATTGCTGTAGGAATATTGAGAAGCCCAAATGCAATAGCAAGCTTCTCGCTGTGTCTTAACAAAGTTGTTTCCTTTTCCTCCTCGTCGATTTCAAGAAAAACCTCATTCATGTCTGGCACATAACCTTCCATCTTTAACTTCTTAGCCATTTCATCCAACTTGCTCTCAATATCTTCTCGTTGAGGATGCGTCTTATCACCAGCCAGGAATTCATGAATCACCCCATTTGCTTCAATCATGCTACAACCCGGTGTTTTCATCACTCCATGCTGCTCCATAATTCCTCTAATCTCAAGCACATTATGCCAATGCCCTTTGGAAGCATACAGGTTTGATAATAACACATGGAAACCATCATGGTCTGGCTGAAGCTCAACAAGCTTTCTTCCTATCCTCTCCCCCCTTTCAATGTCACTGTGCTTTCTGCAAGCTCCGAGAAGGGCCCCCCAAGTAGAAACATCTGGTGCCATAGGCATGCTCTCAATAAGCTCCTCTGCTTCTTTAAGCTTACCAGCACGTCCCAGAAGGTCCACCATACACCCATAATGCTTGGCATTGGGTTCTATCTTGTAATTTTGTACCATGGAATCAAAGTGAAAGCATCCCTCATCTACTAAGCCCATATGTCTACATGCTCCAAGAACTCCAATAAAGGTTATGTCATTGGGTGCTACTCCACAATTCTTCATCTCTAGAAAGATGTTTAGTGACTTCCCCACCAAGCCGTTCATTGCCAACCCAAGAATCACAGCATTCCACGTGGAGACACCTTTGTCCTCCAATAACTGGAAAACATCCAATGCATTTTCAACACAACCACACTTCATGTACATGTCGATTAGGGTCGTACCCAAAATAACATTAACCTTGAGGCAATTCTTCCTAATGTAAGCATGAACCCATTTTCCTTGCTCAAGGGCAGCCAAGTGAGTACAAGCTGAGATGACACTCACCAAAATGGTTTCGTCGGGCTGTATTCCTGTGAGCTGCATCTGTTGAAACAGCTCCAAAGTATCTGAGAAATGGTCATGTTGAGCATATCCGGATATCATCGCACTCCAAGATACTATGTCCTTCTCTGGCATTGAATCAAATAATGCCTTCGCATTTTCGATCAATCCATTTCTCAAATACCCCGATATCATGGAGTTCCAGGAAATTAGATCCAGATGAGGGTATCCAGCTCTGAACAATCTTTCTGCAATCAGTATCTCATCACATATTGAATAAATGTGAATCAATGCATTTTGAAGGTTAACATAAGATTCAATCCCAAGTTTCACCGCCAACCCATGGATCAACTTCCCCATCTCGCCAGCAGACAAATGTGCACACGCTGAAAGAATGCTAATCACGACAACCTCGTCCACTCTGACACCTTTACCAGCCATTTCTTTAAACATAACCAAAGCCTTGTCATACATCCCATTCTGTTCATAACAAGAAATTAATGCACTCCATGACACCATATCCTTTTCCTCCATTTGACTAAATAGCTCGTACGCATCCACCACACGTCCTGTCTTTCCAAATAAAACAATCATCGAATTTGAAGCAATCACATTTCTTTTAGGCATCAGATCAAAAATCAGTTTTGCTTCGTCAACATTCCCCACCTGAACATAACCCGCCAGAATTGAGTTCCAAGAGACGGTGTCCAGAACAATACTTTTATCAAACAGCTTCCGTGCATCTTCCATATTCCCATGAACCGAGTACAAGTTGATCAACGTGTTCAGGACATAAATATCCGAATCAAAACCCAGTTTCAGAACATGATCATGCACTTGTTTCCCCTCAAATTCCGAGAACCGCAAACTGCAAGCCTGAACTAAAATGGGATACGTGAAGTTATCAGGACCCACATTGTGATTCAACATCAACTTGTACAGCAAAACAGCATTTTGAGGGCTATCATTCTGCACAAAAGCCCTCATCATCGTGTTCCACGAAAACCCATTTGGGTTCTCAACATAACTAAAGACACGAAAGGAGTAACTAACGTGGACGAAGTGAGAGTCAGTGGAGAACTTGAGGAGCCTACTCGCCGCGTAAGCGTCTCTGATGTACCCTGTGAGGATCATCTGAGATAGGATTTGGTTGAACCGCTTGAGGTTGCGGCATCGTCCCAAGTGGGTCTCTAGGATTGAGAGAGTGATGGAGGGAGCAAAAGATGGGCGGCGGTGCAAACTTGGCTTGACGAGCGCAGAAAAGTTGCGAACTTTGGCGAAATTCATGGGATGACGACGAAGTGCCTGCTGATGGACCGCTTAGTCCGCGTCATCGTAGCGTCGCGCGATCATCTAGTGAAAGCTCGGACAAGTTCCTGGTCGTTGGTCGGGAACCTCGGTGGGGACTGAAAAATTGCTCAAACTCAATTTGAACAGTCAAAATATCTCGTCTTGCTGGAACTCAGTCAATTTAGACACATGTGCTCTGATTTTTTTTGGTGGTTGGAGGTCAAACATGTTTGATTTGAGTTGTTCAATACTAAATAGAATAGTCAATTCAAATTTCACAAGCAAGAGTACAAATAATGAATAAAGTTAAAATCTTTGTAAAATCACGTATAAATGCAGCTCAATTTTAAAATTTAGGATGCTTTTGTTTCACGAATATTAAGAATAATTATTATTGAAAAATAATTTTCAAATCTTCAATTTTTTGGTGAAACAAATGCGTTATTGTTTCGTCTGCATTTTACGATTTTCAGCTCAATCGAACCGGTCATCATGTCAAGCTGAATTCATAGGATTAGGGAGTGGGATTTTGTAAACCATTCCTAAAAGGTGGGAGCTCGATTGTCAAGTTTTTTTTAGTCTTGACAGCAAGTTATCAAAGAGACTTCTGAGTTATGCATAGAATCTCAAACTATACGTTACGTTAAGAATGAGAGAAGTGCATTCTTACTAAGCTCCAACGAAAGGCATACTTAACATGATGTTCCGGAGCAAAAGAATTCAGTGACGTTTGAACTGCATGAAATATTTTAATGGCAAGTTGCAGCATATCTGCAGATCCTCACATGGCCTTCTGATTTGCCCCTCAAGCTTCCTCTAAGAGGAAAACAGAAAAGAAAAGAGCGCCTCACACGAAAACTATGACGGATGTTGCTGCGGCGGAGTTGCTATGACCGAACCTTTCACACGTCGCATGAGCATTTTCCCTCCTTCAAGCATGGATCACCTGTTTTGCATGTTAAGGACATGCGATCGGGAAGAACAAAGGGCGAAAACATTGGAAGTTTGAATTCCAAGCTCCACACGATCTTGTCGCTGATGTCGCACCTGCCCAAAGCCGTAAAGTTCTCGTCCGGTGCATGATATTCCAGTCTGGTTGGCAATCGCTGATGAGTGAATTTGAGTAGTTCATCCAGAGGAAATGCCCCGGAATAGTTGTGCATACTTGTTTGCCCTGGTAGTGATTTTGAGTGAATGACCATCAGAGCCGGACCTCTTTTAAGTCACTTCGCAGGTGATTATGGAGTTCATTTCTTATCAAATTACTAGTGTGGAAGTCGCACGTCCTCAATCTCGGCGTAGTCTGCCGCAACATCTTTTACCGTTGCAACACCATTTCAACAGCAACTTGCGACGGAACTCTTCGTTGTGCACTATACAAATGTTCCAACTTGATCACCCGATGTAAGGGGCAATAGACTGATGGTTGTGCTAATGGCGTAGGCCCAAACTGAGCACTCGCTCTATGGTCTAAACAAAGCAAAATTAGCAAAAAAAGTGCGACACGTCTACCATTTGCGTCCCGTGCTAATCTAACAATAGGAGAAGCATTTGGCAATCAGAATTTCCATAACTAAACTATTAGTTATCGCCCTCAGCTACAGGTTATTATGCGTCTAAAGCGAAACAAAATCACCTGTACTTGTCATAATATATTTATAAAGAAAAAAATTACTAAAAATTCCAAACTTTATCATTTGTGACACATTTTTTCTAAATTTTTTTTTGTGACGCCAAAAATTTTAAATTATGCTATTTATAACACATTTATCCCAATATATTTTAGTTTATAGACATTTTCGTCTTGTTTGCTTTTTTTTTTCCTTTCCGACGAGGGCTACCTTCGCCAAATTTGGCGAGGGCAAACCTCACTTAAGTTGAGCAAGGGCGACCCTTGCCCGACGCCAGTGAGGATCGCCCTCGCTTGGGCGAGTGAGGGCGACCCTTGCCAGCGTAGAGCGAGGGTTGCCCTCGCCTAGGCGAGCAAGGCGACCCTCGCCTGACTTCAGCGAGGGCAACCCTCACCCGACACCGGCAAGGAAAAAGCAAAAAAAAATAAAAATGCCCATAAACTAAAGTACATTGAAGTAAACGTGTCACAAATAACATAATTTGAAATTTTTAGTGTCACGGAAAAAAATATTCAGAATAAATATGTCATAGGTGACTAAGTTTGAAGTTTTGATAATTTTTTCTCAATTTATAATTACAGGTCATGGCTTAATCTGGTGGAGAAAGAGAAATGCCCTTACAGACGGCCTATCTGTTGCTTGCGGGCTAGGCAAGCATCTGCCTACTGCCAATCGCGTTAAAAGCTATCCAAGAGAAAATTGCCATTTGTCAACCCTAGATACAGCTTATGAGATGCTGTCAGATTGAACTGGACAAAGACTAAAACCCAGGAGAAATGCTAATGTTTGCTCGGCAATTTTGTGAGTGATGGAACTCATGTGCAATCCCACCATGAGACTAGGGTCAATTAGCTCATGAGATTCCTCTTTTCTTTACATCTCTTAATGGAGAAATGCAGATCATTTGTCCAAAAGAAACACCCACCTTTTTTTTAGATATTGAATCTGGGAAACCATATAAGCTTTTGCTGATATATGGCTCCAGTGCCTGTTCCCAACTCTCTCTAGTCTGAACCGGATGCTATGTTGGGTTTTGCTCAGAAGTATCCTTGCTTAAACATAAAAAGAAAATAAAAAGACACTGAAAAGAACATAAGAACTCGCAAAGATTTCAGTGCATAGATCCACAGTAATTTAAGTATCCTCTTCCCCAGCTCTATTCCTGATTTAGGCAGCATTCGTTTCCCGCAAGGACTTTTAACAGTGTAATTCCTACAGTTTGGTCTGCAACACGAGTTGCCAGAAACCATGGACTATACGCAAAGGGGGCTAATTACTTCGTCTTCAAGTGCGTTCTAATAGACCAAAGTGCAAAGACATACTGAAGCAACGACAATATTCAATGAGATTCAGCAAGCATTAAAGATATAGGTTTGCATGCCCTCTTTCCATCATCAGTGTCCCACAGCAGACACGCTTAGCAACAAAAGCATTTACCAAGACTGGTAAAAACCCAAAGATGAAAACTGATAAAAGATGAATATACTTCAAGAGCTGTTTTTTCGGTCCTCTCCTCTCCCAAAGGAAAATTCCTAAACCTCCTTAACCTCCACAGACGCACCAGCTTCCTTCACGTCCTTGCTCTTACTCACATCCTTGACCTCCTCCTCAATCTCAAAGGCAGAGACAGGGAAGGACCTGTACAGCCCAGTAGGGGTCTTGAAGGTGATCTTCCCCGTGGGCGGGTCGTTTAGGTAGATGTCGCTCAGGGACACCCACAGCAGGAGCTCCTTGGTCTTCACACCCGTCAGCTTCTTGATCTTGCCCTGCTCCACCTGGGCCGTGATCTCGGTCGCGTAGGACACCAGCCTCCCAATCTTCTCGAACTTGTGGTCGGTCTTCTTCTTCTGCTTGAGCCACACGAACCCGGTCTCCCTCACGTACCCACATTCCTCCATGTCCTTCAGCGGGAGCAGCCCGTTGGGCAGCCCCATCTCCGTGAGCAAAAGCTTGGATTTCTCCTGGCACATCTCATCCCCGGTGAAGAACTCGGCTTGGGCTTTGATCTCCTCGGTGACCAGAGCCATCTTCCGCTTCTCTCTCCTCCTCCTCCTCCCTCCTCCTCCTCGCCTTCCTCCTCTCCTCACTCTCTCTCTCTCTCTCTCTTCCTCTGCACAGAAAGACTTAATGGGAAGGGAAGCGAAAACGAAATGAGCTACAGGTGCTTGCATAAAGGTCGTTCCTTTATAGCGGGGGGCATGGATCTTTGCCATCAATACCCCGGGACGAATTATCCCCAAAGATGCCATTTTTAGCCCCACCCAATTCGCAAAAATATCATCACGGTCGCGTCTTTGACCGGCGAGAAAATCACACAAACGATCCCACAATTTTTGATTATCTGTTCATTATAATCCTTAAACTTTTGATCCATATGAAATATAATTTCAAAACTATATGAAAATATTTAAATATTCATGAATCACATTACATATAAAATCAAATTTCAAGGACGGATTATGTTATTATCCCTCCAAAGTCCAAGAATCTTGCTTTGCTTTGTCCGCGAGTGGTGGCATTTTGGTAATATTTCGCGAAGAGGAGGGGGCTTTTTCTTGGGGGTACGATCCTGAGACGGGAGCGTGGGGGGCTCCTAATGTGCGCACAGGTGAACATTAATTGGCGAAATTAAGGCGAAAGGACTGGGGGTTGATGGGGGTAGCCAATGAGGGGCGCCCACGTGGCGTGTCGTTGCGGAGCGGTAACCAATCTCAATTTATTGGGGTGCCGACGTGTCGCGCGCACGGTGTCGCCGTCCTCACAGATTTTGCACCGCCTGAAAATCGTTTTGAATTCTTATCTTTTCTGCGAAAAATTAAATAACTTAAAAAGATAATATTTCTAAAGATATGATCGTTTGTGCTTGTACGTAGGCACCGCCACGGAATAAATTGAATTGAAGAGGTTGAAATAGGCCTTATCATGATCCGAATTGGAAAGCTGGATTGATGCTAGTTCTTAAAAGAGGATCGAAGATAAAATGGTTAATATCACCAAACTTCTGTACTTACGATAAAATTTACCTCAAATTAATTTTTTGACCATAAAAAATTTCAAATTAATATACATACGACAAATTTACTATATGTTAGTTTCCGTTAAATTTTACTGTCAAATTATTGAGTTGAATGATACGTGACAGTAAACGGATGTACCAATTTACATGTTTACCAATTTATGATTTTTTGTGATATTAATCTGATTTAATAGAAGGAAAATTCGTTACAAATGTACCGAGTTGAGGTTTTTTTAGGTCAAAAAATTAGTTTGAGATTTTTTATGGTCGAAAAATTAGTTACGGATAAATTTATCACAGATGTATCAGTTTGGAGTTTTTTGTGATATTCACCGAAGATAAAATAATAAAACAAATGTACTTTCTACCATGTTGGTAATTTTTTTACGGCGCTAGTAATTTACGTTTGCAATTTGATGATTTACCACATTGAATGCACTTATCCGAGGTCGTTTTCACAAGCCGTTTATGTTTCGCAAATACACACGTGACGTATATTGGGGTGCGCATTGCGAGTCTCAACGCTCATCGATGGTGATGTGACTACTCAAATCATGGTCGAAATAGCAAGTTGGGTTGGCCTAAACACCTCATATAGATCTAGAAGTTAATCCATTTGAACCACAAACGCTAGCAGTCGGAGAGGGGTCGGGAGGAGCGGCCGTAGGCGCTAGATCGATTCAAATGCACGCTCCCCTACCGTGCTCGTGTTGCCGAACGGAGACCTTCCCAAGAGATCGTGTCGACCGGATCCATGAATTTCGCACAGGTTTGGTGCAAGAAACCGGTACGAGAAAAGATGGAAGGCAACGATGTGGCTTCATGCACGTGCACGAGACGAAAGGCGTGGAGGGTTTTGGTGGGACGCGGTGTACGGGCAGAGGAATGAGTGGCTGAACTTTACCGTAGAGGATGTGACGTCACTGAATAGGTACACTTCTGGCGCATTCCTTTTAATTGGAGGTGGTTGGGCGGTCTGTAATGAAAAATGGCCCTGTCCTAACCCACCTACCTGAACAAGATGGCACGGCCGGATGGTCCCATGTTCTACGTGCCAACCATTAACCGAGGGCTGTTTGACGTTTAGCTCGCATGACTGTCGCAACCGTTCGCGACACAGGGGGTAGGGCAAAAAGACGAGTTTGGAAATCATGCTCAAAAGGCAGGCTGATGGCCCTTGATAAGGCGTGGACTCTCTTAAGTCCTTATTTCGCATGACTTTGGATTCATTTTAAGTTCAACTTTAACCTACGAATATTTTATGCGAAATGGGAGTCACCGCCAAATTATTGGAATTAGGGGTGAGTATGATCTAGGTGGGCGGTTCTCAATTCTAAGATGGGAACTGCCCACTGAAGACTAATTTCGAAAAATTAGAATCGGGAACCGCCCATTAAGGATCGATTCGAAAAATTGGAATCGAGAACCATCTGAGTTGGTCCATGAAACCAATCCTCAATCCCTATAAAATTGCATTCCTTAATCAATATCATGATGAATCTAGTTTCTATGTAATGAATCTAGTTTCTATGTAAGTACATCTTCGGTTTCATCATGCAATTAATCAAAAAAGAACTGATTCTATGCGAACACATTGAGACAAAGTTATTCTCAAGGGAAACATACTAGAAGCCATTCTTCGAAAAAATATTTCATCACTTCATCTAATAAGAGTTTTCATTGTCAGCAAGGTATCAACGCTTATCAAGTTCGATTTGGCTTGAGTTAGATTTAATTCCTAAAGATCATTGAACTAGAACACCTAGACATCCATCATCTAACTTGAGTTAACGATCAATAAACTAAAAGCACATCAAATTCAACCTTAGGAATGCAATTTCTACTCTAAAGAAGACTAATCATGTATTGACACTAAAATTCCTAAGACTAAGCTTATGCTAGAGGCTACTATCTTATATGATCATAGTCCCCAATCAAATATCTAAAAAAGAGTAAACTTAATGGATTTTCAGAATTTGATCACTTTTACAAAAAAAAAAAAATTAAAACCAGGCAAAGTTATGGGTTTCACAAATTTTATGAAATGCAGACCAAGAATAGACTTTTTTAGGTTTGGCAAAAAAGTCAACATTTGATTTATCAAGAAAACGGTACCTAAATACAACAAATAGAATCTTACCAAAAAAAAAAAAATACAACAAATAGAATGGAATGCTCTTAATTTCTATATACAAATGATTCTTTTTCGTCAAGAAACCAAACCCGACGCGATTAGGAATCCCCAGTCTCGAGTTTCAACCTTATTGGATCTGTTGGCAAAAATTCAAATGTCAACAATGACAAAAATCTAAATTGAAGCTTTCAATTTCCATGTTATCATGATTTGAGTTGGAAGGTCATCAGATTCTGTAGAATCACCAATGGAGTGTAAGCTTCAGTAGTACAAAAATAATGAAAAATGAGAAGAAATACGCACCATGGGAACAAAGTCCAAACGGCCCCTTAGAACAGGCAATAATTTGTGAAAATTGTACTACTTAGGCGCTGCCAATGAAGAAGTTGCACAGCCAGTGAATGGTGGAGATTTGAGAAGTCAACAAGATCCACATGATGGATGTCTCAACTCGAACTTCCTTTAGAGAAAGCGTTGCAGGAAGTCCTTGATCTCATCAATATATGGAGGCCTTGTAGGAATTATATGACCATTGTCATGTTCAATAACAACACGACTTCCGTTTTCAAAATACTCTGCAAGGCCCGCACTTGCCGAGTTAGGTATCTGCCTATCTCTCCCATGATCACTTCCAAAAATATGAAGTGAGGGGCAATTTATAGATCCATGCTCAAACTCTGCGAGATTGAGAGCGAACCCGGAGCACAAAATGGCAAATCTAAAGTCCATTTCGCCTTTTAACTTGTCCTTGTGTGCGCACACTAAAGCAGCCATTGCCGCTCCCTGGGAAAACCCCAAGATCCCATCAAATGGACCATCCCACAAATACGTGGACTTCAAGTATGGTAACGATGAATCAAACCCATCAGTCTGCTGCTGGTACTGAAGAGGATCAAAAGGACCATCTGCTTCTTTCCAATCTGCTTCACTCCCCGCAGAGAAATCAGGCGGCACTAACCATGCAAACTTCTTTTTGCACTTTTGTTTTGGTGGACCTCTGTGTTCTGTTGATATTTCTGAATGCCCATCAACAACTGAAGGTCTGTAAATGAAGCACAGCTCGTGTGGCGCATCCACAAAGACAAGCTCGGCAATGTTCCTAAGTTTCTTTGCTAAGGAAGCAGTTCGTCCTTTAAAGCTGGAGGCATTCTGACGGAAGCCGTGCAGACACAATATCCTGAGCTTTCTAGAAGCAATGGCACCTGTTGTCTTTTCTTTAATATCAAACAGAAAATTTCATCACAGATTCAGAAAAACTCCAGAAGTCAAATCCCCCAAAAGAGCAAACAGCACAACGTTGAGCACAACCTCAAACTCTAGAAAATGTGCATATTCTATATGACAAAGACCAGGCGAACAGTTGTGCCATGGTGAAAATAGACAAGCAAAAAAGGTCCTTGATAGTATTTGACACTACTTGTTATTGAGTTCCTTGGGTAGATAAGGGCTATCTTAGATTCTTACCTTGTCTCCCAGACGACAGAGGAGTTTTCAGTTTAATCTCTTCTGGCAACACTTCCGACCTGCAATTTTCAGTTGCTGGAGCTGAAATACCACATTTACCATGTTTTTGGCAAAGCTCACACATGTAAATGGAACCTTCCACCTGCTGTACAACAACTTAGCCGGCTCATACAGAAGCAAGACTGCTGCATGTAATCTCAAGTTCACCGGAGAAAAGTATTTAATACATAGTTCAGAATGAAAATTAAAAGAAATATTAGTAGGAGTTTTATTAGGAACTCATAAGTGCTAATAACTGTTGCAGAAATTCAGGGGATAACTGAGCATACCCGGCAACTATCACAGACCAAAACAAGCATTCTACAAGAAGCACAACGACAACGGGAAGAGTAATCATCAAATGGACAGCTGCAAAGGAGGCATGTACTGAGGACATTTGTGTTGGAGCTCCCAACAGAGATCCTACAGTGCCAATGAAAGGCAAGAATTACTACCATAATTTGAACACTCATTATTTATCTTTCCTCAGATTTCACTGGGAGCCAAGAAACACAAACCAAATTCAGAACCTAGGACTCAATGTGTAAGGGTCCCACTAATTTTCTGCATGGAAGGGATTTGCGGCAGAGGCAAAGAGTTCAGCTTTTCAATTATATACATAGAACACTTTTGAAATATATAAGCCATGAGCCTAAAGCAAGTATTCGAGACACTTCAAATTCCAATAGATCATTCCAACAGTAAAAGCATACTCTTTTCTAACTCGATCAATGAGCATGAACACTTAGAAAGTTAGTATGCCTCTTCCAGTTCAAAGCGACTAATTCTATTTTCTTTTTGACTAATTCGTAAAGTTTCTTATTACCTATTCTTGATATCAGACAAGAATCCTTTATCAAGCGTAATAAGCTCCAAAAAAAGAAAGAAAGAAAAAGTAAGTAAAAGCAAGACTTTATACATCTCTCAAACAGTTACAGACTTCAAGAGACATACCGATGATCAAAGACAAAATTCTTCCCTCTAAAGAATCCACCATCAGGGAATTGTTCCAGATACCGCTGTATCCCACCATATAACTGCAGAAGAGCACATTGTGAAAAATTACTTCAGTCATCAAGCAGTATTTGACTCGCATCCGCAGGTCAATTTGGCTATTCTTTTCTTAAATTTTATTTTTCTTGCGATAAGGATCCTTGGGCCAACTTATTTGCATCTGAAATTCATCTGAAGCTGTAATAATTCCGTATAAACATCTGATTTTACGCTGTAGAGTCTCCCTTTTTTAACAAATCTACTTAGTTAGACCCATCACTACCTTAACCAAGGGACCCAACCATGACAGGGTAATTATATATTTTTTTTCTCTAAAGTCATGTAGTCGCTGCGCCAATGCGGACTAAGAACCATGTAAAGTAAATTTGCATATCTGAACTAGTTCCTCCAGAGACCCACCTGATACACGTTCTCAAACCCAGAGCCTTTGCCCTTGATATATGCTGATGCCATCTCGCATCTAATGCCCCCTGTGCAGTACCTATAGAAAAATCATGGATAAAACTATGGACGAACATGATGCAACCACGGCACAGCTGGAAAAACATAGATAATTCCCTTTGAGCTGCACCATGATCTAGCTTAACTTTCAGCACCAGAAAAACAAGATAGAATGAACTTGCAAGAGAAAGAAGATGGTCTACAACTCCACCAGTCCCTAGGCACAATAAAGAGCCATTTGTATTAAGGAAGACACAACAAACTGGGTTTTGTAACACATTGATCAGTGACAAAAGTTACCCCTATAATGGCTTAGACCAGTTAAATAAAGAGAATGAAAGACAGTCACGCACAATGTTTACTTCAATTTCCCAACTTCCTGAGAATCTTTAATCTAACTAAAGCAACTTGAGGCATATGAAAGCCATGACAGTTCATACATGTATACAGAGACACATATAACAGATAATCATGAGCAAAAAAAGCAGACCATCATCTTGAAGTATCAGCACAACAAGCATTCGCTCACATGAAGACAATTATCAGTGAGGAAGACTTAAGAAATTAGGTAAAAAGGAAGAAGTAGATATTGGGAAAAACCTAGTCACCAAGTTCTAGGAGAGCACTGACATGAGAATGTGTTTTCCTCGCAAACATTCTGAATTATTATCTATCCAGTCATGCAGGTCACTGTATTGTCTGATTTCTGGATCCAAGGTTTCCACACCTGGTGTGTGGAACTTCCCAATCCTAGTCTCATATAAATTCCTTGCATCCAACAAGACAGGCATTTCATTGCTTGTAGGACTACCTTCATCAAGAAGCTTACCTGGAAAAGAGATGCATAGCCATCAGATATGAATGCCACACTAACGTGGATAAAAAATGACTGGTCTTGTATCTCACTTGGGTTCAAATTCATCAGTTATTGTATTTGATAAATATTTTAACTTTGCAGGGCCCACAAGGTACGACACCTAATACCGATAGCCCACACAAGGAGAGCCAGTCCATCCACTCACACCACAATACCAAGTAACAACTTCTTATAAAGTCATGGCCTAACAACTTTAACCTCTTTAAACACTTCAATTTTCTCTCTCTTTCATAATCTTCCTCACAAGGACTGACTTAAGATCAAAGGGTCCTCATAAGGAAAACCCAGAAGGACTTCTCTCTTTTTGGTGCGCAAAAACAAGGATAATAACACAGTTTACTTTGGACAATCTGTGTGATCATGCCATACACAAAAGCTTAATAACAAATTCCACAATCACATAGAAAAACCATAAAAAGCAGCACAAGATACAGTCAAAGGAAAAGAGACGCGCAACAATATGCAAAAAGTTACCAGCACTTTGCAGGACAGAATGGAATTCCACCGCAGATAGGTGCCTTCCAGCAATGGAAATGTCGGGTGATCTTACAAGGGGATGAGAGCTGAACGTCACCAATTCCTAACATGAGAATAATAACAAACCATTACCATAGCACTCGTAAGCAGCATCAAGAGTTAGCTGGCGCTATCTGTCAGCTATATAAATTCCAATCCTGGCATAGGACTGGCTTTCATCCACCAGAAATGCAGAAGCAGATTAGACCATCAAGTTCTTACACTTTGGAGGCTGCACATTTTCACAGTTACAGAATTACAGGAGTTTTGTGGGTATAACTAAACGAAAACAATCATCTCAGCTATGTGCTTGCACAAATCTATTAGGTATGTCATTCTCTAATACAGAAGAATAACTTTTAATCCCGAAACAAAGTACATAGCCTTCCAACTTCCTTGCCACACAATAAAACGAACTATCGCTTGCTCTACAGTATGTTGTTGTCAATAGGTCCTATACAAGCTATCATAAACAGATTCATCCTATGAGATCATGCAATTGCACAGGCACTTATTTGCCTCTTGGGCAATTACCCAGCCAAAAACAGAAGACCAGTCTCTTAGTCTAAACGAAGGAAGTGTAACAGACTAACGAAATCTATAGTCTAAAAATAGTAAAAAGAGATGTAGAGATTACATTAATTCATTTTACCTCGACAATGCGTATAGAGAGGGAGGTGAAACCACACTCCTTTGCGACCTTGTCATTCAAAGGCTGATCGCAAGAAGCAAGCTTAAAGTCCGTTCCTTCAAACAAAGCATTGGCCTTAACTGCATCAATGTGCACCTCCAGTGCCGACAACTTGCCTCCAACCTGACCAGAACCACCGTTAAAGCATTTGTACACTACATCATGACTCTTCTATCACCTCAAGCTTTCACACCCTACTGGCCACTTGTTTCAGAATTTCCACACTCCAGGGTCCATCCATGCCTCTAATTTGCCTCTGCAGCTAAAGCTAACGTCCATACTCTAGGCTCAGCACAAATGCCAGTCTTACACTACACCTCAGGAGCCAGCCAAACAAAAATTCAAACTTGGAATCCAAACTTCATCAATTAGCTCGAAATATCACATGACATGACAGTTACTTCATGTAACTATACAGCCACCGATGACACCAGCAACATAGAACCCACCACGACAGAGTGATGTCGAACCTCGTCAATATCCACAACATAAGAGGACCTTCCCTATCTGTCCGGAGCAAAAAGGGGGAACAAGGAGGCAACGACGAGGAAGCGCGGGGGCCGGGGGAGAAGTGAGGTTTACCGTGACGTTGACGCCGTGAGGAGCGAGCCGGACACGGCCGAGCAGGCCGAGCGAGCTGCAGTTCCGCTCGTAGAACGAGGCGAGCTCGTCGAGGTCGGGGACGGAGGCGTACTTGTAGTACAGGAGGACGCCGTACGGGTCGGCTCGCGCGAGGTCGGACATGGCGGGGAGAGAGATCCTCCGCTGCAACGAGCGGCGGCGGCGGCGGCGGCGGCGGCGGCGGCCGAAAGACGGGCCGCGACGTGGTGGCGCTGGAGAGAGCGAGGAAGCAGAAAAAGCGTTCGCGACTCGTTTGAGTACCTGTTGGACATGGGCCTTTGCTTGACTAGCGTTTAAGCCCATAAGGTGAGAAATATTTCATATTTAATTTTTCTAGAAAAAAAACATTATACCATGGTTTCATTTTATTTTTCCAAAAACAATTGCTTGTGTTGCTTGAAATGATTTATCAAATAAATATGTTTTTATTATTGATAATAATTTATATATAACCATTTTCATGAATAATAAAAATAATTTTCGTTTATTCATTTTTGTAAGTGATCATTTTGAGAAAAAATATTTTTTGAATTATTTATTTTTGACAAAACAAATAGAGCCGAATTTTTTTCTCTCTTTTTCTATATTTCATCCACTCTTTTCATGGGGGAATTTGCTCTGGCATTTTGACCAAAAAAATTTGCTCTACCACGAGCTTTGGAATGGAATCATTCATGCGAGGCGCAGTGACAATTCCAATCTCAATCTTGGAGATAAATTGCAATATTTAATTTATATAAAAAAGTCGGCATATCTATAAATAACGGAACGTTTGTGAACATCATAAAAATGAGCATGTCATCATTATTTGTCAATGATGGATTGACTGTAATTATTATTAGGGTACATATAATATTATAATTATGAGCAATATGAAATTTGCAAGCGATAATTTGTACAATTCGATATGCTATCAGCTAGAATTTTTCTGAACATGCATGCAGATAAGTTGACATAGGAAATATAGAATACAAATTTAGGTTTCGTTTGTTTCGCGGAAAAAATTATTGATCTAAAAAATATTTTTTTAAAAATGATCGCATGTAATGTTTGAAACAATCAGTCAACGAAAAATGTTTTCATTACTGATAATAATTTATGTTTTAATATTTTCTTAAACGATGAAAATACTTTTTTTTCGTTCGTTAATTATTTCGTGGTCGAAAAATGGTTTAAATGAAAGGATTTAAGATTGGATCATGCATTGATGGTAAAATGGATCCCACTATCCACAGTGTCCCAAATGTATCTAATGCATCCATCGGCAGATCAAGAATCGCCACCACTTCCTCCCTTCCCCCTATTCACTCCTTCCCACAAACTGCCTGCCCGGTCCCACTCTGTCCCGCATTTCATCGAACACCTCGACGGCGGCGAGGCGGCCCCGGCCTAGACCAGCGGCGGAGAACCGGCAATGTCCCTGCGGCCCAGCACGCGGAACGAGGCGAGGAAGAAGGCCTACAAGACCGGCGTCGATGCGGAGGAGGCGCGGCGGAGGAGGGAGGACAACCTGGTGGAGATCAGGAAGAGCAAGCGGGAGGACAACCTCCTGAAGAAGCGGAGGGAAGGCCTGCAGGTCCAGGCCCAGCAGCAGCCGCCCCAGCAATTCGGCGATGGATCGCAGAACATCGAAAAGAGGGTGCTTTTCTCTTACCCAATATCGATCGCCCCTTCGGTTGCGTCTAAAGTGCGTGTTTTGATCCGTTGGCCGGGTCGTTTGGATGCCGTGGTGCTTGATCTATCGAGAAAACTCGCAGAATTGTGGATCTTAACTTGTCGAAGTTACTGTTTGAGTACTGCACATTGGAGGCTCGAGCTGACCTCACCATTTGGGTTATCAATCCTTTTTATGAGCATGAGCTAGCATGTATGATCAGATCATGAAAGCTAACATCTCGGTGCGCTTCGATTCTTGCGTGGGATTTGAATTCACGATTTCGCGAAGCTAAATTTGAAGCAACGTAAGATGAGGATTTTAGCTAGTGCAAATCTTTCTTTGATTATGGTAAAATGTAAAAGTGACTGGTCACCGGAGCACAACACAGTCCACTCTGCTCTGCTTTTTTCCTTTTTCGGGCTTCTTGATAACCACGGGCATAATTGTGACTTTGTGAGTAGTTTTGTAGGTCTTAAGTAAATAAAGTGCAGAGGATTTGTTATTTCTTTGTATGAGTTGTGTTTGTCTGATGGCCCATTTGCATTAGAAAGGTCATTCCCGTTATTGGGATGCGTTCTTTGGGAAATATCTTTTTGCCGTGGCTTTTATTCAACTTAAGCTGACGAAAGTGTAAGATTTCTCATGTTTATCGAGTCAGATAATGCCAACTACAAGTCTAGAAATCGAGTAATCTTTTTGTCCAAATAGTCAGATAAAGCCAACTACAAGCCTAAATAAACCTTCTTGTACATTGTATTATTATGCTGCATGATCGAGTCTCCAGTCATCTTATACATCATTGTTTTACTCCGTTCTCTTTAATTCTGTCAATAACTTCGTATCTAGTTTTGTATGGGGGAAACTAATTGTCAATCTGGGAAATGAATAGAGTAGTTTAAGTCTTTTGCTTTTAGTGAGAAGTAAAGATAGAATTGGCCTAGAAAGGAACACGAGAACCTTTGACATTGAAGAATGCTCATAAGCTGAGTTGAAGGAAATATCGAAAGCTCTTTTGGAGTAGAACTGAACCTGAACTTTTGGTCTTTATTCTCTTCCTAATGCTATAATTGCCATCCAAGCATAGTTGTTAGGAGTGTGAACGAGTTAAGCTACTTGCAAGTTCTCGAACTTGACTGGACTTAGTTCCTATTGAGTTTGAGTTCCAAACTGAGTCGAGATTTTTTGGTAAGGAAAATTTTTTTTGGTAAGGGAGTCGAGTATGGCCTTCATAATACTTGACTCAAGCAGCTTGTGATTTTTGTCAAGTGGTTGAGTTATAAACTTGACAATGGTGAACATAAGGATATATAAATCATGTTGTTATTCAAATTCTTATTGCACTTTGAAAAATTGAAATCAAGATCAACTCGAGTTTATATTGTAAGCTTTTTTTGGGCAATCATGCACGTGGAGTCGGGTTCAAGCACATGGAGAGCGATATTTAGTTGAGCTCCGGCTTAGAAAAATTCAAGCTTGATTGAGCTAAAGTTGAGTATTGAGTCTATACTTTCTAGTCAAGTCAAGTTTAGGATATCGAATTACGTCGACTAGTCTCATTGATTTAGCTGCATTGACTCAACTTGGATCAATTATCCCCCTAATGAACGTATTATCTGAATGCACGTGTGCTGTTCTGTTCTTTAATGAAAACTTCTTTATTTTGGGTCCAGTTGACATGTTTGTGTACATTTTATCTAGCCCCCCTGGTAGGTCCTATGCTTCTCATTATGGTTGTGTGGGCTAACTATGATGGATACTGCTACTATTTTTGACAAATGGCAGACTATCTACTTATTCTTCCCATCTCCTCCTTCCTTATTGTTTATGTCGTGCAGTTGGAAAGTCTTCCAACATTGGTTCAAGGAGTATGGTCAGATGATCCTGCCTCTCAGTTGGAAGCTACCACTCAGTTCAGAAAGTTGCTGTCGATTGGTGCGATGGTTGCTCCGGGGGTGCTTTCCATTACTATAGTTAGTCCTGGCATCTGTTGATTATGTTGCTGCCTTTATCTGCAGAGCGCAGCCCACCGATAGATGAGGTGATCAAAGCTGGTGTTGTCCCGAGGTTCGTAGAATTTCTACAAAGGAATGACCTACCACAGCTGCAAGTGGGGCTCTCTTTGCTGCTCTTGTTTCTCTATTTTATTGTATTTTTGAAGTAGTGCATGCCAAAGTATCTACATAACTTACTTTCTTCAATCTGCAGTTTGAGGCTGCATGGGCATTGACAAATGTTGCTTCTGGCACATCTGAGCATACCAGAGTTGTCATTGAAAATGGTGCTGTCCCAATGTTTGTGCAACTTCTTAGCTCTGCCAGCGACGATGTTAGAGAGCAGGTTGTTCTTGCTAACTTTATTTCTTTCTCTTCTTTACTTACTTAATGTTGTAGCAGTTTTCATTAGAAGTTTGGTCCTTCGAATTTTATCATAGCACTTAAGAAATACAGAAGGGACGCTAGTTAGGTATACACCTTAAAAGTAGCCATCTCAGAAAAGTTAAGGAAAATCATAACAAATAATAATCTGTTGACATATAAGAAAAACGAAAACAGGAAAGCATAAAATTTAACAAGAAGGAAAAAAGGTGTAATACAGGGTATCGGGACACGCTGTAGTGTATTGAGTTATGCTTTGGAGTACATTGCTACCTTAGGGTGTGAAAAAACTGCCTTAGAAGTATTTTCCAGATGGCGTATACCCATGCCATTGAAATTGAGGTGCCTTTTGCCTTTACCACTTCCTACCCCTTCCTGTTATATGCTTTGTTTATTATAGATCATCTATGAAGTACATCGTCTTATTTCTTTATTCTATTGTCATTTTTTTTTGGTTTTTGGGATTGGAAAAGCTTCTCAATTTGTCTAATGACTTTTGAGTTATAGTAAATGTTTCTGCTTTTTACCCCTTCAAACTCTTTTTTTAACCCTACTTGAATTGTCATGTTGTCGGGATTCTGCCAATAACAATGATGATATCATCTTGCCATATGTCTCTCAATTACAATTATATATCATTATGCCTTTCCCATGCTATTGCAAACCTTCTAGGTATGTTTGCTGACACATACGATGTGTGTTTTGTTTTGATGAACTAGGCAGTGTGGGCTTTGGGTAATGTCGCTGGTGATTCTCCAAGCTGTAGAGATCTCGTTCTGGGTCATGGTGCACTTGTTCCTTTGTTATCGCAGTTAAATGAACACTCTAAATTGTCCATGCTGAGGAATGCCACATGGACTTTATCTAACTTTTGCCGTGGCAAGCCACCTACCCCTTTTGAACAGGTAAGCATACTTATGTAGGGGCAGACTCTTTGTAAGAAGCCTTCGTGTAGCACTTGTTTTGCATGATGACTTTTGATAAGTTACTGCAGTGTTGATTGGCTTTGTTTAACTCAGGTGAAGCCTGCATTACCAGTTCTCCAGCAACTTATTCATGTGAATGATGAAGAAGTTTTAACAGATGCTTGCTGGGCTCTCTCATACCTTTCTGATGGCCCAAATGACAAAATTCAAGCCGTGATTGAAGCAGGTGTCTGTGCACGATTGGTGCAGCTTTTGCTGTAAGACCCATTCTTGAATATGTGCTAATAGGGCATTTGTTTGCTTTCTAACTTTTTTCCCTTATGATAGTTCTCTTGAATGCCACATCATTTTGTCAAATCATGGGATCATTTTGTCTTCTAGTCTATTTGCATGTGTTTGTTCAGTGATTTCTTCTGTTGCTTCTAACACATGCTGAAGCTTATGCTCTGATTAAAGCTCTCTTTTGATAGTCATCCTTCGGCTACTGTTCTTATACCTGCCCTACGGACCATAGGGAACATAGTCACGGGTGATGATGCCCAAACACAGGTATTGCTCTGGTGCCTAGATTTTCAGATTATTTTTTTCTCCTCATAGTGATACTCCACATGTATGTTTCAGTTTGTGATCGACAATGGAGCCCTCCCTTGTCTATATCAACTACTGACTCAAAATCACAAAAAAAGCATAAAGAAGGAGGCTTGCTGGACGATCTCAAATATTACAGCTGGAAATAGAGCTCAGATACAGGTATTGCAAATCCTACACTCGTTTAGTGGAAGATTTTTTCTGCATGTTCAAGTAGATTGAATGTTTATCGTAAACCAACACCAAATCGATGATGGTGAGTTACTTTGCCTGATTCAATTATGTCCATGACCTGCTTTTAAAAATAAAAATTAGACACGACTGCTTTGAGCGGAGCGATTGCAAGCTACTGCATTGTGCATTTGGTAGGTTAGTTTTTCTCTGCAGCTCATCAGGTGTTAGTTCTTTTGACAAGCTCATTTTTTTTTTCACACTTCATAGGCAATGCAGGAGCTACTTGTCATGTAGTCTCTGGATCATCTCATGATCTGTTTTTTGAGTGAGGTGACATGTCCACAGATAAATTAATACAGTATGTTATGTGTAGGCGGTTATAGAGGCCAACATCATCCATCCTCTCGTGCACCTTCTCCAGCATGCTGAGTTTGAGATCAAGAAGGAGGCTGCATGGGCAATTTCGAATGCCACATCTGGAGGATCTCATGAGCAAATTCAGTGTGTTTCTTTTCGGAACTTGCTTTCTCGTTCTTCATCTTGTGGACCTGTTGAATGGAATTTTATGCTTAGAATTTAACTTGTATTTCCGTTATCTGTCATGTTGTTTGTAAGACAGACAATGCCATACATAGTGTACTCAAACCTTTGTTTTCTATCCACTGCATGTGCTGATGATTAGTAGGAGATATTCTAAAATCTCTATTTTGGCTAGGCTTTCTGAGGAGATGCATGTTCTTGTATCAAGATAACTAAAGCTAACACAAGCTGATTTAATTTCTGCAGATACTTGGTGAGCCAAGGTTGCATCAAGCCCCTTTGTGATCTTTTGATTTGTCCCGACCCTCGGATAGTGACTGTTTGCCTTGAGGGGCTCGAGAACATACTGAAAGTGGGAGAGGCGGATAAAGAGATGGGACTGAATGGTGGAGTCAATCTTTACGGACAGATGATAGATGAATGTGAAGGTCTGGATAAGATCGAGAGTCTGCAGAGCCACGACAACAACGAGATTTATGAGAAGGCTGTGAAGATATTGGAGAGATATTGGGCTGAGGAAGATGGGGAAGAAGATGATGCACAAGATGCTGTCAATGGAGATGCTCAAGGCTTTACTTTTGGAGCTAATGTACCAAACATTCCCAGCAATGGGTTCAAGTTTGGGTGATCTAATAGTGCGGGGATTCTTTATTTTCTTCCGTATAGCTCTATAGGAAGTTCGTGTCCTTCGACATTTTGGCAATACCTTAAGGATACCATATTGTTTGGCCAAGGGTCAGGGGTTTTTGGTCTGGCATGGAGGCTCTACTATGCACTTCTTTGTTTTTTCTTTAAACAAGCTAAGGCATTTTAGCTTGCATATACTGTTTGATTTGTGTCCTGCAGTACAATGTGAAAAAAAAACTGCCTTTTTTTTAATATATTAGCCGATTATCGTGGCTTCTTCTATATCCCTTTATATCTGTGTTAACACTGCATTCAGAATCTGCTGCAGAGGACAGAGCAAATGTTTTACCTGCAAGAAAGTTCTTCAAAAGCATAATGGACTCGAACAGCTTCACATTATACTTGTATGCAAAACCTTTTTATCAATATTCACGTTCAGTTTAATGTCTCCTACTATTATACTGCTCAACCGAAAATCGTGACATATACTCTCATTGCTGAACAGACCGACGACAAACAATCAGTCTTTCATTCTACAAAGCTTTCACTGGTACGGCAGAGCCAAAGACCATTTCCAAGTGATCTTCAAACTAGCATTTTACCTGTTCCTCTTACTATAGTATGCATGACAATAAAGCGTCGTCATAATACAGGTTAGAGATTATTATATATATGATGGGTCATGTTTCCGAGACATTAGAAATGAGCGAACTCCAGCGAGAAAATTACTGATGGAGAATCCATTCTGTTTATATTTTATGGGCACATTAATTACAGTTTAAGAAGTGTGTTAAGGGCAATCATAAATGTTTTCTTAGGAGAACAACAGATCATGCACTATTGGAGCTTGAAAATGCCTGGGCTTGGTCACTTTGTTCAGAAACTGTCTTGGCCCATTAGCAAAAGCCCATCTGCAGAGAAAATGTAGCTGTTGCAAAAGAGAGAGTGGGAGAAAATTTAGTGGTCCTCAGAGTGGATAATGCAGAAGCTTTGTCAAGTGCCTCACCACCAATCCAACCGGACCAAAATGCTTCTCCACCACTTAAAAAAAAAAAAGGAAATGAGTCTCTTCATCCTGAAATCCTCCGTTTAGTTTTTACTTCACTAATAATGCCAGTGGCTGATGCACACCTTTTCACTGACATGACCTTACATGAACGAGAAATATGTCAAAAGAAATTTACTTTTGAAATTTGCAAAAAAAAAGTAAATTATCATCTTTAAAATGCAATTTATTTCTTTATAAAAGAAAATATAAATTACTATTAGATAAAATCTGAGCTATTCATCGTTCATCAAAATTGAGTCCGCCGTTTGATTGGTCTTTCAATTGCCAAATTAAGAGACCCACAAGACCAAAAATAACGTTTCGAGCAGAGAATTGAATAATATCCTTTCTTTTCGCTACTGCCAAGCAAGCATGTGTGTGTTTTTTTTTCTTTTTGCAAGAAAAGAAGGATAGGTCAAGTTCATATGTTTAATGACTGAGATTTGACAAGAGCAATGCTGCCCAAATGAAACAAAGTCACATGTTTAGAATTCAGATGCTTGGACAGGAGGAAAAATTCATACCAGAAAAAAAAAAACAAAACAAAAACACAAAAAAAAAAATGCAGTTCAGAGAAAAACTCTAAATCAGCTCCGTCACCCGCCATTCTCTCTCTCTCTCCCTCCATCTGCCGCCACTCGCCACTCCCAAGCAAGACACCGCCATGAAACTCCTCTCCCCTCCTCCGCCTTCCCTCTCCAGCTCCGACGCCCTCTTCCTCCTCTCCATCTCCTCCTCCGCCGCCGCCGCCGCCTCCAGGCCCCGCGGGCTCGCCGCCGGCCCGGCCCGCGTCGCCGGGCCGCGGCGCCGGCCGGCCCGCCTCGCCGCTGCCACCCCCCGCCGCCGCTCGAGAGGCGGATGTCCGTGCGCGCGTGCGCGAGGGTCGAGGAGAAGGCCGCGCCCGGGGCGCCGGCGAGCGGGTGGGGCAAGGTGTCGGCGGTGCTGTTCGACATGGACGGGGTGCTCTGCGACAGCGAGGAGCCGTCGCGGAGGGCGGCCGTCGATGTGTTCGTGGAGATGGGCGTGGAAGTCACCGTGGAGGATTTCGTGCCTTTCATGGGAACAGGTATCGAAATGTTTGTTTTATGTATCTATACGCGCAAAGAGAAAAATCACTACTTGGGTGCGGGAAAAACGAAGTCTTGCTTTCATATTGCTTCATGGTGTGGACGATTTAGCTCAATTTCACGTCTAGATGAAAATTCACACGATCAGTTTACTGAAGATATTTCTGATTTTCTTGCTAATCTTATCTGGAGCAAAAATACATGTACTTGTAGCTGAGGCATAATAAGTATTCTTTTGACTTCAAATTGTATATGAAATGGAGGTAGGTGGTTTGTGAAGTTCTAAAAGGTCAAGAGCACAATGCGAAGATTGAAATTTTGTCCGAATGTGAAGACGCGGTTAGCTGGTAAATAAAGCTTTAGCTAGAGCAACTGGTTGTGCACACTCTCCTCGGCAGTGTCAGAGTAGGCTGTCACTTTTGGCACTTCTGTGGCTATATCATGTTCATTTGCCCCTAGTAAATTTTTGTATAATTGCTAGCGACATTCAGTTTCAACATGAATGACAAGTAGTATTCTGTTCTGGAATATTTTGTGTCTTTTTTCTTATTCCCTGGTCCTGTGCCAAAAGTTTTTTTTTGTTTGTTTCAGATTGTTTGGGAAGAAGCTTTTGATATAGGAAACGGACATTTCCATTCATATTAATTTTTCTTTACCATGAGTCTATTGGTGCAACGCTGGAATTTCATTCTCATTTGATAAACTGTTTTCCCTATTGATCAGGTGAGGCAAACTTTCTAGGAGGCGTTGCTTCTGCTAAAGGGGTTAAGGGATTTGACACTCAGGCAGCAAAGAAGAGGTTCTTTGAGATATATTTGGATAAGGTAGTGCTTCAAAGTCTAAGTTGAAGTTATGAACAAGTGAGTACAGTTCATGTGGACTTGCATTTGTGCCTGAAAATCCATTAACACCTTCATAAGTTTCTGCTATTGTCAGTATGCAAAACCGAATTCCGGCATAGGCTTTCCGGGTGCCCTGGAACTCATTTCTCAGGTTTGTGGATGATCAAGTTCAATTCACTCATAAAACAAAATCCGTTGCTGCATATGCTAATAAGTTCATTGAATGGAATGTCTGTGCAGTGTAAAAGCAAGGGCCTCAAAGTTGCCGTTGCATCTAGTGCTGATCGCGTCAAGGTTGATGCAAATTTGGCTGCTGCTGGTTTACCCTTGTCAATGTAAGCTAAACCAGTTACAAATGCTTGATCATTACTTTTATCTTGATTCTTGTGTGAGCAAAATATTATAACTAATTTTCAATTGTGGCTGGGATGGAGACTTCAATCCGTATTAGATGGACATGGTCGAATATAGTGTGCTAAGATATAAACCAGTCAAATAGCTTATTCATAAACTCTTTCAGCCATACATGCTCCCTTTTTCTTTCTCTAATGGTACTTCTGTTCTCTTCCATCTTTCGAATATGACCAAAGACCACCTCTCCTCATTAAACAGGCAGTTGCTAGCTTATGTGGTGTAAACTTGAATGAGTTTTTTTGCATCATCTTTCAACGCATTTGTATCGACAACTATTTGAGTATCTAAGAGGGCACGAGACTTTACTTCAGATATGAGTTTAAACCGTGTATATTATTTCCTATTTTTCTTTTTCTCAGGTTTGATGCTATCGTGTCAGCTGATGCTTTTGAAAACCTGAAACCTGCTCCTGACATTTTCTTAGCTGCCTCAAAGATCTTAAATGTGCCACCGAATGAGGTATGCATTCTTAAGTTTTTTAAATGCTTAATATGCTAAGAGCATCTCAATCAAGAGAAGATTAATCAAGTGTAACCATTTATGATCTCTCCTGGTAGAAAATGTCCAGCACTCCAGAAAGAAAGCTCCTCTGGAAAGCTTGTCATATATGAATTGCAGTACTCAAATGTTCTAGAAAAATAAAAAAAAGAAAGCTTATCCTAGTGATTTTGTTACCAGCTCAGTAGTGTGATGTATTACTAGACATTGCACTAGGAGGGATTGTTTCGTCTTCATTTTTCACTGTTTATTCACAGAAAAGTATCTATTGTCTTGTTGGTCTTTATTAACTGGATTGCACGAACAAGCAAAATTTGAGATTATCAGTTTCAGGGCACTGTCGAGAACAATAAGAAGTATTATGGAAATATACTGTGGTAATCGAGACAAATTAGTGATAGTGAAGATTGTTACGTTTCTGCACAGAAGGACTTGTGTAACATAGCCATGGTTATAGTCTAACATGGTGTTGATACTTCACAGCAATCAGTATAACATATATTTTCTCCAAGCGAGCAGTTAAATGAAAGAATATTATAAGTTGAAGTTTGAAGTCATTGGTTCTTAATTTCACAAAAAGATCTGCTATTAAAAGAAGATTTAGTAAAACTGGCCCACCAAAACAATTTACCCGAAGAATTTTCAGATGCTTTCTGTTTTCAAAATCAGAACAAACTGAAATATTTGCAAAACAGCACTGCTCTCAAATATTTCATGCGGCATTGGTGCTGTAACCAGAAAAGCTGATCTTACTTGTCCTGTTCCAGTGCATTGTTATTGAAGATGCTCTAGCTGGAGTTCAGGCAGCCAAAGCTGCACAAATGAGGTAGAAGTAATAGTTGCTTTATTTGTCGTAACTCAAGTTTGTTCTTGCTTAACTGACTATATCTGTCTTTTGATGATATATCTGCCAAAGCTACATAGTCTACTGCTTCAGTTTCACTTGCAAAGAACAATCATAATCCATCTTCTCTTTTATGCAGTAATTAAGTTTCTGTTGCTTGCAGATGTATTGCTTTGACGACTACATTATCTGAAGAGAGACTAAAAGTTGCTGGTCCATCCCTCGTTAGGAAGGAAATACAAAGTGTTTCGCTTGATGATATTGTCAGTGGTGGTTCTGGTGACCTTAGTATGTAGTCCTGAGATGCTAGTGTTGTCTGTTCTATCATCATTATGATGAACTTTGTATTGGGAACATATGTTTAACCTACTTGCTTGTAGTGGGCATTTTAAATCAAAGACTGTTGAGATGCAAGTTGATCTGGCTCATCTTTATTCGATTTCTTCTTCAACAATGGTTTTGTTTCTTGCTTCAATAAATTACTCTGGCTGTCAATTTTAAGGCCATTATTAATTAGACAGCCAGCGTGTTAAAAGATTTTCTCATACCGAAATTGTTACGGACAATGTTTAAAACCCTTGACATTACTCTAACGAGAATAAATTATTGCAGATGAGAAGATGCAGGAACCTCAGTATTATGAGGCATCCACTCAAATCTCGTCAGAAATGCTGAAAGATCGAAGTGATAGTATTAAATACTCTAACAATGGAAATTTGTCATCCGCTGTATGGTAAGTCCCCTCGTATATGTTGAAGGCTGGCAATGTTGATTAGAATTCATGTTTTCTACAACTTGCTAACTATTTCAAATATGACCTATTGCTTTTATATTGCGGATCAAACTTTGTTTCTTTCTATCTACAACTGGAATATTCTCTATTACTTAATTATGCATCCATATATTAATATCTTCAACTAATCTGAATCACCATTTGAAATGCAAAGATGAGACTGTGGACTGAAGTGTTAGGAAGATCATTAAGATGATCCACACCTTACAGAAAAATGTATCAATAGTCTCCTTGCAGTTTTTTCCTTTAAAGTTACTTGCAGTAGTTGATATATGGCATTTGGGGTTTACTTGATGTCAGGAACCTAGTTAATTCTAGAAATCAAATAGGAACGCCTCCATGCAGTTTCTTCCTCATTTTAGATGCTAAGTGAAAGATCTCTTTCGGTAACTTCCACAGTTTAATTCCCATGTGGAAAGTAAACAGTTCTTCTTAAATTGCTTCTCCTCTTCACCAGTTTCATATTACTAAATTGGGTATCATTTTTGTCATGAGGTTTTCCTGCTACCCAGGATTACAATCTGCATGCTACCTCTTCATCTATGACACTTCCACTCTAATTGTGGAGGTTAACCTATCATGTGCACTATGACCTCTGCCACTTATGCTATAATTCAAATTAAGAATGAGAGATATGTTTGATTATCAGCCTGGAGATCCTGTAGTTGTTCTTTCTCTTGCATGTTTATAGGTGATGTCTACTGGAACACTGTTGTAACTTTCTTTTGGAAGCATGCCTTGGTAACATTTTCAGCTTGAGGTCGGAGATAATCTTTGGACAGGTTGCAGGTTTCTCGACGGGACTTAGTAAGATACGGAAGTTTGGGTGTAGCCTTGTCTTGTCTCTTCTTCACAATTACAAATTGGAAGGTATAGCTTCTGATCAAGAATGTCCCCTCATGCTGAATAATTTTATCATGAGCAATTTGGATTCACTTTGAGTGACTTACTACATAGGAACTTTGCTTTATTGATATGAAGGTATGGTTGTAGGCAATGCAGTATGCATCACCTAAAGCACTTTGGAATTTGCTATTTGGAGTTAATCGGCCATCTTTTTGGCAGGGTGAAGGTAATAACATGCGCCTGTTGTGATAATTTATTTGCATTTAATATTGCACTTGCCAATGCCTTCAAAAATTGGTATTCTACATTATTTGTTGGCGAAGTCATTTGACTCTGTTCATCCTTATCTTTTCCTTGTGATATATGAATGGTAGAAGGAGAGAAAGGGTGAAATTGCAGATCTAATACCACTTTTGCAGGTGACTCACGCTATTCAAGAGTTCGACAATTTGTGAATTACATCTCAGATCTGGAATCAAAGTGAGAATTTTAAAATTTTCACTTGTTCCTGATTTCTTTTTAGTGATTTGTCATTCATGTAACATACTCGCCATGTGATATTTTTCTATCATGATTTTCCTTCATCAGTAGTTGAACTGACAAGGTTTTTATAATCATAATGAAGGGGATCTGCTCCTCTTGTGCCAGAGTTTCCACCTAAGCTCGACTGGTTAAATACAGCTCCCCTTCAGTTTGGCAGGGTAACTACTTCAACAGCAGAGCCTTCACTAGCTTGTTTTGACTTTGTTATATGATTGTTCTATCACTTAGTATGGTAATTGATATTACAGCAGTTGCTTTAGCCAAGCTGTTGTAAATTGATACAGAAAATATCGGATTTTGCAATTAAATCAACGTAAAATCACCAGAAAAATAAATAAGGAACAATAAAGAACACCAAAGATTTACGTTATTCGGTCCGAGTGTCAATATGTACTCCACGGGGAGAGTCAACAGCATATAATCCACTAATAATCGGTGAATTAGAATTACAATTGCTCACCCATTTGAGTGTTTCCCACACCTAGATTGCACCCAAGCCCATAGTATTTACAAATTAACAATTCAATTTGAATGTAAAGCTCACAGCACACTCAAGCTCCTGTTCATGAGCAAAACAAAAGCTCTTCTTACAGCTGTCCAAGAAATGTCCTTGTACTGTGCAGTGCTTTCTTTTGCCGAAGGAATCCAGGATTTCTCTTTCCCTTTTGTACGGTTGCAGCAAGCTTTGAAAAATAAGAGCAAAACCTATGCTTTTATTTTCTTTCCTCTGATTACTCCCTGGGCACACAAGTATATTTATATTTAGAGAATATATGTGAGCCCTTCCTTTTTTGTATGGCCAAAAGAAGTTCCTCTGCGGCAATTGGGGTCCAAGAAGTCAAACCGTTGTAACTTAGATAATCTTCTCCTACAGGAAACAAAATCAAGTTCCATTGCCCAAGCTATCCAAATTTTATTCAGATTAAAGTGCACACTGATTTGAACAAATCAAAATCCTTCAAACGGGTCAGGTTTTGTACACGGCTCTAACTCAAGACATAATTAAACACAACCAATCAACTCTGTTACATGTTCATTCTTTTTTTCCTGTATGCTGTATAAATAGTTTTAGACCTTGATTGACTGCTTGAAGTGGTCCATGACTCATGTCCACAGGACCCAAGACCATTGAGTAGTGGAAGCTTTTGCAGAGTTCGGGTTGTAATTGTCTATGGCTGCTATTTTTCTTACATTTGGAGCAAACCATTTGTGGCTTTGCACCTGGTAATCTAATATAAAGCTGCAAATCCAATATCCAAGCACTGGAATACGATTTTTCATGAAAAGGACTGGAAAGAGAGAGTCATGTATATAAGGCCCACAAAAAAGGGAACGGCACATTAGGAACATTAATGAACTTTCGCAGATTTGTTTAGTGATAGTGCAGTCACTTTCAGCAGACAATAATTGCCATAGATTCTTACTTTCTGATCCTATGACGTTTGATGGATTAATTCTGCTTGTGCTTTTAGCCAGTCATCTCTGTGTGTGCGTGTCAAACCACCCAACCTCGCCACCCCACCCCCACTGCGGGGCGGCAGGCATAGGCATATGGTGTGTTTAAATCTCTCTCTCTCTCACTCTCTCATTGCAGGATTTGAGAGGAAAGGTGGTGGTGTTGGACTTTTGGACGTATTGCTGCATAAATTGCATGCACGTCTTACCAGATCTAGACTACTTGGAGAAAAAATATAAAGAGATGCCGGTAAGTTTCTGTTTTTTCTCATGTAAAATCCAATGAGAGTGTAAGTTGAATTCCCACAGATGTCTATAGATTTGTGATTTCTTATGATGAACCTTGCTGGCATATATGAGCAGCTTCTTTGTTTAGAAATAGTTCATGTTGGATCCACTGCTTCCTAGATACCGTCAATATTTATCGATCGTAAAATATAGGGACCTAATTCTGGTGTACCTGATACTTAGATATTCTGCTACTTGTGTGAAGAAGTGAAAGGCTATGATCTGTTTGTCACCTTAGGATACTGAGGAACAATCCAGTTTCAGTGAATACTGAATAGGCACATCAACATACAGGCTTTGCTTATACTATTCTTTTTCTCTATTTCTTTTCCCCCTCTTTAATTAGATCAGTAGTCTTTCTTAATGAAAAGAGTGAGGCAGTGAGGATGCAACTCTTACTAATTAGCCGTGTTGGATGTACCTTTTCCGCTATCCTTAGGCCTCTTTTCATTAGCAGGATACAGACTACTCGAAAAAAATGGAAGGAATTGGAATTGGCAATAATGAATCTAAATGTATTCTTAAATGATGATCTTTACTTACTATCAAGCTAGTTCACTTGCTCGAAGTTCTCTATGTAAAAAAAAAAAACAGAAAAAGAAACGGCACATTGTCCTCCAAAAAGGATTTAGGAATTAGTATCCAAAGTTGATTCGGCCTTGAAACTATGATTCGGATTAGTAAAGGGGTAGGAAAGAGGAGTGATGGACAAAAAAGGGAGTGGTGTTGATGGAAACCCAGCAAAAGCTATCTTCACCTGTCTAGTTGTCTCTGGACCTTTGAGATGTCTACTTCATACTTTACAATTTATCAATGTAATATGTTCTTGTTTGTACTGTCATTTATTAATGTTAATAAATTTCCTGCTGTGACGCATTGCCTGCAGCTTGCTGGGCATGTGCTATGCTACTTATTGTGAACTCACTACAGTGTTCTAACAAGTCATCAAAATACTCTTTATCATTAAAGGGCAGTGTCTATGGTAGTAACAATGCATAATCTGCTACCAAATATTCTTAAAGAATTGCAGAGAGAAAATAAATCATGTGAATTGCAGATAGTATTCACATTACGACGTATTTCCTTGTGTAACTGTTGTTCCCACTTTATTTATATGTTGAATCTAATGAGAATATATTGCTCATTGACAAATAATCATGTTTGACTTGGCAGTTTGTTGTCGTCGGAGTGCATTCTGCTAAATTTGATAATGAGAAAGATTTAGAAGCCATCCGCAATGCAGTATTACGTTATGACATCACTCATCCAGTAAGTCGGAGACTTAGTATTAAGATATATGACACCTTACGGTCTCCCAAAGCAATTTTGTTGTTGAGGAGTACGATGCCTGTTTATGTGTTATTACACTTTTCTGTTGTGAGTTGTTAACAGGGTTTAAGCCATCTGCCTATGAAGAACTATTTATGAGCATGTGCATTATTAAGTTCTTATCTGCCCATGTGCGACCATGGTTCAGTCATCTTACCACCCAAAGAACAAATTATTCTTCATGACCATAGGATATAGTCACTCCCTCATACCAAATGATCTAGACACTGGATGTGTCTTATTTTTCACAATGTTGTTTCTTTCTTCAATACAAGATTAGATTGAGCTGTTCAGTGGGACATTCTATGAAATGCATTAGCTCTAAGAATGTTTTGATCTGATTATGACTCAAACCAGTGTCATCAGAAAAACCATTTTAATCATGCAACTGTATTTCTTGCTTTTCTCACCTACTTAGACTAAGTATCTTGTCTGATTAGGTTGTCAATGATGGAGAGATGTATATGTGGCGAGAGCTTGGTGTTAATTCATGGCCTACATTTGCTGTCGTTGGGCCCAATGGTAAGATCATTGCTCAACTAGCCGGAGAGGGTCGTCGGAAGGTATTAATACCTAGTCCTCTGCAAATTCATCTGTACCCCTGAATGGTGTTTTTTTCTACCTAATAGCTATGATAAGTTCAAGACAGTCAGTTCAGTTTTGCTATTAATTTTCAGGAGTCGAAAGATCAGAAAAATATTAAAGTTTATCATTTATTCCTTGTAGGATCTGGATGATTTAGTTGAAGCAGCTCTTCTCTACTATGGTGGAAAGAAGCTCCTACAGAGCACCCCTTTACCTTTGAGATTGGAGAAAAATAATGATCCACGCTTATCCACGTCTCCTCTGAAGTTTCCTGGAAAGTTGGCGATAGATGTCCTCAACAATCGGCTTTTCATTTCAGACAGTAACCATAACCGCATTGTACTCTCTCTCTCTCTCTCTCAAGCACGGAAGATCAATTTCACTAAGAACACCATGCAAACAGCTACAAGGTGTTGAAATAGGAAGATAAAATATCAGGACACAATTATTGTGTTATCCATTTCCACAGCCCAAGTGATTAAGTGCATGGTATTTGGAAAGCTTGTATCAATCTAAATATTCTATTTTTAGAAAACAATGCCTGGATGTTTATAGTAGGTTTCCATTTAGATATAACATGATGAAGCACAAAAAATTTAGTGTTATTCCTGGTCAAGTTTCAGATTTTCCTCCTTTTTTTAATCATAAGTTTCAAACTGTTGAAAATATTAGAAACGGAGATGCAGACACAAAGCAAAAGCCAACAGACCATGTGTATACCTTGTGTTGTGACGTTAATTTGAACAAAGTTTGTGATAACTTGCTTTAGGGAATGTCTTTAGCTGACCATAATGCATTTAAAATGCTTAATACTCTTATTTCACCCTAAATTACCTAAGCTACTACGTGGAACCCATATCTTTGATGAGTCCAGTTTCCATCATTTAGACATGCTAAAGTCTGCAAAAACTTGCTAGCCTATTTTGCATTACTTCCATGATGCCTGTGATTCTATATTTATGCCTCTCCTACTGTAATGATGGTTTTGAAGTTCTTGACTTACGTGGAATAGCATCAAATGATATACCATGCTTGATGTTCAGGTGGTGACTGATCTAGACGGGAACTTTATTGTCCAAATTGGTAGCACGGGAGAGGAGGGCTTATGTGATGGTAATTTTGATGAAGTCACCTTCAATCACCCTCAAGTAAGGATCTCCTTAAAATTTATCATCACCATCATGCTTTCAAAAAAAAAAAATTCATAACCATTCTATTTATTTGATAGCTCATTGTCTCCCGATCTTGGTGAATCTAGTGAGTTGATACTGACATATCATGCTGAGGTTCTGCACTTGTGTTTTACTTTTGATATTGACTGCAAATGCGGCAATTTTGGGATATTGTGCATCTGCAGGGCCTGGCCTACAATCAAAAGAAAAATATCCTCTATGTGGCAGATACGGAAAATCACGCTCTAAGGTAATGGAAAAATCATAGAATCATGAATCTTTCCAGCAGGAGTTAGATGATTTTGCTGATGTTACTGGTAATCAAGATTTCAAAAGACCTTATTCTTTAAGTAGCTCTTTGTTAAACTTGTCTGGTTCTCTTATTATAATGAAGGAACATGGAATTACTTGTCTTGAAATAAAGAGGAGATTACCAGTGTATCATACCAATCAGTTAGGTTTCATTATGTGGCTGCAGGGAAATTAATTTTGTTAATGAGACTGTACGTACTCTTGCTGGAAATGGGACCAAGGGTTCGGACTATGAAGGTGGAGGAAAAGGAAAGGATCAGGCGAGTTTTGAATACAAATTACGATTCTTTGGGCTGTGCATGCTCAAACTTCAGCTTTCCAGTGCACATCCTCTTTGGTAGACTATAGCTGAAGATGACACCTGCTTTTAGATGCGAAACACCTTTTGCGCTAAAGTCTACCCTCAATTTCAGCTTCTCAATTCTCCTTGGGATGTTTGCTTTGAGCCATTGAACGAAAAAGTTTACATTGCGATGGCTGGTCAACATCAAATCTGGGAACATGATACATCAGAAGGTGTGACCAGGGTTTTTAGTGGCAACGGTTACGAAAGAAATTTAAATGGATCAAGGTACTGTATAGAGAAGACACGATTGGTACTTTTCTTTTAAAATTGGTAGCTTCAGCTGATTTGCTTTCTTGAAACTGCACCGGAGGGTGAAGTTCTGAATTCTAATGCATTAGACATTTTTACATGGTTTGACAATCAGCTTCTTTCTTACTGTAGTTGGACTTACACAATTTCTGTGGTTACTGTGCCATAGAATGCTCGACTATTGGAATTTGAAGCTCGTTACTGAACATGCTCTTTACATGACGCCACGAGTTTTGCATTACTTAATTTTGAATTGGACTCATATTTCCAGAGTCCCCTTAGTTTTGCTTATTAGACTGAATATCGATTGTAACGTGGCTTCAAGTTTTAAAATAGGATTTAGATGAACCTCGAACTAGCCTAGTGTTTACTGCTGTTCTACGCTCTGCTTTGTTTAGTTCTTTCTTTAATTTCTTTAATTGTAACACTAGAATGACAGTTTCTTCCTTTTGTTGTCAATTAATTTAGCCCTTCAAGCACTTCCTTTGCACAGCCTTCTGGAATTTCATTATCACCTGGTAATATCTCACAAAAATTTCTCTTCACATAAAGCTTTTAGCACATAGATGTGAGCCATGATGATGACGGTCCAAAGTCCATGCTTTCCTGTAGATTTCAAAGAGGCCTATATAGCTGATAGTGAGAGCAGCTCCATCCGAGCACTTGATTTGAAAACAGGAGGATCAAGATTGCTAGCTGGCGGTGACCCACTTTTCTCGGAAAATCTTTTCAGAGTAAGTCCTATTCTATGTCAACAAAATATTCGGTCTGAACATCAGAGCAGAGATTTTCATCTGGCATCTGCTTTTACTCCAGATTCTGGTCTGATGACTTGTGATTTTTGCAGTTTGGAGATCATGATGGTACAGGTTCTGATGTACTTCTGCAACATCCATTGGGAGTATTATATGCAAAGGATGGTCAAATATATATAGCAGATAGTTACAACCACAAGGTAGTTGAATTCCTTCAGAAATATGAATTCTTTGACTTCAGTAAAGTGACAAGAAGATGGTAAAACGTGTAAATAAGCCGTTATTTTTCTCATTCTTCGGCTGGGCTAGAAAACATAATTCATGAACATTGTTGTAGATCACCATTCTTACTTGATATGCATTACATGATGCTCTATGGATCATCAGTAGTGGCCTAAATACTGGACTATGTACTCGACATACATGGTTAGGCCTACTGGCCAAGTTTGAGAGTCTCTGATATAGCAGATACCAATTCACTACAAACCTACTATTCTATTACAACTTTTGTCGAGAAATCACTCTTGCGGCTTGCTTCTATCTATCTATCTCTGACTGGGAAAAGTTTCAAATGCCACAGTGTCTAAACACCGTCCATGGGTTGACCAACCACAAGATTGCCTTTGTCATGTTTTCAGGGTCAGATATGGACTGTAAATATAAGAACAAGCAGAGACGGTTGTTGTAGGCGAAAAAGCTGCTCAATCTGAGATGTAGCTGATCTGTCATTTCATTTAAAAGAAGTATTGTCTGACCAAAGATTACTTTCAGTCATATCTGCTAATGACTTTCACCGCCCTCTAGGTGCTGCACTCTCTAATTTCTATGCAAAGGATAGTTCAATAGTCTGATGGGATGTTGAGATTCGAGTGTGCTGCACTCTTCACTCAATTTTTATGACTAAGGAATAAATGCCCTGAAAGGTTCTAAGTAGCTTTTTTTTTTTTCTAAGTAACTGTTTACAAGAAACATTTTTGAATATTCTTATGGAACCATTATTTATTCCTGAAACTTAACTTACAATTTCAGATTAAGAAGCTGGATCCAGTTAGTAAACAAGTTAACACTGTAGCAGGGACAGGAAAAGCCGGTTTCAGGGATGGCACGCCACTGACTGCTCAGGTCCATACCCCTTTTCTTGCTCTAGACTTCAGATGATTGGCGCAATCCATTGTTCTATGAACTTGTCGGAGAAACTGTCATTCATGGAACCAAAAGATTAGTTCCTGAAGTTCTATCTTACTTAATTCACTGGATCATTTTTCAACTCTGATAACTAAATATGGCAGTAACATGTGTAAAGTATGGAGTCCTTCGTGCTTTGATTTACTTCCTTAGATTATTCTATAGCTTCTGGCAAAAGCTATATGGACATCATGTCCATGGAGTCTAAATATGCATTTTGTTACTCATCTTTGTCCTGTCAGTAGAATCTTGCTAATTTGAAGCGTTTATGGGCTCCATGTGCAAATCTTTTTTGAATTAGCTTTGTATTTTGGTCTTTCTTTTGCTGCTCTTGTGTATTCCTTATGTACTTGAACAGTTTTCTCTATTAATAAGTAATTACTTTATACTGAAAAAGAAAAGTGCTATGATTGGTTGATAGATTTATTTGAAACTACTTTGCCTCAGTTTCCTAAGTTGCACTTCAAGAAAACATTTCTAGAAACTACAAATCACAAGAAACATTCATAAATTTCCTCAATTTACCATGGTCATATTCTGTTGACCACGATATTTCTGAAGAACATCAATTAGAATTGTCAATACTGTGCTTTTCTGGCACTATAGTCAAGAAGAAACAGTCTTTCCTCTTCACTTCTTCCACATGCTGTGTATAAATGAGGGAGGAAGATATCTTTTCCTACTTCTGCCAGTTGACTAGTTTGTGGCATGAACTATAGTGACTGCACTTTTTTCTACAGCTTTCTGAGCCAGCTGGAATTATTGAAGGCGAAAATGGTGATGCTCTTCTGGAATAATCTGTGCTCAATTCTGATTTACTGTTTTATAGCCCTTACTAGGAATTTTTGTCATGTAGATATGGTGCCTTTAACATATGAATTTGGGAATTCATTTAGAGAAGCAATCTGATGAGATATGATCCCTTTGTGTATATTTCCAGGAAGGTTCTTCATAGCTGATACAAACAACAATGTAATAAGATATGTAGATTTGAATAAGGAAGATGCTGAACTTCTTACTTTGGAGCTGAAAGGAGTCAGGCCTCCTGTGCGTAAATCTAGAACTTTGAAGCGCCTCCGGAGTCGAACGTCCTCTGATACATTGTCAGTTAAGGCTGATGGAATCTCATCTAGCGAGGGCAATCTTGGCCTTAAGATATATTTACCTGAAGGATATCATTTCTCAAAGGTGCTGGCCCTCTCTCTGCGATACTCACGGCCTTGAGCTGCTTTGCTTAATGGAATTCATTGCGACTTTTGCTACCGCTAAATGTTGAAAAGCTGTATGAGATTAGTACTCTCTTCTATTACACTTTACATTAATTTTCAATTTGCGCATGCAGGAAGCACGCAGTAAATTTTTTGTTGAAACTGAACCTGAAGGTGCAGTTTCTATTGAACCCTTGGATGGCAGTCTTGATTTGGAAGGATCATGCAATATTCATTTTAAGAGGTCCTCACCCTCAGCTTCGATGGGAAGGATATATTGCAAGGTACAGTTTGCTATAAAAGTTCACATTCAGGTTGATAACTGAAATTCAATGGAGTTTCGTTGATATTCATAAAAAGGCCTTGCATAAGTGAACAAACTCTGAATGAAGTTCCTAGAAATCAACTTGAGGATCCATCATCTTCCGACTTTTCAGGAGGAAATAATTAGCTCTTTGCTGGTAGAATTATGTTGCTGTAAACTCGTGTAGTTTACTAAAGCATTTGGAACAATGTTAATCAGAGCACTTGTTGGTTTAGGTCAGAGTCAATGTTTGAAATATTGTAGTCTGAAATACATTCTATTGATTTATACTCGATTCAATATTGTACTTATTAGATAACTGTGATTGCAAGAATAAGTTCCATCTTTTTTCCTTTTTTTGAGTTCTTCATTCTTTAGGAGTGAGAATGTTCTCCTAGCCATTCCAATTTTGCAAGCACTTTTATATACATTGGCCTCTTGAAATTTGGCATTTTGTTTTTCAGAGAAATTTATAACGGAAACCCGTAGAATAAAACAGTCTGAATCCAAACCACTTTTGGGGAAGAGGCTTGTTGTTTGTTGATGAAAATGGGATCTTTTATCACTGTCTTAATGCTAAGAGTCTGAATAAATTTGTGACTAATCCAGCCTTTTGCTGCAGGTCTACTATTGCAAGGAAGATGAGGTCTGCTTATACCAGTCTCTGGTTTTTGAGGTACCTTTCCTGGAGGAAACTGACTCTAAAGTGGTAGAAAGAACGTTAGACTATCTTGTTAGACCTAGATCTCCTTCAAACAGCTTACAACTTGCTGCCACCCGCTAAGAGTCTATCAGGAGGAATAATACTGGAAGAGAGGCGGTGATGTCTTACCACGACAGACTCAAACTGATTGGACAATTAGAACAAGCATGCAACTGTATCTTTGCTGGTTGGGAGGATAAACCAGTCGAGTGAGTCTAGGGTGTCCTATTCCTTGCTCAATTGATTTCAACATGCTGCAAAATTAATTTTATTACGGCTCAAGATCAGAGTTAAATAGTAAATACTTTTATTTCCTGTAAGATCACGCTGTTATCCCATTGGTCGAGAGGATGATCTTAATCCTCCATTGTTTTGTAACTCCCCTATATGTGACATGAAAATCTGCACTGTCCATATCTAGCTCCAAGCGATGTTGGGGCCGTTGTCACCCAAGAAATGCTTACGCTGTACTAGTGTATTTATGTACTAAATTAGGGCGCAAACATGGTCCTTTAGGATCCCTGATTGACTATTGAATGGCGATTTGTTGTTTATAATGATGTTATTGTCATCCTAAGTTTCTTATCATCATTATCCTTATCCTTGTTTTCAAGACAAGCAAAGGATCAATTCCTTCAGGAGGCGTACGCTCGTGCGGTGTTGTCTTTCAATTGGGTATATGATGACCGTGGGATTCAATTATTAGGAATCGTATAAACTAATGCTAATCTATTCTTTTTCTAGAGCTGCAGATAAGTCCCCCCTGCGCCAACCGTGGGAGATGCATTTTCTTAATGATTTCGATGCTCGGGCAAAGCGTTTATTTCAAACAAGGCGGCATTGATGCATAGTTTAATCAATTGATGAGGCTTTGAGGTGGCTGTCGGGTGAGTATTATAATAGCATTTGACAGCGTAAAACGTGTTCGCTCTACCAAATCCCATGTTCATCCGATTCCCAGCATCTCTTTCCTTGATTGTGGGTGTATTGTGGTTCACTGATCCTGATCATACCATCTTAAAATATTAAGTATCTTTTGCATTCATCTGATTAGACAAAGAGACCTGGTCACCACATTTCACACCGAGACCAAATCGAACTCAGGTGGCACTTTTTATCTGAATCTGCCTAGTTGGTGTATAATCCAAACCCAGCTGAGGAGCAGTCACAGCAATAAGCAAGAAAAACAAAGCAAAAAACAATCATTTGTGCTAAAAAAGGGGGAGTAATTTCAAGTTCATGTTGAACTCAGACAAAAATTCAATCATATAGTCCGGTGACGGCAGCGTCCTATTGGTGCACAGGAGCATTTTTCTTCGTTGCAGACAAAATCAAGTGCATTGCTCCAAGTCAAACCCCACCCCCATAATATAAGCATAAGCACCAATAATCAGAGCGACCCATTTCCAGGCACAGTGCGATAATGACAAACAGGCTTTCGTACTAAACAAATCAAGGAACCCATGTGAGAGGGACCAAGACACCTAATTTTTATCTAATTGCTTCAAGTAAAGACATGCCGAATGTAACCTGACAGTCCTTTTGCCACGAATGAGAAGTAACCTTGAGGAATGGATAAGGATGAACCAGAGAGAGAGAGAGAGAGAGAGAGAGAGAGAGGACTTAAAGATCAACTAGAGAACAAAAGTTTTATCATTTGCGGATTGCATTAGTGTCTTGTCAATTCCATGCACGACATATTATTCTGCTATCATGGAATGAACCCAACACATGCCATTAGCTGTTCATGTATCCGATATCTCAAGAACCCTATTGAATCCATGCCAGTTTAAATATCTCACCAAGATCATGTGCCGGTTGTCTCGAAACCTCAACGATCCCATCTTCAGGATATTACCGCGATTGATCCAAAAAAAGAGAGAGTACTAAATCTGGGAAAAAAGATTGTTGTTTCATTCACTGAAATCGACTTATCCCAAGTGCATGTATGTGAACACATCTTCTTCTTCTTTTTTCTGTTTAAAGCTTAAAACGAGGAGACAGATGGTGCCCTGAAAATTGCCCCCTGAGGTGCTGGTGTTTCCAGAAGATCAGGTCATTGTCAGTGAACCTTTCATTGAGAGTATATATATGATTTTGCACATCTATACACGACTAACATTGCACTAATTGATCATCAACCTTTAAAAAATTTGGGACTGACTGAACAAAAATGACATTTAAGCCTGTCTCAAGCAAGGGGACAAGCTTTTCTGGCCTGTCCTTGTCTGATGCATGTGCTCATCTTATACTTTTCAACCTTATATACTTGTCCCTAGTAATCTTAATTTACTTATTTTTATAATATACACCCTCCAAGAATATGCTATATGGGTAATTATTGTCCTTTTGTGGCTCCAATTTGCCCTAAACCTAGAGGCTTAACATAATTCACTAAAAGCTCTATTATTCTAAGAATTTTCACCTCATTTCACCTCTCCCCTAGGAGTTGTTCATTTTTTTTCTTTTTTTAACTGTGCTGTTCATAAATTGTGGACTCCCCATGAGTAATCTACAGATGAAAGAATTGTCCTAAGCTCAAATAAACATCATAGAAAACTATGCATTGATTGAACTGTCCATGTTGATGTATAAAGTGATTTTCCAAGGAGAAGGCCAAAAGTGTTCGTGATTTTTCAGTTTCTTCTTTTAGATTTTAATCACTTATGTTGATAATTCATTTTCATTCTTGGAAGGAAACTAATTTGAGAGAGAGAGAGAAAGAGAGAGAGAGAGAGAGAGAGAGAGATTTTGGAGTGATAAGAATGGAGAGGAAAAGGCAGAAGGTGGAAGCCCCGCACTCGATGCAGGAGCAATGGGGATGAAACCTGTCCACACCCAGCAACAAATGAAAAAATCGAGAATCAAAAATCAAAAGGAAAAAAAGGGCCAAGGTGAGTCCAAAACACATGCTTTATAAAAAGCCAAAATGGAGGCAAAATTGTTTTGATAGAAAGTGTCATGAAAGCAACCCACATGCATTCATCTCCTTCCTCCTCTCTTTTATGTTCTCTGTTTTTCTATTTGTTTCTTTGCCCTAATCATTGCCCACATAAATACAAAGCACCAAGCAGCCCCACCACACACCACCCTGCCCCAATTAGTGCAAGCCACCACCACTTTTTCTACCCAATCACCCTTTTCCACATCATCAAAATCCAATTTTCCCCCGAAAAAAAGGACAAGAATTTAGGGGTAGAGAGAGATGACATATAAATATTCCACCCCACCTTGCAAGACACGATAAGAGAAACGAACCCATGTTGCCCCATGATTGTGAACACATAGGTAGGTGCTTTCATGGGTGTCAAAGGATCAGGTTTCTTGTGAAGTTCTAATCCTTTTTTATTTTGTCAAGATTCATGGACCAAGTCAAGTAACTTGTGTAGTTACCATTCTCACCCTTCCAATAAGTACAACTTGGACAGTGGCGTGCAATCAATTTTCACCACCGAAATTCACACATTTCACAGAGGTGGGTCCAAGGTTTGTGTTAAGTACAAAAAGATATTTTTCCCCTGCCAAGTGCCAGGGTGAGAGGTACATTTATGACGAGTCAACAAAGAGAACCCAAAGTTTTCTAAGTCGCATGAGTAACATACCATGAGTAAATTAACATGGCAAAGTAACAGTTCCACCGTTGAATTTGGAACTGTGAACCAGAAGTGTTGCTAGTACCGATTGCCATATTTTTCTCGCCTTTTTACTTGGCCAAAACAATAGAATAAAAAAAAGTCTTGGGTTCAATCCTAGCTACTACTTAGATAAGCCTCTCGGAAACGGATCCCTACGAAATCATTCTCCTAAAGTTCATTGATTCTAGCTTTCTATGGCTTGAACACGATAATTGGTTCAGTATAACACATTGCGGATCATCGTAACATCACATAAAGATGGTGGAGGTAATGATTCACAAGTATAGTTTACTTGTCCCTGTGATGATTTGGTTGACCACATCCATACATAATTCTACAAGAACATTGATGAAGAAGGATGAACAACCAATCCTTTCTGAAGATAGGTTATTTTATTGATGTTCTTTTTGACTCTTCATTTTGAAGATTGACATGTACAACATACTTAATCGAAAGCAAAAGGGGGTTAAACCAATAACTCTGATTCGTAATCTCTTTAGCTTCAATAAGTGACTGTCACATGTTTACAAAGGGGTTGACCACACATTCTCATAACTTTTTCTGGCACATGGCAAGAAAAGAAAAAGATCTTTATATCTCTTTACAGCCAAAGTTACCATGCAGTATCCGCAATGAGTAGATATAGTTAAGAAAGGCCCTACAGTGTTCTATGTAACTATAAATGAAGACATTGATTATGTACTTATATTGTTCTATGAGCGTATCTTTGTCTGTATCTGCATTGAAAATCACTGTATGTTTTGTTGGGTGATAACCACATGGGTTGTTCAAACTTTCAAAAAATTTTATGTTAGAAATTCTAATACTATTCGCTAACATGACCATAATTTTTGTTAACTTGACGTTGAATTGGTCATGTTGACATCCATGTAACGCACATATGAATTTCACATGACTTATATATATTAGGGGTGTATAAAGGAACCAGAAACCGCTCAAAATCGGCAATTCCCGTGGAGACTGGTCCGATTCCCGGTTCCAATTTACTAGAACAGGTAAATATCAGTCCGGTTCCAGGTTCTAGGCGTGGAGCCGATCGTCTACCCACCTGGACTGGACCGGTAATATATATAATTTTTAAGGAAAATTTCCAACCAAAAAAAGAAAGAAAACATTTTAAGAAAAATGAAAACCCTAAAATCCCTAATTTAAAGCTCAACACTCATCAACTAAGTACTTGTCTTGTCTTGTCTCATCTTACTATCACTTTGTCTAAGTCATCTCTCTATCTCTCATTCACAGTCTCGACTCTTAAGCTTATTGCCCATCAACTCACGGCCTCGACTCTCAACTCACAGCCTCAACTCTCAATTCACTACCGTGCTTTTAGCCGTTCATCACCTTCCTCTCTTGCTCTCGATCACCTCCATTGGCATAAAATTTGATGGGACTAGTTTCATGGACTCACCTAGGAACTAAATCGAATCAGTGGTCCGGTTTTCAAGTGGAACCATAGAATTAACAGGCGGTTCTCGATTTCAATTTTTTGGATCCAGTTCTCAGTGGGTAATTCCCGGTTCCATGGTAGGAACTGTCCACTCGGATCATATTCACCCCTAATATATATCATAGCTAAAAAAGAAGAAAGAAGGAAATATAGATACGTTAACCGGGGAAGACAACGTGCCAATCCACATCATTATTTTAGAGCAATAGATGCTTATGCATCATCGTCGTTAGAAAAGTGCAAGTGACGTGGCAATTCACTTACCGAAATGATACATTGAGCAGATTTTTAGGAGTTAGGAGATCATATTAAACAAAAAAAAGAGTTTAGATACTACATTGAACATTAAAGTATGTGAACCACCCATGTCGTTACTTCTTTTGCTCTAAACAATTGGAATCAAAAGAGTGACGAAGTAACTTTTACTATTAAGTCGTTCAAAGACCACATTGTACCTTGAAGTTCATTGTACTTTCTTTTATTTCCAAAATAACCCTTAAACTAAAAGTTAAATGACCAAGCACTCTCTTTTTCATTAAGGCTCCATTTTTTCATTGAAAAATAGATTTTAACGAAAAAAGTTCAAAAGGAACTTGTTTTCAATTAAAATGTTTTTTTTCAACGTTTGGGTGTACTTTGCAAATAAAATGGAAGTTATCTTCTTATAGTTGTTATAGGAAAATTATGAAACACACATTTGAGAAAAAAAGTCTCTAATATAACCCCAAAATCCCAACTTCAGGTACTTGGGTGCCTAATCCTAGAGTGTCAAGGTCTTGGATCCGAGCCCAAAGTGTAGACGTCCTAGACCCGGCCTCCAGGGCCTAGGCCTAGCCATCGAGGTCTCTAGTCCGATCTCCGTTGAACTAGACTCGGCCTCTAAGGACCTAGGCACTGAAACTAGGTCTTGGTCCCGGCCTTGAGGGACCCAAGAGTAGGCACTAGCAACTTAGGCCTGGTTGCGGGGGTTTGGGGTACTAGAGTTAAGCGATCCCAAGCTCAGACTCGAGGGTCTCATCCCTAGGCATAGGCTTAAGGACCTTGGCCCGACCTCGACCGATTCAAGCGCGGGATCCAATCCTTAGCGATCATCAATCGATTATGCGTGAAGAGAAAGGAAACATCTCTTGAAGAAATTTGGCCAGCCAACGAGCTCGGGTCTTTATTTGAAGTGATTTGGCCAATTTAAACCTTTAGTTAAGACAATTTGGCCATTTCAAGCACTTATACGAAACAAAATCCACTCTGGACCATTTTTTTTTTTTGAGAAAATGGCTTTACTTTTGAGTCATTATTTGAAATTTTCCCATAATCACTCGTGCTAGCAACGCATGTCTTGGCACGATGGTGGTATTAAGCATCTAAAGTAGGATAAATATTGCAGTTACATGCTTGTGTTTAGTTACATAGCCTAAACATCTAAAGTTGAAATAAAATAAAAATTAGCAAATTACGATTAAATTTAAAGCAATTTTCTTGTAAATTAACTGGATAATGTTATATATCAAATTAGTTTTTCTGACATATAAAAATGCTCATCATAGATTCGGATAAAAATGCTCATCATCGATTTGGGCGAAAAGAGATGAAAATCGTCATATGTAATCGAAGAAGGACGTCGCCGAAACAAATGAAGGAAATACTCGTACAAAGAATACGGTAAATGCTCATCTAATGACGATACTGCTTTTGCTATCGTCGCGACGAAATGTCAAGGACCACGTTGGAAATCGCGAAAAGCGAGACAACACGGATATTCTGACTTAATAGTAGAAACGCATATATCCCGTTAAAAAACCAACCGTTTACAAGTTGATGCTTTCGCATGATTATCAAAATAAGTATGTTCCTAGAAAAATCATGCGAAAACTTTGATTTTTTCGACAATGGAGCAGTGAGAGAAAAAATTGATTCTCTCGAATATCTCCATAAATAAATAAATAAATAAATAAATAAATAAATAAATAGAGCGAAAGAGAGAGGGAGAGGGAGAGAGAGAGTGGAGTTCCGAACAAAATCCAAATCGATAGATCCACCGCCCTCCCGCAGTACAAATTTCATATGCAATGTACACGCCCCGAGCCAAAAAAAAAAAACAACAAAAATCAAATCAAATTAAATAAATAAATAATAAAATAAAAACCAAAAAGGTGAATTTGAAATAGTTTCTAAAGAATCAAATATTTTTTAGAGAAGCAAAAAAAAAGAAAGAATTCAAGACGTGTTTTTTTAATAAAAAAAATCCGAATATAAATAAAGGAGGAAAAACCCACCCCCGCCCCATTAAAATGTGATCCCTCTTCGGCCGCGTGGTTTCTCGTGATTGTTTCCCACCTTCTCCATCTTCCTTCCTTCCTTCCTTCCTTCACCTTCGTCTTCGTCTTCCTCTTCTTCTTCTTCATCGTCATCGCCTCCCCTTACCTTCACCTCCGTCGATCGCCTTCCCAGGTACTCCTCTCCCCTCCCCTGTTTACGCTCGGTTTCTCGCCTTTCCCCCGCGCTTCCCGTTCCTGGGTCCCCCTTCTTTCCTCGCCTCGAAATACCCTCTTGGAGATAAGCCTCCCTCGATCCGGAGGAGGTCGTCGCCATGGCGCCTTCGAGCCCCGCCTTCAACTCCGACCCCGACCACGACCCCGCGGCCGATGCCCACCGCAAGAAGCGGAGGAAAATCGAAGCCGACGCCGAGGAGTCGGACCGGGATCGGGGGGCGGCCGCGGGGAGCGAGATCAGGTGGAGGTCCCCCGCGCAGCAGCGGCTCTACTCCGCCAAGCTCGTCGAGGCCCTGTCGCGATCTCGCCGCAGCAGCAGCAGCTCCTCCTCCTCCTCATCCTCCTCCTCCGCCGGCGGCGGCGTCGATGCGGAGCCCGAGGCGGCGGCGGCGCCTGCGCCTCCTTCGTCCGGGCCCGGGGAGGTCCGGGGGATCGCGGACCGGGTCCTCGCGACGGCGGCCAAGGGGCGGACCCGGTGGAGCCGCGCGATCCTGGCGAGCCGGCTGAGGATGAGCCGGCTCGGCAAACGACACAAGAAGGCGAGGGCCCCGACCGGCCATGCCTGGCTGAGGAAGCCTCCGCCGCGGCCGGAGGGCGGCGGGAAGCGGAGGCTGCCGGCCGTGGAGAGGCGGGTGAGGGTGCTGGGCCGGCTGGTCCCCGGCTGCCGGGGGATCTCGGTGTCGAACCTCCTGGAGGAGACGAGCGACTACATTGCGGCCCTCGAGATGCAGGTGCGCGCCATGACCGTGCTCACCCAGCTCCTCGCCGGCTCCCAGCCGCCGAGCGACCTCATCGGCCTCGGCTCCCGCTCCGGCTGAGCCGGGACGCCGCCGGCGCAAAGCTGCTGTCATTAGTTGTAATGTTTTTTCACTTTTCTTTTTCAACCTTTGTTTCTTATGAGAGGATCAAAATTTTCATGTTATTCTATTCTATTATTATTATTATTATGTACATGGCCTTTTCTTCTCTCTCTCTCCCTCCCTCCCATTTGCTCTCTAATCTCTTTCTTAATCCTTTTTAATTAGTGGATAATGTGGTGGGAGGGAGGGAGGGGGCCTTGATTAATTGGGGGATTAGCATGCCACCTAATCTTTGATTCCCCCCCTTTTTTTGTGGCTCAAGACAAGACTGGCCACCCCCATGGCTTTTGCTTAAGAAAAGCTTCATTGATTTGGTGCCTAAGTTAATCGCTTCTCTTTAACCTCCGGGTCGCCGTGAAAACGCCCTTCTACTATCAGGATGCGATGTCGTAATTAAGTATAAAAATGTCGTGACGCGATAAAAAAAAGTAAGAAAAAAAAAAGGAGGGGGGGGGGGGGTGTGTTTGAGATTAAACCCCGTCAAGGCCACACCTCTGGGCCCGCGATTTGAGAAAACAAAACTAATGAAAGCAAAGTGGCACTCATTAGATAGATGGTTCGCTTGTTTGAACAGCATTTGCCTAGAACAGCCCACATGATTCGTGTTTTTTTTTTTTTTATCGAAGAGCTTTTGGACTTTGAGGGAGCAATGAGTGCGACCCTCAATGTGTGATTGCGATTCAATCGGTAGAATTTTGCTGCATTTGTAAGTATTCAGTGCCTGAGATTACCCTGCTTTAACTCAGCTGAAGGGGTTGCGACGTGATGATTAGTGTTGATGTCCGACAAAGAGAAGTGGGCGTTTTTGTAGACGACCAAGTTGTTGGTCTCTGGTCTGGTCTGGTTGTCTTGTTTTGGGCATTGTCCTCGGCTGGGTGAGATGTGATTCATCTGTTTTGGTCAGTAGTAGGAAAATGGGGATTAGCATGACAGGATTGTGTGGGTGTGGGTGGTGAGGTCGAGAATGTCAAACTTTGTGGTTGAAGAGCATCGTCAAAATCCCATCACTGGATCGAGTGGAAAGCATAGACAATTTCCAATCCCAAATCGATACGCTAGGTTCCACGATCCATTCACGAAACATCGGCTTCCTCGTGCTATGTGTGGCCAATGCATCGAAAATCGAAACTTTGTTCTTTATCGAGCACATTTACCCGGTGCCCTAGGGACACTCGTCGACAAAACCCCTGCAGTCAAGCTTATCCGGAGTTCTCCATTGACATCGAGAGCATTCTTTAGCCAAAATAACACCGTTGCCCTCGGTCCAAAGAATTCATCTCAAGAAACCCGTTCAAACACGAGTTTGAGTTTCGAGGCAACTGGGGTCACCTCTCCCACTTGAAGTAACACAAACCACAGCATAAAGATGGCTAATGCGTAAACCCATCCTAGATAGATAGAGAGAGAGCGAGAGAGAGAAGCAAGAACCAAGACCCAAAAGGTTACAAGGGCGACTTAAGTTGACAAAATCTGATTTTGGGGTGGTGGGGGGAGAGAGACGGCTGACAAAGGTGGAGAGGCGGCATGTCATGTGGCAAGCAATTTGGCCCCCTCCCTTTATCTTTTTATTTCCCTCTTTTGCTTGTCAAATTTTTTTGGGGGGGGGGTGTTTGTTTGTTTGTTTTTTTTTCCTTCTGTTGTTTTGCATGAGTGATGAAACAAACAAGCACAGTGGCCACAACATGTGCCTCCATGGCCCTACACTGCCATGTGCTCCCCTGCCCCACCCCTTCTTCCCCCCAAAGTGACTTGCATGTGATGTGAGGAAGAGAGAGAGAGGGTGTTTCAAGCTTTTTAAAGTCATCAATGCATGATATTTTGATGCCTAAACAACCCATTATATGATTTTTTTTTTCGGTTAAATAAAGCATGTCCCTTTTCTTTAACCGACGGCATGTATCTCGATTTACAATTCACATATTAGACAGCATGATTAATGCTGCGATCGATCTGGAAAACGATAAAGCGATTAAAGATTTGCTATGCATCCGAATAGGGCTCTGTTCGTGTTGGTTACTATTTAAAAACTATCACATCACTCCGCATGTCAATGGTCATGTTCCCAACGTGACTCGAATCGGGGCAAATGCAGCGACCACCGGCAACGTCCCACATGGGTTGTAAACCCCCTTCGCCGCCCACCTATATGCAGTGCAGTTAGAAGAGGACTTATTAGGCAGATACATCGATTTTCTGTTCACATGGCACGTTAAACATGTTCACAGCGCAAGAAAATGCAAAAGGTTCATGCATTTTCCTAGGGAGGCTTAGGATGGTTGAACATACAATTAATCAATGACCTTCCCCCTCTCTCTCTCTCTCTCAAAATATGATGCACATTATTTACTTGAAAGCAGTAAATTTTCAAGGAAAGAACAATTCTCTTTTGTCCTTTTCCTTGAAATATGATACATTATGCTCACTTGAAACTAAGTGGTACAAATGCAAATGATCCTTATTTATCACGGACAGCTACTGCACTTGCAAAGGAAGAAAAAAGTTGTCTCATTTTCTATTTAGGGTTTGCAATATTGTCGGAAGATTTTGTCCCACCTTTGCCTTTACTCAGGTGAGTTGTCCCCGTCACACACAACTTGAGAATAATGGGGTCGGAAAATAAATATTTTTTTCCCATTTTTTCATATTTTTATCTCACCTAGGATTTCCAACAATACATATCAAAATTCGATTTTTACAACCGCTGCCCCCTCTGGTGTTCCCATATCTGTACGTGGGACGCGCCCTACACGTGAAAAAATTGAATGATTTTGTCATAATGTTAGTCCGGGGCGACATGTTGGGATGGTGACCTTAGCCGAATTCCTCCATTGAATGCGGACCTAACTGATGATGAATCTCTGTTAGCCTTGAATTCTTAGATATGTTGTTTTCGTGAAATGATATGAGCATCATTTTCCTCTCTTTGGCTCTTTCCCGAAAATGGAGTTTTTGGTTTACCGTATATGTTAAGTTCGATAGTCAGGCAAAGTAGGAGCGTGCATGGTCCCAGGGAATTAACAGGCGGTGTTCAAGCGTCGGGGGAGTGAAACCTAGAAAAGTTACCTTGGAGGGGGACCGTTTCCGAAATTCCAAATCAGAGGCCGATGTGGCCAGGTCCTAAGCGGCATCAAGAACTCACGGAACCAATTTGGCTATGCCGGCTCCTTGAGTTGAATCAAGACCGGTATACAACACTTAGGTAGCATTGTTTTGTCGATCGGTCGGCTCCATCACGTGCTCATACCTGCAGATTTGAGAATCAAGAAAGATGAAGAGAAACTATGCCAACGAAGATATATGTGAATAAAATTCGAACAATTACGACCAACCTAAAAATAGAAAAGAGGATATATATCTCCAAGTTTTGGCAGAGTGATGACCCACATTTAGGTGTGTTTTGGGGAGGGGATTGTTGCGACAAAAGAACAATAAACGTGGGTTGACATGAAATGATCAGGGGATGACATTCTTGGCAGATAGCGACGACCTTTCTGCGCTGACGCACCCAACGACGTTCGTGGCCTCCTTCATTCGCACACGTTTCTCTTCCTCATCAGTCCCCATCTCCCTCCCTGTCCGCCTGCCCAAATTCGAAGTTTTGTTTGACCTCCCCCACCCTTCACGTGGTGGGGTCAACGTTCTTCCCAAAGTCGAGAGACGTTTATATTGACCATACCATGCGTGCTCACCTAAGTAATCTTGGAAATAACAAGGTAGGCTCACCAAAATGTAGCCTTACAGAGAGTTTATCTACCAATGGATATGGCTAAAAACCCCTCATGACTCCATCTTGAGAGATCGATCAAGTAGGTTAAGCGACTATTAAGTGGAAGTTTTCTATTTCCGCTTGAAGGAAGGCAATCGGTCGAGGATAATCTCCGGTCCTCATGTCTGGATGCATGACGCGTGTTTGATCGAGCTAAGTAGACAGATTGATTCCAATGTGCATGGAAGATTGGTCTTGACGTACCGCCTAATTGCGAGATGCACAATGCTAATCCGATATACCATATTAACGCGATAGGAGGAAGTAAGAGCCCCCTCTATTTTGGGCATATTAAGGCTTCAAGGATCCATTAACTATTTATCCTTGTAAGCTCATGACATTGATCCTGCCATCGACCTTTTTCCCTTCAAGGTGTAATGGCGGGAAAATAAGTAGGACTCGTGATGAAAACACTACGAACGCAATTTCCTAGGATTAATGATGAGCACAGGAATCAAACATAAATAATCAAACGATAATGTGAAGAGAGACACATTTGCAAAATCGAAGAGACGGATGCACAATCACCGATTGCACTTCTCACCCTGAATCAATGCCAATGAATCGAAACACCAAAAGGCTTTCTTGGGTTTCTTCCACAATGACAACCAAGAGTCCAAAAATTTCATTATAAGTAGCATTCCATGTCGAGCACACTGTATCTGCAGGAAACAGACTTTAGAAGAAGAGCACGATGCGTACCGGTCGTACTAGAACCCATACTGCCTTCGATCCCGCGAACTCCAGGTACAATGTCACCTATGATGGTAGAACCATCGAAACGACGTTGACCGACGAAGCAACTGTGGTCAACCAATGGATACAAGAAACTCTGTCGCTCTACACCGGGAGCCCAACCGTTGTAGGGTTGGACATAGAGTGGAGGCCTCATGTGTTCCGGTCGATGAGCAACAAGACCGCCACCCTGCAGCTCTGCATCGACAAGAGATGCCTGATCGTTCAACTATTCTACATCGACTATGTTCCTGAATTGCTGAAGGATTTTGTCAGAGACCCTAACTTCACTTTCGTTGGGGTGGAGGTCGATGGTGATGTGGACAAGCTCAAAGTTGAGTACGGCCTGGAGTGCGCGAAGCACGCGGATGTTCGCGAGCTGGCGAAACTGCGTTGGCCAGGGAGGTTTCGTAAGCCGGGCTTGAAGGATCTAGCGCTTGAGGTGGTGGGCCTTGTCATGGACAAGCCCAAACATGTTAGCATGAGTAACTGGGAGGCCAGGGTGCTCAATGTAAACCAAGTGGAGTATGCTTGTATTGATGCATATGCTTCGTACAAGCTTGGGACTGCACTTCTCTAAGAAACTAAGTTATGGGATCGTGAGCAAGATTGCTTTACGCTTAATAAAAGTAGGTCTATGGAGTTTGTGCGGTGTTTGGAGCGATGTTTTGTTGGATCATCATCTTGTTCATGCAATGATAATGAACTGAAATTTCTTTATTGCACCTCCATGCGACCTTAACAGAACAGTAAACACAGAAAGGAGACAATTGTACCGCAAGGCAAGTTCATTTTGGAGTTTCCACAGTCCATAGCACATGAAAAGTTTGAAATATGGATATGCTTCCACAAGCCATTTCTGTACCATTTTGTTTCTTAACACCAAGTGTGTGCAAAGAGAGTTCGAAATGGTCTTTTTTTCAGCCAAAGGCAGTACGAGGGCATGATATTTTTCTGAACCAGTACAACCTGTCTGGCAATTTTAAGTTGCTACTGCGATTAGTGCAAGCACAGAATGTATTCTGCAGGTGCATACCAAAGCTAGGGAATATAATTTCGTTACATTCACCAGGAACGCTGTCGTTAAGCTTTGACAGGCTCAGCTCGAGGTCTCCACACCCCGACCCTATATTTGTGGGTGTACTTCAATATCAACTTCCTCTGCATAAATCCTTACCAAAAAAAAAAAAAAAACTTCCTCTGCATAAATGAACAACTTCTTAGTGTGCTCTTCAGAAAGAGTGTAAATCATATCGTTATATTCTTAAGACTGATTGCATGTCTAAAACCCACAGATGGAGCTGGCGCTTCTCGACATTGATTCAACTACAGTAAGAGTAATAAAATGGAGTGCCAAACAAAGAAACATCACAGAGGAGCACAATAGAAGACAATTGCCGTGCCAACGTTATTCAGATCCAGAACCATAAGGAATACACCAGAATGAATGAGCAAAACCCATGAGTACATTCAACACTTCCACTTTTACATGACTTCATCCAAAATATCTAATGCATATACACATGCCAGCAAGATCATGCAAAATGACGCAAACCTATGGCGAGGGGAAAAAATGGTTAGTTCCATTTTACGTATCCAAGGGTTTAGCTTACCTGTTTGCAAGGAATGCCGAGCTTCTTGAGCTTGAGCGTGCAGGAAACGAGTAACTTGTTGAAGTCACCAATCTCTGACTCGAGCTTCGCGACTTGGGCTTCGACCCCTCCACCGATCCCTCGCAAAAAAACTCTGGTATTCCCACCTTCACTACACAAACAGTGCAAGAGAAAACATGTCCTTAACTGTGAAATTGGCGCATCCCGAACTTTTGCTTCGACAACATGAGAATGAGAATCTTTAAAGCTACAGCTTGATAATTAATCCAGCATAAAGTGAGCACCTCCTCAAACCCCCCACAGATAACCACACCACATTAAATCATCAACGCTATAAACTCTCTGGTCCCAAAGACTAAAAAACTAAGGCTGGTCGTCCAGATTTCTATACAGGATAGGACTGGATAAGATAGGATAAGAAATCCTGGAATTTCTTCATATCTTGTCAATTGTTTGGTGGACTATGGATTTAAAGTCGGAAAGGATAATTTTTATTTTTTGCTATTCACGGGTTCGAAGGAGTTAGTGAAGGAAAAAAAGCCAAAAATTTTTTTTGGTGAAAGTGCATAAGGTGTGGGGATAAAGATGACGGCGAGTGGAGTATAACGTTTCTAGAAAAAGTAGGCATTACAAATCCTATTTCGGTCTATCCCACCCCCTTTTCGGATTTTTTTATCCGGTTTATATCCGACCTTATTCTATTCTGGACCATCACCAAACACAGCCTAAGTGCATCAGAATCAAATCACTCCCAAACGGGCACAAAAACAACTAAAACGCCACAGCACAACTGCCCATCATCATCATCATCAAGAAGACATTGCCCACTTCACTGGTTAAGCTCTCGAACAAACCCATCACCAGTTACCGAGCTCGCAACGAATATAACTGAGAACCCATCTCAAAACACACTCGTTTAACCTCATTCAGACAATCCGCCTGGAAATCCCCAGCCCCAGCAGAAAGCAAAAAAAGCAAGCCTCTTTAAGCGAAGGACTTCATGGGAAAGAACGAGGGAAGAAGAACCGAACCCGCCAAAGAAACAGGACCTACCGGCGTACGGAGGAGATCTGGAGAAGAGTCTTGAAAGGACGGGAACGAACGAATCGGATTGCGCGGTCCGCGAAAACCTTTCCCCTCGCAGTCGAAGATGCTGTCGTGATTTTCCAGACGATTACACGCGACACAACCCCATTTTCACGGCGCGAGAAAATTGCCGGTAACAGTGTCGACTCTACGAGAAAAATCACGAGAGAATTTCCAAAAAATTATCGGTTCGATCTTCTTCTTTTTTCTCTCTCTTTTTTTTTATTTGGTCGGAACCGGTTCGATCTTATCAAATGCCTTCGCTATCGATCGATACAGATGGCGGGTCGATGTCGAACGATATCGAATACTAGGAATACCGTCGAGAAAAAAAGTAAGTTCCTACAAGTGCCCAAATTAGACAAATTCCATATCTTGCAATACACGTGTCACGCTCTTACGTTTTTTTTTTTCTAACTTATGCGTTGTTCAAAGCTGTGTGATAAGATGCCAATCATGATTTTCATGTCTTTCTTTTTTTTTTTGGGCTAATCAATTATCTTAAGCCGTTGAGGCGGATTGGTCAACGGTCCTATTCGATGCTATGTACTCCAAATTAATTTAACTTCATAATAATAATAATATAATAATAATAATTGTGCCTCATTTGTTTCCATCTAAAGATCCCGAGTTTTAATTTTTTTTTCCTTCGCGAATTGATTAGCAATAAAGCCAAGGAAATTATATGCTCAACGCCAAGGTTTAAATTTTCTCGCGAGAACCCAAGAATATTACAAGGAGGAGGAGGAGAATGAAAAACAAAAGACCAAAAAAAAGGAAAATATTGAAAAGCAGAGACAAAGCAACCAAAACTTTTAACAAAGAGAAAATGGAGAAAAGGGGGGGAAAAAGGCAAAATTAATTCCAAAAAGGATGGAAAAAAAAAACAAGAGAGAACCAAAAAAAGAGGCCGCACGTGCCGCACGTGCCCCAGCTCATCTACCGATCCCCGACCAAATCTCACATGTCCCGGTCCCGACCGCCATCGTCATCTCCGCCTGCCGCCGGCGCCGGCGCGGGCCTAGATGGTGCATCCGCAGAAGAGGAAGAAGAAGCAGAGCATGGAGACGAGGGCCACGGACTCGAACACCGTCACGAGGCTCCACACGACGTCGTCCAGGATCGAGAGCCCCAGCCCCAGCTCCGCCGGCCACCACCGGGGGAAGCCCCACCCGCCACCATCGCCGCCGCCGCCGCCGACCCGGCGGACGGCCGTGAAGTAGGAGGACACGAGCTGGGGCCACCGGAAGATGGAGGATCGGAGCGGGAACGAGAAGTCCAGCCACCGCAGCGACGTCACCGACCACCTCCCCGACATCTCCAATCCCAACCTCCCTCTCTCTCTCTCTCTCTCTCTAGAGAAGTGTGTGCAGCTTTGATTCCTTCTCTTTTAAAATGCAAAGCGCATCTTTGTATTCCCTCTGGCCTCCTTTTAAGGGGGGGCAGTCTCTTTATTACAATCTCTCTCTCTCTCTCTCTCTCTCTCTCTCTCTCTCTAAAGGGGCTGTTCTAGCATGTCCTGAAAGGCTTAAAGGTAGGATTTTTATAGTGGAGATATTTGATTATGTGAGAATTGATTGATGGGGTATGGTTAGCTGCGCAAATGGAGGGATCCACTTTTTCTGCCTTCTTTCTTTAGCTTTTTCAAAACGACAGCCATGCCAAGACAGTGGCGTCCCTCGCATAAGACAAAGAAAAATAAGGAAATGTCCTGCATGTTAATTCAAAATTTGTCCTTTGGAGAGCAAATCCAAGATTTTGAAAATTTTTGGCAACAGAATTCAAAAGGTTTTGACATTTTGGAGGTTTGAATTTTTTTGCCCTCTATTTTTCCCGCAACAATTTTGCCCTTTTTGAAATGGGGGGCACGAGAAGAAACCAAATGGTGTCTCCTACTGTTAGCAACAATAGATAACTAATCGAGGACAGCACGTAAATCCTTTGTCTTCCATCACGAGTAGCTGGACCCAATTAGCATAATCGACTCTGATCTAAACGTGCATCACAATTACGCATGGTGGAATAAAAGCAACTCAAAGTGCAAAGCACTACCGCTAAACTTAAAGCCAAAAGACTCCGGTTTGCTCAAGATAAATATTGATGAATCTCACCTCTCAAGGACCACGGAAGGGGCAATTGCGTGCGTATGCCACGATTCATAAAGAAGATTGATGGAAGGTCTCACGCGGCCAGTCCAAGCATCTTCCGCCCTTAAAGCTGAAACCCTTGCCCGTTTCTATGCTCTCCAACACTTTGCTAATTGGCCTCATCTGATGCTACTGATGCTAAAGAAGCAAGAAATGGCTGCTTTTGCCAAGCAAGGCCTCGCGCGACCACTCCAATTGATGCTAAAAAAAAGAACCTATTGATGCAAGCAAAGATTACATTGTTCGATGCATCTTTAAGCCTTCCATTGGATAACAGAAATTGATGGCTCAATATGTCCAAAGCTGTACAGAGCTATTTGACACGGTCCTTTGCATCATATAAACAAGAAAAGCTTAAGAGGTGGACACGAGTTGCATCTCCATCATCAACTAAACAGACACTCCTAGTTGGCAATACGTGAGACCTCGGCAAAAAGAGGGTGTCAACTTCGAAGCTGAACTAACGAGGTTACCTCGGTACCATCTGAAATCAAACTCCACCAAAAGATCGCTGCTTCGACCAACTACTCAGGCTATATCAAGTGAACCGCAAAACTCGTCCCAGTTGAAGAGGAGCATCTGGTCTGTCGGTGCATTCTTTGCTATCTCCATGGCTATATCAACCACAGATTGATCTGCGTGTGGAACTGGGGGGTCTTCTAACGGGCTCAGATTGACGACTTTGTAAACATTATCGAGGTGCTTCTTGTAAATGCCATTCTCAACTTGCATTTTCTGGAAACTGGCTTTCTTTTTCTTGGTAACCTTATCTTGCGTTTTCCCTTGCTCGGCGAAAGCAGCCATTTCTTGCTCGTACCTTTCCCTATCCTTTATACTTTCCTTGATATATGGCTGCAAATGCATTATCCAAACAAAGATCACCTAGTGTTTTAGAATGAACGCAACCTCTAAGTAAAAGTTGCAGAATCATACCCTCTTGGATTCTTAAACAAGGAGAAAAACTTTACGTTGGACAGAAATATCAGAAGTGGTGTCGTGCAGCAGACATGTGCAGCTAATAATATAACAAAATTCGCAAATTTGTACCTCCTTCTCCTTCTCAGTAAGTTGTCTCCATGCATCAATGGCCACCCTCAGAATATCTTGGCCCTCCTGACTCTCTCCTCGGAGGGTTCTTAGCCGAGCACATTCCTTGCTGAGGAAGAGCTGATATGCACTCCGTGTCGCAAGTGGAGCTTTTGGGTTTTTCATATGCTCCTTAAGCTTCGCTGCCATCTCCTGAGCCGTTTTTTCTTCTTTTGTGATGAGACATGCACAACCATGCAGATCAGAACTTCTGACAATTTTACATTAAAAATGTGCTGAAATTTATCAGAGAGTAGAGATAATAACGTGTATGGTCTCCACCGTGATTCCAATTTTACCATATTATAGGTGATGTAAGTTCAGATGTAAGTTCAAATTCTACAAATTCCCCTAGGGGATCAGTCAGATCTTGAAATTACCATTGAAAGATAAAGTCAACTAACAAGAAAGTTAATCAAACACCAACAATACCAAAGCTCCACAAACGTAAACCCAACATAACAACAAAGGAAGATGACTGAATCTTGAGTGAAGAAAAAACAAGCTGATAGTGATTAGTTAAATTACTACAACAAACCTCAAATATCATTTACATGACTGCTAAACAGTTGCTTCTTCCAAAAAAGGAAGTGGAAGGAGTCACAAAAGTGGACAGCCGTTGTAGATTAAGCATACACCTCTCCTTTAATGGCTAAACCAAGGAAATGATTGCCTTCATACTCTTAAACTAGATGGCCTGACACACAGATGAATTGATATCCCAAAATATAATGCATAAAAAAAAGTAGGTTGTACTATGCTGCCTAATTTCAATTTAATTAAATGACAACCAGCAGTATGCAAGAGAGAATCTTGTGCAATTAAAAGATTGACTCACCTGTTGGCAATTTGATAGCCTCTGAGCGCAACTTCTTCTCCTCAGGATGATCCACTAAATCAATCGGCACAGAAGAACTGTTCTTACTGTTCCGCTTGAGGGCAGGGCTCTTGCTGTTCAAAGAATTAAAGCCTGCAAAGTCGTCACACAACACTATACATCACATGAACTCAAATCAATTTTTCTATATAGACAAAGGGAAGTTTTTCAACCTTAGCTTCTTATATTTCAAATGCCCTGTAAGTCAATTACATCTATGTTCTATGTAAAGCCCCGTGAGCCAGTTACATTCATGAAATATAACAGATACCTGAGAATGAGTCTGAGACTGCAGGCGGTTTGGGAGCACTCCTAGTCCTAGCGATGGACTGCTCGAAGTTGTAAAGAAGATGTGCATAAAGCCTTTGAACTTGAGTAGCTATCGTGGGAGCCGTGCTTTCCAATTGAAGGGCAGAGACTATCTCGTCCCATTTGCCCCTTTTGTTAATCTGTGAAGCACAATGAAGAGTAAGTCGTGCAAAATTTACATGTTGAAAAGCAATCTCAAGCCTGCATCCATGGTCCATTTTTATAGCTCTAGAAATTGGGGGTAATCAGGACTTCACCAATACATGCAGCAGCTAAACAACTTGTAACCATGTGAGTGCCGTTGCAGATGACACTCCTAAATAAGCACAATGTACTTCGGTCTTCATTGTGTTTCATCAGATTGTCTGGACGAGAACACGCAGCTAGCTCGTGCCACATAAAAGATAAAGCACATTACTTGAACATGGCCTTCTAGTACAAATTTTAAGCACATGGCACAGACAATAGCAACTTCAGTTCTTCCACAAGATTAACCGATTTTAAACACAGCAGATAACTTCAAATCAATGATGGAAATGGAAGCCAACACTCAAAAGCCCCTCGCGAGTTGATGATCCCACGATGTCGAAAATCATGGGGCTGAACAAACAAAGAAAGAAAAAAAGAAAATGCCCGTAAATCAGACAAAATAGAAAAAAAAAAAAAAGATTTCACCTGGCGAAATCCTCCTCTTCTGGCAACTTCCTTGTGCAGCTGAAACAAGTCCAAGGTTGTTTCCCGGGCATTTAGGCTGCCGTTTTGAAGTGTTAGAATTGAATTCACAACGCCATGCATTAAGTTGTCCTAAAACTTCCTTAGAAACTCGAAAGGGAAAACGAAAAGGGAGGAACTTTAAGCCCATTTTCAAGAAACAAGAAAATAGGGGGGACAAAGGTTAGACCTTTTCGTCGATACGGAGATTCTCTACGCCAATTTTTCTCAGCAAAGAAACAACCAAAAGTACCCAGAGCACAACTCCTTTCTCCTCTTTCAATTATGCCCCCAAAACCAAAACTTTCACTGAACGCATACAAAAGAGAACAACTTTTGCCTTCGCGGCACCATTTCTGGGGAAATGGGCATTCAGAAGAACAAGAAGAGAGAGCAAGACTCGAAACTCACATGAGGCTCAGTCCAGTGGACTCGAAGAACTGGGTGAGTTTCGCGTAGAACTTGTCCGGGTCCTTCAACAGATCATCCTCGACAGGTTTGGCGGCGGTGGCGGCGGCGTACGGGGATGTTCGGCCGTTGGACTTGGAGCTGCGTTCGTCAACTCCGGCAGACCCGTTTCGGCTGCTTTCTGCTTGCATGCTTGCTTGGATCATCAGCGGAAGGGTGAAGCGATGGCAGGAGGCTTGGTAGCTTTCAATGGCTTTATGCTTTGAATAAAGTAGGATGAGCCAAAAATATATATCTATTACTTTGCAATTTTTTTTTTTTTGGTAAGGATTACTTTGCAATTTTTCCTCTAAAAGAATAAGAAAAAAAAAACGAGGATTTAAGATGGATCTTATTTAAAAAAAGGCTCAAAGTAATCATAAAATTTTAAATAAGAATATGAAATGATATGACATTGTGAGACAAGGGTCTCACCTCACCAACTGGCTACATATTCCGGCCAATCAGTGGCATTTTCATCTAAAACAATTTTAACCTAAAATTTTAGTAAAAATTATATTGAAAGCTTTTAAAAAAAATTTCTTTTAAAAAAACGCAAGGAGGAGGATGGCGAAGGGGTGGCTGTCACAAGCGTAGGGTTTGAATTTTTTTTTTGTGTGTATTTTTTAAGTTTTAGCTTTTTTTTCTTTATTGAGTTTCTCTTTTCCATGAATTTTTTTTTTGAATTTTTAACCTAATGTAATTGAGATTTTGTGTAAACATTAAGATTTAGATCAAAACGACATCGTTTTGATCCATTAGTTAACCTTAACGCCACATGAGAGAGATAAATATATGAAAAAAAACCCTTAACACAAAATCAAGTCCTGGGCAAGGGCCGCAGGCAAGATGATCGTCGCGATGGCCGATCTTACCAATGGTCGGCAAGGGTCGCCCAAGCAAGGTCGGCCCTCGCCTATGGCTTTTGAGGGTGGCCTCACCTAGCTCTCTCCGGATTAGGTCTGAGCATGATCTGAGTAGGCGGTTCCCACACTGAAACTGTGGCCCACTAAGGACCAGTTCCAAAAATTAAAACCGAGAACCGTCCATTAATTTCATGGACCCACCCGAGAATCGGACCGCTGGTCCAGTCCGATTCCCTAGTGGATCTATAAAACTAGTCCCATCAAGTTTTCCTAGACAAATCATAAAATGGACTGGTCTAATTCTTACCCGTTGGTAGATTGTGTTCACCATATGCTATTTTGACTTACCTTAATGTACATGTGTGATGTATCTTCAATGTACACATAACACTCCTACTTTTGCGTTTGATTTCACTAGTCCGATGCAGAAGTCATGCACTTCCATCTAAAATGGTATGATGCAGCACTGCCCTCTACAACTTTCCAAGCTTCTACACAATCTGCTCAAGCAAAGCACAACAAATATCATACAAAAACAGAGGAAAAAAAGGTTGAACTTTGCCTGGATAAAAAAGGAAAATATATGTTGATTTCGATTGGCAAAAAAAGAAGAATAGTATCAACAAAATTCAAGCCAAACTTTAGATGTCAGACAAAAGGCTTTAAGAGTTTTCAATGCTCCAAATAGACCAAGCCAATCACATATAAAAAAAATATGTGAACCAACATCGGATCAGTAGAACAAAAAGAAAAGAACATAACTTTCCATACAATTCCTATACTATGAACGGTTCTATTAATCACATCATCCATAAATCAAGTGGGTACCCATTAATTATTGAGAAAAATGACCACGATATCCCAACTACTCAAGAGCTTCAGACATGAACCAACCTTAGACATGAGATAACAAAGTGACCCTATGTACTCAAATTAGCATTGTGATTCTCAAAAGAAAAGCAAAAAGTTTGGTCCTATGGTTCGACCGATCGCTATTCACAGAGCCATTCTCCAACTAAACTAAGCCCTCTAATCAAAACTTTTCTTTAGACCAACCAAACAATCAAACAACATAGAGGTTAAGGATTTAGGGTTTTATTTTTTCTAGAATTTTTGAGCTAGATTGACCAAACAAACAAACCTACAACTTACAAATTTAGGGATTTAGTGAATAGATTAAAGATTAGGGATTTGAACTTACTTGACGGCGACCAAGAGTGAGGGCTAGAGGTGTGGCCGTTGGGAGTTGATAGTTGAGGCTGGAGAGACGGAGACGGAGTCGAGGCCGAAGAGTCGGAGATAAGGGCGAGCGTGAGGTTCTCACTTCTCAGCTTAGCGTCAGACTTGAGTCGTTGAGCATCCAAAGACGAGAGAGCAGAGAGTTATGTTAGTTTAGGGATTTATTTTTTCTTTTTTTAATTTTTTTTGGTCAAATTTTTTTAATTTAAAATTTAAAAAATAAAATATATTATTATATTACCAGTTCGGTCCTAGTGGGCAGTTCCAAACAGGGAATCGGACTGGTATCCACCGGTTCCAAAAAATTAGAACCGAGAATCAGATTGGTTCCCTTGGAACCACCAGTTCCGGTTCGGTTCCAAGCAGTCTTTGGCAGTCCGAGTGGGTCCCAGTTCTTTTACATACCCCTACTTCGAGTATTGCTTGTGGTTAGCTATCGCTTAAAATCGATTATCGGCGAAAAGGAAAGAAAAAATAGAAAAATAAGAAAAAAAGGAAAAAAAAAAGTAAATGACAAAAATGTTCTTGACCAGCCGATGAGGTTAAGCTATTCTTTGAGACTAACATGACTATTTCGGGTCATTATTTGAAACAAGATCCATTTCCAGTCTTTATTTGAGAAAATGAAGGTACTTCATGTTCTTATTTGAAATAAGGTCAACTTTAAGCTCTTATTTGTGAAAATGAAAGGATTTTAAGCCCTTATTTGAAATTTTCCCAATATTTAATAATGATAAGAAATCATTTTATTTTTAATGTAATTGAGTTCTAAAACTTTGATGTGGTTCTATTAAGAGCAATGATGATTAAATTAATTTATTAAAATGGCAATTAATTGCTTCATCTTCTTCGAAATGGATGAACAGGGGGATAGTAACCTATACAGAAAAACAGTGCACCGAGCCTGGGGCTGACATGTCCAAGCGAGTCGAGTGGAAAAAGTCTCTATCAAATGAGGAGTTACATAGGCTGATTGATGTCGACGCGTTAATAAATTGAGATGGCTGATTGGAGAAGCAATCCTTTTAGGGTGCGTTTGGTAATTATAATGTTCTTGAAAATAATTTTTGCTCGAAAATGATTTTTTCTTATCCCTTTTTCGAAAATAATTTCTAAGCATTCGAAGGTGTTTAATAACGGCCCAAAATTTCTATTCTTAGAATAGAAAAAGAACATAAATGCGTTTGATAACTGCACAAAATTTCATTTTATTAATAATATTTTAATATTTCTTTCTTATTGTCTTCTTCTCCTTCTTGGCCATGGTCAGCGACTGGCCATAGGTCAGGGCCGACAATGGCATCGCAGCCCTTGCAGCTTAGGCAAGGGTTGCCCTCGCCAACCTTTTCTAGCCCTCGCCCGAGCTGGTAAAGGCCGCCGTTGAGGCTCGCGACTTGGGCGAGGGTTGGACCCTTACTGTCACCCTCGCCCAGGCCACAAGCCTCGATGGCGATCCTCGCCAGCTCAGGCGAGGGCTGGAAAAGGCCAGCGACCCTCACCCAGGCCACAAGGGTCTAGCCCTCACCCTTAGCGGCCCTGGCCTGTGGCCAATCGCTGATCGCCTGCTAGGAAAGAAGAAAAAGAAAAAAAATCTTTTCTATTTCTGATTTTTGTTCCCAGAATCAAGAATCAACTTTTTTTTATTTTTGATTCTGTTTCAAAACTAATTCTGGAAATAAATTTGTGCCCGAGAACAAAAAAATTACTAAATGGATTTCTATTTTTTTTTGTTCCGGAAAACAAAAGAATAGAATCAGACACTGTTTTGCCGATTACCGAATAGGCCATTAGTGTCATGCAGAAACTATGCATCTCCTACTTTATTTTTCTTATAATATGATTTACTTTTTGGAGCATTTCCAAGAGGGGAAATTGATCCCCACGAAAAGTTCAAAAGTGGTATGTATTGGGAATTTATAAACTTTGGAATATGAATATGATACCAAAAATTTGTTACTACCCCATTCAGAAACTGCATTTCATTTCACTTAATTATTACGGGTTAATAAGGACCACACCTTCTCATTTATAAAATGTAATTGATTGGGATTTTTTAACACGACATTGGTGGAGTAGGTCCAAACGAGCAAAATGGCCATTTCAATTTTGTAAACAATAGATATATAGCAAATATGACCCGAACCCAACAAAGTCCATAATCTATTATTGGACAAATGCATGCATTAGAAATCTAGATCTCCAATAATTGTGGGTATAGATATCTCCTTTTTTTCCAAAAAAAATGAAGCTAACCATTGAATTTGGTTGGTGTATGTATAATCTTAACGGTAACTTGTAAATGGGGCAACATGTTGACCTCATTCATGTCGAATTTTCGAAGGAGTTTACAAGAAGAGTTGGGTACTACACTCAACTATGATGCTAGTTTTCACCCGCAGACAAAGGGAGAATTAGAGAGAACAACTCAGACTTTGGATGACATGTTGAGATCGAGCGTTATTGACTTTGGTGGCTCTTGGGACGGACACTTACACTTAAAGGAGTATTTGTATAACAACAGCAATGATTCCACCGGTAAGATGATTCATTTTCAAGTTTTATATGGTCGAAAATGCATAATTTCTATTTGTTGGGATGATGTTAGTAAAAATAAACTAATTGGTCTAGAGTTTATTTATTGACAATCTCAAGAGAAAGTCGGGTTGGTTAAGAAGAATTTCAAAATAGCATAAAGTCTTCAAAAAATTTATCCGGATCATAAAAGGCGCAGAGTAGAATTTAGTGCGAGAATGAAGTGTTCTTGAAAATCTATCAATCACGCGGTCGGAAACCGCAATCTTTGACGGACAAAATGCTCTAGTTGTCTAAATTTGGTTAGAACGATTGTTTTCTTGCCCCTGCCGAAAACAACTCTCTTTTGATACAACTAGCTCCTCTGTAAACAAATATGTGAGTTATTGAGTTTGGAATTCATTCTTAACCAAATTTGGGAGGTAGTCTTTTAGCATTTGCCTTCTAACGGATACAAAATCAGAAACGATTGTCTTCGAACTCACATAACAAGATAACATCTTGTGATTTATAGATATTATGGATTTTGTGAGTAACGCATATTGCTTGCCTAGTTGCGATCTAAAGCTACACATGCACAACTTCAATTTGCTTGAAGTTTCTTTGGTCTTTGAAATCATTTCTTTGCCTCAAAATGCAGTATCCATTCCTAGTTGCAATATAAAGCTACACATGCACAGCTTCATATTGCTTGCCTAGTTGCAATGATATACTCTAGTTGTCAAAATTTATTTAGAAAAGATTGTTCTCTTGCCATTGCCAAAAAGAACAACTCTCTTTTGATACAACTGGCTCCTTTGTAAACAAATTGTTCAGTTGTTTTCTTACTGAATACAGAATTCATTCTTAACCATATTTGGGAGGTAGACATTAAGCATTTGCTTCATAACTGACAAAAGATCAGAAATTAGAGTATTAGGACTCACCGAAAAGGATAATATCCTGTGATTTATGCGTGTTATTGATTTTGTGAGTAATGCATAATGCTTGCCAAAGTTTCAATATAAAGCTACACATGCAAAGGCTAAATTTGCTTCAAAGTTTCTTTGGTCTTTGTATAATTTCTTTACCTGAAAATGCAGTATTCATTCCTGAGAACTCTCTTATTAGCTTTGCTGAGCCTGTCAAAGGTTAGCTTTAGCCAAGACTGTAACGATCAAAATCAAGATTCGGTGACCATTGTGGTTGATCGGTCGGGCCAGGGACAGTTCACTACGGTGCAACAAGCCATCGACTCCGTGCCGGCGGAGAACAACATCTGGACTCACATCATTGTCAAGCCTGGCACTTATAAGTAGGTTAAAAAGGATGTGATTTTTCATGAGACTAAGTTAGCTTTAGAAAAAAAAGATGTTATGTTGAATGGTTTTTGCAGAGAAAAGGTTGTGGTACCTGATGACAAGCCCTGCATAGTCCTCGAAGGGAACTCGGCAAGTGACACCATGATCGAGTGGGGCGACGCTGGTGATGTTAATGAAAGCGCTACCTTCACGCTTTATGCGGATAATTTCAAAGCCAGGAATATAGGATTCAAGGTAAGAGTTGCCCTTCATTAGTATAATCCACTTTTTATTTTTGAAAAATAGCTAATCTCATGCATTTCCCATATTTCTGTACATCTGTCGACCTCATGTACTTCAGGTTATATATGATTGATTCAGTAAAAATTTGATTGATTATACATAACATTTACTCTGTTTATTTCAAGTTCCAAGAAATATTTGACCCTGACAAAATTCTTGGCAGAACACCTACAATGAAATGACACAACGTGGAGATTTGAGTTCGATCAAGCAGGCCCCGGCGTTCGAAATAACGACAGACAAAGTCTCGTTCTACAATTGCGCGTTCATAAGCGTGCAAGACACGCTGACAGACTTCCGAGGACGTCACTATTTCGAGTCCTGTTACATTGAGGGTGCTGTGGATTTTATATGGGGTGGTGGCCAATCCATCTATCAGGTTAAACACAAAAATAACATAAGTGAAACCCTATAACTATGGTTGCAACCATGAACTATCTTGGAACTTACGAAAGCAAGATTATCTGTAGGGCTGCGAGATAAATGCAACCACGGATATTCTAAATGGATTGGCAGGCTTTATCACGGCTCAGGGCCGCAATAGCACGACAGACGCCAGCGGGTACATCTTCAGTCAATGCTCCGTGAAGGGGACAGGGCCTTTCTACCTCGGAAGGGCGTATAGGCAATACTCAAGAGTCGTGTTTCACGGGTCATACCTCTCAAGCGATGTGGAGCCGGAGGGATGGGACTCCTGGGACTATGCTGGTCAAGAGTAAGGAAGTTGGTCAATAAACACTGATGTGATTCTATCAATAGCAATTTTACGAGTATATCAATTCATTCAAATGTCTGTTGATTGCCCTGTTTTCTTCAAAATTGATGAACAGGGGGACAATAACCTACGCAGAAAACCAATGCAATGGGCCTGGGGCAGACACGTCGAAGAGAGTTGAGTGGGAAAAGACCCTGTCGAGTGAGGAGCTGGCTAGTTTGATCGATGCGGATACATTCATCAATCAAGACGGTTGGCTGCAGAAGCAACCCTTTTAGTTTCTGCAGAAACCATGCATCTCTCGTTTAATTTGTTTATGATCTAATTAGCTTATTTAGCCGCTTCCACGTGACAAAATCGATCCACATGAAAATTGTGACATCTGAAAATTTCGTAATAATATTTATGTGATATCGGAAATTTTCCGTGTTCAATAATGATACTTAGATTTTAAAGCTAAGTATTATTTAGCTTAGAATTTGGGTGGACACGTAGAAATCTTAATTGGATCGTAAATTTTGTGAGGCGCGGAGGATGATTTTCGTAAACGTAATCATTCCGAGTTCAACGTATTTGAAAATTAAAATTATAAACGTTGATGTATGCGTTAATAGTAGAGCGGTGTTATTAATTTACCGCCATCTTAGTAGTTGATAGGTGATATTATTAATCTACACTTTAGTTAATTAGTGATAATAACTAATTATACACAATACAATATGGTGTTAAAGGTAGAAGAAGTTATGTTTCCCTTATAATTTCTCACAAAAATACCTCTTAAGACACGTTAAACTCGTGGCAGTTGGAGACTACATGCACTATTAAACTCAACCTCTTGCATTAATTTGACACCTAACCATGAGCCACCATCACTCTTGAATATTAGTTTTTCTAATTATGTTTGAACTTCTTACATTTGGCCATCAATTGAGTGAGATGTTGCCACATATGATTATATGTATTCTTACATCTAAAATCTTCTCCTCCACATCACTGTAACCTTGGTAACATCGAAGGAAATTTTTCATCTTGGTCGTAACTCTTCTTCGTCTTCAGACTTTAAAATATACTTTACTTACACCACTTTTCGATCCAAGACCAATAAGGCGGTTTTAACTTTGGGTGGTTCAGATCTTGCGCGAGGTAAGTGAAAACTCTAGATGTTAAGTTACTTCAATCTACTTTTATGCAGTTTTGATGTGCTATAATATTGTGGATATGGTGATTGTTGGATTCATTTTGCTGGTCTTGTACATGTTTAAAATGTTTGTGATTAGTTTTCTTGAAGTGTAGCTTATTTGGTTAGTGAAAATTATGAATCTGAAACTGAGTAGATTTACTCTTGAAACAGTAGATTTTACTTTCTTAACCTCGTTCGTTTCTATTTTTTGAAGGAGTTTATAAAAAGACTTCGGTACCAAATACTAAACTCAACTATGATACTAGTTTTCACCCGCAGACAGATGGAGAATTAGAGAGCACAATTCAGACCTTGGAGAACATGTTGAGATTGAGCGTTATTGACTCTGGTGGCTCTTGGGACTAACACTTACATTTAAAGGAGTATTTGTATAACAATAGCCATGATTCCAGCATTAAGATGACTCATTTTCAAGTTTTATATGGTCAATGCAGAGTTTCTATTTGTTGAGATGATGTTAGTAAAAATAGGCTAACTGAGCCAGAGTTAATTTAGCAATCTCAAGAGGAAGTCAGGTTGGTTCAGAAGAATCTCAAAATATCAGAAAGTTTTCTAAAAAATTATGCGGATCATAAAATGTGCAGAGTGGATAGTAGGAGGATCAAGTGCTCTTGAAAATTTATCGATCACGTGGTCGGAAACCGCGATCTTTGACAGAGAATATACTCTAGTTGTCTAAATTTGGTTAGAAACGATTATTTACTTGCCCCTGCCAAAACAACTACTCTCTCTTTTGATACAACTAGCTCCTCTGTGAACAAATATTACAGTTGTTTTCTTATTGAGTTTGGAATTAATTCATTCTTAACCATATTTGGGAGGTCGTCTTTTATTAGTTGCCTTTAACTGACAAAAAAATCAAGAACGATTGTATTAGGACTCACATAACAGGATAATATCTTATGATTTATGGATGTTATGGATTTTGTGAGTAACGCACATTGCTTGCAAAGTCTCAATATGAAGCTACACATGCACAGCCTCAATCTGCTTCAAGTTTCTTTGGCCTTTGGATCATTTCTTTACCTCAAAATGCAGTACTCATTCCTAAGTACTTTCTTATTGGCTTTGTTGAGCCTGTCAAAGGTTAGCTATAGCCAAGTCTGTAGCGATCAAAATCAAGATTCAGTGACCATTGTCGTCGATCAGTCGGACCAGGGACAGTTCACTACAGTGCAACAAGCCATCGACTCCGTGCCGGCGAAGAACAGCGTCTGGACTCATATCATGGTGAAGCCTGGCACTTATAGGTAGGTTAAACGGAATTTGATTTTTCATGAGACTAAGTCAGATTTAGAAAAAAAAGATGTTATGTTGAATGGTTTTTGCAGAGAAAAGGTTGTGGTACCTGGTGACAAGCCATGCATAGTCCTCGAAGGGAACTCGGCAAGTGACACCATGATCGAGTGGGGCGACGGCGGTGAAGTTAATGAAAGCGCTACCTTCACGCTTTATGCGGATAATTTCAAAGCCAAGAATATAGGATTCAAGGTAAGAGTTGCCCTTCATTAGTATAATCCACTTTTTTTTTTTGAAAAGTAGCTAATCTCATGCATATCCCATTTTCTGTACATCTGTCGACCTCATGTACTTCAGGTTATATATGATTGATTCAGTAAAAATTTGATTGTTTATACATAACATTTACTCCGTTTATTTCAAATTCCGAGAAATATTTGACCCATATGGAATTCTTAGCAGAACACCTACAATGAAATGACACAACGCGGAGATTTTAGTTCAATCAAGCCGGCCCCGGCGTTCCAAATAACATCAGACAAAGTCTCATTCCACCAATGCGCGTTTATAAGCGTGCAAGACACGCTGACAGACTTCCGAGGGCGTCACTACTTCAGGTCATGTTACATTGAGGGTGCTGTGGATTTTATATGGGGCGGCGGCCAATCCATCTATAAGGTCAAACACAAAAATAATATAAGTGAAACCTGTTATATCTCCCTAATTATGGTTGCAGCCATAACCTACTTTAGAACTTAGGAAAGCAAGATTATATGCAGGGCTGCAAGATAAATGCAACCACGGATATTCTAGGTGGATCGGCAGGCTATATCACGGCTCAGGGCCGCGATAGCGCGACGGACGCCAGCGGGTACATCTTCCATCAGTGTTCTGTGAGGGGGACCGGGCCCGTCTTCCTCGGAAGGGCGTACAGGCAATACTCAAGAGTCTTGTTTCACCAGTCATATCTCTCAACCGATGTGGTGCCGGAGGGATGGGACTCCTGGAGATATGCTGGTCAAGAGTAAGGAAGTTTATCAATAAACACTGATGTGATTCTATTTATAGCAATTTTTTGACTTTATCGATTGATTCAAATGTCTATTGATTGCCTTATTTTCTTTAAAATTGATGAACAGGGGGACAATAACCTTCGCAGAAAACAAATGCAATGGGCCTGGGGCGGACATGTCCACGCGAGTCAAGTGGCAAAAGACCCTGTCAAGTGAGGAGGTGGATAGGTTGATCGATGCCAAAACATTCATCAATCAAGACGGTTGGCTGCAGAAGCAACCCTTTTAATTTCTGCAGGGACCATGCATCTCTCGTTTCATTTGTTTATGATCTGATTAGCTTATTTAGGTGCTTCCAAGTGACAAAATCGACCCACATAAAATGTTCCGAAGGTGTAAATGTATTGGGAATTCATAGACTTGGGCATATCGTATGTTACCAAAAGTTGTTCCTCCTCTGTGGGAAGGTAATCGTTTAGAGGTTGCATATTCGGCAACTTGAATCTATCTATCAATTTCATGCTTTCACTGCTCAATTCAGAAACTGCATTTCGTTTCATGTAATTACTATGGGTTAAGAAGGACCATGCTTGTCATTGCTAAAATTTATTGATTCATTTTCTTTTTCCATAACATTAGTGGAGTTGGTCCAAGGGAGCAAAATGGCCGTTTCAATTTTGCAAACAATAGAGAGTCAGCGTATGTAACCCGTACCCAACGAAGTCCATGATATCTGACTAAATAATTCCATGTATTAGACTTCTACTTCCTCGATAATTATGAGTATAGATATCTTCCTTTCTTTTTCAAAAAAGAACAAGAAACTAACCATTGAATTTGGTTGGTGTATGTGTTAGGTAACTTGTGAATGGGGCTTGACTATGTTTATGTCTAATTTTTGGAGGACTTTACAAGAAGAGTTGGATGCTAAACTCAATTATGGTACAACTTTTTGCCTGGATACATATGGACGATAGAGAGAACGATTCAAACCTTAGAGGACATATTTTTTTACGTCGAACTTAGAGGATATGTTGAGATCTTGCATTATTGACTTTGGTAGCTCTTGGGATGGACACTTATATCTATTGATCCAGCATTAAGATGACTCATTTTCAAGCTTTGTAGGGTCAAACAAATAGAACTCCTATTTCTTGGGATGATGTTGGTGAAAATATAGTCAAGAGTTTATTGAGTAATCAAAAGAGAAAGTTGGTTGGTCTTAGGGGGTCTCAAAGCAGCATAAAGGCGTCAGAAAAGTTACCCAAACCTTAATAGCACGGATTGAATTTTAGTGTAGGAGATCGCGTGTTCCCGAAAATTACTCCTATGAATGGTCTTATATCATTTGGCACATGTGGCAAGTTAAATTCAAGATACGTAGAACCACTCTTGATCTTAGAGAAGATTGGTGACATAGTTACAAACTTGCTCTACCACCAATTCTGAGCGGAACGCATACCGTGTTTCATATATCTTTATTACAAAAATGTACCAAATCCTGAACATGTACTAGATATCCACTTTTGAGTAGGGGTGAGTTGTTCCGGGTGAACCTATATATTGGAACAGGTTCTAGGTGAACATACCTTGGAACAGGTTCCGTAATTTTTGGAATCTAGAACCTACCATACATACTTTGGAACCTAAAATCTAGAATCTACCATATCACAGATTCCAAGGTTGGTTCTAGGGTCTACCCGAGTTCCACTTTTATTATTTGTTGAACGATTACAACGAATCATCACCTTAAATTATCACCATTTACTGCTATAATTTATTGAGCACAACTTATATTTAAACACACGAAAAATATAAAACATTAACAAAGTAAAAGTCTCAATCATATAATAGAAGCTCAGATTAGTGGTTACAAATTATACACTCATTATCGGACGCCATAGAATACCGCATGATCATGCGAAGACATATACCATGAAAAATACAAAAACTTGTTCAAGGTTCTAAGTTCCAGGTTCCACTTACCTAAACCTTAGAACTTATTCGTCAAAACAAGTTCCTCAATTTTTTGAACCTAGAATCTACCCTACATACCTTAAAACTTAAAACCGGATAGATTCACACCAGTTTGATTCTCAAGTTCCATGTTCAACCCCGGAACCATGCTCAGCCCTACTTTTGAGGTCTAAAAATAACTTAATTATGATATTGAACTCGTTCGTATCATCTATAGAAAGGATCAAGCGATATGTCGCCCAATTATTCCTTATGCGAAAATCTAATGACAAAAACACACTAAGAGAGAGGCCATTCAAGATCTCAAAGAAGAGGTAAGGCACAAATGCCCTTATTTACTTGATAACCGAGATAAGTTCAAATTTTTAGGACCTTCCGAGATTACTAAGTTTTCTCTTTATAAATTATTTATTTAAGTTGGTGCATTATGATATTGATCCACATAAACCGGGTGTAACATTGTTTTCGTTGTTAGGAGGTTGGACGAACATGGGCCGTTGGATGGGTGTGGGAGGTGCAGAGGATTTGAACTTAGGACATTTTCTGCTCGACATGCAATTTTTACCAACAACCTATTTCCGCTCCTTTAACGAACTCCACTATCAGACAATGATCGTCTTAATTACGATGCTACAAACATTGAACCATGACATGATTAGAAGTACCTCATCTGAAGGGAAAGGATACAAATGTTTTCTCATTATACCACCGTCAGTTTTGTTAAAAGATCTAACAGTTCTATTTTTTTAACTAAATCTAACTTTGCTATAGGAGAGCACAATAAGATGGAAACATTTTGGATCGATCTAGGTCCTAAAACTTGCCATGAACTCTCCCTCTTTCTTCTCTTTGGTCTCTCTGATTACACTTTGCAATGCACCTATAAAAGATGTGAATCCTTGGACCCTTTCGAGCAAAACAAGTTCCGCACCATCTTCACGCATTTCCAACTTCTTTGCAGTTTTTGGGTTCAGTATCATTCACTATAATCGCTAGAAAATGCATTGTGTTCTATATTTACTGCATTTGTCGATGGCTCTATTGGTATGTTTTGATGCATCGGAGGCGGGAAATCACCCCTTGAAGTTTAGGCCAAAGTCGTTCAAGGCAGACCGCACAATCACGGTCGACAAGTCCGGTGATGGAAACTTCACTTCAGTTCAAGCAGCAGTTGATTCCGTTCCGCTCAACAACAATGCCTGGATATGCATCCATCTTAAGGCCGATACTTACACGTATGTTTTTGCTCTCCGAGCAGCATCTCTTTGCATCAGTCTGCAGTGTATGTTAATTTGCTTTAGCTTAGTTTGGTTTCCTCTTGTTGTGAAGCGAAAAGGTCCAAATAACAAGAGAGAGACAATTCATATACCTTGAAAGAGAAGGCAGAAGTAATACTGTGATCCAGTGGGGAGATGCTGGAGATGTCACTAAAAGCTCCACCTTCTCACTGTTCGCAGATAATTTTATGGCGGCACATTTAACTATTAAGGTAAAGGGAATGTTGTTCGAGTAATTCGATCATCGCTGGTTATGTCTTGGCCCGGATTGATCTCTTAAACTTCTGATTATTTTAACTTTGGAGAATTTTTCTAATTGACAGAATACATACGATGCTGGAAAAATTACGTGGGCACCGGCGGCCATGTTAATGGGAGACAAGGCATTGTTCTACAAATGCAGCTTTGTGAGCATTCAGGACACACTGACCGACTCTCAAGGTCGCCACTTCTTTGATTCCTGCTACATTGAAGGTGCAATGGACTTCATTTGGGGTAGTGGGCAATCCGTGTACCAGGTTCCGACCTTTGATGGTTCCCCTTACTTCATTTTCGTTCCATATTATCAAAATTGTTTTTAGTTGCAATCGGGATAGTTGGGATACCTGAAATTTCTTGCATCAGCTATACTTAAAAACACGTTAGGTCGATTCTTCAGTTGAGTACATTGGATGAAGAAAGTTAAAAAGAGGTTAATTTGCCGCAGGGTTGCTCTATTCATGCTGTAGCTGATCGCCTCAGAGGCGCTCCAGGTTACATCACTGCTCAAGGACGGTCGGATTCTTCACAAACAAATGGTCTTGTGTTCAATACTGCAACATAACAGGAAATGGTAAATCGTACCTTGGAAGAGCTTACAAGGCATACTCGATGGTGATATTTTACAAGACATCCATGTCCAATGTCATCGCTCCCGAAGGTTGGTTTTCATGGAAGCAAGTGGGCCAGGAGTAAGAATATTGTCCTCCGCCTTACTTTTCTTGATCTATATTGATCATCTATCAATTTGATTTGAGTTAGTAATTCTTGAAACTGTTTCCCTTTTTCCAGGAGTGCCATAACTTATGCAGAAATAGAATGCGATGGACCCGGAGCGAGCATGTCCGGGAGAGTGAATTGGATGAAGAAACTGGAAGATAAAGCGCTGTCTCACTTTATCGGCTCGAGTTTCGTAGATGGAGATGGATGGAGAGAGAAGATGCCTAGTCCGGTAGCATAAAAATTAAAAATCGTCAAGGAAAGCTACAGTCTTTAGATTCTTTTCCTTTCTCTAGTCTTACTACTGTAGTCAAGACACTGGCTTTGACCTTGTACTTCAATAAACCGCTCAAAAGTAGCAGTCAATAGATGCAGCTTGGATTTGATTCGATGTTCTGTGAACTTCAAATCTTTTCTGCAACTAAAAATGCAGTTGCATAATGTGACTTCATTCGTAAGTACTCTCTTAATGGTCAGACTCGAGTTTATCAAATGCTAGCTTTAGTAATGTCCTCAGGTGATCAAAATCAAGATACAGTGATAATTGTTGTTGATAACTCAGGCCAGGGACCAATTCGGACAATTCGTTAAGGTGCAACAAGCTCTCATTTCATTTCAGTCCCACCAAATGACGGCAACTACCTGGTGTTTGGTAAATCCAACATTTCTTCTTCTTCTTATGGAGTGAGAAGGCTCCATATCTCAAAAGAGAAACAACCCATTCCGTGCATGAACCATCTACAGGAGAGTCCACTTTCCTTCTGATGAATGCCGCTTTTGAGCAGTAGCTTTGAGTTTTGGCTAGTTAACAATCAATTATGCAGTCGGAAACGGTGATTTTTTAACGGACTACAAAATCGAGCTGTCTAAATTAGGTTAGAGAAGATTGTTCTCTGGCCACTGCCGAAAAATACAGTCTCTCTTCTAATACAACTGGCTCCTCTGTAAACATATCTGGGAAACTCTCTTTTAAGAATCGGCTTTATAACTGAAACAAAATCATCAATGAGTACCATAAGATACATAGAACAAAATAGATTATGTGATTATTCCATATTCGGATGCCTAAGTTTCAATATGAAGCTACACATGCACAGTTTCGATTTGCTTCAATTTTCTCTGGTCCTTGAATCATTTCTTCGACTCAAAATGCAGTATTCATTCTTAACTACAGTCACGACCATGAATTATTTTCGGACTTGGGAAAGCAAGATTATATGCAGGGCTGCAAGAGAAACGCGACTACGGATATCCTCGGTGGATTGGCTGACTACAACACGGCTTAGGGCTGCAACAGCGTGATGGTTGCTAGCGGGTACGTCTTCATTTAGGATTCCGTGGTGAGTACAAGGCCCATCTCCCTCGGAAGGGCGTACGGATAGAGGTGTCAGAACCGAATCGAAAAATCTGTTGGAAATATAACGCGGAAACGACAGGATTTTGTAAATTAAGTCAATACGAAAATACCAGAGAAATAAACAAGAAATGATAAAGGACACTAGAGATTTACGTGATTCGGTCCGAATAGCGGTACCTACATCCACGGGGAGAGCTAACAACAAATAATCCACTATAATCGGAGAATTAGAGTTACAAATCACTCAAACGCTCGAGTGTTTCCCATATCTAAATTTAAGCCCAAACCCAAAGTGTTTACAAATAAACAATTTAATTGGACAAAATAAACTCCCTGTACAAATCACCGTATTTAGAGAATTCCTTCGAACGATTTCTCTTCGGCGATTGCCACTTCTTCCTGAGTGGCTCTTCACGGCTCAAAAAGAAAACTCTTCAGCCGCACAACGTGAATGCCTGATCTTCTTTTATTTTACCCTTGGGCCCACAAATTACCCATATAAGAAATATATAAATTATAGAATATGTGTGCCCATCTTTTGTCCTGTAGTGCCAATATGCCCTTTCTGCTGAAGACGTCTACAGTACGTACCGGAAGAGGATTTCCTTTCGTGAACGATCTTCGATATTATCTCCAATAGAAAAACATCTTCATAGTCAAATATGAAAATTTATCCAAGTGAGTCGCTTTCTATAAACGATTCAAACTCGAGACATAAATTCAACAATTCTCCTCCTTGACTCGACGTTTATAGCCAAGTTATAGTACTCATCATCCATACTAGCTCTCCCAATGCCCCGACGGGCACTCACTCTCCACAGACGCCAATTGTGCTCAAGCAGAGCTTGAGCTTCGCCAAATAAACAGGCTTAGTCATCATGTCCACTGGATTCTCTGCTATCGCAATCTTGTTAACAACAACTACATCCTTCACTAAGACATCTCGGATGAAGTGGTACCTGATGTCGATATGCTTCGTTCGCTCATGATAAACCGGATTGTATGCTAGATATATCGCACCTTGGTTATCACAGTGTATATCAACACTTTTCTTATCCAACCCAAAGTCCGAGAGTAAACCTTTTAGCCATATCACCTCTTTCGCTATAAAGGTCAATGCCATATACTCTGCCTCAGTCGAAGACAAGGCAACGTGATCCTGTAAGGATGCCTTCCAACTAACTGCACCACCTGCTAGCATAAATACGTACCCTGCTAAAGACCCGCGTTCATCCAAGTCACCTACGTGATCCGAATCCACATAACCAATGGTCTCACTGCCATTACTGTCCCTTCAGTACACAATTCCAACGTCTGTTGTCCCCTTCAAGTATCTGAGGATCCACTTCACAGCTTCCTAATGAGCTTTACCAGGTCACTTCATGTAACGGCTAACTACGCTCACTGCTTGTGAAATATCAAGCTCAGTGCATACCATAGCATACATAATACTACCTACTGCATTAGAATAAGGAACATGAGACATATGCTGCTCCTCCTCCTCAGTCTGCGGTGATCACTTATCTGAAAGTTTAAAGTGCATCGCCAAAGGTGTACTTATAGATTTCGCTGACTGTATATTAAATCGTGTAACAATCTTCTCAATATATTTCTTCTGAGAAAGACGTAAAATTCTTACAGTTCTGTCACGCAAAATCTCCATACCAAATATTTTCTTTGCAGCACCTAAATCTTTCATCTCAAATTCAGCACTCAATTGCCTCTTCAGCACAATAATATCATACATATTCTTAGCTGCTATCAACATATCATCAACATATAATAACAGATATATCAAAGACCCATCCTCCAATCTTCTATAGTAAACACAGCTATCCATCTGACTTTTAGAATAGTTCTGATTAGTCATTAAAGAATCAAAAAGCTTATACCACTACCTAGGAGTTTGTTTCAGCCCATATAAAGATTTATTCAATAAGCAAACATGATCTTCCTTATCCGGAATAGCAAATCCCTCTGGGTACTTCATGTAAATCCGTTCCTCCAACTCACCGTGAAGAAACGCTATTTTCACATCTAGCTGCTCCAACTCGAGACCCTATGCAGCAACTAAGACAATTAAAATACGAATAAAAGTATGTCTTACCACAGGAGAGAACACCTCGTTATAGTCAATGCTCTCTCACTATGTATACCCCTTCGCCACAAGTCTTGCCTTATATCTCGCTCCCTCGACACCGGGAATGCCCTCTTTCCGTTTAAAGACCCACTTGCTACCAATAATCTTCTAGCTCTTAGGTACTTTAACTAGCTCTCGTGTCTGATTTTGATAAAGTGATTCCATCTCTTCACTCATAGCCCCTAGCCATTGTGACGACTCAGAACTAGCCATCGCCTCAGAGTAAGACAAAGGCTCATCTGTCTCCACCTCATCACCTATAGTTAATGCATAAGCAATATCTATATAACCATGACGTACCGGTGGTTTAATTTGCTTTCTTTGTCTACCCGCGGCTATAGTGTGTTGCGGCTCTACTGATTGTTCATTATCACCGACTTCAGGAACCGCGGCTTCATCTACAGTCTCAACTTCTGTTACTTTCGAGGTCTCTGGAGTCTCCATATGAATCTCCACCTCACTACTGACACCATGATCTGTCTGCTCTGCTGGTAGTGTCTCAATACCCTTCCTTTGAAGCATTGTAGTCTCGTCGAAGATCACGTCTCTGCTGATTAGAAAACTGGGTGATCTGGGATCAGTGCACCATAGCCGGTAGCCTTTCACCCCATGTGCATAACCTAGAAATATGCACTTCTTCGCCCTCGGCTCAAGCTTACCATCACTCGCATGAGCATACGCAGGACATCCGAATACTCGTAATCCGGAATAATCAACAGGCTTTCCCGACCATACTTTCTCAGGAGTCTTCCACTTTATAACAGATGATGGAGATTGATTAACCAAGTAACATGCCATGTTCACTGCTTCGGCCCAAAATTCCTTCCCTATTCCTGCATGCGAAAGCATGCTCCGAGCTCGCTCCAATAAAGTTCTGTTCTTCCATTCTGCAACGCCATTCTGCTGTGGTGTCTCGGGCACTGTGCGGTGTCTCACAATCCCTTCTTTCTTGCAGAACTCGGTAAAATCTTTACCACAGAACTCCATGCCGTTATCAATTCTCATGCACTTGATCTGTTTATCTGACTGCTTCTTAATCAATGCCTTAAACTTCTTGAATAGATCAAACACATTAGTTTTGTGCTTCAAAAAGTAAACCCATACCTTTCTAGAGTAGTCGTCGATAAATGTCAACATATATCGAGCACCTCCTTTCGAAAGAACCGGAGATGTGCCCCAGACGTTAAAATGAATGTACTCAACTGGTCGCTTGGTCGAATGAACAGCTATTATAAACTTAATCCGACGCTGCTTCCTAAAGATGCAGTGCTCACATAAGTCCAGCTTCCCTGTTTTCTAACCCTTCAACAATTCCTTATCACTTAGCATCATCATACCTGCCTCACTCATGTACCCTAAACGCATATGCCATAACTGAGTCAAGTCAGAATCTGACTCACCTGATGAAACTGCAGCAACTCCGGTCACGGTCTCTCCTAGTAGATAATAGAGAGAACTCACTTTCTTCCCCTTCATCACTGTCATGGCACCTCGAGAGACCTTCAGCACTCCACCTTCAGCGGTGTACTTACACCTGATATCATCGAGTGTCCCTAGAGAAATAAGGTTTTTCTTGACCTCTAGTACATGCCTCACGTCTGTTAGTGTACGTACTACCCCATCGTGTATCTGAATCCGAACTGTTCCTATCCTCACAACATTGCAGGTTGCATTATTCCCCATCAGAACTCTACCACCATCTGCAGTCTGGTAAGTAGTAAATCAGTTCCTATGAAGCGTCATATGATAAGAATACCCCGAATCTAGCACCCATTTGTCTCCGAACGAACCAGTAGTCACACACAAAATGGCCTCTGCATCACTAGTGCTCTCCTCAGCAACGTTTGCCACACTGCTTGTGGCATTCTATTTGTCACTCCTATTTCTTTGCTTTGGACAATCTCTCCTAATGTGCCCCTCCTCGTGACATTCAAAGCACTTCACGCGTCCTTTAGACTTTCTATTGCGTGACTTTGACCTGCTTTTACCTCTGCTGCTACTAGACCCTCGATGTTATTCTCTACCTCGAATCACTAGTCCTCACGCTACATCCTGCGCTAGACTGTCATCTCGCAACTTCCTCTGCCACTCTTTAGAAAACAATGCTGACTTTACCTCTTCCGAGGTAATTGTAGTAAGCTCTTGGAGTAGTGAATCGATAAAGTGCTCCCATGATTCTGGTAAAGAAGCCAATAACATCATGCCCTGTTCCTCATCATCAAGTATCTTACCGACGTTCTTCAAATCCATCATGAGTTTATTAAATTCATCTAGATGAGAATTTGATCGATGTACCTTCAGTATATTGACATTGAAACATCCTCTTCAACATGTACAAGCGATTGTTCAAACCTTTCGTTACATAGAGTGCCTATAATTTTGCCCAGAATGCTGCGGCATCCTTCTCCTCAACCATCTCTATTAACACTTCATCTAATAAATTCAGCGGGATTATACTCTTTGCTCTCTCCATTAGCTCTGCTTTATCAGCCGCTTTCATTATAATGGGTAACCCATCTTTGCCATCTAATGCCTTGGCCAAACCTTGGGTTGTCAATAGCGCATGCATCTTGACGCTCCATAACCTAAAGTTGTTCCTCCCGTTAAACTTTTCAATCTCAACTTTCGCTCCAGACATAATTACAATAGCAGAATTTCTAGATAATAATCAGACAAGCAAAAGCCCCAAATCACAATCCAGAAAATCCAACCCTCAAGCTCTGATACCAAATGTTGGAAATATAACGCGGAAACGACAGGATCTTGCAAATTAAGTCTATGAGAAAATACCAGAGAAATAAATGAGGAACGATAAAGGACACTAGAGATTTACGTGGTTCGGTCCGAATATCGGTACCTACGTCCATGGGCAGAGCCAGTAATAAATAATCCACTATAATTGGAGAATCAAAGTTACAAATCGCTCAAATGCTCGAGTGTTTCCCACACTTAGATTTAAGCCAAAACCCAAAGTGTTTATGAATAAACAACTTAATTGGACAAAATAAACTCACTCTACAAATCACCGTGTTCAGAGAATTCCTTCGAACGATTTCTCTTTGGCGATCGCCACTTCTTCCTGAGTGGCTCTTCGCGGCTCAAAAATAATAATAAAAAAAAACCTACGATTCGTTTCCCTTATATATCCATGCGGCCACCGTAGGTTAGAGAAGAGTATGTTTTCTCACAATGACCTTTATGCCCTTGGATGATACAAAAGAACAAACTCTTCAGCCGCACAACGTGAATGCCTGATCTTCTTTTATTTTACCTTTGGGCCAACAAACTATCCATAAAAGAAATATATAAATTATAGAATAAGTGTGCCCATCTTTTGTCCTGTACTGCCAATATGCCCTTTCTGTTGAAGACGTCTATAGTACGTACCAGGAGAGGATTTCCTTTCGTGAACGATCTTCGATATTATCTTCAATAGAAAAATATCTTCATAGTCAAATATGGAAATTTATCCAAGTGAGTCGCGTTCTATAAACGATTTAAACTTGAAACATAAATTCAACAAAACCGAACCGAGGTACTAACCGAATCGAACCGGAAATTTTGGACATTTCGATTCGGTTTGGTTTTCGATTCGGATACTCAAAACAAACCATTCTTTTTTTTTCAATTCGGTTTATTTCGGTTTGGTTTGGATCAAACTGAAACCAAACTGAAAATAACCTATGGTTTTTACCCTAAAATTAAAAGTGCTAAATCTTCTCTCACACTCTCTCGGTGCTGCTCAACTCAGCCCCTCTCTCCGCCGTGCCAACACCCAGACGGCTGTGGCCGTGTGGCATTCTGCAATGGTGGCCTCACGGCGAAGAGCCAGTGAAGATCTAGCAGAAGTAGCGCTCGAACAAGCGAGATTCTATGGAGTTCCCGTGATCGACAAGGAGAACTCGGACAAAATAGCTCGGATTCGAGGCGGATGCGATGTGGGTTCTCAAGCACAGGTGGGAAAAGTTGCTTTTTGTGGTCGATCCATTCTCGTCTCTTACCTCATTCGCATCAAAGTATGCATGCATCGGTTTCAGTTTCGGCGACGACCACCACAGCGAATCTCGGACACTCATATGAAGAAACAGAGCACCCCAAAAAATAGAAATACCCAATAAGATTGATCCCAGAACCAGCACGAGAAAGGAAGGGAAGGCAAAGGGCGGTGGAGGGATCAAGTGACGGAGAGACCCATCTTGAGAAGGATCAAGATTTGCCAAGCGTGAGAGCGTGCGAGCATGTGGAGACAGATAATGAAGAGGAGGAAACAAAGGGAAGCGGTGGTGGTGCCTCTTTGGCTTCCCTTTTCTCGCTTTGCTTTCTCGCTTGCGTCACTGGGTGCCAAAGAAAGAAGAATAAAGAAAAAAGGGGAGGGGGATGAGGGAGAGAGAAGTGGGCAAGAGAGAAAGATAGAGATCGTGTGTGCACTTTGACTTCATTGTGCTTGTTGGGTTTGAACGCCCTCCTCCTCTTCTCCACACTTTAAGAAAAAATAAGAAAAGACTTAAAATTGAGCTGAACCAAACCAAACCAAACTGATATTTCGATTCGGTTTATATTCGGTTTAAGCGAAATTTGGCTCAGTTCAATGTTGGACCCTTAACGGTTCGGTTTTTTTTTGAAAAACCAAACCGTTTACACCCCTACGTACAGGTAGTACTCAAGAGTTGGGTTTTACAAGACATATCTCTCAAATATAACATTGTGGAAGGGGGGTGAAACTCTTGGAGATATGGTGGTTAAGAGTAATAAAGGGGATAAGGACATTACAAATGCCATAATTTTCGTACTGCGCTTAAGAATATCACAACTTTCAATCAATCACTTAAATGCCAAATTTTTTTTAAAATTTTCACCCAAGTGCCGTAAATCCAACATGGCATGGCACTTGTAGTGAACATTTTTAAAAAGTTATGTCACTCAAGTGATTGATTGAAAAGTTAAATGATACTCAAGTGATTGGATAAATAGTTATAACACTTAAGTGAGCATCGTACATTAGTTATGTCATTCAAATAATCGAAAAAAAAAATTTATGGCATTCAAGTGAACATTGTACGAAAGTTATGGCATTTGCGGTGTTCTCATCTCGGAAGAAAGTTTATCAGAAAATGCTTGCGTGAATTTATTAAAACCAATGATGATTAAATAAATATATCAAAACGGCAATCAATTCTTTATTTTCTTCAAAATGGATGAATAGGGGACAATAACCTATGCAGAAAATGAGGAGTTACATAGGTTGACCTATGTCAACACATTCACAAATCAAGATGGCTTGTTGGAGAAGAAATCCTGTTAGTCTCCGCAAAAACTATGTATCTCTCATTTTATTTTTCTTATAATATGATTTGCTTTTTGGGGCATTTCCAAGAGAGAAAATTGATCCACGTGAAAAGTGGTATGTATTGGAAATTTATAAATTTTGGCATATGAATATGATAAAAAAAAAATTGTTACCACCCCAAATTTAGAAACTACATTTCATTTCATGTAATTAGTACGGGTTAATAAGGACCACACCTACTTATGCATAAAATATATTTAATTGGATTTTTTTGTGCATGACATTAGTGGAGGAGGTCCAAGGGAGCAAAATGGCCATATCAATTTTGTGAGCCATAGAGAATTAGCAAATATGACCCGAATCCAACGAAGTCCATAATATATGATTGGACAAATGCATGATGTATTAGAAACCTACTTCCCCAATAATTGTAAGTATAATTATCTTCTTCTTCTTCTTTTTTCAAAAAGAGGAAGCTAATCATTGAATTTGGTTGGTGCATGTATAATCTTAATGGTAACTTGCAAATAGAGCTACGTGTCGACTTTATTCGTGTATACTTTTTGGAAGAGGAGTTTACGAGAAGAGTTGAGTATGAGAGAACGACTCAAACTTTGATGAATATGTTGAGATCCTGTGTTTTTAACTTTGGTGGCTCTTGGGACGAACACTTACATTTAGCGGTAACAATAGCTATGATTCCAGCATTAAGATGACTCCTTTTAAAGTTTTATATGGTCAAAAACATTGAATTTCTATTTTTTGGGATGATGTTAGTGAAAATATACTAGCTAGTCTAGAATTTATTCAACAATCTAAAGAGAAAGTCAGGTTGGTATGGAAGAGTCTTGAAATAGTACAAAATCGTCAAAAAAAATTATGCGGACCATAAACAACACAAAGTGAAATTTAGCGCGGGGAAAACGTGTTCTAGAAAATTTATCAATCATGTGGTCGAAAACCGCAATCTTTGACGGATAATATACTCTAATTGCCTAAATTTGGTTAGAAAAGATTGTTCTCTTGCCTCTGCCAGAAACAACTCTCTCTTTTGATATGATTGGCTACTCTGTAAACAAATCTGTCAGTTGTTTTCTTACTGAGTTTGGGATTCATTCTTGACCATATTTGGGACGTAGTCTTTAAGCATTTGCTTTTTAATTGATACAAAATCAGAAGTGAGTGTATTAAGACTCACAAAATAGGATAATATCTTCTGAATTTAAGCATATTATAGATTTTGTAAGTAATGCATTTTGCTTGCCTAAGTTTCAGTATAAAGCTACACATGCACAGCTTCGATTTGCTTCAAGTTTATTTGGTCTTTGAATCACATCTTTAACTCAAAGTGCAATATTCATTCCTGAGTACTCTCTTACTGGCTTTGTTGAGCTTGTCAAAGGTCAGCTTCTAGCGATCAAAAGCAAGATTTGGCAACCATTATGGTCCATCAGTCGAGCCAGGGACAGCTCACCACGGTGGAACAAGCCATCGACTCTGTACTGGCAATAAATAGTGTGATGTCCCATAACATCACCCGTGACACGTGTCCTTTATGTTTGTACTTATTGTTATAATTACACATGCAGAAGCACAATAACATTTTCGTAACATCCCTTACAAGAAAATTGCACGAGTTTAACAATATATATGTTTTCTACTTTTTACAAACACCATTATTCATTACCACAACAAAATACTTAGTCGGGGAAAAGTCGGGATAACCTAACCCCACTAAACCCATACTAATTAAACCACCATCCAACCCAAAGGGTTGATGACCTTTGACATCATCTTATCCCTCCATCACCTTGTCCAAGGGACCATCCTACAAGTTGAAAAATAAGAGGTGAGCCGAAACCTAGTAAATGAAATATCTAAGGTAAGAGATTAACTTACCACTTAACTTGTACCATCAAACAACGAAAGTTCAAGGCAATACAAACACAACTAGGAAAAATTGTCCAAAAAGTTATAAACCTATTGCACTTTTGCTAATTCAGTCCTAAACCTTTCAAGTTTGCCAATTGAGTCCTAAATCTTTTCACTTTTGCCAATTGAGTCCATCCGATCAATTTTGGCAGCTCGAAGCTAATGTGGATGCCAGCCAGGGCCAGTCATCTAGGCAATGCTGACGTGTCATTTTTTAAATATTTTTTTCGAATTTTTTTAATTTTTTTCTTTTTTTGCCTTCTTTTCTATGGACCGGCCAAAGGGAAGAAGTCAAAAAAAATATTAAAAATTTTGAAAAAACATTTAAAAATTGTCACGTCAACATTAGCCGGACGGCCAACACCGGCCAATGACCACATCAGCGCGGGCAAGCCAAAATTGGCCAGATAGACTCGATTGGCAAGAAGTGAAAAGGTTTATGACTAAATTGGCAAACTTAAAAGGTTTAGGACTGAATTGGCAAAAGTACAATAGGTTTATGATTTTTTGGACAATTTTTTCAAAACAACCATGTATGAAGCAAACGCTCTATCTAAAATCATGATATGCCAATGGACACCATTAACAATATTGCAAAAAATCATTCACTCAAAAGCACGCGAAACACATAATATATTGTGATGCATGATTACCACAAATTAGTTTATTAATAGACATGTATGCATATTAATTATTTCATCGAAACTCCCGAGGCATCCCAACTCCAGGGCAACCCAAAACACTCCTTGGGGCATCCCGACTCTCTAATGCATCTCCACTATGAGACATCCTAAACACTCTCGAGGCATCCTAACTCGCGGACATTGTTACCACTAATATACGAGCGACAAGCATAACTTTTCATAATACTTTACATAAAATTCATCACATAGCAACAATGCACAGAATAACATCATAATCACATGATTATCGTTGGATCAACGACGAAATCTACACTCATTTCAACAATTGATATCCAATATACAACATTTTTTTCATGCATATTATTACCTTGCATTTTAATGATCAACTGTGTTGGTAATAATGTTCATATACTTACATCTTTTCATTTCTCATCATGCTTTTCAATAATCACGTAATAACGGCATGTTTACCTCATTTCATTTCTTATGCAGGCAATGATAATATACTCAGAGAATCGGTAATGTGAACATCGACAACTCATACATTCGACAACATGAACATTACTAACACAAAGAATCGACCACGTGATTAACCAACAACACTTAGCTAGTAAATCGTACACTTAGTCGAATTGCAAAGATATCACTTTTAGGTTTATATTCGTCTTTTCCACATTCTTATCACTAAAAGAGTGCCATCACATCTTAGAGAATCGGCAATATGAACATCGACAACTCAAATATTCGATAACGTGAACATTACTAACTCAGAGACTCGGCAATGTGAACATCAACAACTCAAATATTCAACAATGTGAACATTACTAATGCAAAGAATTGACCACCTGATTAACCAACAACACTTAGTTAGTAAATCGTACACTTAGTCGAATTGCAAAGATATCACTTTTAGGTTTATATTCATCTTTTCCACATTCTTATCACTAAAAGAGTGCCATCACATCTTAGAGAAACAATTAAATATCCCCTGAGAAATCCATCAAACACATCTTAGACTTGTAACAAGCTTAATGATCCAATTCAAACGAACACAAAAATTTCGCATACCATGATTGTTGCTTAACTACACTTGACAACAAAAGCCAAATACAAATTAATAACCAACAACCAACCGAGTCAATAATACTAAGTAGATCAATCTAACTTCGCCCTTAAAGTTTTCACTTGCTTTGAATAAAATGCTTGAGTAAAACCAAAGTTTTGGATACCTTGAAGGTAAAATAAGCAAGAACACCAATTAATAACTCTCATTCTTTGTAAGCAACAAACTAGTTTGATAAAATGAAAGAAGAAACCCGAAAGTTCACCTCATAAACACTTGAAAATATTGATTTAGAAGCTTTAAAAACATAAATGTGGGACCTTCACCTTTGTTCAAAAAGTTTGGAAAAGAAAGAATAGGAAAAGTGGCAGGGAACTCTCTCTCTCTCTCTCTCTCTCTATCTCTCTTTGCAAGAATAAGTTAGAACTTTCTAATTAGAAATTGGATTCTTGAAATGGTTTCACACGATCAACAAGGGATGTATTTAGAAGCTTTCATGAGATACAAAAAGATAAGAACAACTAACCATGGGTTAAAAGCTTTAGGTGTAAAGGGGGGGGTCGTGCTTCAATCCAAGGAATACACGTGGCCTAATAAGAAGAACTATAAGAAGATATTTTGATTCAAATGAAAGATGGCCTCTTCTTGGCCAAGTAAAAGAACGTTATTACTTGAGTGACAAATGGCAAGATTTTGGATGGAAAGATAAAGGAATTTGATTGGAAAGAAAGAGGGAGCATCATTGGCCGAGTAAAATACATGAATGAGGAAACATTATTTGAGTTACAATCATTTCAAGCATTAATAAGAGAGACATGTACAAATTAAAAGGTTACAAGTGGCATAATTTGAGTAATTAAATGAGCATAATGAGTGAAGAGAGCATAGGATTGCCCAATTCGATGCATGATTAGGAGTCATTATTTGATTTGTAATAATTCAAGCTTATCAAATTTAGCAAAAAAAAAATTCAAGCTTATCAAGAGATGTCATGAATGATGCCATCTCAAGGGTAGATTCAATGGAATAAATAAGAGCATGTGGGTTAAAATACTTGGTTGCAATTGAGTGAGAAGTGTTCAAATTAGAAAGTAACAAATGGCTCAAATATATGGTTTTCAAAGTAGAAATCTCGATAATCTTCCAAGATATTTTATACTATAGTAAATAAACAAGGAAACCGATGTCCGTTCAAAATATTGATAAGTTGGAGAAATTTTTTAAATCCACTAGTGAAAGATCATGAATACTGAGAAAATCTTCACTCAGTAAATTTCAAAACTTGAAAACCATCCAATACGTGTTTTTGAGCTATCAGTTCCCTCCTACAACTAATATGACAATAAATCAAATTCCGTCACCCTACACCATCAACATACATGTCAACATCTATCAATTTAATCATAAAGCATTGTATTCCGGTGATTATGATCATGGAAAATCATCCTTTGCACTTTTCGTTCCCCACAAAATTAATGACCCACCTACGATTCCATATGAGCCATCCAAAACTCCAAGCCACTTAACTTTATATCATATGTGCGTGTGTGTATTACTATTGAACATAGAAAATTCTGGATGTCACAAATAGTGCCCGGACTCACATCCTAGTCAAGGCATTTATAAGAAGGTTGTAATATTTCATATGAGCAAGAGGCTAGCTCATGAAAAAAATGTAGAGTTGAATGTGTTTCGCAGAGAAAATGCTGTGATGCCTATGGACAAGCCATGCTAGTCCTCAAAGGGAACTCGGCAAGTGACACCGTGATTGAGTAGGGCAACAGGGGTGCGGTTAATAAAGCGCTACCTTGACGCTTTATGCGGAAAATACAAAGCCAAAAATACAAGATTCAAGGTAAGAGTTGCCCTCAAAAGTAATTTCTATTTTTTATTTTTGAAAAATAGCTAATCCCATGCATTTCCCTATTCTTTAGTCCATGTCTTTTGTTTTGTATGGTCTTTAGTATAGGGAAACCTGTCCAAAAAGTCATGAACCTGTTGCACTTTTGCCAACTCAGTCTTAAACCTTTTAATTTTGCCAATTAATCCTAAACATTTGTACATTTTGTCAATTGAGTCCATCTGACCAATTTTTGTTAGAATTTGCTAACGTGGACACCAGCCGTCCTACGTGGCACAACTAGAACTAACGTAGACAAAAATTATTACTTTTTAAATATTTTTTTTTTCGAATTTTACAATTATTTTTTTATATTTTAAATTTCTTTTTTTCTTTTCTATTTTTTTCCCTCTTCTCCCTCTGTCAGTCGCCCAGCCTCAACGGTGGCCTTTGACCAACGAGGCTCGCCCTCGCCAGAGGCTAAAGAGGGTGCCACGAGCTAGGCTCGCCCCTAAGGCCAATGAGGTCGTCCCTCGCCAGATCCTAGTGAGGGCGACCTCACCTGAGGCCAACCCTCGCTAGTCGTAGCCTCCGACCAATCACCAGAGGCTGGGCAATCAGCAAAGGAAGAAGAGAAAAAAAATGAAATTAAAAATAAAAAATAATAATTTTTTAAAAAAATTAATAAAATCTATTCACGTGAGCGCTAGCCTTGCCACGTAGGATGGCTAGCACCCACATTAGCAAATCTCTACCAAAATTGGCTAGATTGGCTCAATTGGCAAAATGTGAAAAAGTTTAGGATTCAATTGGTAAAATTAAAAGGTTTAGAATTAAATTAGCAAAAGTGCAATAGATTTAGAACTTTTTTGACAGTTTTCCCCTTCAGTACATCTATCGACCTCATGTACTTCTGTCGCGACCCTAAAAAAATTTTACTTTTTCGGGCTAATGGATTATTAAGACTAATCTTAACTCGGGCCCTCCCAAGCCCTACCAATTCGCAACTTAGTGTTTAAGTCTTTAATATGCAAATATTTTCATGCTTGGAGTCGCCACTAATCTATTTACGGTAGGTCGATTAGAAACCTAAATAAAACATAAGGAGATATATTTTATTCCTACGAACCAGAAATTCTAAGCCCGGAGACTTGATTACGCTAAATCTAGTCTAACGCCCTTTCGGTACCTTTTCTTTTCAAAAATATTTTGGCAGGCAGTTCGAATCCATTTTAACTTAGCCACTAACATGTGAGATTTTTATGCGGGTGCGCAAACCACCAATTTAACACCTAGGAAAGCATTAAATAAATTGCAAGATTGGAAGAATTACTTACCTGGAAGCAATGTATGCATCTGCATTGTTAGCTAGAAAATCACATCAGTCAACCCTAATATGATTTATAATTAACAAGCAATTTACTCACTTTTTGGATTTTCGCTTATTTAAATGAAATCTAGCCTACATGCAATGACGTGCAAAAATGACATGCGAATTAATGCAACCTAGCATGCAAACTATATGTCATGCGACGACGTGACCTAATTCTAATGACGGACAAATGATTTTTTTTTTGGTATTTTTTTACGAAATTCGGAATAAAAAATATGCCTAAATAACATGCAACCTATGATGACTTAATCTATTCTAATATGATTTATTTTTGGGATTTTTGTTAAAATTCGAAATAATAAATTACTTAAATTAAAAATGCAATCTATCTTAATCTATCCTGAAAATTCATTCTTTTTTTTGGGTTTTCATGGAAATTCGAAATAATAAAATAACCTAAATAATCTATTAAGATTAGAATATTACTTAATTTAAACTAGGAAATAGATCATCTCAAGTCCTAATTTAAATTAAATAACTACTCTATCTTCTAGATATATTTAGGATTCCTAAACATGCAAAAACTCTAATTCAAATCTAATTGATATTTTTTTTTAATTTTCTGTTTATTTGAAAAAGGAAAGCAATTAAATAATCAAGGATAGCAACCACATTCAAAATGTCCATGCGATCCGCCATATTTGTTTCAAACTCGGATTAGACACAAAAATCGAACTATCGGTCATATCTATAGGGTTATAGATATCGACAGAAAGCCAATTATTCAAATTTGGAACGCAGATAAAAATCATTATCGTACCCAAGTGGTTATGGATAGGATAATAATTTTCCATATCGCTGCGTATCGAACCTTAGGGATAAGGTCAGATAGTCGTCCAGATACGTTGCTAAATTAGAAACAATTCCTAATTTTGAATATTTTTTAAATATTGCGGATATCAGATAATCATCCTAAGATATCTAATATTCGACACGACATTCATGAATTATTCAAACACTCAAATTAGGAAATTAAATATTCTAAAAATTTACCGGATAATATCATTACCTAATTTGCAGATAATTCCCAAATTTGAACCGTATTAGGATGAGCTTGCGGATCGAGATGGAAAAACGGCAACGAGCGACATGGCAGCACCGGCGGGGCTCATGGCGGGTTCGGCGGCGACGGAAGGAGCGGGCAGCTTGCGGTGGCGGCAACGACGGAGGGGCGTGAACGGTGGTGGTGGCGGCGGTGGCTTCGCCGGTCTCTCTCTTTCTCTCTCTTTTTTTGCAAGTGATTCACTCGTGTCTCTGAAAATTCTCTTGGATAACTTGTTCGGCACACCACTGATGACCTTGGTGATGCGGAGGAGGGCGACCTTAGCCTTGAGCTCACCCAAAAACTCACATTCATAGCAACAGCGATAGTGGGGACAAGCTTGGTGATGATCCCATCCCAATCCTATTCATAAACATAAGAGCAACGAAACAGCGGAGAGAAGCATATAGCCATAAAGCAATTACCAAGAATCACGTGGTCATGATGTGGAAGATGAATACGAACATCTATCAACAATTGGATTGCCTTAATTCTGACAGAACAGAGGAAATTGGTGAACCAATCGGAAGCTGGTCGCAAATGATTGAACGCCGGGTCAAGGCGCCTTCATACTCGTCCAAATCTTGAATCGACGAGGAAAGAATGTACCCTCGCCTATCTCTTGAAGTGGTGCCGTCAAGACCTTGGCCGTGTGCACTTCCCCTCAAAGCGTGAACTCTCCTGTTCTTTAGAATTGTTATCTGGAAATTATCAAAGCTTCGACTTCTCCGAATTTCTGTTCTCCGAAAATTCTCCGAGTCTTTATCTAAAAATCTGATTTCTAAAATTTCTGACGAACCCCCTAAAAATCTGACCTAAACATGTTTATATAAAGCTAACCTAGGTCAATTAGATAGGCTTACTAATCCTAATGGGCTTAGGCTTGGGCTTAGGTTTAATTTGATTTAAATGGACTGATTTAACTTAGGCTGAATTAAGCTCAAATTAAAACGACCGAGCCTATTCGACTTGTAATTCCCGGCCCTTGCATTCCGAGCGTGCCGAGTCTCGTTCGATGAAATTTAAACTAGTTCGCCATCGCCAATCCGATGCAAAATGCAATTAAACTAAAATGAACTAAGCTATATGTTATGCAATTTAAATATTTTTTGTTAGGGGTTAAAAATTAATCCCTAATTTTCTATGCAAATTACGACTAGACGGTTGGTAAAATTTAGGTGTCAACAACTTCACATTATGATTGATTGAGTACAAATTTGATTGATTGTGCATAAAATTTACTCCATTTATTTCAAGCTCCGAGAAATATTTGACCCAAATGAAATTCTTGGCGTAACAGCTACAACGAAATGACATGACACGGAGAATGGAGTTCGATCCAATTGGCCTCGGTGTTCCATATAACGTCAGATAAAGTCTTGTTATATTAATGTGTGTGGCGTGCAAGATGTGACTCCCTAGAACGTCACATGTGACACATGTCTCTTATCTTAATAATTAGGCAAGTAGAAGTTAAATGAAATTTTCTTAATCATGAAATTCACATGAGTATAGTCAAAGTACTTATGCTTCTTTATTTACATTACTTATCATATTTACAACTCCATTTCATAGTTCACATAATCACAAAAAACAAAAGTCTAGGTAGGTCGATGTTGCCTATTTCCATACTAGAATGTACTCCAAAAGTCTACCTGTACAAAAGATTGATGCTCGACGTTGAGGTTCCAATACCGTACGACGAATCGTTAGGGAACCCACTCCAAAAAACCCACATCGATCCACATAGTATAACTACATTTGGTATATATTACTTCAGAGTCAGGTATAAACACCATTTCATAAACACCTTCATAATACATAGGTGAAGAGGCTAGCAAGGATCACCTAGAGGGGGGTGAATAGGTGATCTTAAACAATTTTAACAAATTTAAGCGGAAATGATAAAATACAGTTTGAGTCTGAATGATATTCAGATTCTATAAGGACGTGCTGTTGAATGTGCAGTGTATAAAGTAAAAGATTAAGAGATGGAGAAGCTGCACACAGAATTTATAGTGGTTCGGCTTATGATAAGCCTACATCCACTCTCCCACGCTGACAGCCTACCGGCTGGATTTCACTATGTAATCAAGAAGTTTTACAGATCTAAAGTGATATCACTCTTGTGTAAAATAGGACTTTCTCACACAAACAGGTCTGTAAAGTAACCCTCAAGATTCTAAAGTTGGGCTCAAGGAAGAGAAAGAATTGGAGTAATCTCAGGCTTTGGACTTGATGATTCTTGAATCTGTTTTTCTTCTGCTGCTCGTTGATCTCCTTAAATACTCCTCCACTTCCAAACTAGCCGTTGGACAGTCTTCAGAGGATCATCTTCACCTTGGACAGATTTGTATAGAAAGGATTGAGTAGCCGTTGAATGACAGATTCTGAATCCCGCTGATCCTGGTCGCCCATACAATCAGAATCTTGGTTTCCATAAGTAGAGATTAGTCCGTTGTGATAATGTTTGATTGACAATCAAATTGTTTTAGATTGAGTCAATCAAAACCTTCCTTGTGAAATCCAAGCCAGATCACTAGCTGTATTGTTAAGTTCTTTGTCTGCATAATTCAGCGTCTGAGTCTGGAAAATATCTGCGTCTGGAAAATCTTCAGAGTCTGGAAAATTTCTGAGTCTGGAAAATCTTCAGAGTCTGGAAATTTTCTGAGTCTGGAAAATCTTCAGAGTCTGGAAATTTTCTGAGTCTGGAAAATCTTCAGAGTCTAGAAAATTTCTGCATCTGGAAAATCTTCAGAGTCTGGAAATTTTCTGAGTCTGGAAAATCTTCAGAGTCTGGAAAATTTCTGCGTCTGGAAAATCTTCAGAGTCTTTCCTGCGTCTGAATTTCCAAACCAAAAAGTAACTTCATGTTATTTACGAAAGTTTTGTCAACTTCAAAATCTTTTGGGGTTTTCCTCAACAATCTCCCCCTTTTTGATGGTGACAAAACTTTCATGCAGATTCAAATAATATTGACTGAATAAATATTTTAAGTGCATGAAATACAATATAAAGCAAGATTTTATGATATCTGTATTTCTCATGTTCCTGCACAACCTGCAATTCAAGGAGTATTAGTATAACACTATCTGCATAATTTCTCCCCCTTTTTGTCATCAGCAAAAGAGTAATATGCAGAATATGCAGTATATATATAGAAAATCATTCAAACAAAATGTCAGAAATAAGAATTATAAGTACAGACTGTTGAATGTTTGAAGAAGAAGGGGACAACAAATAGGTCATTTTTTGGAAGGGGTTCGAATGAGTTGAAAATTTTCGAGAATCGAAATGGCTTCATCAATTTTGTTGTTGCTTTGACCCAAGGCTTGCTCCAGAGTTGATGAACACTGAGCAATCGCCTCCTGTAATTCTGCCTTGTCCTTTTCTGCCTGAAGTTTGTGAATGTGATTGTTTTCCTCAACAATCCGGTGAAGGTTCTTCATACCTTCCTCCAGTACAGCTTGTTTTTCTTTGATTTCCAGCAGAAGGGTCAAGATAGACTGATTATCTGAAGCCTGATTCTGAACATTTTCTTGAGTATGCTGTTCAAATCCTCCCCCTGTCTCTGGTGGAATCTCCCCCTGAAATTCTGCATGTACTTCAGAAGGATCTGCATGAACTGGTTCTTCAGGTTGGTCTTGGGAGGGCATAGTATCAGACCTATGTTGAGCACCAGCCTGATCAGGCAGATTTGATTCTCCAGAGCCAGGTTCTGGAACCTCTGTTGTGATATCTGGATCAGCTGTTCTTCCAGATTCAAGATCTTCTTCTTCTTCATCCTGAAGAAGGATTCTTCTCTTCTTTTTGTAGACCTTGATTGGAGTTGAAGAACCTGTCTATTTCATAGCTGGTTCCTTTCTTTTCTTGACCTCTGTTGTCCTGTCACCCTTCTTTCTGCCTTCTGAGGGCAGAGCTTCCTTGCCTTTGGATTTTTCTATTTTCTCCCAAACATCATCAAAGTTCTTCATTTTGTTAATCATTCTTTCTCCAACACACATAGTGGGAATCACAGTGGCACACAGTTCATGAGGAATGGGAATTTTCAGATGCAAAAATATGTAATAGATGAGAGAACCATATGGAAGAAATCCCTTGCCGTTATGAAGTGTGCGATACATGTGAAAGATGACAATGTGAGGTAGAGAGAAAGTCTTCCCTTTGAGTATTGCCCAAATAAGCTTGATTTCAGATTTCGAAATATCTGTTTTGGAGGCTGCTTTGGGTCTTAAACAGTTGATGATTATTTTGTGAAGAATCACAGATGTTCTACTTAAGGCAGAATAGGAGATAGACTTCTTTGATCATGAAGGAAATTTTTGAAGTCCAGAGGCTGTCAACCAAGCATCTTCAAGACTGACATCAACAGGAGTGAAAGTTGAATGTTTGGCTCCCATTATCACGGCAAGATCATCAACTTTCAGATCATATCGATTATCACCAACAGTGAACTGGATCCAGTTTGGTGATAAAATGGAAAGATTTGAGTAGAAATATGCAGTTAATTCAGCATAAACCTTGGCAGACTGCATACAGAATTCAGCAATGCCTATTCTATTAAAAAGATCCAAAATAGGAAATCCAGCCCGATCTAGATAGCCAAAATCAACGTTCCTGTGATTCATCACTCCTCGTGCAAAAAGCATCTTGTAAAACACATTGTGCTCTGTGCTTCTGAATAAACCACCAGAACCTATTAATCCATAAGCAGTACCAGCTCTTATAACAAAAGTCTCGTAGAACTTTGCATCATCATCAGGTATAACATATTTAGAAGAGCTGAGAGGTTTAGGGCTAACGGGAGTGGATTCCTCAGGGGGTTGAGATGATTCTCCGACCTTTTCTTTCTCTTTGCAAGAGGAAGACTGAGGAGGAGTAGAACGAGCTTGTTCTCCAGCAGATTCAGAATGAAACTTTGTGTATTCTTGAACAAGATGAGTCTCATCACGGAAAAGATTTTCTTTTAGATAGGCGAATAGAAGATGGTCAGAGGCATTAAGCCGTTTGAGACGTTCATAGGTCTTCCACACCAGATTTATATCTTTACAACGAAAATCTTTTGTACCCGTTGTAGCTGGTGGAGACGTAGAACGACGTTGCTCCTGGTGGGTCGAAGCCGTAGGGTTTAACTGCTCGGACTCCGTATCAGACACTTCCATATGCTCTGGCGAGGCCGTAGATTGACAATCACGGTTGAGAATCCTTGTGGACTTCATCTTATACTTCATGATGAACAAGAGTGAAGAAGAAAAATCGGAAATTTTGAAGAGGAGAGGAGAAAGATGATCTTTTTAGTTTGGAGACTGTGAAAGATGATCGAGAGAGACGGTCTGAGAGAGATTTGGCCGATAGGGTTTTTACGGTGAGATACGGTATATAATGGAAGGAGTTACGGGGAAGAGTTATTAAAAGAATTTAAACAGACAGAGTATATATGTATATCTATCATAAGCAACCAATCAAATAAAATAGAATATTTACCTGGTTTGCTTACCATAATTAATAATTATGAAAATATCTTGCCAAAAATTTTCCCGCCAAGTTAAACCTGCCATAACAGTTTGGAACGTACCTTTCTATTGAGTCTGAATTATTCAGAACGAGAACCTCCGAGTCTGAATTATTCAGAATGAGAACCTCAGAGTCTGAATTATTCAGACCGAGAACCGTTAAGTCTGTAAGATTCCTGTCTACAGAATACTTTAAGAAAAAGGATAAGTGATGCACAGTTGGGTTCTAATATGCTCAAAAGAAGATTTATCAAGTGGTTTTGTGAATATATAAGCTAATTGATTCTTAGAATCAATGAATTGAATATTCACATCACCATTATGCACATGATCTCGAATAAAGTGATGCTTAATTTCAATATGCTTTGCACGGGAATGTAGAACGGGATTCTTGGACAAATTTATAGCACTTGTGTTGTCACATTTGATTGTAGTACTTGAATCTTCAATTTTAAAATCTCTTAGTTGCTGCTTTATCCATAGAATTTGTGCACAGCAACTCCCCAGCGCAACATATTCTGCTTCAGCTGTTGAAAGTGCTACTGTGTTTTGCTTCTTTGAGTACCAAGATACCAACATGTTTCCAAGTAGTTGACATGTTCCTGTAGTACTTTTCCTGTCCACTTTACAACCAGCTAAGTCAGCATCAGAAAAGCCAGTCAGAGTAAAATCTGAGTCTTTAGAGTACCAAAGACCTAACATTGAATATGTTCCAATGTATTTGATTATTCTCTTTACTGCAGAAATATGTGTTTCTTTTGGATCAGATTGAAATCTCGCACACATACAGACACTAAAAAGTATGTCAGGTCGAGAAGCAGTAAGATATAGTAAAGATCCTATCATGCTTCTGTAAACTTTCTGATCAACCTTTTTACCGTTTTCATCCTTGTCCAGCTTGGAAGATTGAGACATAGGAGTGTCTGTTTTCTTGCAGTTTTGTAGACCAAACTTTTTGACAATTTCCTTGGCATACTTCTCTTGGCAAATGAAAGTTCCATTCTTGGTTTGTTTCACTTGTAAACCAAGAAAGAATGTCAGTTCGCCCATCATGCTCATTTCGAATTCGTGCTGCATATCTTTTGAGAAATCCTTGCATAATAACTCATTAGAAGATCCAAATATAATATCATCAACATAGATTTGAACTAATAGAAAGTCCTTACCTTTTCTCTTGATGAAAAGAGTCGTGTCAACTTTACCTTTTGTGAAACCATTTTTCAGAAGGAAGTTACTCAATCTCTCGTACCAAGCACGAGGTGCTTGTTTCAGACCATAAAGAGCTTTATTGAGTCTGTAAACTTGGTCAGGTTTCTTTGGTTCTTCAAAACCAGGTGGTTGTTCCACATAAACTTCTTCTTTGATGTAGCCATTTAGGAAGGCACTTTTCACATCCATCTGAAAAAGTTTAAAGTCATGGAAATAAGCATAAGCTAATAATAGCCTAATGGCTTCTAACCTGGCAACTGGTGCATAGGTTTCATCATAGTCAATGCCTTCTTCTTGAGAGTAGCCTTTTGCAACCAGTCTTGCTTTGTTTCTTGTGACTTTCCCTTTGTCATCCAGTTTGTTCCTAAAAACCCATTTTGTTCCGATTACTGGATGATTTTTGGGTCTTGGCACAAGTTCCCAGACTTCATTAATTCTGAACTGTTGTAGCTCCTCCTGCATGGCTTCTATCCAGCTTTCATCTGATAAAGCTTCATCAACTTCCTTTGGTTCTATTTCTGAGATGAATGCAAGGTTGCTGATGTTCTCTTTGTATTTTGACCTTGTTCTGATCCCTTCTTCTATATCACCAATGATGTGATTCTTTGGATGACTGGATTTGTGTTTCCAGTTTCTGTTGAATTTTTCTTTCTGGAATTCATCAGATTCTGAAATATCGGTTTGAGTCTGAATTATTTCTTTTCTGCTTCCTTCTTCAGACTCAGCAATCTTTGGAGAGATTTCAGATTCTTGTATGAGGGGATATGGTTCAGATTCATCTTTTTGAGTCTGGATGTTCTCAACAAACTTTACGTTCATTGTTTCTTCCATTGACTGAGAGCTTTTGTTGAAGACTCTGTATGCCTTGCTTGTAGTTGAGTATCCAAGGAAGACACCTTCATCTGCCTTCTCATCAAACTTACCAAAGCGGTCATTTGGATTTTTAAGAATAAAGCACTTACAACCAAACACACGAAAATACGAGATGTTGGGTTTTCTACCTTTAAAAAGCTCATAGGGGGTTTTCTCAAGAATTGTTCTGAGAAAGACTCTGTTTATGATGTAACAGGCTGTAAACACTGCTTCTGCCCAAAATTGTGAAGGAGTCTTGCTTTCAATCAACATTGTTCTTGCCATTTCTTGTAAAGAGCGATTTTTCCTTTCCACAACACCATTTTGTTCTGGTGTATATGGAGTAGAGAAATTGTGTTGAAAGCCATTTTCCTCACAAAAGTTTGAAAAGCTTTGATTATCAAATTCTCCCCCATGATCAGTTTTGATGCTTGAAATAGTATAACTCTTTTCATTCTGAATTTTTCTTGCAAACTTTGAAAAGTATGAGAAAGCTTCATTTTTATGAGCAAGAAAAAATACCCATGTAAACCTGGTGAAATCATCAACAATGACTAGACAGTATTTCTTACCACCAATGCTCTGTGTTCTGGTTGGTCCAAAAAGATCCATATGAAGAAGCTGCAAGGCACGATTAGTGGAAACATGATGTATAGGCTTAAAAGAACTTCTTACTTGTTTTCCTAGAGTGCAAGCATTGCACAGTTCTGTTTTTTTGTATCTCAAATCTGGTAGTCCTTGTACCAGTTTCTTATTTGATATTTTTGAGATCTGCTTCATACTAATATGTCCCAGTCTTCTGTGCCAAAGATCTTCATCTTCTTTGACTGAGATCAAACAGTGAGTGTAGTTTGAGTTGACGTCAAGAAGATAGATGTTCCCATGTCTTCTTCCTGTGAAAGTTTGAGAACTGTCTCTGCTTGTTCCTGAACAGATATCTTCTTGAAAGTTGATTCTGAAACCTGAATCACATAGTTGGCTTATGCTTATCAGATTGTAGTTGAGACCTTTTACCAATGAAACATCATTGATTGTAAGTCCTCCAATCTCAACAGTTCCTTTTCCAACTATTTTTCCTTTATTATTTCCTTCAAAGGAAACTTTTCCACCATTCAGACTTTGTAGTTCAGCGAAAATACTAGGATCTCCAGTCATGTGTCTGGAACATCCACTGTCCAGGTACCACTTTCTTTTCCTCTTTGTGGTGACCTGCAAAAGTTACAACTTCTCATGTTTTCTTTGGTACCCAAACTTGTTTGGGTCTTTGAAGGTTAGTATAGGCTGTCTTAATGAAGTCTCTTCGAATAGGTCTCCAGACCTTAGGACATTCATTCTCAAAATGTTGTGGATTTCCACATTTTGAGCACTTTAAGGCACTTCGACCAATAGGTTTGACAAAGTTCTTATTGAAATGATTTTTATAAGCTTGTCGAGGAGGTCTTTGTTTTAGTCTCTCATTGACCTTTGGAAAATCAATTAAACTTTTATTTTCCTTTACAAATCCAAGACCAGATTTGTTGAAATAAGGAATCTGTACAGAAAGAATATTTTTCAAGGTTTCTGAGCCTTTTGAAAATTTGGAAACCAGTTCTGTAACTTCCTTTTTCAAGGCAGTATTTTCTTTGGAAAGAAAATCTCGATTTTCCTTGAGTTGATGAAATTCTTTTTGAAGAAAATCAATCTTTTCTTTTTGAGAGATCTCCTGTTGTCTAAGTGATGAATTTTCCTTTTTCAGAGAAGAGATTCTTTTAAGAGCAGCCTTGAATTCGAGACATAATTCATCAATATAGTTTGAAACTTCAATAGGCATTTCAGAATGATTTACCTCAATCTCAATTTTTGCGTTTGATTCTGAATCTGAGTCTGTATCTGAGTTGGCCATTAGACAGAAGTTTGAGATATCTTCATCACTGTCTTCGCACTCTGTATCACTCCATGTTTCTGCTTTTAAGGCTTTCTTTGCCTTCTCGAATTTGGTCTTCTTTTTAAGAAGAGGACAGTTTGGTTTGATATGTCCTCGCTTTCTACAGTTGAAGCAGATTATTTCCTTTGATTTATCTACTTCATCAGAAGTCTTTTTCTTTTCAAAAGGCCTCTTTCCTTTGAGGTTTCTCCCTTTGATCTTCATCCTCTTGTACTTCTTAATGAAGAGAGCTAGTTCTTCATCATCGACATCTTCGTCTTCAGAATCTGCATCAGAATCAATGTTAGTCTTTAAAGCGATTGATTTATTACCTCTGGATTCATTTTCTTCAATCCGTTTTTCTGTTTCGTATGATTGAAGAGTTCCAATTAACTCGGTCACAGAGAGAGGCATGATTCTTTGAGTTTCCCTGATAGAAGTTTTGATGTTCTCCCACTGTTTTGTCAATCCTCTCAGAAGTTTGTTGACTTTCATCACATCTGGAACTGGTTGTCCTTGATACGCAAGACCATTTACAATTTCTGTAAATCTGTCATACATATCGGCAACAGGTTCTTCAGGCTTCATTTTGAAGGATTCATATTGGCCAAGCAGTATGTTAATCTGAGTTTCCTTGGCACGATCTGTTCCTTCATAGGTGATGTAGAGAGTGTCCCAAATTTCCTTAGCTGATACACAGGAAGCAATCTTTTTATACTCAACAGGTGCTAAAGCACAATAAAAAGAATAAATTGCTTTGGAATCTAAAGATTCTCTTTTAAATATCTCAGTTTGAGATAATGGAAGGTCTGTTGGCATATTTTCATCCATCTGCTCTTTTGAATCAGAGGGTTTTGGTCTGACTCCTCTAATGATGACATCCCATTGCATGTGATCAATTGACTTTACGAAAGCCTTCATCTTGTTTTTCCAGATGCTGTACTCCTTGCCATCGAAATAGGGAGGTCTGTTATTACTTTGACCTTCAATGAGACCTGGAGCACCAAAGCTAGCCATATAGATCGTAAGCTCAGAAGTAAAACACTTCAATAGATGAGCAACCTGCTCTGATACCAATTGAAGAGGCTAGCAAGGATCACCTAGAGGGGGGTGAATAGGTGATCTTAAACAATTTTAACAAATTTAAGCGGAAATGATAAAATACAGTTTGAGTCTGAATAATATTCAGATTCTATAAGGACGTGCTGTTGAATGTGCAGTGTATAAAGTAAAAGATTAAGAGATGGAGAAGCTGCACACAGAATTTATAGTGGTTCGGCTTATGATAAGCCTACATCCACTCTCCCACGCTGACAGCCTACCGGCTGGATTTCACTATGTAATCAAGAAGTTTTACAGATCTAGAGTGATATCACTCTTGTGTAAAATAGGACTTTCTCACACAAACAGGTCTGTAAAGTAACCCTCAAGATTCTAAAGTTGGGCTCAAGGAAGAGAAAGAATTGGAGTAATCTCAGGCTTTGGACTTGATGATTCTTGAATCTGTTTTTCTTCTGCTGCTCGTTGATCTCCTTAAATACTCCTCCACTTCCAAACTAGCCGTTGGACAGTCTTCAGAGGATCATCTTCACCTTGGACAGATTTGTATAGAAAGGATTGAGTAGCCGTTGAATGACAGATTTTGAATCCCGCTGATCCTGGTCGCCCATACAATCAGAATCTTGGTTTCCATAAGTAGAGATTAGTCCGTTGTGATAATGTTTGATTGACAATCAAATTGTTTTAGATTGAGTCAATCAAAACCTTCCTTGTGAAATCCAAGCCAGATCACTAGCTGTATTGTTAAGTTCTTTGTCTGCATAATTCAGCGTCTGAGTCTGGAAAATATCTGCGTCTGGAAAATCTTCAGAGTCTGGAAAATTTCTGAGTCTGGAAAATCTTCAGAGTCTGGAAATTTTCTGAGTCTGGAAAATCTTCAGAGTCTGGAAATTTTCAGAGTCTGGAAAATCTTCAGAGTCTGGAAAATTTCTGCGTCTGGAAAATCTTCAGAGTCTGGAAATTTTCTGAGTCTGGAAAATCTTCAGAGTCTGGAAAATTTCTGCGTCTGGAAAATCTTCAGAGTCTTTCCTGCGTCTGAATTTCCAAACCAAAAAGTAACTTCATGTTATTTACGAAAGTTTTGTCAACTTCAAAATCTTTTGGGGTTTTCCTCAACAATAGGAACTCCAAAATGCAAAGGATGTGAAACATCCATCCTATACGTCTAAACAATAAAGGAATGAGCCGAGGCTAGTAAATGAAATCTCTAATTTTAAATTAAGAAAATCATTATACCATTTCACCTTGCACAAACAAGGTAAATGCATAACAACCAATATGTATACAGAGAACTTGAATAAATGTTATACCTTTCTCATTTGGATATGCCACAATAAGCTAATTACTTCATTATTTCACAATATTTTGGTTCAAATGCAAGCATATGGTACAACACTCATACTCATGCGTTAGATTTGTTACTTCTCCACCCGAACTCTCCCGAGGTATCCTGACACACGGGGCATATCAACTTCGAGGCATCTCGATACACCCTCCGAGGCATCCCAACCTGTGCGGCATCTCGACTCTCGAGGCATTCCGATACACCTTTCAAGGCATCCCAACCTATAGGGCATCCTCATACACAAAGCATCGTCACCATTGATTTGTAGGTGACGGAAAATATATTATCCTCATGCAAGCCATGATAAATAAGTATTTACATGCATATACTCACCTTCTTATCACATCACATATCCTTCAAAGCAACGAAATACTTTATTCAAGCAAATAAGTAAGAAGAACTATGTGATCAAACTCAAAAGCAAATCTATTCAAGTTTAGAAAGTAAATATACTCAGTTGAGAAAGTAAATCTACATGATTTAGAAAATAAATCTACTCAAGTTTAGAAAGTAAATATACACGAGTTTAGAAAGTAAATATACTCAAGTTTATAAATCAAAATCTACTCAAGTTTAGGAAGTAAACCTACTCGGTTCCGAAAGTAAATCTACTCAAATTTAGAAAGTAAATATATTCTGGTTCAAAAAGTAAAATCTACTTGGGTTTAGAAATAAATATATCAAGATTCTGAGAGTAAAATCTACTCGGGTGGTGGTGGTCGAATTCCCCAAAAATAATTCATACTCTCTAAATCATAAATAAATTGTACTTAGGGTGAGCAGAGTCGAATCCATAGAGACTGACAAATTGTTAATCCTTTGAAACCAAGTAAACAATAAAAGCGAAATTAAAAAGGGAGGTTTATGCAGAATATACTTAAATAAAATAAGCAAACATAAATTAAAGAAAATTAGATTATGCAACATCTAGCAAACGTAATCTCATTCAAGTTCGGAAGTTGATCATTGAGTCAAATGAATAATCTCAAACACTGCAATAGAGTGGTTATGGTTGTTGAAACAACCTAATATTTCCTTAATATTAGATTAATCGGACAGGCGCCTATGATTAATCCCTTATTAACGAATAATCCCGACATGCGCAAATCCCGACATGCGCAAAGGATTCAATTCGCTAATAGCATGAAAAATGAGAAAAACCCAACCCTAAATAAATCACACAAGTAACTTATTCTAGCTAGACCATGTATTCTCATAATACAACCTGAAAATCTGGTTTTAATCAAGTTTGGGTATTTCAATTGGCAAACTATCACCTTGTTAATTGCAAGTTTTTTATTGTAACAACCAACAAAGCAATGGTAAACACTAAAATAGAAAATATATAAATACTGCAGAAATTAAGAAGGATGATTAAGTTTAGATCTCACAACTAGAATGAACTTGAATTTTGATAATCCTTTGCTAGATTAAAAAAGAGTTCGCCACACATGGCTACAAAATGCGCCAAAGAGAAAAAAATTTGCTTTTGAATTTTCCGGAGTCCAGTCTCCTCTCCTCTTGCGTTCAACCTCTTAAATAAAAAGAGAAATTCTAGAAAAAGAAATTCTATCCAACATTGAAAGAGAGAAAAAGTAGGCAAAAGCTTCTCCCTAATATCCCTAATTAAGAGTCCTATTTAAGTACAAAAATCCTCCACAATCAAATATGAAAAATATGGAAATTAATGGCCAAATCACGTCCCCAAATTCTGCACCAGCTCTGCATCCGCGCGACCTTAAGCCGTGAGCACCGCTCTTTGAAAAATGGATCTTTTACATCCAGAATCCTAACCAACAGCTCAAAAACACATCAAAAGTGTCCAAAATCTTCACAATTGCATCGTTCACCATCACCTAACCACAATGCATAAAAACAAATAAATTCCACTCTATTTATTCGAATATTTGCCCAAAATACCATCAAATATAATCAAAATATAAGTCAAATATACACATCATCATTGGGTTGAAAAATAAATATATCCAAATTCTGAGAGATTCTAATGGTAAAATCTACTCTGGTTCAGCAGTAAATATATCCAGATTCTGAGAGTAAAATCTATTTGGGTTCAGAAAATAAATTTTGCAAATGTCGATTAAGTTTGGATTACAAATATAACTTTTTCAAGTTCAGATTCATCATTTTCACTTACCAAATGTACCACACTTTAAGAAAAACGATCAATTACCTTTTAAATACATATGAGACCAGCAATACGAATTCAATAATCCCTTCAATGATGAGATTTTCAAGTTCAGATTTAACAAGATTTAATAATTTTACTTGCCAATTATACTACACTTTAAGATAACAAATCACACACCTTTTGAACATGTACGAAACCAGCAAAACGAATCCGATAATCACCATATCCATAACAAAATGACATATCTCAACCAACCAAGTTAAAAGCATTAAGTAGATTGAACTAACTTAATGTCTAGAGTTTTCACTTACTTTGCACAAAGTCTGAACAATCCAAAGTTAAAACCACCTTGTAGGTCTTGCATCAGAAAGTAGTGAAATTAGAGTATTTTTTGAAAGTTTGAAGGTGAAGAAAAGAGTTATGGCCAAGATGAAAATTTCCTTCAACGTTACCAAGGTTAAAGTGATGTGTAAGAGTAGATTTTAGGTGGAAGAATGCATGTACACATAGGTGGCAAATCGTCACTCAATCTGCAGCCGAGTGTAAGAAGTTAAGATATATTAGAGATGACTAATCACCAAAGGTATTGATGGCTTATGATTATGTGTCATATTAGTGTAAGAAGCTATGTTTAAGTGTGGCATGTGGCCATGCATGAGTTCTCCAAATGCCACGTGAGTTAATGTGTCTTAAGAGGAGTTTTTGTGAGAATTTATGAGGAAAACAAAAATTCCTCTCTCTTTGACACCATATTGCAATTAATTAATTATTATCACTAATTAACTAAAGTTTAAACTAATAATATCACCCATCAATTACTAAGACAACGGTGAATTAATTAACACCGTTATAATATTAACGTATACATTGATGTATTTTAATTTGCAACATGTCAAACTCAAAACGATTTCATTCACGAAATCATCATCTGTGCCTCACAAAATTTATGATCCAAACTAAGATTTCTACTTGTCTATCGAATTCTAAAGGAAATAATACTTAGCTTTATAATCTAAGTATCATTATTGGATACGAAAATTTCCAAATGTCATATAAATACGATTACGGAAATTCTGGATGTCACACAAGACATGACAACAAACTTCTAAGGGCATCACTACTTCCAATCCTGTTACACCACGGAGGCCACGGATTTCATAAGGGGTTATGCCTAGTCCATTTATCAGGTCAAACACAAACTTAACATATGCGAAACCATCATTTCTCTACAAAACAATAGTCGCGGCCATAAATTATTCCCGGACTTAGGAAAGCATGATTATATGCAGGATTGCAAGATCAATGCAACCACAGATATTCTAGGTGGATTCGCGGGCTACATCACGGCTCAGGGCCGTCGTAATGCGACGTACTACCGTAATTATTGTTCTGTGGTGGCGACAAGGCCCGTTTACCTCGGAAGGGCGGATAGGCACTACTCAAGAGTAGTGTTTTCCAAGACAGATCTCTCAAATGTTGTGGTGCTAGAGGGATGGGACTCCTGAAGATATGCTGGTCAAGAGTAAGGAAGTTTATCAATAAACACTGATGTCATTCCATTAAGAGCAATGATACCTATATTAATCGATTCAAATGTCAACTGATTGCCTTATTTTCTTCAAAATTGAAGAATAGGGGGACAATAACCTACGCAGAAAACAAATGCAACGGGCCAGGGGCTAACATGCCCGGGCGAGTTAAGTGGGAAAAGACTATCAGGTGAGGAGTTCTAGATAGGTTGACCGATGTCAACACATTCAGAAATCAAGATGGATGGCTGGAGAAGCAACCCTTTTAGTTTTTGCAGAAACCATGTGCATCTCTCATTTTATTTGTTTATGATCTGATTAGCTTATTTGGGCGTTTTCAGGTGACAAAATCGACCCACATGAAAATGTTCCAAAGGTGTATATATATTGGGAATTCATACACTTTGGCATATCATAGGATGCCAAAAGTTGTTCCTCCTTTGTGGGAAGGTAATCATGCAAAGGTTGCATTTTCGGCAACTTGAATATTTTTATCAATTTCATGCTTTCACTGCCCAATTTAGAAGCGGCATTTCATTTCATGTAATTGGTATGGGTTAATACCATACTTGTCATTAATTGCTAAAGTTAATCGATTCGTTTTCTTCAGCCGTAACACTAGTGGAGTTTGTTCAAGGGAGCAACATGGCCATTTCAATTTGCAGACAATAGAGAATCAAGAGATATAACCCGGCCCTAATGAAATCCATGATATGTGACTGGATGATTCCATGTATTAGACTTCTCCTTCCCCAACAATTGTGAGTATAGATATTTGCTTTCTTTTTCAGAAAAAAAGAAGAAGAAGCTAACCATTGAATTTGGTTGGTGTATGTATTATCTTTATGGTAACTTGTAAATAGGGCCAATTAGATTCGTGTCTAATTTTTTGAGTTTACAAGAATTGTTGCATACTAAACTTTCGCCTGCATACAGATGGACGATAGAGATAATGATTGAGACCTTAGAGAACATGTTAAGAGATCTTGCATTACTGACTTTGGCAGCTCTTGGGATAAACACTTACACTAGGCGGCATTTTCTTATAGCTATTGTTCCAACATTAAGATGGCTCATTTTGAAGTTTTATAGGGTCAAACATACAGAACTCCTATTTTTTGGGATGATGTTGGTGAAAATAAACTAACTAGCCCAAAGTTTATTGAGAAATCTAAAGAGCAGGTTGATCCCAGAGCGTCTTAAAGCAACATAAAATTGTTAGAAAAATTATGCAGACCTTAAAAGAGCATAGTGGAATTTAGTGTAGTGGGTCACGCACACCTAAATATTTCTCCTATGAAGGGCGTTATATGATTTGGCTCACGTGGCAAGTTAAGTCTATGATACGTTGAGCCACTCTTAATCTTAAAGAAGATTGGCGACATTATTTACAAGCTTGCTCTGCCACTAGTTTTGTTCGGAGCACATAATGTGCTTCATCTATCTTTAGTGCGGAAATATTTGTCGTATCTTGAAAATTTACCAGATATCTACTTTTGAGGTTAAAGAAGAACTTAACTTACGAGATTGAACTTGTTCGTCCATCCATAGAAAGGATCAAGTGCCACGTCGCCCAAGTATTCCTTATCTAAAAATCTGGTGATGAAAGCACACCGACAGAGAGGCCGCTCGACAGCTCGCAGAAGAGGTAAGGCACAGATGTCCTTATTTGTTCGACCACCGAGATAAGTTCAAATTCTTAGGGCGTTCCTACATCGAAGGTTATAGCAATAAGCTGTCATTTCCTTTTAGTCCCACCAAACAGTGGCAACTGCGCGGTGTTTGGGGGAAGTTTTGATGGCAAAGCTTCCATTCGAGATTTCTTCTTCATATGGAGTGAGTCCACATCTCAAACGAGAAACAATCGATTCCATTCTCAACCATCCATGGGAGATTCCACTTTCCATTTCGATGATTGCTTCTTTTGAGCAACAGCTTTCAGTTTCGGCCAGATAATGATCAAATTCCGCTATCCAAAACAAGGAGTTTGGACAGACAATATGCTCCATTTGTCTAGATCTAATGTCGAAAACGGCAATTCTCTCCATATCATGAGCGATTGCTAAATATCGGGAATGGTTGCTAGAGATCTGCTGAATATCAGATTCCAGATTTGGTATCGTTTGGCAGATACAACTGGCTCCTTTGTTAAGAATTCCATCTGTCATTCTCTTTATTGAGCTTGGCATTCATTGTCGACCATATATGGGAGGTAATCTTTCAACACCTGCCTTATAAATCATCAAAACACGGGTGAATCTTAATCCACAGAATAGAGAAAGTTGTTTGTGGCTAATGCATATTTGCTTGCCTGAGTTCCAATATAAAGCTACACATGCATAGCTTCGATTTGCTTCAAGTTTCTCTGGTCTTTGGAAGTAATCTCTTTAACTCAAGATGCAGTATTTGCCGTTTAGTGCTCTCTTATTGGCTTTGCTGAGCCTATCAAAGGTTATCTTTTGTCAAGACTGTAGTAATCGAGGTCAAGATTCGACGACCATAGTCGTGGATCGGTCGGGCCAGGGACAATTCACCACAGTGCAAAAAGCCGTCGACTCCATCTCGGCGCCGAACAGCGTCTGGACTCGTATCCTGGTCAGGCCCGGCTTTTACAAGTAGGTCGAAAAAAATGTGACATTTCATATGACCAAGCTAGCTCTCGAACAAAATGTAAGTGTTGTATGGTTTCTGCAGGGAAAAGGTTACGATACCTTTGGACAAGCCATGCATAGTCCTCGAAGGGAACACGGAAAGGGACACCATCATTGAGTGGAGCAGCGCCGGTGAAGTTGATCAAAGCGCTACCTTCACGCTTTATGCGGATAATTTCAAAGCCAAAAATATAGGATTCAAGGTCAGAATTGCCCTTTCTGAGAAATTGCCATGCATACACATTCCATGGCTAATGCGGTTAGCCCTGGTGTTACATTCGGCAAAACGACCTCGTTTTTGTATGGACTTCAGTACATCTGTTGACCTTGTGCACTTCACACTATGGTTGATTGAACGCTACTTTGATTGATTCTGCTTAACAATTGCTCCGTCTTTTTAGAATTCGTGAAAATACTCAGACTTTGTCGAAATTCCTAGCAGAATACCTACAACGAATTGACACGACGTGGAGATTGGAATTCGATCAAGCCGGCCCCGGCGTTCCAAGTAACGACGGACAAAGTCTCGTTCTATAGTTGCGCGTTCATTAGTGTGCAAGACACACTGTCAGACTACCGAGGACGTCACTACTTCAACTCCTGCTACATCGAGGGTGCCGTGGATTTCATCTGGGGCGGCGGCCAATCCATCTATCAGGTCAAGCATGAACCTTACATACGTGAAACCTGTCCTTTCTCTACAAAACTACAACCATGGCCGTAAACTATTTGCGGACTTAGGAAAGCATGATCACATGTAGGGCTGCAGGATAAACGCAAGCACGGCTATCCTAGGCGGATTAGCGGGCTATATCACGGCTCAGGGCCGCAACGGCTTGAAGGACCCTAGCGGGTATGTCTTCAATCAGTGTTACGTGGTGGGGACGGGGCCCGTCTACCTCGGAAGGGCGTACAGGCCGCACGCAAGAGTTGTGTTTCACGAGACAAGTCTCTCAAACATCATAGTGCCGAAGGGATGGGATCCTTGGTTATATGCCAATGAAGAGTAAGGAAGTTTATCGATAAAATGCCGGTGTGATTGCATCAAGAGCAACGATGATTCCACAATTGATTGCTTCATTTTTTTTCCTTCGAAATCGATGAACAGGGGGACAATAACCTTCGTGGAGAACCGATGCATCGGGCCTGGGGCAGACTTGTCGCAGCGGATCAAGTGGGAGAAGACACTATCGAGCAAGGAACTACAGCAATTGATCACTGTCGACACATTCATAAATCAAGATGGCTGGCTGGAGAAGCAACCATTCTAGGGTGCATTCATTACGTGAAAAAATGAGTGATTTGAAAAATATTCTCCGAAGGATGATTGCTTTTATCGTTCAGAAAAATCAATAGATGGAAAATGTTTTCGTCATCAATGACAATCTATGCGTAACTATTTTCATGGGCAATGAAAGTATTTTCCATTCATTTTCTCTTTGCAAGCGATACGAACGATTATTTTGAAGAAAATATTTTTCAAATCACTCATTTTTTTGCAAAGCAAGCCATTAGGATCCATTGAATTTCCCCATGTTCAAGTTAGGCCCCTAATTGAATATATAGTTGGGCTTGAACTGTCCACCTGATTCATTTTCATGTGAAGACTAGAGCTCCAAGCTCGGCCCAATTAAATTTAAGTCGCAGCACTTGTCTTTTCCTTTTGAAACATGGGTCTTTGGAATAAAAATGATTTACTAGATTTTTCTTTTTTTGTTGTTTTTTTTATAGATTTAATACCACGAAAAACTTTAAATTAGTACACAAATCCCAAACTAGTACGACCGTAACAAATTTATGCCTGTTAGTCTCCGTTAAATTTTACCTTCAAATTGCTAAGTTTGGCAACACGTGGCAGTTGACGGGTATACCAGTTTGGAGGTTTTACTCTCCATTTGTTACGATGTACGAGTTTGTGATTTTCTGCGGTATTAATCAAATTTAAGTGAAACAGACGAAGAGTAAATTTATTATAAGTGTACCAGTTAAGAGTTTTTTATGGTTAAAAATTTTAGTTTTTGTTAAATTTATCACATGTTTATCAGTTTTTAATTTTTGGTGGCAATAAAATTAATTTAGGATAAATTTATTACGAATGTACCAATTCAGGATTTTTTGTGATATTAATCTTTCTTTTTTATCGGGCATCATTCTTTTTGTTATTCGTGAAAAATGGTCGAAAAAAAATGCAATTACTTATTAATTCGGTGGGAGGTGGTGTTGTGAAAATGCTCACTGCGGCATCGAATTGCGCACATGCCAAACGGCCCGTGTACACCACGCTTTCGTCCTCCTTTTCCAAGACCAAGAGACTTCAATGCTCTAGCAACTATATATATATATATATATATATATATATATATATATGAGAAAAATATTTTTAAAATAGCTTTTTTATGTGAGAAAACTATTTGGAAAATATATTTTCAATCGCGATTTTGAAATCATGACATGTGCACATCCAAATGTTTTACGGTTGTGAAGACGCACGAATATTTAGTAGCCATTCAGTTTTTCGACCGACATTAGAAGATTAATAGGAAATTTGATTTAACTTACTAACCTTGGATACCCATATGCGGCTTTTACTTTATGACAGTATATTGCGTTCGAATAGACAAAAACGCGGAGTTACAGCTCGATGAGGATGACTAGAGACGCAGGTGTTCGACAGAAAATTTAAGATAGTAAAGAAACATTTCGATAGAAAAATTTTCTTTTAGCAGTCTTAAAACATAAACAAAAGATTAGATGACTTTAAAAAATTAATATTTACTTAATGCAAAGACTTAAGGTGTTCAACCTGTACATTCTGACCTAAAAAAAATCTGTACATAGAAAACCTTAATTTAAATGGAAAAAAATAAAAAAAGCTAAAATAAAAGGTCAACACATAATCCGAGCACCACTTGTACTTTCTTAGGGTTAATATCACAAAAAATTCTAAATTAGTATGGCTGTAATAAATTTATCTCAAGTTAATTTTTTAACCACCAAAAACGTAAAACTATATTGTAATTTTTATGAAGGATTAATACCATGAAAAACCCTAAACTGGTACACTTGTAATAAATTTACCCCAAACTAATTTTTTGACCACAAAAAACCTAAACTGGTACGCTTGTGATAATTTCACTCCGAACTATTTTTTTTACCATAAAAAACCCCGTACTGGTATACCTGTGACAATTTTACCCCCGAACTAATTTTTTGGCCACCAAAAACTCCAAAGTGGTACACCTGTGATAAATTTACCCTCTGTTAATTTCCGTTAAAATTTACCGTCAAATTGCAAAGTTTAATGACACGTGGTAATTGACATGTATACCAATTTTAGGTTTTACCTCTCTATTTGTCACAAGTTTACCAATTTGTGATTTTTTGTGATATTAATATAATTTAACGAACACTAATAGGGGGTAAATTTATCACAAATGTATCAGTTTTGGGTTTTTAGTGGTCAAAAAATTAGTTCCGGGATAAAATTGTCACAGGTGTACCAGTGTAGGGTTTTTAGTGGTCAAATAAATAGTTTGGAGTAAAATTGTCACACGTATACCAGTTTGGAGTTTTTGATGGTCAAAAAAATAATTCGGGGTAAATTTGTTACAGATGTACCCGTTTGGAGTTTTTTGTGGTCAAAAAAATAGTTCGGAATAAAATTGTCATAAGTGTACTAGTTTAGGATTTTTCGTGGTATTAGCCCTTTTATGAATGTTTTTGTACATCTTTATCTCTCTTTTCAGCTTTTATTTATAAGAAGTTAAGGATATAAACAAATCAATAATAAATCAGAAAAAAAATCAATGAGTGATTACAAGATATTCACTAAATATCATGAGCGATTGCTGAATATCGGGAATGGTTGCTAGAGATCTGTTGAATATCATATTCTAGATTTGATATCCTTTGACATCCCTCGCAAGCTGATGTGAGAGATCTTACAGTAAGATTGTCCTGCAATAGACGAAATCGAGTGGTAGATAGGGCTTTTGATATGAATCTGTGTGAAAGATTATCGTTCTATGAAGATCTGTGAGTTACGAATTGCTGACCTCAACCCCCAATTAAACCTGTGATTGGTAATCTCGGTATGAACACGACCTGTTGACGAACCTGTGTCAACCAATCCATGCTATAACGCTATGAACAAGAAAATTCGCGATCTTGCTCGATAAGTTGAATTCAATCGCCATAAGAGGGCCTTGATAAGATGTAGTTCTCAAGAAAACTCAAGAAGAAAACTTCTCTATATAAAATTCTAACTCTTCTTAAAAATCTATAAACAACCTTATATAGGGTGCTAACCCTAATCCTAATCCTACTATGATTAAAATTACAAAAAATAACCTTAACTACTAAAAATTTATCCAAAAATGAAAAAAAAAAGCCTAAAAGTTTATCTAAATGACTTCAAATCGCTAAAAGTAGTGAGTATTGATCAACGACCCGTTTCCAAGCGTCTGTCCAAATTTGAGCCAATTCGGAGTTTGTCAATTTTAAACTCCTTCGAAATTTGTTGGACCAAGAGTAATCATATTACACTAAGAAGCTTTAGAATTTTCATGTTTCGAATCTAGATTATCTCCATTCTAAATATCTTGAACCATGATGCCGATAGCTTATTTGAATTCCTTCGCTCTCGCTCGAGTGATCGGGCCTAGCGGATAGAACAACGGGTCCCTATCACCTCATCCTCGATAAGGTTCGATGTCTACATCATTTCCTCCCCTGTGCAAAGGATTTGCCCTCAAATCAGCGTCTGCATAAAAAAGAGTCAAATCAGAAACATTGAAGGTAGCACTAATACCATACTCACATGGAAGGTCAAACTTGTAAGCATTATCGTTGACTCTTTCCAACACCAAAAATGGTCCATCCCCTCACAGTAGCAATTTAAAGTGTTGCTGTTTGGGGAAACACTCTGTACACATATGAACCAAAATCCAATCGCCAAGCTCAAACATTACTTTTTTGCGGCCTTTGTTGGCTTGCTTTGCATACTGCTCTGTCTTAAGCTCAATATTTAGCTACTTCACAAATTCAGCTTTCTTAGCACCATCTAAATCCACACGCTCAACAACAGGCAAAGGGGTTAAATCTAACAGAGTTAAGGGATTAAAACCATAGACAACCTCAAACGGTGTGAATTTAGTAGCAGAATGCACACTCCTATTATAAGCAAACTTAACATGTGGTAAACAATCTTTCCAAGACTTAATGTTATTTTTAATGATAGCACGCAATAATGTCCCTAAAGTCCTATTAACTACTTTAGTTTGACCATCAGTTTTTGGATGACAAGTAGTAGAGAATAAAAATTGTGTACCTAACTTCTTCCACAATGTCTTCTAAAAGTAACTTAGAAATTTAGTATCTCGATAAAAAATAATGGACTTAGGCATGACATGCAAACGCACGACCTCTCGAAAGAACAATTCAGCAACAGTCGATGCATCATCAAATTTATGATAAGGTATAAAATGAGTCATCTTTGAAAATCGATCAACAACCACAAAAATAGAATCCTTGCCATGCTTAGACCTAGGCAATTCTAACACAAAATCCATAGAGATATCAACCCAAAGATGTGTCGGGATAGACAAAGGTGTATATAAATCATGTGGTTTAATTGTAGACTTAGCCTGCTTACATGCGATACATCTCTGGCAAACTTGTGTGACATCTCGTTTCATATGTGGTAAAAAAAAATGTTCATGCAGCACTTCATAAGTCTTATTGATTCCAAGATGCCCCATTAAACCACCGCTATGTGCCTCTCACACTAACAACTCGCACAAAGAGTATCTAGGCAAACACGACTTATTTTCATGAAAGAGATATCCATCATGTCTATAAAGCTTTTCAAACGCAGCATGCTCACAAGCTTCAAATACTCTTTCAAAATCATCATCGCCAGCGTATAAAACTTTGATATGTTCGAAACCTAAACACTTTGTTCCTAGAGTAGTAAGAATTACGTACTTTCGAGAAAGTGCATCGGTTACTACATTTTCCTTACCTTTTTTGTACTTGATTACATATGGAAAAGTCTCAATAAACTTCATCTATTTTACATGTATTTTATTCAACTTTTGCTGCCCCCTCAAGTACTTTAAGGTCTCGTGGTCGGTGTAGACCACAAACTCTTTTGGCCACAAGTAATGTTGCCAAGTCTTCAAAGCTCGCACCAAAGCATACATCTCATCATCGTAAGTTGGACAATTCAATGTCGCTCCGCTTAACTTCTCGCTAAAATACGTTATGGGACGTTATCCTTGCATCAACACAGCTCCAATTCATGTACCAGAAGCATCGCATTCTATCTCAAAAGTAGTACTGAAATTCGGTAAAGATAATAAAGGAGCATTAGTCAGCTTATCCTTTAACAGATTAAACGCTCTCTCTTGCTTTTCTCCCTATGTGAAACCCACGTACTTCTTGATAATCTCGATTAGAGGTACGGCAATGGTGCTGAAATCTTTTACAAATCTACGATAGAAACGGGCTAAACCATAAAAGCTGCGCACCTCTCTTACTGTCTTAGGTGTCGGCCATTCACAGATTGCTTTCACCTTTTCTTCATCAACTTGTATTCCATCAGCACTAACAACAAATCTTAGAAATACTAACTTGTCAGTTACAAAACAACACTTCTTTAGCTTAGCATATAATTGCTCAGCCCTTAAGACCTACAAAACAGCTTACACATGTTCAATATGGTCATCAAGGCTTCAACTATATATCAGGATATCATCAAAATAGACAATTACAAATCGACTAATAAAAGCACGCAGAACATAATTCATAAGTTGCATGAAAGTACTAGGTGCATTAGTTAAACCGAATGGCATGACTAATCACTCATATAACTTGTACTTGGTCTTAAATACAGTTTTCCATTTATCCCCCTCTTTTATCCTAATTTGATGATAACCACTTTTCAGATCAATTTTAGTAAATATGCAAGTTCCATGCAATTCATCCAAAGTGTCATCTAGCCTAGGAATAGGATGTCGATACTTTACCGTTATGTTATTGATTGCTCATCAATCAATACACATTTGCCAAGACCCATCCTTCTTTGGCACCAACAAAACAGGAATGGCATACGGGCTAAAAGACTCTCTCATATATCCTTGCTTTAGTAATTCGCTAACTTGCTGCTAAAGTTCCTCTGTCCCTTCAAGATTACTTCAATATACAGGTCGGTTAGGCAATGGTGCGCCAGGAATCAAATCGATTTGATGCTTTACGCCTTGAATCTGTAGTAAACCTCTAGGAAGTTCATCAAGAAAGATATCTTCAAATTCCTGCAATAAAGACACGACAGAATTTGGCAAATTCGGGTCAAGGTCGTTGGTAGTAAACAGTGCCTCCTTGTACAAAAGTACAAGGATCGATCGGTTCAAAATCAAAACTCTCCTCACTTTGTTCGATTTTGCATAGAAATTCTTTTCTCTCTTTTCTTTTCTCTCCCATTTTCTCTCGGTTTTTACCACTCTACTCTTATCTTCCTCTCCTTTTACTTGCGTCTCAGAGTTTCCACGCAGGCCCTCAGTTTTATCACTTTCTCTCTCTCTCTCTCTCTCTCTCTCTCTCTCTCTCTCTCTCACTCACTCAACCTCACGTTGTAGTTCAATTAATATTCATACATCTCGATAGGTGTCATTGGCACCAATGTGTATGTCTTATGATTCATCACCAATGAATATCGGTTAGTCTACCCGTCATGATGTACCTTTCGATCATACTGTCATGGCCTACCAAACAAAAGATGTCATGCTTGCATAGGTATAACATCACACATTACCTTATCCTTATATCGCCCTATCTCAAATGGAACTCGAACTTGCTTTGATACTTTTACTTCGCTACTATCATTCAATCACTACAATCTATATGATCTTGGATGCTTTGTAGTCTTCAATCCCAACTTCTCCACCATGGTACAACTTGCTACATTTATACAACTACCTCCATTAACAATCAAGCTACTTATCATTCACCAAGTATTTTGTATGAAACAAGTTATCGCGTTGCTAGTGATGCTCCTCCTCTTTGACTTGAACACTAAGAGAACGCCTAACCAGCATCAATTCACCCTATCTCAACATCACTACAATCCTCCAATGGTGGCATGTCATCATCCTCTTCCTCCCTCTCACTTTTTGATTCAACATCATTATATCCAGTCATGATCATCACCCTCCTATTAGGGCACTAATTTGTCATATAACCCCTGCCCAAACACTTGAAACATTTAATATCGCGAGTCTTAGTGCTAGAGTTTTCAGTTTTACCTAAAGCCGGATTCGAACCAACTTTGCCATCCTTCTCCTTCTCCTTCAAAGTTTCAGTCTTGATATTGTTTCCCTTTCAATTCGGCTTCTCATCTCTCTTCCAATTAGACTTCCAATTCGAGCTTGAACCTCCACCACTCTTGTAATTTCGATCCAACTTCAATTGCCACTCAACTTTGATAGCTTTGTCCACTAATTCCTCCAATTCAATGTAGTGTTGCAGCTCCACCACACTTGCTATATCTCAGCTCAAACCACACAAAAATCGTGACATTGTGGCCTCACGGTCTTCCACCACATTAGCATGGATCATAGCAGTCTCCATCTCTTTATGATATTCTTCCACACTCCCATTACCTTGTGTGAGATTTTCTAGCTTATGGAACAAGTTTAAGTAATAATGACTAGGTATAAAGCGCCTCCTCATCACTGCTTTCATCTCATCCCACGTTTCTATTAGTCTTTCACCATTGCGTCTTCTGCTAGTCATAAGTTGATCCCATCAAATTATAGTATAATCAGTGAATTCAATAGTTACAATTTTTACCTTTTTGAGCTCCGAATATCGCTGGCAATCAAATACCGTCTCCATCCATTTCTTCTAGATACGCATCAGGATCATTATTTCCTTAAAAAGATGGAATCTTCATCTTGATGTTGCCAAGCTCATCATCTTCACGATGTCTAAATCCTCGATGTCTGTTTCTCCTCTCAAACTTGCCATCTCGATCATCTTTTATATCGGACACATATGCATCATCAAATTGCCATTGCCATCTAGGTTGTGCCCTAGGCTCCTCTCGCTGATTTTGTGGCCTCCCTCGTGGTGGCTTTCGATCATATTCAAGTCTCGTCTCACATCTTGCAACTTGGTTACTAAGTGCTTCAATTTGTAAACTCAATTACTGGATGCTCGCTAGAATCGCATCATCCCTTGGATGAGTGCGATCCTCCCTTTGATTCACACTTCCCTGGCCTGAGCTTAACTTTTTTTTTTAAACCTGCAAGAAAATGTTAGAGATAAAAGGAATCTCACTAGTCACTCCCTTACGTTTTCCGCTCAAAGTGCTTGTCACTCCTTTCGTGTTTAACTTAATTTCGGCTTTTCTTCTCTCAATTAAACTTACACACTCTTGCCTTTTACCTCTTGTTTCCTTCTAGCAAGCTCTTTTTTTCATACTTGAATCTAGTCTCACAAGCTCCCCACAACAATCGATAAACCACCAAGCAATATCAAATTTAGCAATATACCGCTCAACTTAGCAATTTAGTAAATTTTCGCGAGATTCGGATTCATAATCAATTTCTGCTACTGAAATTTTTTTTTCTATTCGGTCCAACTATCAATGATAAAAAAAAATGAGTCATCCTCTTGAAATTTTTTTTTTGCATTTTTTGGCTTTTTTTTTTACGAACTCAAGTACAATATAAAAAAAATAACTAAGACTGAAAACCCTAAATCAAAATTGAAATCACAGCAAGAAAAAATTCAGAATCCTAATTCAATTAATAACAAAATCCTAATTCTATAAACCGTAGTTTCTATAAACCCTAGATTGATGAATGAAAAGCAGTAAAAGTAGGATAACTAGACCTTGTAGAACTGGCTCTAATACCATATTATATGAATCTGTGTGGAAGATGATCGTTCTACGAAGATCTGTGAGTTACGAATTGCTAACCTCGACCCCCAATCGAACTTGTGATTGGTAATCTCGATATGAACGCGACCTATTAACGAACCTGTGTCAACCAATCTATGCTATAATGCCACAAACAAGAGAATTTGCGATCTTGCTCGATAAGTTAAATTCGATCTGTACAAGAGAGCCTTGATAAGATCTAGTTCTCAAGAGAACTCAAGAAGAAAACTTATCTATATAAAATTCTACCTCCTTTTAGAAATTTATAAGTAACCTTATATAAGATGCTAACCCTAATCCTAATCCTAATGGGATTAAAATTACAAAAATAACCTTAATTACTAAAAATTCGTCCAAAAATGGAAAAAGGCATAAAAGTTCATCTAAACAACTCCAAATCGCTAAAAAACGTCATCACTTAAGTAGTGAGTATTGATCAGCGGCCCATTTCCAAGCATCCATCCAAATTTGAGCCAATTCAGAATTCGTCAATTCTAAGCTCCTTCGGAATTCGCTAGACCAATGTTGACACCTAAATTTCGGCGCATCATTTAGTGTTAATTGCATAGAAAATTAGGGATTAAATTTTTAACCCCTAAACAAAAATATTTAAATTGCATAACATATAGTCTAAATTCATTTTAGATTTAATTGCATCATTGCATCGGTCCGGCGATGGCGAACGAACTTAAATTTCATTGGACGAGACTCGGCACGCTCGGAATGCAAGGGCCGGGAATTACAAGTCAAACGGGCTCGGTCGTTTTAATTTGGGTTTAATTTGATCTGTTGAGTATAATTACTCAAAAGCCCAAGTTAATTCAGCCCATTTAAATGTTAATTAGAGCCTAAGCCCATGTTTAAGCCCATTAGGACTCTAGAGCCCACCTAATTGACCTAAGGTTAGCACTATATATATATATTTCATTAGATCATAATTTTATGGGGGTCTCTCAGAATTTTCAGATCTGATTTTTGGAGAGATTCGGAGAATTTCGGAGAACGGAATTTTCGGAGAGAAAGAAGACCAGAAGAAGACCCACGTGTGAGAGTCATCAAGAGACAAGTCAACAAGAAGGGACATAGCTTCTAAACGTGGAAATTCTTTTCACGTTCTTCACCAAGAGAAGAAAGTCAAAGAAGAGGAAAAGGTCCACAAAGAGTCCAAGGAAAGTAAAAAGGGCACACAAAAGAGAGTGGGTTTTCCTTCAGCGGGAATTGTAGTCGCATAGCACAAGGAGAGCCGAACAGTGAATAGAGAGGTGACGTACGATCACGCTCTCTGATCACACGGAGGAGCTGCGAAGACAGCCTCGAGAACGATCTTGAATAGCCGTACGAGGTGATTTGTGCAAGAGAAGACGTCCACAAGAGAAAACGCCAGAGCAAAGAAGCTACGCGCTCAACGCAAAAGACACGTGATGCTGAGCAAGTGACGCAAAAAGTGCTCTCTCTCATCTCCGAAACCTTTTTGCGACGATCCCCACGCCATGAATTGAATCACTATCGAGAGCCACACTCGCCGGTCTTTCCTTGACTGAGAGGTCATCACCGCCGCACGCCACCGTGCCCAACCGGAGTGCCGCTCGTGTATCGCCGCGCCGTCGTTTCCGACGCGCCAGTCATTCCCGATCCGCAAGCCCGAATCTCGATCCACGTGATTCGAATTTGGAAGGTTATCTACAAATTAGGTAATTGTCATTATCCCATAAATTTTCAGAATATTTCAATTTCCTAATTTGAGTACTTTGAATATTGCATGAATATCATGTCGGTAATTAGATATCTTTAAGATAACGTTTGATGTCCGCGATATTTAAAAATATTCAAATTAGGAAAATTTCCTAATTTAGCAACGTATTTGGACGTCTATCCGACCTTATTCTTAAGGTACGATACGCGGCGATACGGGAAATTGTCATCCTATCTATAATCACTTAGATACGATGATAAATTTCATTAGCTTTCCAAATTTAATAATCGGTTATCCGTTAATATCTATAACCCCATAGATATGACCGATAATTTGATTTTTGTGCCTAATCCGAGTTTGAAACAAATTTGGCGGATCGCGTGGATGATTTGAATTGATTGCTATCCTTATTTGTTTAAATTTCTTTCCTTTTCAAATAAAAAGAAAACCAAAAAAAATTCTGTTTTGATACTAAAATTAGAATAGTGCATGTCTAGGATTTTTGAATATATCCCGAAGGATAAGATAAATATCTAATTTAAATTAGGACTTAACGTGGCAAGTTTCTAAATTTAAATTAGGTATTATTTCAAATTCTAACGGATTATTCAAGTTATTTTATTATTCCGAATTTTTAATCAAAAATCCCAAAAAAAGATCATCCTAGGATAGAATAAATTAGAATAGATTGCATTTTAATTTAAGTAATTTATAATTTCGAATTTTGCCAAAAATCCCAAAAAGAAAACATGCTAGGGTAGATTAAGTCGTCATAGATTGCATGTTAATTTAGGTATTTTTGAATTTCGAATTTTAAACAGAAAATACCAAAAAATAGTGTCGCGACCCTAAAAAAAAAAGATCTTGATCAATTTTCCGGGCTAATGGATTATTAAGATTGAACTTAACTCGGACCCTCCCAAGTCCTACCAATTCGCAACTTAGGGTTTAAGTATTTAACATGCAAATATTTTCATGCTTGGAGTCGCCACTAATCAATTTATGGTAGGCTGATTAGAAACCTAAATAAAACATAGGGAGATATGCTTTATTTCTACAAACCAGAGATTCTAAGTCCGGGGACTTGATTACGCTAGATCTAGTCTAACGCCCTTTCGGTACCTTTTCATTTCAAAAATATTTTGGCAGACAGTTTGGATCCATTTTCACTTAGCCACTAATATGTGAGGTGTTCATGCGGGTACGCAAACCACCAATTTAACACTCATAAATCAAAGCATTAAATAAATTGCAAGCTGGGAAGAATTACTTACCTCGAGTCCCGCAAGCATCTGCATTGTTAGCTAGAAAATCACATCAATCAACCCTAATATGATTTCTAGTTAACAAACAATCACTCAATTTCTCTTTTTTTGGATTTTCACTTTATTTAAATGAAACATAGTCTATATGCAATGACGTACAAATATGACATGCGAGACAATGCAACCTAGACATGCAGACTATATGTCATGCGACGACGTGACTTAATTCTAATGACGTGCAATGATATATTTTTTTTGGTATTTTCTATTAAAATTCGAAATTAAATGAAATTCGGAATTAATGAACATGCCTAAAATAACATGCAACCTAATGACCTCTATTTTTGGTATTTTCTGTTTAAAATTCGAAATTTAAAAATACCTAAATTAACATGCAAACTAAAATGACTTAATCTACCCTAGAATGATTTCTTTTTGGGATTTTTTATGTAAAATTCGGAATTATAAAATAACGTGAATAATCCGTTAGAATTTGAAATAATACCTAATTTAAATTAGGAAACATGCCACGTTAAGTCCTAATTTAAATTAGATATTTATCTTATCCTTCGGGATATATTCAAAAATCCTAGACATGCAAAATTCTAATTTAAGTATCAAAACAGAATTTTTTTGGGTTTTCTTTTTATTTGAAAAGGAAAGAAATCAAAACAAGGATAACAATCAAACTCAAATCAACCACGCAATCCGCCAAATTCGCTTCAAACTCGGATTAGGCACAAAAATCAAATTATCGGTCATATCTAAAGGGTTGTAGATATTAACGGATATTTGATCGTTCAAATTTGGGAAGCGAATCAAAATCATTATCGTATTCAAGTGGTTATGAATAGGATAATGATTTTCCGTACCGCTGCGTATCGGACTTTAGGGTTAAAGTCGGATAGACGTCCCGATACGTTGCTAAATTAGGAAATTTTTCTAATTTGAATAGCTGAAAATATTGCGGATATCAAACATTATCCTAAAGATATCAAATTATGCACAAGATATTCATGCAATATTCACAAAATATTCAAATACCCAAATTAGGAAAGTAAATATTTGCGAATATATTGGATGACATTCACTTACCTAATTTGAATTAATCCCCAAATTCGGACTAGCTCGGGATCGGCTTGCGACGGGGCGACAACGACAACGACGACGGCGAGGCACGACACGGCAACGGCGCGGCTATCCAGCAATGAGGAACTCCGGTTCAAGTGATTGGAAGCTGGATTTGTTCTTGGACTCCTTGGTTCAGCCTTCAACTTGGACGAATCAACTGGCGAGGACGTCTCGGTAAGGAGGAGCAGCCACCGAATCCGCAGAAGGTCAACAAGCATGCAGGAAAAGACGAAGTCAGCGTGGGAGTAGCGACAACGTGGACCGCATGGACTTCGGTGGCTGTTGGATAGCGGGAGACGTTGCAGGGGCTCCTCTTCCGTTGACTGGGCATGCAGACGCAAAGGATTTGATAGTCGTCGTTCGGTAGTGGAGTGAAGAAGCAGCACCAACAGCGACGTCTCCTCTGTTCACAACAGCGAAAGCAGCGGCTTGTCAACGTCTTGGACACAGGAGGTCGACGCAGCCAAGCATCGTCAACACCAAGGGCAGCAACATCTCGGAAGAGGTCAGATCAGTGGGCTCGTCGAAGCAACAAGTACGGTGGGTGGGTGGCTTCGCCGGCGAGGGACACGCGATGGTAAGGCTCCGGACACGGCGGGACCGCCGGCGAAAGGCGGACGTGGTGGCGCGGTGATCAGGTATGGAGAAGACCGGCTTGCTCTCCCTCTCTTTCGCTCTCACTCTCGCACGTGTCTCTCTCTCTGATTTTCTGATTTGCAATTGTGTGACCCCCCCCATAATTTGACCTAAAAACATGTATATATAGGCTAACCCTAGGTCAAATTAAACGGGTTTGATGTCCTAATGGGCTTAAGTTTGAGCTTAGGTCTAATTAGATTAAATGGGCTGAACTAACTTGGGTTTTAATTAATTAAATTCAACAGACTAAATCAAGCCCAAATTAAAAACACCCGAGCCCGTTCGACGTGAAATTCCCGGCCCTTACTTTCCCGAGTGAGCCGAGTCTCGTTCGATAAAATCTAAGTTCGATTGCCATCGCCAATTTGATGCAAATGCAATTAAACTAAAATGAACCTAAACTATATATTATGCAATTTAAATATTTTTGTTTAGGGGTTAAGAATTAATCCCTAATTTTTCTATGCAAATTACGACTAAATGAATGTCGGTAAAATTTAGGTGTCAACAAATAGAGATCATTAGATTGCATGTTAATTTAGGCATATTTTTCATTCCGAATTTCATCAGAAAATACCAAAAAATATATCATTGCACGTCATTAGAATTAAGTCACGTTGTCGTATGACATATAGTTTGCATATTAGGTTGCATTAATTCGCATGTCATATTTGCACGTTATTGCATATAGTCTAGGTTTCATTTAAATAAAGTGAAAATCCAAAAAAAAAGAAATTGAATGAAATGCTTGTTAATTAGAAATCATATTAGGATTGTCTGTATGATTTTTCGCTAACAATGCAGATGCTTGCGTGGTTCGAGGTAAGTTGTTCTCCTAAGCTTGTAATTTATTTAATACTTTCTGAGTGTTAAATTGGTGGTTTGCGCACCCGCATGAACACCTCACATGTTAGTAATTAAGCTAAAATGGATCCAAATTGCCTGCAAAAACATTTTTGAAAAGAAAAGGTACCGAAAGGGCGTTAGACTAGATCTAGCGTAATCAAGTCCCCGGGCTTAGAATCTCTGGTTCGTAGGAATAAAACATACCTCCCTATGTTTTATTTAGGTTTCTAATCAGCCTACCGTAAATTGATTAGTGGCGACTTCAAGCATGAAAATATTTGCATGTTAAGAACTTAAACCCTAAGTTGCGAATTGGTAGGGCTTGGGAAGGCCCGAGTTAAGATTAGTCTTAATAATCCATTAGCCCGAGAGAAATGGAAAATTTTTTTTAGGGTCGCGACAGCTTGGCGACTCCACTGGGGATTTGAGTAAAACTCTTAGTGGACTTAGGCCAATTTTTCATTTCAAAAATAATTTTTGTTTGGCAGCGAGGATCCTAGGTACGTCCCTAACATTTTAGGTGTTAAACGTTTTTGCAGAATGGGAGGTATAAGGGGAGGCGTAATTGTTAACCCTTGTTTTGCAGGGAGGTGTTTGGAATGTATGGTTTATTTATGCACGAAGCGCTGTTTGATATAACCTGCTGTGCATGCCTTACATTTACACTACACCGCACACACTACCCGCTGCCGGACCTGGGTGGCATAGGTTTAGGATGGTACTGAGATAGTGGATACCCCGACCAAAACTATGTGGTACGGGTCGCCCTCCTCGGTCCCGAAATGTTCTTTCATGGTGTCATTGAATACCCACCACGGTTGTATACCACACAACCCGGGTCGGCTCTTTGACCAAGCCGGAGTCAGGGGAATCCTAGCCTAACCACCACCATGACTGGTTTAGCTCGGTAATCCTCTCGTCTCCACTTTGCAAGCCAGAGTCTAGGTAGAAATCGAACCTCACATTTCATGCGCATGTCTGTGTGATTGCCATCATTCTATCGGGTGAAGTAAGTTTTCTAATCCCATGCTTTGCAATTTACTTACTTTTTCGTATATTTTGGTCGGTCCATGATAGGTCTAAGTCGATCGGAATTTTTGAAAGTAAAATTCATTGAATTTTTTCAAAAGGAAAGAAAAAGGAAAAATAAAGCTTTGAAAATAAATTACTTTCAATTATTTTCCTAGGTCTGTCTTAATTCATTATTTCCTAAGAAATTTGCCATCATTTTCACAAATACATGGAGTAATGAAAAATGCCATGAAAAATGGGAACAAAAAGGGACGGTTAGACCAATGTCATGGATCGACGTGTGATTTTGCTTGACACTTATGTATGCCTGTTTCATTTCAAATCAGGTAGTTTGCCACGGATCCCCCTCATCCTCATAATACTCGATCGGTGACCAAAAGAAGGATGGCCAATCAAGCCGAGATTGCAGCCATGATCGATGAAAAGCTGAAGGAACATACGAATGCAATCAACGAGCAAATCACGGCTGCCATGTCCAAAATGATGGGTGATTTCATGGCCAAACAGCAGCAGATCAATGTTGCCTCTCAATCGGAGATTCCACCTCCAACTCGTCAAGGCCTACGCCTTGACAAATCTCCTGCAGTGACTATTAATCCAACCCTTCAACTGGAAGATGCTATTCTGACTGACACTAGTACGTCTCCGGCGGCCCCTGTTCTTCAGTCACCCCCCAATGATGAAAATGCCAAGTTACTGGCTAAGCTCGACCAGAGATTACGTGAAGTGGAGGGAACTCAAAGTGTTCCGGCTGTTGATTTGTCCGTTTTTACCCGAGTCCAAGTGCCCGAAAAGTTCAAGATCCCAGCTTTCGAGAAGTATGACGGCACTTCAAACCCAATTCAGCACATCGATATGTACCAGAGGCTCATGAATAGATATGTGTCTAACGGACCCCTAATGATCCAAACCTTCCAAGCAAGCTTGAAGGATGCTGCAATGAGGTGGTATACTAACCACCAGATCAACCGGAAAGATTCGTGGAAAGAGGTAGCAAACCTTTTCGTTAAACACTTCAAATTCAATCTCGATGTCACCATTACGAGAGAAGATCTGGAGAGAGCCGAGCAGAAGAAGGGTGAGACTGTGAAGGAGTATGCCACTCGCTGGAGCAACATGGCGGGGCAGATCATGCCGGAACCCGCAGAACGTGACCTAATGAAGCTGTTCGTGTCCACCCTACCGCAGCCGGTTCGTTCACGAATGTTAGTGACGGCCGCCTAATCTTTTGGCCAACTGATAGCCATGGGTGAGGAGATCGAGACCGGGCTCAAGAAGGGATGGTACGGTGAGTCAGGTTCATCAGCCAAGAGATTTACTAGTAAGAAGGACAAAGAGCATGTCCCCAAGGTCAACATGACCTATCTGCAGAAGCCGCCAGCTCAAGCCCCGAAGCTACAATTCAGCACTCAGCAGACAACCTCTTATGGACGGCAAGGCCAGCAGGATCCACGCCAGCAGCGCAAACTTCGCCAGTTCACTCCACTTCCCGGGACGTTATCTCAAGTGCTGGCAGTGCTAAGGAAGAAGAACTTGCTGAATTCAGAGCCACAAAGAGCTAACGTTGCTGGCTATGCAAAGTATGATCCGTCGAAGAAATGTGATTACCATAGAGGTGAGGTTGGGCATTCGACAGATGATTGCCAAGTACTCAAACATTGAGTGCAGGATTTACTTGACACGGGAGCGTTTGCGCTACAGCCAGCTAGTAAGCCCAATGTGCAGAACAATCCACTCCCTGATCATTCGAACAGTGTAAATGTTGTTCTCGGCCTGGGAGTCAAGCATGTTCAAGGCTTCAAGGTCCCTCTCGAAGAAATGTTCGACGCTTTAGTCCGAGCTGGTTACGTTTTGACTGGTGAGGTGGTATCACTCGGTGACATCAGAAAGAAACTAGATGAGTTAGTGAGAGAGGGAATGATTGGGACAGCGGATGAATTCGGTGTAGTGGTCGTTATATCCCAAGTCAACATTGACTGGAATGAAGAACTCGCAAAGATGACCGATGAACAAGTTAAGTTGGATCTTGACATGCCCGCTCTCGAGGACGCCTCTGACGATGACCTCGGGATCATTATACCCGACACTCCGGAAGTATTGACCTTGGCATCACCTCAGCCCTACGCTTATAAAAGTGATAAGATGGTCCCATGGTCGTACGACGCTGATATAAAGCACGAGGTTCAGGACCTCTTAGATACTGGGGCATCGACATTTCGTGCTTCGTGGCTCTGCGAAAGCCGAGATGATCTTATCACAGTTCCAGACATCCAGACTACATCCCCGAGTCCTGCAAGAATGATACATGGAGAGAAGGAAGTGATCGACACCTTGGGGCAACCGAGCGGCAAGTTCGACTACTACGTGAAATATTCGGCTCCTCCGAGCTTCTATATTGACCCATGTGATATCGTCCCCGATGGATGGAGAGGTATGGATGATCTAACACCTCCAGTGACAGAAGATCCTGATGATATGATGGAGGGAATCGATGCTCTGTTTAATAATATGCTCATTGGAGCTATCGAGGAAGGATCGTTGGAAGGAGTGGGCACTGGCCCACAAGAGTAAAACCTTTACTTTTTCACACACCCCTCTTGCATGGGAAATTTTACTGCTTTCTAGGATTTGCCCCGTCTCGGGAGCTGTTTTTTGGGATTTTTCATTTCTATGACTTTATTGTCCCAGTTTTCAATCCAACAAGATGTAATTCGTTGAATCCATATCAATCAAATTACAGAAGTTTTTATCATTTTGAATCTTGTTGAAGTACTCCAAACCAACCCGATAACGATAGCCAACGATTGAAAAATTTGTCATTTACAGTAAGAACTGAGGGTTGGGCTTCTCAAGAATTCTCATCTCGAGATCTTCGAAAGCAAAATGAATTTCAAAAAGCAAAGAACAATTTTCGAAAATTGCGTGTGGATAAACCCTATCTTGTCTTTTTGATCCCCTTATTTCATGTTTCAGTACTAATCTCGAGGCATGCGAAGGGACGGAAATCGTGGATCTTCATATATGTGATATGAACAGAGCGGTCGAAGCAGCCAACAAGAACATCAAGAAAATTTTGGCTAAAACAGCTGAAAACTATCGTGATTGGCATGAGAGATTACCGTTTGCACTCATGGCATATCAGACTTCTATCCGGACATCTACAGGGGCAACTCCATATTCTCTTGTGTACGGTATGGAAGCAGTTCTACCTATTGAGGTTGAAATTCCCTCATTACGTATTCTTTCACAGGTACAATTGTCGGAAGCAGATTGGATCCAACAGAGATTGGACCAGTTGAACATGATTGATGAGAGAAGGCTTAGAGCTCTATGCCATGGCCAGTAATCTTTCAACAAGAAAGTCAAGCCTCGACATTTCCAGGTAAGCGACCTTGTTCTGCAGAAGTTATTGCCGATAGTTCCCCTTGCAGAAGGAAAATTTGCCCCAAATTATGGCGGCCCATACGTTGTGAAGAAAGTCCTTCCAGGAGGTGCTTTAATTTTGGCCGAGATGGATGGTCGTGTTTTTTCTAGTCCAGTTAATTCTGATTCGGTGAAGAAATATTACACTTGATTTTGTACTCATTTTGACTTTGTTTCAATCAAGTTTCAAGCTAAATTTCATGAATCGATTGATATTACTAAGCTTTGTTCGGGGAAAGCTTTTGATTTGGCAATTTGTTTCTGTTCTAATGAAGTGATCATATTGCATGAGAGACTTCAAGATGACGAAAGGCAAGCCATTTCCATACACATCCTGAATAATAATCCTTAGTGCAAGTTGAGTGAAAATTCCGTGCTGACAAGGTAAAAGATTATCTCACGAAAAGTATGACGACCAAAATGATGAGAGGCATTCATTTCCTCTATCTAAACACTACAGGTTATCATTTGCTTAACCCCTTTGAACGGAGTTTCATTTCTTACCCCCGTCAGGAACAATCCTTATGCTGGGGCAATTTCTCAGAAAGTTCAAAATGTTTAGAATTTTCTTGCTTTCACTTGCATCAATCTTCAAGTATATTTATTGCATGTAAATTTTGTGTTAGCTCGAGTGCCGTAGATATGACGAAGAGCATTTCTTTTTATACCCTTATACATTATGCCCTTTGCATACCCAATTTGAGCGGCGAATTCATTTCAACCCGACTGGTGGTCATTCTTGAGATAGACAAAAGAAATCATCTCAAGACAAGTTCAAGGTGACTTGGGGCAAATGGAAGCTCGAAGGAAAATTCATCAGAAAGGACGCAAAAGAACTCCAATGAATCGAAGTTCTTTCAAAAAAAAAAAGGAAGAAAAATCTCTCAAAAAAAATCTCTCTCTCTCTCTAAAAAATGAATGAAAAATGAAAAAAAGAGGAGAGAGAAAAAAGAAAAGCTTCAGCAAGAATTGAGTCGATATGCAAGATCATTTTTCAAGGAAAAGACCATTTGAAGGTTCATTTGGGAGCAATCGCTAGAGATAGATCAATTGGATGATCACCAATCTCCATGTTCATAATACCCCATTTGATGGAAATAGGCCATTCATTTCAAGCCTACCCGAACCTACGTTACAACCATTACCGAAGTCTCTTCAGAATAGGGCACTTGAGTTAACGTAGAGTTTCAAATGCTTATAAATGTTGCTCGAAGAAGTGCGAGCAACATTTCTCTATCTCATTTTTGCAGCATTCCTGACTTGTAAACTCGGAGCAACTGATGATATCAATTCTTTCAATAGACTCGACTCGAAGAGTCCCTTTTGCTAAGCCATTGACTAAGCCCACGTTTCAGTCCTAATAAAAACCTTTCAGATTGGCTAAATTATACTGATTTTGAGAATATCCGAACCCTTGTCAAACACGACGAAGAGAGTTTGAGTGATTCTTATACTCGCATCAAAGGACGGGACAAAAGCCTTTCATTGAGAGTGAGTGGAAAGTCCTTTCTGATTAAAGGTCTCTCATTTAATGTGATTAAACTGTCAAAAGGACGAAATGGTTGTTCTTATTAATAAATTCCCCAGTGAAGCTTGGTAATATGAGCAGATTCATAAAATATGTTTTCTTCACCTATGCGCATGTAGTATTTTGACATTTTCTCAGGTAAGAACAGGAGCGATGCCATTGGCTCTGTCATAAGAAGAATTCAGGTACTCTTGCTACTTATTCTTCGTCGTTTCTCTTTTCAAAATACAATTTCTCACCTGGTGTTGCCAAGTGGAGTACGCGGCACACCCCATCTTTTGTTCGCCTAGCAGAATAGGCACCATATTTTCATACTTTTATGTCTGCCAAGTGGAGTACGCGGCAACATAATTTCTCATTAGGTATTGCCAAGTGGAGTACGCGGCATACCCTAGATGGTGTTGCCAAGTGGAGTACGCGGCACACCCCAATTGATGTTGCTGAGTGGAGTACGAAACACATCCTTTTTCATGTTCGCCAAGTGGAGTACGCGGCGGCATGGTTTTTCATGATGTTGCCAAGTGGAGTACGAGGCACATCCCATTTTATGTTTGCCAAGTAGAGTACGAGGCAGCATAATTTCCTATTTGATGTTGCTGAGTGGAGTACGAAGCACATCCCATTTTATGTTTGCCAAGTGGAGTACGAGGCAGCATAATTTCTCATTTGGTGTTGCCAAGTGGAGTACGCGGCACACCCCATGTTCGCCAAGTGGAGTACGCGGCGGCATGGTTTTTCATGATGTTGCTGAGTGGAGTATGAAGCACATCCCATTTCATGATGTTGCCAAGTGGAGTACGCGGCACATTCCATTTTATGTTTGCCGAGTGGAGTACGAGGCAGCATAATTTGTCGTTTGGTGTCACTAAGTGGAGTACGAAGCACACCAGTCAATACATCCAATTCTTTCTTCATATCATGCGCTATTTCGCATCTGTAGGAAACTACAGGTAATAGATAGGCAATCCAGTACCTCGAAAACCTTACTTCCAGTTGACCAGAAGTTTGGAGATCGAGGAAATTGAAAGTATTATAAAGCATTCTGTCATTCGGACGCTTTTTGGTGCGATTCATAGGTAAGTCTCTTTCACCGCTCCGCATGAAGTGAGAAGCCTTAGCATACGTTCCTTATTGCTTGCATCTCATGCATCATTGCATTTTTTTTAAAAATCAAAAAATCATCAATCATCATTTTGCATAGTTTAAATTTAGGTCTCAGTCTTTGAGCGAAACCTCTGCGAGCCTCCACTCAAAGAGGGGCAGCTGTTGACACCTAAATTTCGGCTATCCATTTAGTGTTAATTGCATAGAAAATTAGGGATTAAATTTTTAACCCCTAAACAAAAATATTTAAATTGCATAACATATAGTCTAAATTCATTTTAGATTTAATTGCATCATTGCATCGATCCGGCGATGGCGAACGAACTTAAATTTCATTGGACGAGACTCGGCACGCTCGGAATGCAAGGGCCGGGAATTACAAGTCAAACAGGCTCGGTCGTTTTAATTTGGGTTTAATTTGATCTGTTGAGTATAATTACTCAAAAGCCCAAGTTAATTCAACCCATTTAAATGTTAATTAGAGCCTAAGCCCATGTTTAAGCCCATTAGGACTCTAGAGCCCACCTAATTGGCCTAGGGTTAGCACTATATATATTTCATTAGGTCAGAATTTTATGGGGGTCTCTCAGAATTTTCAGATCTGATTTTTGGAGAGATTCGGAGAATTTCGGAGAACGGAATTTTCAGAGAGGAAGAAGACCAGAAGAAGACCCACGCGTGAGAGCCATCAAGAGACAAGTCAACAAGAAGGGACATAGCTTCTGAACGTGGAAATTCTTTTCACATTCTTCACCAAGAGAAGAAAGTCAAAGAAGAGGAAAAGGTCCACAAAGAGTCCAAGGAAAGTAAAAAGGGCACACAAAAGAGAGTGGGTTTTCCTTCAGCGGGAATTGTAGTCGCATAGCACAAGGAGAGCCGAACAGTGAATAGAGAGGTGACGTACGATCACGCTCTCTGATCACACGGAGGAGCTGCGAAGACAGCCTCGAGAACGATCTTGAATAGCCGTACGAGGTGATTTGTGCAAGAGAAGACGTCCACAAGAGAAAACGCCAGAGCAAAGAAGCTACGCGCTCAACGCAAAAGACACGTGATGCTGAGCAAGTGACGCAAAAAGTGCTCTCTCTCATCTCCGAAACCTTTTTGCGACGATCCCTACGCCATGAATTGAATCACTATCGAGAGCCACACTCGCCGGTCTTTCCTTGACTGAGAGGTCATCACCGCCGCACGCCACCGTGCCCAACTGGAGTGCCGCTCGTGTATCGCCGCGCCGCCGTTTCCGACGCGCCGGTCATTCCCGATCCGCAAGCCCGAGTCCCGATCCACGTGATTCGAATTTGGAAAGTTATCTACAAATTAGGTAATTGTCATTATTCCATAAATTTTCAGAATATTTCAATTTCCTAATTTGAGTACTTTGAATATTGCATGAATATCATGTCGGTAATTAGATATCTTTAAGATAACGTTTGATGTCCGCGATATTTAAAAATATTCAAATTAGGAAAATTTCCTAATTTAGCAACGTATTTGGACGTCTATCCGACCTTATCCCTAAGGTACGATACGCGGCGATACAGGAAATTGTCATCCTATCTATAATCACTTAGATACGATGATAAATTTCATTAGCTTTCCAAATTTAATAATCGGTTATCCGTTAATATCTATAACCCCATAGATATGACCGATAATTTGATTTTTGTGCCTAATCCGAGTTTGAAACAAATTTGGCGGATCGCGTGGATGATTTGAATTGATTGCTATCCTTATTTGTTTAAATTTCTTTCCTTTTCAAATAAAAAGAAAACAAAAAAAATTCTGTTTTGATACTTAAATTAGAATAGTGCATGTCTAGGATTTTTGAATATATCCCGAAGGATAAGATAAATATCTTTCTTTACCAAAAAAAAAATAAGATAAATATCTAATTTAAATTAGGACTTAACGTGGCAAGTTTCTAAATTTAAATTAGGTATTATTTCAAATTCTAACGGATTATTCAAGTTATTTTATTATTCCGAATTTTTAATCAAAAATCCCAAAAAAAGATCATCCTAGGATAGAATAAATTAGAATAGATTGCATTTTAATTTAAGTAATTTATAATTTCGAATTTTGCCAAAAATCCCAAAAAGAAAACATGCTATGGTAGATTAAGTCGTCATAGATTGCATATTAATTTAGGTATTTTTGAATTTCGAATTTTAAACAGAAAATACCAAAAAATAGAGATCATTAGATTGCATGTTAATTTAGGCATATTTTTCATTCCGAATTTCATCAGAAAATACCAAAAAATATATCATTGCACGTCATTAGAATTAAGTCACGTTGTCGTATGACATATAGTTTGCATATTAGGTTGCATTAATTCGCATGTCATATTTGCACGTTATTGCATATAGTCTAGGTTTCATTTAAATAAAGTGAAAATCCAAAAAAAAAGAAATTGAATGAAATGCTTGTTAATTAGAAATCATATTAGGATTGTCTGTATGATTTTTCGCTAACAATGCAGATGCTTGCGTGGTTCGAGGTAAGTTGTTCTCCTAAGCTTGTAATTTATTTAATACTTTCTGAGTGTTAAATTGGTGGTTTGCGCACCCGCATGAACACCTCACATGTTAGTAATTAAGCTAAAATGGATACAAATTGCCTGCAAAAACATTTTTGAAAAGAAAAGGTACCGAAAGGGCGTTAGACTAGATCTAGCGTAATCAAGTCCCCGGGCTTAGAATCTCTGGTTCGTAGGAATAAAACATACCTCCCTATGTTTTATTTAGGTTTCTAATCAGCCTACCGTAAATTGATTAGTAGCGACTCCAAGCATGAAAATATTTGCATGTTAAAAACTTAAACCCTAAGTTGCGAATTGGTAGGGCTTGGGAAGGCCCGAGTTAAGATTAGTCTTAATAATCCATTAGCCCGAGAGAAATGGAAAATTTTTTTTAGGGTCGCGACAACCAAGAGTAATCATATTGCGCTAAGAAGCTTTAGAATCTTCAAGTTTCAAATTCAGATTGTCTCTATTCCAAATATCTTCAACCATGATACCGATAGCTTGTTTGAATTCCTTCGCTCTCGCTCAAGTGATTGGGCTTAGCGGATAGAACAACAGGGCCCTAGCACCTCCTCCTCGATAGGGTTCGATGTCCATATCAGCTTTGGTGAAGATGTCTGCAGGTTAATCTATGGAGGAGATGTACTGAACATGGAGTTGCTTCTGAACCACCCGTTCTCAAACGAAATGATAGTCAATCTCAACATGCTTCGTTCGGGCATGAAAACGGGATTACCAGTTAGTAAAATAGCCGAAATATTGTCACATCATAAGACAGGAGGACTCAACAAGGAGACATAGAGGTCGCGTAATAAGGCTTCTATCCATATGAGCTCAATTGTTGTATCGGCTAGACACTTAAATTCCGCTTCGGTGCTAGAGCGAGCGACAGTTTGCTGTTTACGGGAGCTTCGAAAAATAAGATTAGATTTAAGAAAGACACTGTAACCACCAACAAATCTACGAGTGTCATGGTCACCTGCCCAACCTGCGTTGGAGAAAGCCTATAGTTGACAAGTAGAGCTGTGAGTAAGCAGAATGCCATAATTAGTAGTACCACGCAGAATACACTTAACGAACTACCAATGTGCATCGGTGGGAGCATGCATGAACTGACACGCGGTATTCACCGCAGAGGCAAGATCCGGCCGAGTGATGGTAAGGTACTACAATATAAGGTAGGATCATGAAATAAAGCTCTATGCTGCAGTAAAGACGGGTCAGTACCAATAACACAAGGAGTCGTGATTGGTTGAGCATCTTGCATATTAGTACGTTGAAGAATGTCGTGTGCATACTTGCCTTGATGGAGTAGTACACCTTTGTCAATTCTTTGCAATTCAATGCCGAGAAAATAATGGAGCTCGCTGAGCTCCTTAATAGCAAATTCTCATTGCAGGGATTCGATTAGAGCAGATAAAGGCGCTAAGGGCGACCCAGTTAAAATTATATCATCTACATATACCAAGAGAAAGACACTGTATGCTACCGAGTGAAGCATAAATAAAGAGGAGTCAGTGCGAGATACTGGAAAAGAGAGAGAGAGAGAGAGAGAGAGAGAGAGAGAGAGAAGAAAAGAACTTAGTCGTTGGTGCTAAGCATACAGTGCCTGTTTTAGTCCATAAAGTGAACGTTAAAGATGACATATATGGTGAGGATGAGTAGAGTCGACGAAGCATGGAGGCTGCTGCATATAAATTTCCTCTTCAAGATGACCATGGAAAAAAGCATTCTTCATGTCCAATTGTCGAAGCTGCCATCCCTGACTGAAGGCAAGAGAAATAACAGTGCGAACCGTTACATGTTTTACCACAGGACTAAAATTTTCATGGAAATCTACCCCTTCTTGTTGATTGAAGCCTTTGGCGACTAACTAAGCCTTGTATCTTTCAAGGGATCCGTCAGCCTTCAGCTTGACTTGAAATATCCACTTACAACCAATGGGTTTGCACTGTTTCAGTGGAGATACAAGGGTCCAAGTCTAATTGTGCATCAAGGCAATGTATTCTTCATTCATAGCCACTCGCCATGCTAGATCTTTATTTGCTTGAGTGAAGGAAGTCGGTGTCGGTATTGAGGAAGCTTCGGTTTGCAGGGCGTAAGTGTGATCAGCCTGAAGTAGACACCGTGCCAAAGTTCCATCCCACGGCCTTGTCACCATAAGATGAGATGAGGCAGCTGTCACTATTGTTTTGAACATCAGTAGTAGGTGGATCTAGGAGCAAAGATGACTTTGATTCTAAAAAAGGTGTTGGAGAATTTTGTTGAACCTGTACAGGAGAAAGAAAATTAGTTGGGGCAGTAGAGATGCGCTCCATTGACTAAGGTTGTTACACCCTTTTGTTAAAAAATGGAGGGAGCATAAGACATGCTTGAGCCGCAATAGTGGTTTGACAAGCATTCATTGGACCAGAGGTAGTAGAGGGAAATAATTGCTCATCAAAAACTGCATCATTGGTGATGTAGATGCGACAATCTCTTAGAGAATAGCAACGGTAGCCCTTGTAGCACGACGAATATCCTAGAAAAATGCATAAATGAGATCTAGATTGGAGCTTGTTCTTTGCATAAGATCGAAGATTGGGGTAAACCATACACCCGAAAACCTTGAGGTGCTAAATAGAGGGAAAAGCTTTATGAAGTGTCTCCCATGGTGTTCAATTCTGTAGAACTGGTGTCGGGAGTCAATTGATAATATGTATTGCAGTCTCAAATGCAAAATCCCAAAAGAGAGGCGGCACAGAAGCATGGTTAAGCATTGAAAGGCCTATTCCAACAATATGGCGATGCTTTCTCTCAGCTGTGTCATTTTGATGATGTTGATGAGGACATGAGGTCCTTTGATGAATGCCACGATCCTATAATAAATGTTGAAAAGAGGCCAAGAGAAATTCGCGTGCATAATCACACTGAATGGTTTTGACTATGGTGGAAAATTGATTTTCCACAAAATTAAGGAACACAAAGAAAATGGAGAGGAATTGATCACGAGATTGCAACAAGTATAGCTATGTAAATTTGGAATAGTCATCAACAAAACAAATATAACATCGATTATTAGATATAGAGGTTACAGGAGCTAGACCCCATACATCAAAGTGAATTAATTGCAACGGAAAGGTAGACCTATGATGGGTTGGTGCATGAAATTGACTAAGACTCTTACTAGACATACAAGTAGGACACGATGAGAGTGCCACCGGTGATTTATTAAGAACTTGACAAGCAACTGAGAAGGCGGCATGACCAAGTTGGTTGTGCCATAGACAAACAAGATTGGTTGTAGAGGCTTGGAACACGGACGGAGATGACGATTGCGAAGAAGACGTTGGAATGAAATAAAGGTCGTGATCAGTTTCCCCTTGAAGTAGAGTCCTCCCCATGTGATGACACTTCACAGAAAAGGAGTTTGATGAGAATAGGGAATCACAGTTGTTTTCTTGACAAAACTAACGTACAAATAGTAAATTCTATTTATCTTACCAAAAAAAAATAGTAAATTCTATTTGATTATGGGAACAACGAGAACATTAGACATACGAAAATGAGGAGAAACATAGCTACCTGTGTGAGTAATGGGTAGATGGGACCCATTACCTATGGTGACTTGTTGGGATCCAAAATAAGGCTGAACATTAGACAGACCGGAAGGATTATTTGTCACATGGTGGATAGCACTAGAATCAGGATACCAAGATTCACCGAAGAAGATGGAAGGTGGAGGAGGAATTTCAGCCAAGTTGAGTTGAGGAGAAAATTTGGATGGTAGATGCTGAAGATATCTGTCACGGCAAACATTTGACACCGAAGATTGCTTCGTCTCTAACTCTGGTTATTGCCAAAAGACGGATTGAAATTGGTGTCGAGATTCCAATTGTGATATTGCTAGCTAGTCCCTCGATAATTTCTATCTCTTCCTTCTTGATTCCGATTTTGGAAAGAATGCCCATTACCTCAAGAATATCTGATAGCATGTTGTTGTCGTGATCTTTGAGGTTGTGAGGAAACCATTGTAGGCCCATCAAAATGTGCAGCAAATGCAGCCAGTGGAGCAATAGTAGACTCCATGAGGTCTAAGCGTGCTTCATGGGACAATATGAGACCGTGAAAGGCATCTCTAGTCAAATCTGGAATATGATATTTAGCAGATCTCTAGTCATCATTTGATTTTGACTTTGCATTGATATGGATACTGCAAGGCTTTGATATTCGGCTCCCAATACACGAAAAATGTGAGTTTGATACTTATGATCGGAAATAATCTCTCCAATCGAAGCAAGTTAGTCTACAAGAACAGTGGCTTGTTGAAAAAATTCTGTAACTGTTTGGTTACCTTTCCGAAAAGCTTGCAGGTTGCTCTAGCAAGATTATGAGCAGCATAAGATATACCAAGGAATTCCCATGCTTTTGTGAATGTGTTGAAATTCGAAAGCTGACCGACGATGGCGTCGAATGTCGTGCTAAGAATCCACCCAAGTGTGATTTGAACGCGTGCTACCTACTCGTCATATGCTGGGTTCGAAATAGTGGTGGTGGTTCCATCTGCTGTTTGCACAATTTGGCTAGGTGGACATACTGAAGATCCTTCCACAATTGGTAGTAGTTTGCTTGCTCAAAGACACGGTAAAAGGTGTGAACTCCAAATAACAAAATTGTCTCCTATGAGCTCAACTTCAATTGCTGGATAGGAGACGGAATTTGCTGGAACTCTAGTGGCTGTGGATCCAAGTACCTAGGTTGTTAAGCCAGAGATGGTACTTGAGATCGAAGCAGTTGTTGAAGAAGGTGAGGATGCCATTTGAGAATAAAAAGAAAGCTTTCGCTAGAAAAGCTTTGATACCATGTTAAAAATGTAAAACTATATTGTAATTTTTATGAATGTATCTGTACATATTTATCTCTCTTTTCAGCTTCTATATATAAGAAGTTAATGATATTAACAAATCAACAATAAATCATAAACAAATCAAGAAGTGATTGTAAGAGATTCGCTAAATATCAAGAGCGATTGCTAAATATTGGGAATGGTTGCTAGAGATCTGCTGAATATCAGATTCCAGATTTGATTTCCTTTGATAGACACAACTGGCTCTTTTGTTAAGAAATCCATCTTTCATTCTCTTTATTGAGCTTGGAATTCATTCTCGATCATATATGGGAGGCAATCTTTAAACACCTGCCTTATAAATCATCAAAACACGGGTGAATCTTAATCCACAGAATAGAGAAAGTTGCTTGTGGCTAATGCATATTTGCTTGCCTGAGTTCCAATATACAGCTACACATGCATAGCTTCGATTTGCTTCAAGTTTCTCTTGTCTTTGGAAGTAATCTCTTTAACTCAAGATGAAGTATTTGCCATTTAGTGCTCTCTTATTGGCTTTGCTGAGCCTGTCAAAGGTTAGCTTTTGTCAAGACTGTAGTAATCGAGGTCAAGATTCGATGACCATAGTCGTAGATCGGTCAGGCTAGGGACAATTGACCACTGTGCAAAAAGCCGTTGACTCCATCCCAGCGCCGAACAGCGTCTAGACTCGTATCCTAGTCAGGCCCGGCTTTTACAAGTAGGTCAAAAAAATGTGACATTTCATGTGACCAAGCTAGCTCTCGAACAAAATGTAAGTGTTGTATGGTTTCTGCAGGGAAAAGGTTACGATACCTATGGACAAGCCATGCATAGTCCTCAAAGGGAACACGGAAAGGGACACCATCATTGAGTGGAGCAGCGCTAGTGAAGTTGATCAATGCACTACCTTCACGCTTTATGCGGGTAATTTCAAAGCCAAAAATATAGGATTCAAGGTTAGAATTGCCCTTTCTGAGAAATTGCCATGCATACACATTCGATGGCTAATGTGGTTAGCTCTGGTGTTACATTCAGCAAAACGACCTCGTTTTTGTATGGACTTCAGTACATCTGTTGACCTTGTGCACTTCACACTATGGTTGATTGAACACTACTTTGATTGATTCTGCTTAACAATTGCTCCGTCTTTTTAGAATTCGTGAAAATACTCAGACTTTGTCGGAATTCCTAGCAGAATACCTACAACGAATTGACACGACGTGGAGATTGGAATTCGATCAAGCCGGCCCTGGCATTCCAGGTGACGACGGACAAAGTCTCGTTCTATAGTTGCACGCTCATTAGCGTGCAAGACACATTGTCAGACTACCAAGGACGTCACTACTTCAACTCCTGCTACATCGAGGGTGCCGCGGATTTTATCTGGGGTGGTGGCCAATCCATCTATCAGGTCAAACATGAATGTTACATACGCAAAACTTGTCCTTTCTCTACAAGACTACAACCATGGCCGTAAACTATTTGCGGAGTTAGGAAAGCATGATCACATGCAAGGCTGCAGGATAAATGCAAGCACGGCTATCCTAGGCGGATTAGCGGGCTATATCACAGCTCAAGGCCGCAACTGCTTGAAGGACCCTAGCGGGTACATCTTCGATAGGTGTTACGTGGTGGGGACAGGGCCCGTCTACCTTGGAAGGGCGTACAGGCAACACGAGAGTTGTGTTTCACAAGACAAATCTCTCAAACATCATAGTGCCGAAGGGATGGGATCCTTGGTTATATGCCAATGAAGAGTAAGGAAGTTTATCGATAAAATGCCAGTGTGATTGCATCAAGAGCAACGATGAATCCACAATTGATGGCTTCATTTTTTTTATCCTTCGAAATCGATGAATAGGGGGACAATAACCTTCTTGGAGAACCAATGCACCGGGCCTGGGGTGGACTTGTTGCAGCGGATCAAGTGGGAGAAGACACTATCGAGCAAGGAACTACAACAATTGATCACTGTCGACACATTCATAAATCAAGATGGCTGGCTAGAGAAGCAACCCTTTTAGGGTGCGTTCATTACATGGAAAAATAAGTGATTTGAAAAATATTTCCCAAAGGATGATTGCTTTTATCGTTCAGAAAAATCAATAGATGGAAAATGTTTTCGTCATCAATAATAATCTATGTGTAACTATTTCGCGGGCAATGAAAATATTTTTCATTCATTTATTTTTCCATGCAAACGATTATTTTTAGGAAAATATTTTTCAAATCACTCATTTTTCTACAAAGAAACCATTAGGATCCATTGAATTTCCCCATGTTCAAGTTAGGCCCGTGATTGAATACATGGTTGCGCTTGAACTGTCCATCTGATCCATTTTCATGTGAAGACTAGAGCTCCAAGCTCGGCCCAATTAAATTTAGGTCGCAACATTGTCTTTTTCTTTTGAAACATGGGTCTTTGGAATAAAAATGATTTACTGGATTTTTCTTGTTTATGTTTTTTTTAATAGATTTAATATCATGAAATGCTCTAAATTAGTACACAAATCCCAAACTAGTATGCCCATAACAAATTTACGCCCGTTAGTTTCAGTTATATTTTACCTTCAAATTGCTAAGTTTAGAGACGCGTGGAAATTGACGAGTATACCAGTTTGAAGGTTTTACTCTCCATTTGTCACGGGTGCACGAGTTTGTGATTTTCTGCGATATTAATCAAATTTAAGTGAAACAGACGAAGAGTAGATTTGTTATAAGTGTACCGGTTTAAAGTTTTTTATGGTTAAAAATTTTAGTTTTTGGTAAATTTATCACATGTGTATCGGTTTTAAATTTTTGGTGGTCATAAAATTAATTCGGGATAAATTTATCACAAGTATATCAATTCGGGATTTTTTGTGATATTAATCTTTCTTTTTTATCGGGCATCATTCTTTTTGTTATTCGTGAAATATGGTGGCTTAAAATGTAATTACTTTTTTTTGGTCAGAAAAAAAAATGCAATTACTTATTAATTCAGTGGGAGGTGGTGTTGTGAAAATGCTCACTGCGGCATCGAATTCCCCACGTGCCAAACGGCCCGTGTACGCCACGCCTTCGTCCTCCTCCTTCACCATGACCAAGAGACTTCAATGCTCTAGCAACTATATATATATA